>CM053586.1:159225333-159246006 GCA_028646515.1 Pseudochirops corinnae | reverse complement strand
TGTAATTACGCCGGACCTCTCTACAGTGGGCATATTGTGAGAGACTGATTACATGTCCCTTCTTCCTCTCCTGACCATCTCCCCCTCC
Source organism: Pseudochirops corinnae (assembly GCA_028646515.1). NCBI lineage: Eukaryota > Metazoa > Chordata > Mammalia > Diprotodontia > Pseudocheiridae > Pseudochirops > Pseudochirops corinnae. The sequence continues at coordinate 159,245,918 of CM053586.1, read as the reverse complement.
CCCCCCATTCCACTCTCTACCCTGTCCCTGTACTTATTCATTTCTAATTTAATACAATTGGCTTCTACCATAATCACGCCATAAATATTATTCTCATATGCATCACTTGATGTTCCCTAGGTTCTGTCCTACACCTTGACCTCTCTGAAGCATTTGACACTCTTGGCCACAGTAACTTTTTTTAAACTTCTTTCTGTATCAAGAAACCCACAATTAATTTATTTGATCAACAAGTATTAATTTAGCATCCATGATAACCTAGGCAATATTCTAGGTATAGAAGGACTATAATGAAATGGTCTTGGTCCTCACAAAGATTATGTTCTATTTTGGGACAATCAATATGTGCACATGTAAGCAGTATACACGAACATTTCCAAATAAATATGAGAATATAAAGGCTGAGGTTTTTGTTTCATTTTTCTTTGTTTTGCTTTTTTTTTTAAGATGGAGTAACACTAGGATCTAAGGCAGTGATTCTCAACCTTCCTAATGCTGTAACCCTTTAATACAGTTCCTCATGTTGTGGTGACCCCCAACCATAAAATTATTTTCATTGCTACTTCATAACTGTAATTTTGCTACTGTTATGAATCGTGATGTAAATATCTGATATGCAGGATGTATTTTCATTGTTACAAATTGAACATAACCCACAGGTTGAGAACTGCTGATCTAAGGCTATCTCAAGAAAGACCTCAGGGAGGAGATAATATTTGAGCCAAGTTTTGAAGAAAATAAGGGATTCTAAGAGGCAGAGATGATGATGTGTGAGTACATTCTAGGCATAGGAAACAAACTACATGAGGGTGAGGAAATTATAAATGAATGTGTGAGGAACAGCAAGAAAGTTGGCTTGTCTGGACTATAGAGTGTATGCAGAGGAATATTGTATAATGAGATCGCGAATATTGGTTGCAGTCAGGTTATAAAGGGATTTAAATGCCCAACAATAGAATTTGTATTTGATCCTAGAGGTAATAAGGATGCCTAGGAAAATAAGGGAAAGATAAGGTCCGACTTCTACTTTAGGAATATCACTTTGAAAGCTGATAAATGGGGAGGGGTTGAGTTCAATAAAGGAGAGAGACAAGAATCAGAAAGACTAATTAGGAGGCCATTAGAATAGTCTAGAGGACACATGATGAGGGCTTGAATTATGATGGTGACCATGAAAATAGAGGAGGGGACAGATGCAAGAGTTGTTATGAAGGTAAAGTCAAGAAGACTGAGCAACTGATTGCATATGTAGGGTTAGAGAGACTGAGGAATCAAGGATAACTCCAAGTCATGAACTTGGATGACTAGAAGGCTCTGAGAGAAATAGGAAAGTTTGGGATAACAGTGGGACTGAGGGAAAAGATGAGTTCTATTTCATATATGTTGAATTTAAGATGTCTACTGGATATGTAGATGGGAGTATTCAACAGAGTTGGTGATACGAGACTAGAGCTCAGAGGAAGAACAGATATGTAGATGTGAAAGGTACTGGCATAGATTGAACCAATGGAAGCAGGTGAAGTTACTAAGAGAGAGAAGTTAAGAGGACCCAAGTCAAACCCCTTGCATTATGTAACTAAAAAGGGTTTGGGACATGGGTGATGATCCAACAAAGCTGACTAAAAAGGAATAGTCAGACTAGTAGAAGGGGAACTATTAGAAAATAGTGTCATGAAAATCTAAGGAGAAGGAAATTTCCAATAGGAGAGAATCAGCAGCAGTATCAAATGGTATAGAGAGGTCAAAAAAGATAAAAAATAAGAAAAGGTCATTGGATTTAGTAATTAATTGTTATTATTAATTTAGTTGTAAAGTACTCTTCAAATGCAAATAACTCTGGGTTCTTCAAGGCTATAGCAGTAGAACTGAGAGGCTCTACTATGCTGGAAAGCATACTAAGATATGGAAAAGTTACAATTTGCTTTATTAGAGCCCATATTGATGAAATCTTCTCATCAATGAAGTAAGCCCAGCTATGATGAATGTCACCTGGTTTTGGTCCAGCTACATAACAGGAAACCATCATCATTAATACAGATGAACAATATAATGGGAAGAATGCAGAAAAACTAAAATTATGAGCCAATTGAACAAAACAACACTGAGTTCAACAAGACCTAATCACTCTTAAAAAAATAGCAAACTTTTTTTTGCCTTTTGAAATAATTTTAATACTCACATGGTCTTTTCCAATTTCTTGCCATAGGGTTTTGGCTTTGGTTTTGTTTTTTATAAATAGCCTTTTATTTCTTTAAACAAAATAAATAAAATTTCTTTTTGTATTTCTTTTTTAAATAATATTTTATTTTTCTCTAATTATATGTAAAAATATTTTAAACATTCATTGGGTTTTTTAAAGTTTTGGGTTGCAAATTCTACCCCTACAGCCCTCCCCTCTTCACTCTCTGAAATGGTAAGATTTTTTTTTCATTATTTTTATAGCACTGAAAAAAATTGAGCTATAGCATATTCAGATTTATAATGGTAGGACACAAGATAAAATATACATATATATGTATATCATAATGATATACCACACAATGGTATGAACAAATATTTTATATATATATGTGTGTGTGTATATATATATACATATATATATATTATGGTATGTTTATAGTGTGTGTATATATAGTATATAGTATATACATATAAGTGTGGATAGAGACAGAGAAAGAGAGAATAAAGAATGCTACCAATACCAAGGTAGAAACAAAAAAAAATGTTTGTAGAAGTCATAGGTTTTGAAAAGGGGGAAAATGAGATACTGAAACAATTATAAGAGAAGGATAATGAAAGGAAAAACAAGATGATGACCAAGATATAATGCAGGAAAGAGTGTCTTAGGGTTTCTTAATCAAATAGATTTAGAGTTGGAAGGGACCCTAGAGATCATCAATTCTGATTTTGCGTATAAGGAAACTAAGACCAGAGAAGGGTTATAGCTTGTCCAGGTTCACATAAGTAACAAGTGATAAAGCTCGAATTCAAGCTTATGTCCTCTGACTCCAAATACACTACAGAGAGAAGTTTGTTTATATGTGCCAAATTGTAGGACAAGTGTTATATCAAAAATGTAAAGTGCGTTATAAGATCATGAAAGAAATGAAAGGCAAATAGGAACTTTTTGAATGCTTTTCACCATTTTCACAGGCCATTTCTAAGTCGATATTTTCCCACTGTTGATTGTGTCTTCCCTGACTTGTCAGTCAACATCAACCCAAGTAGACTGAACAGTTTTCAAACAATTAGCTTTCATCAATTGTGGCTTATCAGCCCATCCTATTTCTGGCTGCCCCCTTTCCTTTCCCTATGTGCCATTTTATGTCATCTGCCCCAAAAAGTGATGCTACTTACTTAATATAGACGATCCAATGTTACCCATGGCATGCAATGATTGGCATAGTATAGTCCCTCCTAGACACAGAAGGATGTACTAGAGCAGTGATTCTCAACCTGTGGGTCGTGACCCCTTTGGGGGTCAAACGGGGTTGCCTAAGACCATCAGAAAACACATATTTCCAATGGTTTTAGGAACCAAGATACTGCTCCTCTATCCGTCTCCAGGTGGGTCCGCCCACATGCAGATATGCCCACATATGAGTACTAAAGGGTCGCAGCATTAGGAAGGTTGAGAACCACTGTACTAGAGAGATAGCCTTTAGAGTTTTCTTTCTTGTGACTCTTTCAATATGTCCAAGACTCTATAGCCACATGACTCACAAAAATGCAATCCTAAAATGGAATGCCCTTTGGACCCAAACTGAGCTAAAATGAAAGCACAGCAGGCTCTGCAGTGTCTTACAAGCTCAACGCAGTTCCAATGTTTCCAGGTCCATGAGTCTCAGCTTCCTAGGATCCTTGCAGTTCTGCCTGCTTTCCTCACAAGCATATTAGATGCCCCCATTAGGTACCTAAAATGGTGTCTAAGTGCTGTACTTGGAATAAACATAATTAAGAGTCTGGAGGAGAGTTAAAGAGATAACCACAACTTTTATTAAGGGTTATTCAGCTGAAAGTAATTGAAAACACACGATCAAGAGCAGAGAGGAAAACAAGAAGCTCATTCTCTCTGCTCCTCAGAAACTTCACTAGCTTTATACCAATGAGCACAATAGCATCTCAGAGAAGGATTCTGAATCTTTTTTGATTTAACCCTTTCATGGACAGTTCATATGTTTCAATCTCAGGAAGAAAAAAAGTAGAAACCCATGTCCATTAATCTACTACAATCCTTCAAGACAAACTCAAATACCAAAGTGGAACCAAAAAGCTTCTGGTAGCTCCTCCTTACCTCAAAGATAAAACACAAACTTCACTGTTCAGATTTTAAATCCCTTTATGATCTGGTTCCAACCTATTTTCCAAGGTTCTTCTTCATTTTTCTCCTGCACACACTTTCTGTTCTGACCAAATTCACTTACTTGCTATCATTCATATAAAATGTCCTATCTCCCATCTCTACGCCTTTGCGCAAGCCTTCCCCCATGTTTGTAATGCATCTACTCCTTACTCCTACCTCTTAGAATCCCTAGCTTCCTTCCAAGTTCAGTTCAGATGCAACTTTCAATAGAAAGGCTACCCTTATCCTTCTAGTTGCTTCTGCCCTTCCCAGGACATTATTTTGTATTTCATTGTCTATATCCTTATAAATGTTGCTTTCCTCCCATAGAATATTAACTAATTTTTGGCTTAATTTATTTATTTGGTATTTTTAATGTTTTGTATAGTTTAATATTGTTCTTTGGTATAATTTAATTTTTGTTCTTAGATCCCTACCACCTAACATAGTGGCTGGGACATAAAAGGCACATCATGCTCATCCTCATCCTCATCTTCATCATCATTAACATTTATATAGTACTTACTATGTGTCAAGCACTGTGCTAAGTGTTTTCTAATTATTAATCTCATTTTATCCTCATAACAGCGCTGAAAGGTAAGTGCTATTGTTATCTCTGTTTTACAGTGTAGGAAACTGTGACATACAGGTGAGCTGACTTGCCCAGGATCACAAGGTTAGTGTCTGAGACTGGATTTGAACTCAGGTCTTCATGAACTCAGGCCACCACTCAATCCACTGCTCTACCATGATTAAAGTAGAAAGATTTACTAGGTTTTCTGGATGGGAACCTTAAAAAAATGCGTATTTCTCAATACCATATGGTACATTTACAAAAAATACATCATAGGTTAAAAAACAGAAATTATAAATAAAAGTGAATAAACAAAAATATTAAACACATCCTTTATAGACCATAATGCAAAAAACAGAAATAAAGGGATTGTAAGTAAAAGATACAGAAAAAAATGAGACTTAGTAATATATCCTGAATAACGAGTTTGTCAAAATGTAAATCAGAGATATAATTAGTAATTATGTGAAAGAGAATAATAATGATAAGACTACATAACAAAAGATAAAGTATGTATTAAAGGCAATTATCATTTTAGTACCTATCTTAGTTATATTAATAAGCAAGACATGCTAGAAAATTGACAATATATATTTTAGCCTGGTTTTTACATTATGTTCATGAGTGATAAATTATGAGTGCAATATTATGGGCTGCCTTTACCTAGTAACAATTATTCCTCTTAGGTATTTCTTTGAGAAACAACTTTTCAATTGTTTTATTGTTTTTATATGTATTTAATGTTTATTATACTTAAATGTATTTAATGTATTATATTTAATGTAATGTATTAAAATATATTTAAATGTTTATTGAATTAAATTGGACATTTAAAAGTTCTTAAGAGCCATTAGATGAAGTTGAATGTGGATACCAAAGAAGTATATTTAGATTGGTTAACAGGAGACTGGTTATCTTGTGTAGATTTTATTAAACCAACAAGTGAGTTGGAAGCAGCTAAAATCTTAGGGTAGAAGACTTGCAGTCAAACTTATGAAAAGGAATTGCCTGTAAGGAAATTAAGCAAAAGTGCATTTTAATCAGCCTTTATTTTTCCTCCTTCCTTCCTTGGCCTTAAGGGAATCTTATGAGTTTCAAAGGACCTAGAAGTTTGGGAACTTGGATTCCAGCAGATTACTTAGAACAGCTTATGGCAGTGACTGCATTGGGAACCAAGGATAGACTGGATATGAGAAAAGGTAAATTCACTATTCTACTAGGAACCCAGCAGAAAGCTATACTATACCTAAAGGAAATATCATGAAGACCCATGAAGCGAAGAAAAATATTTCTAGAAACTATGATGTTGCCCGTTTCCCTTTGTCATAGTATGCTCTCTGATATGGACTCTGCATATACTTCTGGGAAAGTTTGTCACAAACTCTGAGGATGGAAGATGTTTGGTGCCAACTACTATATCACTTTCACAAAGATCCCTTACTAAAAACTAATAAAGTCTGACTGATTCAGTGAAGGCAAACTAGGCCATCTTTTGCCTCAATTCTTACCTAGCCTTTAGTCATTGAATGGACAGTGCCTCAGATGAACTGAGGCCTGGGAAAGACCTTAGCTCAAAAGGCCTTGGTCTCCCACTGCATCTGGGGCCACTGCCAGTCACCTTGACCTATGTCTTGCTACTGCACTCCTATGACTCTGGAGAAGAGAATGAGCCTGATGACTTTGCAGAGCTCTGCCTCACTTAAATCTAATTCACTTGCAAGTCAAGGCATCACCCTCCCAATGTCATCAAAAACAAAGGACAAGCAACATCAACTAAAAATCACTGAGGAAACACATTGTTGGGGGTTTGTGACCTGTAGCACTAAAAACAATATTAAAAAACCTCAAACCCTGAGGACTATTTCAAGAACCTTAAAGGGAGATACATCATCTAAGCTTTGGGAACCAAACTTACCATTACAAGTGGAGGTTAGGAAAATAAGTCCAGAGTGTGTGTTGCATATTTTAATAAAGAAAAGAAAGGTACGTAGAGGGAGTAGTGGCCATGGAAAGATGTTCTGATCCAGGAAGTCACAGAGATGGTAATGTAAGCCATAGGGAAACTGATTGACAATTAATTGGTGATACTGCCCTAATTTGCAACAAACTCCAACTCCATTCCTTCTCACAATTGCTATTATTCAATTGAATTTGCTCTCCAAATGAGCCTCCTGGGAATTCATGACTCCTCAATTGTCATCTGCCTCTTGACAGAACTTATGGCCTTACCTCTACAGCATTGGTTGGATCTTGGATGTAGACGCCAGCTGGTGACAACACCTCAATACTAGAAAGACCCTCAGTTCCAAAAACTCCAATTACCACATTGCTTCTTACTATGTTCCCCTGTCCTGAGAAATCTACTGACAAAAAAGAAAGAAATCAAAAGGTGGAGCTTTAGAACCATAATTAATAATCTTTACTGGTCAAATTCTTTTGATTCTACTAATTAATTATATGTCTCACAGAGTACATGGAATATGTATATGTCACATGTATATGTATGTAGGTATGTAATATATAAAGTGTAGGCAAACTGAGCTGAGCATATTTAAGAATATTTAAGACATTATACATTATGCCACTGGCTTGCTCTGTAAAATACATGACATCTTAAATTTATTATAATATATTTAAAACAAATTCATCTATTTACCAGTTTTTCTTCTGGGGACAGTCTTCCAAGGGAGATGTCTCATTTCCATGTAAGTCCCTGAGGAAAAAATACAGTGTAACCAGAGCACATTTCATGCCCCTGAACAAAACAAGACATACCAACTATATTTCCTTTTTTTTTTTTTAACTTTTTTAAGTTTGGGAAACACACTTGAAAACTGAGATTTCAGGGACCCATGGATTATAAACACTGAAACTGGGAGAGAGACAGACAGACAGACAGAGACAGAGAGATGACTGAAACAGAGGAACAAAGAAATCATTACTGTGGCCATCCTGTTGCTAGGAATAGTCAAAAATGAACCATGCCCAAGAGAGAAGACACCACCTCATTCTGTTTCTTGTTACTTTATAGGTCAAATTTTCTAAGTCTAGTATGCATATTTCCACGATTTTTCAAAACTGCCACCAGGTGGATAGAGATTTCTAGCATCTCAGTGGTGCCTAATGGTACAATCCATTTTCCCACAGGTATGGGCAATTGAAAAAAAAAAAATTATACTTTTCCACTTTGTTATTTTTTTTCAGGAGTCAGCTAGATGGTATAATGGATATAGCACTGGACTTGGAGTCAAGTCCTGAGTTCAAATTCAGTTTCAGACATTTGCTAGCTCAGTGACCCTGAACAAGTCACTAACCCTCTTCCTTCATCTGTAAAATGGGGGAAATAACAGTATCGATCTCACGGGGGTGTTGTGAGGACCAAATAAGATGATAAATAAGGAGTGTTATTGACCTATTTCTTTAAAAAGTTTTAAAACATGAGCATAACATCTACTATTCTATGAAATAATATTAATTAGCAAAAACCATTTCTAAATAAGACGTGTAATTCAGAGATTTAAAGAACTGTAAACTTGGGTCCCTTTCCTCATATAAACTGCTATTCATTTAGTCCTTTCTCTCTTTATACATTTTTAAATAAAGAAACTTTAACTCTTGGATCTCTTTAGGTAGTTAAAACTCCTGGCCTGATATACAGCTTTCTGAGTTTCAGTCCTCTGCAAACTTCCTCAGCTATCCTTATCCATGACTATGTAACTTCTTTCTGTTAAAACATGCCTTAGGCTGTTTTCCAGATTCCCTTCTTCAGGTCCTTGCATTTTTTGACTTGTAGTGTTAGAGGTATTAATAAGATTTTATCTAGAACTACAAAGAAAAGGAAGTAAGATTTCACCTAGAACTAGCATCTCAGTTAAAAAGGAATGATTGTCAGGTGATGTAACTGTACCACAATGACTAGTTAATCAATCAGAATTTATTAAGTCCCAATATTAAGTATCAGGCGCTGTGCTAGGTGTTGTGGATACAAGTTCACAGAACCATATACAACCCCTAACATCCCTGGTAAGTGACCACGTCAAGTCAATTAAGTGACCAAGTCAAGTCTCATTTTCCTCATCTATAAAATGAGAGCATTTATTATCTTCCTATGTGCTAATCACTGTGCTAAGCAATAAGGGAAAAGAAAGACAAGACCTGCTGGTGGAAAAATTCAGAGAGTGAAGGAGGGTTATTCTGGGCTCTTCCCTCAAAAAGGCAATTCCAGGAAGAATTCACCAATAAGAGAAAGGGGCCCTGAAGGAGGCTGTGGAAGAAGGGAGAAGATAATTGAGCTATGATTGTGAAGTCCAGAGAATTATCACCTACCTTTTGACTGAAAACCTCTCTAATCAAGGAAAACTCACCAGTAGATATCACCATGACAGTCTAAGGGATCATATGTTTGAGCTAGAAAGAACCTTAGAGGTTATCTGGTCCACTGAGGGAAATGAAAACCTTGGAGGTTAAGTGACATTTCCAATGATGCACAGTAAGTGGCAAAGTCAGGGCATGAACCCTGGTCTTCTAACTATTTTTGCATGATATTATCAGGATTTTTCCCCCTTACCTCAAACCAAAATCTACTTTTGTATAATTTCTACCCATTACTCCCAATTCTTCTCACTGGGGCCAATCAGAGTATATTCAATCTTACTTCTAATAAAGAGCTTGAAATATTTAGAAAGAATAATTATACTCATTCCTAGCCATAACCTTTAAGCCTTCTCTTCTCAAGGGTAAAAATTCCTACTTCTTTCAATGTCACATATGCTCTTTCCCATCAATGTTGATATCTAGAAATGAAAATTATATCCTATATGTGATCTGAGTAGGGCACATGTTGTACATGTTCCCAACAGTACAGTAGAGCTGCCTACTCCCACATATTTCCCATCAGATTTCCATTAAGAAAGCCCAAACAGTCACTAGTTTTATCAGTTACCACATCATTCTGTTGACTCAAATTCACTTTTGTAGTCCACAAAAATTCACAAGACCTTTTCATAAAGACTGTTGCCTATCTACATCAATCACATCCTATATTTATGCAGTTGACTTTTCATTTTTAATTAAATTATTTTTTCAATTAACAAGCATTTTTTTCTCTCCCTCCCACTGACAAAACAAGAAAAAGAAAACGTTAAAAAGTCTTGTTACAAATATGCATAGCCAAGGAAAACAAATTCCAACATTGCCTATGTCTGTATAGTTAGTCCATCAGCTCTCTGTCAGGAGAAGGTAGCAACTTAGAGTATATGAATATAATGGAATACTATTGTGCCATTAAAATATGTGAAAGGGAGTGGTTTTAGAGAAATCTGTGAAGATTGAGGCAGAGAGAAATAGGTGCCTTGTTTACTCTTTGAATACAAATGTAGCCCTTCTCAATTCTCCTTGTGAAATTGCATCTCATTGGATTCAATCCATTGTTTCAGTCTACTTATCTTTTGGGATTCCACTTCTGTCATCCAATATCTTAACCATCATACCAAGATTCCTACATCATCTGAAAATGTGATGAGTATACCATCCAAGGAATTGTTCAAAATGTCTAACATAAAAGGGCCAAATAAAAATATTGTGGCACTCCATTAGTTAATCCAGCAATTATGGAACTACTTAACTATAATATTACCAGTTCTACATTTCTTCAACTTGTTCACAAGACTATGATATAAGCCTATCAGGAACCTTGCTAAAATCCAGGAAGACTGTTCCTTTGGCATTTCCCTTATCAACCAATCTAGGATTTCAATATTTCAATTACTTGTGATCTCATGGGAGAGGGTAAGCCCCTCCATTGATGAACATAAGTAAAAGGTTTTTTTAAGTTGCTGTGACCAGAAAGTTACCAGCCAATCTCTAGTCATAGGTTTCTTCAAATTTATCTAGACTGACCCTTTGAAAATAGATAATCAAGTTTTTCCCTGAGCCTGTCCTTAAAGCATTTCCAGCTTAAGAGGATCTTCCAGAGACTACACTCTGCTAGGAGAGACTCCAAGTCATCCCAGTACCACTTTTTGTTATTAGAGTAGGCCTTCAGTGAAGGGAACTTTGTCAAAAAGCAAATGAAATTATCTTCCATGACTTTTTCTTGATAAATCATACTTATTCACAATGATAAGAAGCACCCATTTAATAATCTATACTCAAGTTTTCTTTGGAATAAATGTCCAGTTTACTGGCCTATAATTCGAAGGACCAATTTTCTTCCATTTTTTCCAAAATTGCAATGGAATTCGTCCACTTGCTTCCTTCAGGACTTTTCCTATTCTTTATGCTCTTTATTTTTTAAATAGCTCTAACAACAATTCATCAATCACATTTTTTAGATACTCATAAATATTTTTGGCCAGGTCCCATTTTCCTCAATATTATCTTTGTTCAGCTCATTCTGAACTTGATTGTCCCTAGTTTTAATAATAATATTAATAATAGCATTTATATAGCTTAAGGTATGCAAAGTACTTCACAAATATTATTTGATTTGATTCTTGCAACAATTGTTGGTACTAGGTGCTATTATTATTCCTGTTTAAAGATAAGGAAACTGAGGCAGAAAGTAAGTGCCTTGTTGCAAGGTCACACACATCTAGTAAGTGTCGGAGCTCAGTTTTGAACTCAGTTCTTCCTGACTCCAGATACAGTGCTCTATCTACCACACCTCATAACTGCATTCCTATAAGACCATTCTTCTCTTTAGTATTCGTCTTCAGTGACTAGCCCTTACTTCCTCCCATCTTCTCTGTGCATCTTTAAAATCTTACTCCATCAGCAGCAACTAGGTGGTGTAGTGGATCACGCACTAGCCCTGGAATCAGGAGGACCTGAGTTCAAATGCTGCCTCAGATATTTGCTAGCTATGTGACCCTGAGTAAGTCACTTAATCCAATTGTCTGAAAAAAAAAACCAATCTTAGTGTAAGCTTTTTAACATTTTTTTAGATACTCTCTTCCTCTTCTTCCTCAATAAAATAATTTAAGCTCATGTCTTAGAATTTCATTCTTGAGATTTTTTGATACTTCTTAAGGTAATCTTCTATACATTTATTCCTACATTTGTGATTATTTCTAGCTTCTCGTTTCCTAGGCAGATTTTCTTACATTTGATGTGTCTCTCTCAACTTTCTCTTTGCCCTTTGATTCCAAACTTATGCCAATTTTAATTTGCATTTAATGCTAAAATTTCCCCATTAAACACTTCTTTTACCAGACCTTCAAGTTTCACAGTCTGGCTTTTGATCCAGACAGCCAATTCTTAAAGGGAGCTAATATTTTAAAATGAATTTAAATACAACATAACAGAGCTAGAAACAGATCTCTTCACACCCTTCACCCAGCAAAACATTTTATGGCTCACTTGTTCTGCTCTGATGCCCTTTCATTTTGGGGGGCTTCTAAAGGGGCACTAGGCTTTTGTCACTTGTTGCCCCATTGTTCCTCATCATTACCCTATACAGTGAGTATAGGATGAATATTATTATGGCATTTCAGTTCAAAACATGATGCACTTTGAGTTACAACATAGATTTGGATTCTTGGAAAGTCAATAGAAGGCTTGAGGGAAGAATTCAAGAACTTCCAATGTTCTTTTTTGGCAGCCTAGGTAACACTTGGTATGTTTCTATGAAGTCATGCAAAAAAATATTCATTTGACCTTTAAATAAAGATAAAAACTGACAAGTAGTTTGGGACACTGAAGAGAGAGGTAAGTTTATTTTTAGGAAGACCTGGATTCAAGTCTCACCTCTGACAGGTACTAGTTCTCTGATCATGACTAGATTATTTAATCTTTCGACCCCAGACAATATTATAAGATTTGAATTGCACTTCAGTTGCAATATTGCATCAGCAAGAATTCCCCCAATGGAAATTCAGATGAAATCGTATGTCTAGACCAAAATAAAATAGCTAGAATTTATATAGTACATTGAAGTTTACCAAATGTTTTACATGTGCTATCTCATTTTATTCTCAAAACAACTTATGGAAATAGGGGCTATTATTATATTTTTTTTAACTTTCTTTTTATTAAATAGATTTATTTTAAAAGTCTTTCATTTTTTTCCAAATTACATGTCAAGATAAATTTTAGCATTCTTTTTTTTTGGGGGGGGGGGAATGTCGCTATTATGCTACTTGGTAATTTTATCAATGACTTTGGATAAAATGAGAAATAACAAATTTAATAGTATTCTTTTTTCCCTTTAAATTAATCTATTTAACTTTAGTCTTCAATATTCACTTCCATAAGCTTCTGAGTTTTAAATATCCACCTACCTGTCTAGATCCCTCCCCAAGATGGCATGCAATCTGATAACAGCTCTACATATACATTGTTATTAAGCAGACTTTCACATTAGTCATGTTGTAAAAAAGAATTAGGATGAATGGGAAAAACCATGAGAAAGAAAAAAAAAAAGAGCGAGAGAGCAAATAGCATGCTTCAGTCTGCATTCAGACTCCATAATTCTTTCTTTGGATGTGGATAGCATGATGGAAACATCACCAGTCTTTTGGAATTGTCTTAGATCCTTGCATTGCTGAAAAGAGCTAAGTCTGTGTAAATCAATCATCACACAATGTGGCTGTTACTGTGTACAGTGTTCTCTTGTTTCTGCTCATTTCACTCAGCATCAGTTCGTATCTTTCCAGAATTTTCTAAAGTCTGCCTGTTCATCATTTCTTATAGTACAATAGTATTCCATTACATTCATATGCCACAACTTGTTTAGCCATTCCCCAATTGATGGGCATCCCCTCAATTTCCCATTCTTGACCATCACAAAAAGAGCTATGATAAATATTTTTGTATATGTGGGTCTTTCCCCATTTTTATGATCTCTTTGGGCTACACCCCTAGAAGTGGTATTGCTGGGTCAAAGGGTATATGCATTTTATGGCCTTTTTTACCATTCATTTTTGCAAGATTTTGAATTCCAAATTTTTCTCCCTCACTGACCTCCCCCCACTTCCTAAAATGATAGGTAATTTGATGTAGATTATACATGTGCTATCATGTAAAACATATTTCCATATTAGTTACAGTTGTTAAAGAAGAAACAAATCAAAAAAATATGCTTCAATCTTCATTCAGAGTTCATCAGTTCTTTATCTGAATGTCGATAGCATTTTCTTTCATGAGTCCTTTATATTTATCTTGAATCTTTGTGTTGCTGAAAAGAACTGAGTCATTCATAGATGATCATCCCACAATGTTGCTGATACTATATACACTAGTTTCCTGGTTCTGCTCATTTTATTTTACAATACAAGTTCATACAAGTCTTTCCAGGTTTTTCGGAAATCTGACTGTTCATCATTTCTTATTGCACAATAGTTTTCCATTACATTCATATACCATAGCTTGTTCCACCATTCCCCAAATGATGGGCATCCCCTCAGTTTCCGAAATTTTGACACTATGAAAAGGGCTGTTAAAAATATTTGTGTATATGTAGATGTTTTTCCATTTTTTATGACCTCTTTGGAATACAGACCTATTACTGGTATTACTGGACCAAAGGGTGTGCACAGTTTGGTTACCTTTTTGGCATAGCTCCAAATTGCTCTCCAGAATGGTTGGATCAGGTCACAACTCAATCAACAATACATTAGTGTCCCAATTTTCTCACATCCTCTCCAACATTTATCATTTTCCTTTTTTGTCATCTTAGCCAATCTGATAGCTATGAGTTGGTACCTCAGAGTTGTTTTAAATTGCATTTATCTAATCAAAAGTGATTTAGAGCATTTCTTCATATACCTATAGATAGCTTTGATTTTATCTTAAAATTGACTGTTCATATCCTTTGATCATTTATCAAATCAGGAATGGCTTGTATTCTTACAAATTTGCCTCTCTTCTCTATATATTTGAAAAATGAGGCCTTTATCAGAGACACATGCAATAAAGATTGTTTCCCAGCTTTCTGCTTTCCTTCTAATCTTGGTTGCACTGATTTTGTTTATGCTAAAGCTTTTCAAATTAATATAATCAGAATGATCAATTTTACATTTTGTATTGCTCTCTATCTCTTGTTTCGTTATGAATCTATAACTCATTTATCTTCTCCTTTAAGAATTTAGATGCTATGTCACTTGGTGGATATATGTTTAGTATCGATATTGCTTCATTGTCAGTGGTACCTTTTAGCAAGATGTTGTTTCCTTTATAATTTCTTTTAATTAGGCCTATTTTTGCTTTTCCTTTGTCTTAGATCAGGAGTGCTGCCCCTGTTTATTTTTGTTTTGTTTTTTTTTTACTTCAGCTGATGCATACTAGATTCTACTCCAGTCCCATACCTTTACCCTGTATGTTTCTCTCTGCTTCAGGTGGGTTTCTTGTAAACAACATATTGTAGGATTCTGATATTTTTAATCTACTCTGCTATCTGCTTCCATTTTATGGGAGAGTTCATCCCATTCACATTCACAGTTGTGATGGCTAACTGCATATTTCCCTCCATCCTGTTTTATCCTCCTGTGTCCTCTCTCTCTTTTTACTCTCTCCCTCATCAATAGCGTTTTACTTCTGTTTACCATCTCCCCAAGTCTGCCTTCTCTTCTCTCCACACACCCCCTTTACTTAATCTGACTTTGCTGACAGGTAAGATTTCTACATTTAACTTATCGTGTATATTATTTCCTCTTTGAGGTAATACTAATGAGAGTTAGATTCAAGTAATGCCCCTCACCCACCCTCCCATCTTTCCCTCCACTGTAATAGGTTTTTTGTGCCTCATCATGTGAAATAATTTTCCCCATTCTACCTCTCCCTTCCTTCTGCTCACAGTATACTCCTATTTCTCATCCCATAATTACTTTTTATGCCATTTCCTCAAATTCACAAATACCTGTACTCTCTGTCTATGTACATTTCTTCTAGCTTTGTTATCAGCAGAACAATTTTTAAGAATTACAAATATCATCTTCCCAATTAGGGGTGTAAACAGTTCAGCTCCACTGAATCCCTTATGTTTTGTTTTGGTTTTTACCTTTTCACTTTTTTAAGGCTGTTTTCTTTTTCTAAGCTGTCGACTCTTTTTTTCATAATTTTCTTGCATAAGTCTCAGTTCTTTTCCCAACTTTTCTTCTGCCTCTCTTACATGATTTTTAAGCTCCTTTTTGAGCCCTTCTATGAGTGTTTTCTAGACTTGAGAACACTTCCCATTGTTCTTTGGGGTTTTGCCCACAGGTGTTTTGACACTGTTGCCCTCTTCTGAATTTGTGTCTTGATCTTCTCACCATAACAATGTTCTATGTCAATGTTCCATGGTCAGATTCTTTTTGTTGTTGTGGTTGTTGGGTTTTTTGCTCATCTTTTGTGGCCTTTCATTTAAATTTGAGTTCTATTCCTAGGATCTAAGGGGCACTGTCTCAGGTTTTTTGTGCCGGGGGCTGCAGTTCCTGGCTGTTTACCCGGTGCTGCACTGATGTTGTCCTGAGGCCCATGGAGGACCCTCATGTCTGGTGCTTTGCTGAGGGGGTTGGGTGAAAGTGACCCAAGTGCTGGAGGCCAGTGGAGTCTGGCAGCCTGCCTGGTGCTGAGCCAGGGTTCTAGTATTGGTATCTGTTATGTGCTGAGGCTAGTGGGGTGTTTCTGCATTTTCCTGGGGCTACACTGAAGCACATGGTGGTCTGGCCACTGGAGGTTGCCTGTTTGCCAAAGGCTATGCTGAAGCATGTGATGGTTCTCAAAGCTAGAGTCTGCATGTTCCCTTAGCTATGCTGAGGCACATGGCTGGGGGGGAAAGGGGGGGAGGCAGCAGTGCACCAGTATTGGTATTTTCCTGCTCCACTGCACTCCTCAGGATTTCCTACTAGTTGCTGAGGTGGTGCTTGCTGCTGGCTTGCTTGGTCACTTCCTATTCTGGACTGTCACTTCCTGTTCCTTTTACCTGCTGATGTTCCAAGTTTCTTGGGCTAAAAGATTGTTTCACCCCATCATCTTTGCTGGTTCTGCTGCTCTAGGATTTATTTGGAGACACTATTTTATGGTTGTTTGGATTTGAATATGGGAGAATTATGGCAATTTACTGCTTTCTCCATCATCTTGGCTTCTGGAACTATAGGGTGCATTATTATTTCATTTTTAAAATGAGGGAAATGAGGCTTAGAGGTTAGGTGACTTGTCTAGAATCACATAGGTAGTGAATGTCTGGGGTATAATTTAAATATAAATTTGAATATAAAATTGATGGCCCCCAAAATTGGTACTTCTTCCCTTGGACTCAAAACTCATGCATAGAGTCATTTGCTGGCCCAGAATTCTGAGTAAAGAGAGAGGCAGAGTTGAATTCATGTCTGTGAACCACACAGGCAGGTTGTAGGTACCAAAGGCTAGCATATAAGCATATGGAAAATCTAAATTTTTAAGTGACAGATGCCAGTAAGAGGAAAAAAAATATTCTACTCAGGAATGCTGATGATGACCAGCCCTCCTTCACTCACCCACAAGTAGTCCATGACCTAAAATGTTGTAGAAAACATTATTCTCCACGATGAGATTTGAGGTCCTAGACAGGCTGAGGCCCCTACTGAAGGAATCCCATACTGAACAGCCCTGTATGTATGAATCTGGAAAAGGAATGGAAAGAATATGTTTAGAATAGAAATGTAGCTGTTTTATGATGCACTACCTCTACTAAAGACACCCAAAAGAAAGCCATGTTGTGTAAGAAATCATGCACTTACTGACAGAGATCAGTTAGAGGCAGTGACAAAGTTAAGGAAGGTCAACTTGGCTAAGGAAGATGAATTCCCAGGGAAGTGGAAATCAAAACTTTTAATAGAAAAAAAGCACAAACCAAAAAATAATCCCAAAGCAAAAAATAAACTATGAAAGCCATGCTAGAGGGTGGGAAAGCATTTTAGGTCATGCATGAACATGCAGCCATTACAAAAGTTATCATTGGTCCCGCTGACTTCAACCTGGCTAAAATATGACAAGACTTCCTTACGTTTCACGGGGGAATAAAGGGTGTGACTTGACAACTGACATAGCTGTTTGGTTCTTTAAAAAAAAAATAGTATTATGTAATATGAGGTAAGAGGGTAAGTTACTTTGTGAAATGCAAATCAAGTTTTTTAACACACCAGCGAAGATTTTTCTGTGATGAACCATAAGGATCATAAAATCATAGACTGAGAGCTTGAAGGAACCTCAGAGGTCGTCTAGTCCAAATTCCTCATGTTACAGATGAGGAAACTGAGGCCTAGGAAGGGACAAGCAGATCATCATCCCTAATTGTGATAAAAAGTGAATGCAACTTTTTAAAAAATTTTAAAACTATTTTAGTACAGTGGAACAATCACTGGAATGTGTTACAAAGCTCAACAGAGTTTGAAAAGCAATATGCCAATGTCGTAGAATCATAGATTTGGAGCTGGAACAGTCCTTAAAGGCTATATAATTTAAGCCCCTGATTTTATAGATGAGGAAACTGAGGTCCAAAGAGATTAAGTGACTTACCCAAGGTCACACACAGGTAAGTGGCAGAGCTGGGACTCAAACACTAGGCCAGGGATTCCAAGTTCAACAGTAGCCTCCAGCTCTCCAGCCAGAAGCAGCTTTTGTAGAGGGTAACTTGGATGTGGCCACAGTAACTTTTCCACAATGAAAGGGGCCTTCAAGCCATGATGAAACTCTAGAATCTGTAGCATATATGCTAAGAATGGGTAGGCCATGCATTACCCCTCCCAAGGAACATGTATTTGCATTTTAAAGAAACTTAGATGAAGTGGATAAACCCAAGGGCATAAAGACTAGGAGGAATTCCAGCACTAGGGTTGGTCAATAAAGACAACCATCAAGAGCAGAGATACCTTTGCCTAGTGCAAAGCATACAAAAGTCCATCTTTTTTCTGGCCTTGATGATCACCTATGTCTCATGTGTATAAATAAGCCTATAGAATCAGGGCAAAAAGGCAGGTTTGTTTATTTTTAATTCCCTCATAGGATGGAAGGAAAGAAAGGTGAAATAAAAGAAAGGAAGTAAGAAAGCAAAAGGAAGTGCACAGAATATCCTTGTTCTAACCACCTCACCTTTCATAGATCCAATCACATTCAGTGCACACAGGTGTTTCTGAAAGGCTTGTCCTATGTACCGAAATTGGACTCCCTGTAGTTGGACCTGGCTGGGCTCTCCTGGGAATGACTGCATAATAACCACAGCCCCCAGATCCACTGAGCCAAGATTCTTTTTACTCCTTGAATACAAGCAATGCTGGAGAACATCTGAAACATAGTAAAGGGAAGTGTCACAAAATAGTCACTATTCCCTATATTACTTTGCGGCTGTGAAAAGGGACCTAACAATAGCAAGCTTGATGCAGGTATATCTATCTCACTTGCAGCCAGAGATTAACTCCCTGAAAATGCATTTTGTAAGTCAAATTTGCATTTCATGACTCATTTTAAAACGCATTTTGGGAGCTTGTGATTTAAAATAAATGTGGTATGTGACCTCTTTGTAATCAAGATTAGAGTTCTCCTTGAGAGAGAGTATAATCTATGGAAAGAATGATGCTGTTTTTTCAATTATTTCAATCATGTTCTACTCTTCACCACCCTATTTGGGGTTTTCTTGGCAAAGATTCTGTAGTTTGCCATTTCCTTCTCCAGTTCATTTTATAGATGAGGATCTGAGGCAGACAGGGTTAAGTGACTTGCCCAGAGTCACACAGCTAGTAAGTGACTGAGGTCAGATTTGAACTCAGTAAGATGAATCTTCCTGACTCCAGGCCTGACACTCTATCTACTGTGCCACATAGGGGCCCCAGAAAGAATGACAGACTTTTAAAAAGGAAAAGCTGGGTTCAAATCCCACCTTGGGAACATATTACCTCTGTGACCAGACAAGTCATTAAATCATTCTGAATTTCTGTTTCATCACTTGTAAAATGGGAACATCACCGTTAGGATTTGTTTCTTAGGGATGATAGGATCGTAGGTACCTAGAGGTCATATAATCCAATGTCCTCTTTTTCTAGATGAAGAAACTTGAAGCGGTGCTGAGTGGTCTTTGTGATATTTTTTGGGGTAATTTTATAATTTGGAAACATAGTTGTAATTTCAGTCTTGTGTTAAGTTGTAAAAGCCACATTCCTTCTCTCCCAGCTGTAAACCATTAACTCTGTCTCTCCCCTGCCCCCAGCCACAAAGCATGAACTCTGTGCCTTCCATACCCCCAGCCCAGAGGTATTTCCTCTGAAACCATTTACTCTATAGCTATGATAACGAATTCTCTTAAAGGCACTACCTCCTTTTGTTCTAGTAACTGGCCAAAACAAGACTCATCCATTCACAAACTGGATGAGGTACTTCTCCTTAGGAATTTGACCTCAAATCTGACTGCTGATTGACTTTATGACGTTTCAGGGCTAAAACCACATCTTTTGCTCCCCTTCCCATCGGATTTCTCCCAGTGAATTATGGGCAGGGCACACGTGCAGTTGATGTGAAAGGTGCATGTTCCTTTAAGTATTAGGCACTCCCTGGCTCCTCCCAGGTCCCTCCCTAACTCCACCTTTGTACACATAATTAGCCTAATGAACTTATGATTGACAGTTTTAGGTCTTTAAAAACTGCCTCTCTACCCCCTGCTCTTTGCAGGTAGGCTTTTTCTAGCAGGCTTTTTCCTATCACACCTCCTGCCTGCTGAACAGT
>CM053586.1:159195501-159217720 GCA_028646515.1 Pseudochirops corinnae | reverse complement strand
CACCCCAGTGCTATATCAATTCCCAGTTGTATGTAAATAATAATAAAAATATATACACATATATATATATATATATTTTTAGCATTTGATTATAGAACTTTAAATTCTAGATTCTTTCCCTTCCTCCCTTGTCACCCACCCCCACTGGAAAGACAAGCAATTCAATACAGGCTGTACATGTGTACAAACTGTAATATTTAAAGGTTATATATTATCAAGATGGGGGCAGGGAATTAACACAGTTTAAAGAACAGATGTGCTTCGATGTTATCCTACTTAAAAGAACTTCAAACCTAGTGATTCCATAATATCATTACAAAGTAACTATGTTGGTGTTATTTTTCCACTCCACGTTACTTGTAACCAGAAGACTCCCTTACCTTCTGGAATCTTGGCTTCAGTACACAGACCAAAGTGTGCCATCCTCTCACTGGTGAGACTTCCTAGGATGGAAATATTTCTGCTGAGTAGAGCCACTGTAGCCCTTAAAGCAAGTTGATGCCCAGCTATATTATGTTCTAGAAAGCCATGAGAATATCTGAAACAAAAAGAAACACAACAGGATATACCAGACCACAAGGATTATTGTGATTGATGCCAAATATCATATTTTCTCACCTTTGAATCTAAATTATACCACTTTGGGGTAGTATATCGTGAATATGACCTATACATTAGAAATTATTAGTAGGACAACTAAAGACTAGAGTTTGCTATCATACATAATGGTAACTCAGTCAAGAAAGATGGTCATCTAGAGATTCATCCAAGCAAAGTGAATAGAATGTTGGACTTAGAACCAGGAAGTACTGGTTCAAATCCTACCTCCAACATTTTACTTATTTTTGCCTCAGTTTTGTTATCTACAAAATGGGGGTATTTTTAAAATACTAGAACACTCACCTAACCAGATTTTGTGAGAATCAGATGAGATGAGTAAAACATTTCACAAATTATAAGATAATTGTGTAAATTTCAGCTTTAAAAAAATATATATGACTTCATTAGACTAGAAAACTCTTAGTTAGGAAACTTCCTCTGCCAATAGAGAATAGTTACACTTTATTCTGTAACTAATTAAAATAATTACCAGAGGCACTGAGAGAGAAATTAATTTGCCTTAACCACATGGCCTATATATCTTAAAGATAGAACTTGAAACAGGTCTTCTTCAATCCAAGGCTGGCTTTCTATCCATTATATCATGCCATCTTAATTTTTAAAAATATTATCACTATTATTTCCATTATTACCACTAACACTGTCATTATCACCATCATTATCACCACAGCTACCACCGCCATCTTGAAGTGTTTCATGGTTAAACTGCTTTTATCAAGGAAGGATTTAACTAGAATAGAATTAAATTAATGAAAGACAACACCCTCCCTCCTCCAATCTATCTGTGACTTCTTTATCTTTCATATAAATTTACAACTTAGGTTTCAAACCAAGTCCTATCTCAGGCCAAACATTACCTCAAAGGTGATTTAAGATAGAGGTCAGCACCGTGCACACTGTCTATGACGGCAACTTCTTCTTGCCCTTGGGAACCTTCCCGGGTGTCTCCACTAATGATGACTTCTTCCCCAGGACGCCAGTCCACAGGATCCTCTAAGGCTAACATGGTATCATTGACTTGAGCTGCAGTCCGTAGATGTGTGAAGCTCACCTCTGGCATTAGGCCTAAAGCAATTCAAGTAACAAAACTGGTAAGAATCTTTCTATAAATGGTTAATAGAAAGTATATTCTTTAAATGAGATTAAAAACAGTATTTATATATTTATTAATGTCTTTGTCTTCTGATCTTTAAGTTATATTAGCTGAATAAACTGGAAAAAAATGACACAGTCACCATTTGGTTTTCTCATCAAAAATGAGTCAAAGTAAAGCCAAGCGCAGCCATTCATCATCTTAAGCATAAATGGAGATGGAAGAGGAAAATGAAAAAAAGTCAAAAGAAAAATGGAAAGATATGGATAATATGAAGTAACAGAGTGAGTGCCATCAACAATGGCTTTGACTGGCTCTAGTGGCAGGTAGGTGGCACAGCGGACAGAGAGCTGAGCCTGGATTTAAGAAGACTCATCTTCCTGAATTCGAATCTGACCTGCAACACTTAGTAGCTGTGTGATCCTTGGCAAGTCACCTAATCCTTTTTGTCTCAGTTTCTCCTTCTGTAAAATGAGCTGGAAAAGGAAATGACAAACCACTCCAGTATCTCTGCCAAGAAAACCCCAAACAGTGTCACAAAGAGTCTGAAATGATGAACAACAATAATGGCAAGGAAGAGAAAAGATAATGTAGTGGGAATGTTAATAAAAATAATAGTAGCTCACTTTTTCTAGCACTTTAAGATCTGAAAAACACTTTACCATTGAAGTTTGCATTAGCTGATTCAAAAGAAGGCTGGACTTAGCATAAGAGGATCATAGATCTAGAACTAGAAAGGTACTTCAGAGACCATCTGGTCCAATTTCCTCAATCAACATATGAGGAAACTGATGCCTATGGAGATGAAGTGGTTTGAACAAAATCAAAGATAAGACATTCATCAACAGAACAAGATACTCCATAACTGATAAGCTGTGTGAAACAGATACAAATGTCCAAATTCAGAGAGGGAAGTCAGAAAGAGGGAGAACGGGGGAAACTGTGAAGTAGGTGGAAGATGAACTCAGCATCCCATATCCTTCCTCTTTGCATTTGCACAAGCCTTCCTCCATGCCTGGGATACAGTCCTTCCTTATCTCTATCTCCAGAATGAGAGGCGGGATTTGAATTCATGTCCTCTGACTCTAGAGTCAGCGCCCTTCTCACTACATCACACTGACTTTGGCCTCATATACTGATTCTGTAATTTACAATCTTTGTGACTTCAGCAAATTTCTTGGTCACTCTGAGCTTTCTTTTTTCTCATATGAAAAATGAAAAGATGACACTAGAGGGTCTCTAAGATCTCTCAAAGCTCTAGACTGGATGAAAATAGCTCTAAGGTTCATGCCCGCCCTAAAATTTTAGATCAACCCTCCCTACTCCTAAGACTTTGGTGCATGTAAATTCATATTAAAGTATGTCAAGATTGTACCTATAAAGCGGAAACTTTTTGGTCTGGTTTTTGATACACTCTACACTCTGATACCATCTAAATTGTCTAATTACCATTGTCCAAATTGCTTCTATTACTCCCTATGATATACCTTCATTTTCAGCAAAGGCAACCTTTTCACTGAATCAAATACGCATCAGGATCAATCCTGCCTGCTTTCTTTCCTTATCTTGGAGTTTCCCCAAATACATGGCACCTGGAATGGGCCTTGAAGGAAATCAAAGGATTCTGGAGATAGAGATAAGGAAGGACTGTATCCCAGGCATGGAGGAAGGCTTGTGCAAATGCAAAGAGGAAGGATATGGGATGCTGAGTTCATCTTCCACCTACTTCACAGTTTCCCCCGTTCTCCCTCTTTCTGACTTCCCTCTCTGAATTTGGACATTTGTATCTGTTTCACACAACTTATCAGTTATGGAGTATCTTGTTCTGTTGATGAATGTCTTATCTTTCAACTACTCAATAAATTTACCCCCTACAGGTCTATGGACAAAATGCTTTACAAAGCCCTAGTACTACTTCCAGTTATGACCTTCTCAAAAATCACACTGGGCATTCTAAAATCATATCCTGAGTCCCTGCAGAAGTTAGTGCACTGATCTTTGGAATTCCCAACCTGGAACTTGTAATGAGAATGGGAATTTGAAGATCTTCCTTACCTCTTAATAGACCTAGTGGGGAGTTTGAAGACCTCCTCTGCCTTGAAAGTAAACTCTGCCCCCAATAGGCTGAATGTAATCAAATGGAGCCTGTGATGGAGGGAATTTGCTGAAGGGAAACAGAGCCCACAGGAAGCTTCCCTGCTGTGATGATAAACTCTATCCCCTAATAGGCTAAATATAGTCTCATGGAGCCTGTGGTGGGAGAAGTTTGCTGAAGGGAAGCAGAGCCCACAGGAAGCTGGTAGTCAGAGCTAGCCAGACAGTGGGGGAGAGAGGAGGACCTCAGTCAAGGAGTCAAATAGGCTTGTGAGTAAATATTGATCTTGTATCAGTTTGTAAGAAGGCTGAAGGATGCTGTGGCTCTCAGAATTATTATGGCTTCTGAATATCTTGGGTACTATGATGGAATCACGTTACTGGTTTTGGGATTGTGTTTTCTGGTGTCTAAATAAATACTTCAGTTCTATCCTCTGTCTGGAGAGTTTGGTATATTTTGTGATCAAACATCATGTGATACTTATAGTCATAGTCTTTATTGTGATTTTGGGTGCTCTAAATATTGCATTGGTGCTACAGGACTGTGGTATATTTTGTGATCAAACATCATGTGATGCTTATAGTCATAGTCTTTATTGTGATTGTGGGTGTTGTAAATATTACATTGGTGCTACAGGGCTGTGTATCACCAAGGCAATATTCACAGCACCCAAAGTGACTATGAGTATGGGACATAGTCCTGAATGGCAAAATACAACAGACTCTCCACATGGAACACAGAACCAAAACATTTATTCAGACACCAGAAAGCCAAATTTCAACACCAGAAAGTCAAATTCATCACAGCAACAAAGAAATCTACACACAATAACACTGCAGAGGGCATCTCCATCCCCAAGCCTTCCCACAAACAAACACAATCCTAGTTATCTATTTGCTGACATCCTCTCTCTCTCTCTCTCCATTCTAACTGCTCTGACTCATTTTCTGCTCCACCCATTCAGCCAACTCCTCCCACCACAAGTTCCATGTAATTACAATTGGCCTCTTAAGGGGCAGGGAATAGCTTCAAATTACCATTACCATTACAGGCTCATCTGTATTCATTGAGGGATGGAGTGCAAACTCATCCAACTCACCATATTTAGCCGACCCTAGACTACACAATGCTTCACTTCCAATTCTCTAAACCTTGTGTCGCCGGCGTTATACCCCTTTCTTTCTGTTTCTAACACTGGACACAGCAAACAAATAAATCTAACATTATTTCTGGAAAGGGTATGTCAATTAGCTAACCTATATAGCAACTCACCATCTCTGTAACTCCACAAACCAAGATCACATTCCTTGGGCATCACTCCTTTTATGTGTTATTTCCCATATTAGAATATAAAACTGCTTGGCAATAATCTTTGTTGTCCTTGCTGTTATTATTGTTGTTGTTCGCTCTTCTTTCTCAAAGAGGACCATGACATCAGCAAGGTAATGTAATGATTTGCAAGTGAATTGGATTTGAGAGAGAGAGAGAGAGAGAGAGAGAGAGAGCCGTGCAAAGTCACCAGCCTTACTCTCCTCCAGAGCCATCTGGGTCCAGTGGCCAGATATAGATCAGGATGACTAGAGATGGCCCTGGATGCAACGGGAGACCTTGGTCTTTTTAAGTTAAGGTCTTTCCCAGAATCCCAGTTTGACTGAGGCAATGCCCATTCAATGATTAAGGCTAGGTAAGAAATGAAGCAAAGAATGGCCTCTTTTACCTAGTCAAAAAAAAATTAATCTGGGAGGGGAAGATCCTAAGGATTTCTGGTCAAAACAGAAACAATTGTTATTTATACTTACTCTGAGTCATCAGCAATGACCAAGTGAGACTTGGGCTGGGACCTATTGTTGACCAAACAATGAAAGCCAGAGTAATCTGGGTTTAAGGCATGGTTCTTAAGAAAGAAATCTAGCCAGTAAGTCCTAAGATATCTCCCAAGGTTTCAGGGATCAAACATATATTCCTTTGGGAAGAGCACCCACAGGTAAGGGTATACCTTATGAGAGTATGGAAGAAGGGAGAGGAGAAAGGGAGAGAGGGATGGAAAGAAGGAAGGAAGGAAGGAAGGAAGGAAGGAAGGAAGGAAGGAAGGAAGGAAGGAAGGAAAGGAAGGAAAGGAAGGAAGGAGGGAAGGAAGGAAGGAAGGAAGGAAGGAAGGAAGGAAGGAAGGAAGGAAGGAGGGAGCTGCATTGACCAACTGGAACTGGTCAGTGGGGCAGCTACTACTACTCACAGGTTGTTGTTTATCCATCATTCTCAGAGAGAGCCATGATATCAGGAAAGTGATGCTATAACTTTCAAGTGAATTGGATTTAAGTGAGGGAAGACTGTGCAAAGTCACCAGCCTCACTCCTCCGGAGCCATCTGTCACAAAATGTTTATATCACCAGTGTTTAGCCCCATGTCTCCCACAGAGTAAACATTTAATAAGTGGATTTTTTCCATTAATTCATTTATTCATTCATCCATCCATTCATTCATTAGCAGTGTTCAAAACTTAACATGCTGCTGAACATAAATGCTCAATAAATGTGATTTGTTGAAGAGGAGATATTTGTAATTATTTGATTAATTTAGTCATCATGACAGTGACTAGACAGTCAGTTTTGAAGGCAAGAAGACTTGGGTTCATGCCATACCTCTGAAATATAGTGGCTGTGTGAACCTGGGCAAAAGGCACAAACTTTCAGTGCCCTAGGCAACTAAGACTATAAATGGCAGAGAAAGTCCCACTCTGCATTGGTAGAGGGAGTTTCCCTGCCCAGAATTTCCCCATACCAGTGAGATTTTTGATCCAATTTCTGTCCTTGTCCTAATTTGATCCATGCAGTCAAACAAAAATAATTCCATTCCCAAAATATATTTCTTGACTTGAATGGTCAGATTATATTACACATAGCATTTTCTATTCCACAGGTGGTAGGTTTATCCTTGTCTCAGTAGATTACTATTACTGATGAGAAAGGGACATTTGCATGATTGATTTACAGTGAACAAAATACACTTACAATGTACATACTTTAACACTGATTATAAGGAGAGTAGCTCATCAACATTACTATTTCATGATGGCCCTAGTCTCAGTTTACTAAAGTAACCAGTCACAAAATAGGACCACCCAACAAGTGCATTAGATAATACGAAATTCAAGAAACTTCTGACTCACAGCTGCCTGAATTCCCACATTGGTCCACTTCCTATACTGAATTCCATACCTCTCTCAATGACTCACAAAAATTGATCCATTTCATATTTTATCTCTGCTCTTCACAGGAAGTTTCCTAGAAATGAGTGATATTGGAAGTAATGCCATATAAAGCACATGTTCATTCCCAAACCATTCTCTTCATGGTGCTTTTCCGTTCTCCTTTGCAATAGATCATAATTTACCTTTTGCCCACAGCAAGTTACTGTCCTCCCTTGTGCATTAAAAAAAGTAATAATACTCAAATCGCTAAGTACAGAGGTTGCCCACAATAAATCATTTTCAAATTATTTTTAACTTTCTTTTTCATTTACTTCTGGGTGGGGAGGGAGAAGAAGGGTGGCTGGACCATAATGGATGCCCTATGCTTAAAAGGTCTCTGGATTTCATTGCATGGATTATTGGTATGGCTTCTGAAGTTGACTTGAGCAATAATTTAATCTTTTTTTTAAACACTACAAGTTTCCTAATTTCAGAGCAGGTGCAAATTAACTCATAAATCATCCAAATAAAAATAATTTTAGTTCTATTTTTGTAGATTTTTTTAACCTTTGGGCACAGTAAAAAAAAATACTTTGCATTATACATGTATATACGGACACTCCACCTTTAAATATCTGTCCAACTTTAGACATTTTTTTTTAATTCAAGAAAAAACTGCAACTAAGTTATATGTCTCCATCACTACCACCACTCTCACTCAACCCTGAACAAACACATTTTTTTTTTTGGCAAGGCAATCTGGGTTAAGTGACTTTCCCAGGTTCACACAGCTAGTTAAGTGTCAAATGTCTGAGTCTGGATTTAAACTCAGGTCCTCCTGACTCCAGGGCTGACTCCATTGTACCACCTGGTTGCCCCTACAAATTTATTTTTAATTCTTACTTAGCCCTGTGCTGCAGCATGAACTTAGGAGTATGTTATGTTCAACAAAAGCCGTACAGTTTACTCTTCCGTATTTCTTCAAATGAACAGACAGCAAAGACCACTGAAAATCACAAATTATCTTGTAACTTCATTTTGGCTATTAATTTCAACCTCTCCCATCACAAGTTGACCAGAGCTTCTAGAAAGAAATATAATTATCTCAGTGATCTCATCCACTATCACACATAAGTAAATTATTCTGAAATCTCTATCTGCAGCACTGACCTCTTCTTGGCTCCAATCCTATATTTTGTGCTCTATTGGCTATCTCCACCTAACTATCTCACTTTTACCTTAACTCAACATGATGAAAAAATGAACTTGTGATCTTTGTGCACAAACTAAACTCCCCTCCCACTTAGTTATTTCTTCCCCTCTTTCAGCTGAGAAACCATAAAGTCATCTTTGGAATTTTCCTCTTTCTTCTTCTCTAATATGTCCCAACATTTCTTTCTTCAAAACATCTCCTAGATTCACACCTTCTCCTCCATTCCCACTCTCAGTTCTCTAGCTCAGTCTCAGAAGACCTCAAAAAAGAGATGTGCCTGCTTATTTTCTGTTATTCTTGGAATGCATTCTACATAATGCCATCAGGCTAATCTTAAAACACAGCTTCTATCAGAAAATACCTTTGCTTAATAACTTAAGATGGCTCCATACTTCAAGTTTAAATTTATCTGACTGATATTCAAAGTTTGCCACATCATTCATATTTTGCCCTATCATATCACATTTGCTTAGTTTCCTAGGTTCACTATTCCAACCTCCCAATCAACATTTGTGTGTATTCTCCAATATGTATATTTTGCTCCCATTAGGCCAGCCTCTTTCCTTTTATACCCTGTTTTAGAACATCATTGTTTTTACCTCAGTGTTATTGCTTATAATGTCCCTACCACCTTGACGCCCTGGCCCTCTTCTTTCCAAACTTAAAAGTTCTAACTTCTTATCCAACCCTCAGAGGTCAGTTCTTTTCTCTTATTCCATTCGATTTTCACTAGCTACTCCAGGGAATGATGATCTTTTCCATTTATGCACTCCTATCTTACTTGTGGTATGAACTGCAGAATTTAACACAATCCTTCTATAGTTGTTTTGCATGTATACATGCCTTGTCTCTCTTACTCATCTGGAAACTCTTCAAGGACAAATTCTAACCTAAGCAAAATTGTACTTATTAATCTAATCAAGTGCTTCATAAATATGCTTATTTAATCCTCATAACATCCTCAGGAAGTGTTATAATTATTCCCACTTTATATTGTTGTTTTACATTGTTGAATCATTTTTTTGTTGTGTCTGTCTCTTTGTGACCCAATTTGGGGTTTCTTTGGCAAAGATACTGGAATGATTTGGCATTTTTCTACTCCAGTTTACAGATGAGGAACTTAGGCAAACAGGGTTAAGTGACTTGCCAAGGGTGACATAGCCAGTAAGTGTCTGAGGCCAGATTTGAACTCAGGAAGATGAGTCTTCCTGACTTCAGATCCGGTATTCTATCCACAGCACCACCCAGTGACCCTTATTAGTAATAATAGCACTTATATAGAATCTACTATGTGCCAGGCTCTTTAAAAATATTTTCTCATTTAATTATTTAAGATGAGGAAACTGAAGCTGATAGAAGTGACTTGCCCAGGGTCACATGGTTAATAAGTGTCTGAGGTCAGATTTGAAGTCAAGTCTTCCTGACTCAAGTAAAGAACTCTACCTACTGCGCCACCTAGCCATTGTTCATCCCCTTAGTTGTTTTCATGTGGAAATGGTTGGACCAAACTCTTAAATGATTTCAGTTCTCTTCCAGGAGGGTCTGTAGTATTCCATTGCTTGACACAATCACAGGTGAAGGACCTCACTATCAATAGGAATTCCTCTTCAACTGACAGTTATCTCCTATATGACCATGATGAATAACTTTTACAAGTGCATATGCATGAGAATTTTAAAAGTATTTGCCATGCATACCAGTGCATTTTACAAGGGATCCTGAACACAGTTGTTTCTATTGTTATAGCATTCAAGTCATCTTTCACAACACCTTACTGCAAATATACTTTAATGATCCCAAGCTCCCCTTCCAAAAGAAAAAACCTTTTTAAAAATATATACCACTATTTCATTGATGTTATTATTGGGCTGCTTGTCATGGAATTGTAGTCAGAGAATTATAAATTCTTTGATCTCTCATACAGCAATGGAAAAGTATACATTGGGTGGGAGCAGGCTTCAATGCCATAACAAACAGGAAACTAAAAAGAAATGTACTAAAGGATGTCAAGGAAGAAATGTATGATAAAAATTTTGGTTGTTCACAGGACAAGAGCAAAGGATCACTGGTTGATAATGAATTTCATCTGTGTCCTCAAATTGCCACAAAAAAGTGAGAAAGCCCCACCCCACCCCCAGCTCTTTGGATGGACAATATGTGGTTAATTTATTAGAATATTTGAATTCCAAATCTCACAACTTGGGCCGGATTTGATGAGTTGCAATCTGTATCATGAGACAGGTCATCCACTTCAGTGAGGTTGTAGAATCACTTGAGATTTTTATGGAAGAAATTAGATAAACCATATAAACAGTACTCAATATTACTCCAGTGCTACTCTATGTGGATTTCCTTTGATGGAGAGTATAATCCTCAAAATTTCAATTACAAAGTAATCCATGTTTCATCCTATGAAACTCCTTAAAAATATAGACATTGCTATCCTGGGAGACTCACTTTCTTTCTGAGCCACAAGACAATAAAACACATGAAAAAGCTATTTAAAACACTCAATTGTTTATGAATATTCTTTAAAGAAAGAAAGCTGGGTACCTAACAAGCAATTTAATATACCGCTTAACCACTTTGAGTTTTCCAAGTTGGCCTGTTAGTCCACAAATTGTTCATTAACTCTTCCTAATGACTTCTGGTCATAATTGTATTTCCTACAAATTATTGTTCAAGCATATCAGTGTCATCCATTCATAATTGCCCATGCCCCAAGAAACAATTCTACTGAATGGGAGCAGGGAGAAAGAAAGCAGCGTTGTACAGCAACAGCTTTTTAAATTGTTTCAACATTTTCTGAACAGAGTGGGCATCTGCCCACATTCAGCCTTCAGACTCAATCCACCCCTAACCTCAGCCAATCTGATTTAGAATCATACAAAGTCAATAACCTTTGATGAAGAGGATCAACTGTTGTGGTCTTCAAAAGAGTCTGGCAAAAACAAAAATAACAGTAATATATGCATGAGAATTTTAAAAGTATTTGTCATAAGAGAAGACACTGGGAAAAACACCAAGAGACCTAGAAATTATTCCTTTTTCTGTCATATATATTTAATCAGCTTCCTATTTTCCCCAGTTAAGTGATTCAGTGGATAAAACCCTGCACTTAGAGTCAAGAAAACCCAAGTTTAAATATGACTTGGATATTTACTAGTTGTATAACTGTGGGCAAGTCAGTTTACCTCTCTCTGCCTCTGTTTCCTCATCTATAAATGAGGACATAATAATAGCCTCTATTTCCAAGGGTTGTGAAAATAAAACTACATAATACATAATTAATCTTAAAGCACTATGTAAATATTATCATTGTTTATGGATTTCATCTCACCCATATCCATAAGGGGAGCAATTTTTTTAATCACATGTACCTGTGTATAAGCTATTAGGGCATGGGGGTTGAGAAGGTATTTAGTATGGTGAAAAGGTAACTTTGATAGATAGTATAATTTGTTTTGGCTATTGCCACAGTCAGTAGCTTGAGGTATCAGGGAAGTCACTTGAAGAAAATGACCCTTAGGTAAAAGAAAGGTACCATGAGACAATGTAGTGCCATATGAGACAACGTAGACCTGAATTCTAGCTCTAGCTCTGCCAATAACACTGTGCCCTTGGGTAAGTCATGTAACCTCTAGAGGTTTCCTCACCTATAAAATGGATATAATTGTAACTGCCCCAATTAAGTTAATAGGAGTGTTGTAAGTGGGGAGGAGGGAAGAGAGATTCAAAAAAATCATTACATATGGTAAAATGCTATATAAATATGTTACAATTATCTCTATTAAGTAGGAAAGTTAAAACATGGAGAAGTTAATCAACAAGCATTTATTAAGTACTTATATTATGTTTCAGGTACTGTGCTAAGCACTGAGGATAAAAAGAAGCAAAAATAATCCTTGTTCTCAAAAGAGTTTTTAATGGGAGAAAAAAAATAAACAAATCAGAACATACTAGATAAATGCAGAGTGGGTGGAAATTATCTTTAAAAGGGATAGAACTATTATTAGCTTAGTGGACTAAGAAACATCTCTTGGAAGAAGTGGTGCTTGTAAGCTGAGTCTTACAGGGATCCGGGGATTCTAAATGGCAGGCGTTGGGAGGCAGAGCATTCCAGGCATGGGGAACACAGTCAACAAAAAGACACAAAGACGGGACGTGGAGTATCCTGTGTTCAGAAAAGTAAGTTGACCAATGCAATTGAAACAGTAGAGAAAGTGGAAGAGAATAAAATTTAAGATTATTGAAAAGGAAGAAAAGGCCAGATTCTCAAGAGCTTTAAATGCTATACAGAAGAATAAGCAAATGAATTGGGGAATGGATGAACAAAATATGATATAGAAATGTGATGGAATACTATTGTGCTGATCTACTATCAGTGTAATGCCCAATCAAATTCCAGAGGATTAACATACTACTCACCTCCAGACAGAAGGGTTTAGAATGAAGAATGCAGAATAAGACTTATTCTTTTCTTTGTTTCTTTCTTTTCTTTTTTTTAAGGATATGGTCAATGTATACATTTGTTTTGATTCACTATACATGTTAGTAATGTGTTTTGATTTTTTTGTGTGTTCTCAGATGGGGAGATGAAGGTGGGAAGATGTATTTTAGCTTATTAAAACAAATAAACTGTTTTTAAATAGAATAAATCAGAATTGATCTTTAACATGAGCTTGTCTTTCTGGAGCCCCTTCCCCATATCAAAAGGCTAGATCAGTATTCATTTTATTATTGTTATTAGGGAAAGGAACCAGACCTGTGATTTGATTGATAAAGGAAACTCCCAAGAGTTTCAATGCATAGAGCATGGAGAGGTTGACTTGTCCAAGGTCACAAAGTACATATACAGATATGTATGTATGTATAGATGTGTGTATATATATATATGCACACATACCCACATATATTTATACACACATGTGTATAGGGATACACTTGTGTGTATGTGCATTCATGTATACACATACATATACATATGTGCATGTATGTGCGTACAAATGTATATACATGTGTGTATACATTTATACAGGGGTAGGGAACTACCTGTAGACTTTAATATATGTGTGTGTGTGTGCGCACGCACATCAATAAAGCTTAGTTCAACATTATTCATTGATTAACTCAGCTTTCGGCAAAAGAAGTACAGTTAATATCAATCTTGCTTAATGACCAAGGAGGTCTTTCATAGTCCCCGAAAGACTGATAAAGAGAACAGAAAAAGGATCTACTCATTAAGCACACTGACAGGAGGGTCACTTACATATTTGAAGTCTTTAGTAACTACTACTTATTGCCGGCCATGAATAGCATTACTGTAGGGATACCAACTTTGAACATTTCTATTTATTCTTAACAAGATTAAATGCTAACTATTCCCCCTTGGCCAATGCTGACATTACCTGGGATTTGAGTTTTAGCCAGATTATCCATGGGCATATTTTTCTGCAGCAATGTTCCATTCTCAGCATTGCTGGCAGTCACAATAAGAGAGACTGAGTGTCCCCTTGTCCTAAGGACTCATGACTGCTGGGAACCCAAAGTACAACAAACTCAGTTTGTCCAAAAGAGCTTTGTTCACATAGATGTGTGTTTCTAAATTGGGAATTTATAACCCAGAGAATTAAGCTGAAGTTTTTTGGAGGACAAGAGTGCCATCTTGCATTTCTTTTAATCCTTATTATACTGAACTATAAACATATGAATATTTTGTACTTGTTACCTAGATAACAATTATGTTTGCTTAATAAAAGTATTTTACTTCTGAAGACCTGAATATAACATTAGGAACAGTTAAAGCATGAATACAAGACAATCTGATAGACCAAAGAGAGCGTAGGGCATTTTAAATGTATCATTTCCCTGTACCACTGAGCGCCACTAGCTATGACACCTACTACCTGGATAGGAGCAAAACCCTGGCAAAGTGAAGCTTGTGTGTGGTCGGTGTTATCTGCATGCAGCTGTGAGCCTTTTGCATCATTGCCAGTTAATCTCTGGTGCTACTGAGTGAAACAAGAAATGTGCGCCTGCAGGAAGGAGAATGCAGGCTGGAGCAATCATTTAAATGCTCAGATCAGCTGGCTACATCCACAACTGATCAGTGCAAATTTCCAGCACCCCTCATGAAAGGGAATTAGGCACAGAACTCTGCTCCCGTCGCTGAAAATTGGAATCCTCATTTCCCTTGGCATTGGGGTTTGGGCCAAGGCTAAGAAAACTCATTTGGACATAGTAACAATTCATGTTTTTTTTCAAAGGCCTTCATCCAAAATCCCATGAGCTTGTTCTAGAGATACAGAAACTAAAATTAACTGGCCTTCCCCTCCTCTCTTTCCCCTACCCCCTCACCCAATCAGGCTCTGTTCTCACCCCTTCCCTACAAAACAGGTTGCCAGAAAGAATCAAGGTAGAAAGGTCAAAATACCCAGGAAATAGTCTTATCAGGATGCAACTAGAACCATATGGAACATCTGTTCCTGGTTCCTGTGAGAACTTCCGGCCACATTGACAGACCTGGAAGATTATCCACATTTTGGAAATATAGTATTCATACAAAGGAGACCTCAACTTTTTGTACTGAAAAATCACCTCACCTAATTACTATCACAATAAATTTCACTGAATGGTTGACTGGATACATAAGTATCACTATGGGTGTGACTGCACCTGCTTTATTCATGTAGGTTCAAATTGGCATAAGGAAACACATTTTTGAATTTTATTATGGTCCTTATTTTTTGTATTAGCCCATTACTACCTAAGGAACTCTCAAAAGTCAATAAACAGTACGCAGACCACACTTTAGAAGTACAGAACTGAACAATGAGATACAATTCCTATTCTGGTTTTTACTCTTTGCATTAAATTAACTACAGGCATTTTCCCCAGTCTATTGTCTCTTCTGATTTGGCAGCATCCGTGATGTGAAAGGATGGGTGGATGGATGGATGGATAGATGGATGGATGGATGGATGGATGGATGGATGGATGGATGGATGAGTGAATGGATGGATGGATGGATGGTTGAATGGATGGATGGATGGATGGATGGATGGATGGATGGATGGATTGGTGAATGGATAATTAGATGGATAGTTGGTTGGATGGATGGATGGGTGCATGCATTTATTAAGCTCTTATTACATATTGCTGTATTAAGTGCTACTAATACAAATTCGTAAGTAAAATATTTGCTGAGATTTGGTGGCTATAGGCTATAGGAATATAAGAAAGTAACTTAGTCCCTTAATGCCCCAGCTTCACAGACTCCTGACATTCTTATGGATATCTAGGCAACCTTTTTAATTAGCCTTATTTTGACTGCTGCCATCTCGTAGTTATTCAATGTGTGAATTCCTTCCTCTGGAAGCAAAGCAGAAACGTTTCAAGTCAATATTATCATTGCTATTGTTGTTTTATTGTTATCATTTATTGTATACCTTAACTAAAAGTACAAGCTCCATTTGGGGAGACACCTTTCATAGACAACAGAAACTTTGGTGTTTATTGTGATTGCTTCCAGTCCTTTTTGGTTGCATGATAAGAATTCATGGTTTTCTCTGAAGCAGGCTACTTGTAGCACAATGAACCTGAATATCCAAATGGGAACTTATTTTTCTTCCAACTTATAGGATAACTTTTGTAGTTTTCTAGCCCACCTCTACCACTCTAAGGTAACTGTCAAGGTCATCCTTAGTATATTTTGGAATATCCAAGCTAAGCTGACCATCTTACCTAAAATTGCTGTTACTCTCCATGTCACTGAGTACATGTTATCTTCAGGTTAATTATGAAAAGCAACCCTCATAGGTTTTTAACACCACTGCTTACATCTAAGACCACTGAGCATCTTTAATATATAGCAAGGTCTAGTTTCATCAACAACCAATCACAGGTTTCAAAAAGACTATCCACAGGCTAGATCATGCTAATTAGCCTGCAGAAAAGACTGTCCAAGGCCTGAGGCACAAGGTCAGTCAGCACAGATCAATTAGCGTTCAAATTTTCAAGAACACTTGAAGTATTAAGTTTTTATTTATGAGGACTGAGATCATTAATAGAAATTTTTCTCTAATATATGTATATGTGTGTCTATATAATCTATGTATGAGGCTTGACAGATTTTAAGTATAGTATGTATGTATATACGTATCATTATTATACATAAATAGGATCTAAAATTCATCCCATTACCTACCAGGGGTAGGGAACCCGGGGCCTTGAGACAACATGTGGCCCTCTAGGTCCCCAAGTGCAATCCTTTGACTGAATCCAAACTTCACAGATTAAATCCTTTTATTTATATGCTGGCACTTCGATCCATAGAGAGAAGGCTGATACAGAACCAGAAAAACTCTTATAACCTAAAGTAATATGTCCTTCATCTAGAAGTACCAACAGCAATCACTGGCAACTTCCTCACTCCCAGCAGTCCAGATCAGATCTCTGGCTGACTAAAATTCCTATTTTTACTAATGTATATCCTTCAATAAATCTCATCAGTATTTATGAGCATTGGGCATCTAGGAGGTACAGTGGATAAAGTGCTGGGCCTGGAGTCAGGAAGACTCATCTTCCTGAGTTCAAATCTGACCTCAGACAATTACCAGCTGTGTAATCCTGGGCAAGTCACTTTACCCTGTTTGTCTCAGTTCCTCATCTGTAAAATGGGCTAGAGAAGGAAATGACAAACCACTCTAGCATCTTTGCAAAGAAAACTCCAAATAAGGTCATGAAGAGTTGGACAGAACTGAAAAACAACTGAAGAACAATATATGAGAGTTACATGTTGGGTTTTGCTCTCTTCTTTTAGTGGTTATGTGATAATATAGCCATTCTTTCAGAAAACATTAACTGCTAAAAGTTGGGGATAGAAAGATAGAATATAATCACCTCTGCAATCCTTGGGATTAACCCCATGGAACTTGAGCAACGGGATCTTCAAAGGTTGTCTAATTAACCACACACACACACACACACACACACACACACACACACACACACACACACGCACACGCACACTCAAATCCAGACAGGGCCCCACATAAGTGATTACCAAAGAGAAATTTGTGGATCTTCTATGTTACAGTATCCAAGGAAAATAAATATAAAAAGAACCAAAAAATCATATTTGGCCTAAAAAGCAAAAAGGGAATATATATGGAAGAGAAACCTAATAGAAGTAAGATAGAAATATCCAAGGAATTAGGTAGAAAGAGGATATTTAAAAGTAAGAGGTAAGAGAAAGAAACTTAAATGGAAGAAAGGAAAAGACCATTAGGAGAAAATGAGGGAAATATTATCAAACAGAAACAAAAAAGGAAAACCTCAGTTTAGTATAATGTAAGATAGGCTGCTCTTTTCTAACAATGTTCCTCATTTATGCAAAAGATATACTCCTAAAAATCTGTCATGCCAACTGAACTTCTGTAAATTAAGTCACATTTTAAAAACGGGAAAATTGGCTATTTAAAAGAAAGCTATAGTAAATCTTTTGCAAAGGGAAGAGACACCCCTTCATGTATTGTTCATCCTTTCTCATGGCCAGGGGGGATGCCATATCCTTTTTGACCTTCTGCGTCCAATGACCTTGCTTAAGGCACCACCCCCTTGCTGCCATATCTCATCATTCCTGCTTGCACACTTCCTGCCTCCCTCCCCACTGGCAGCCAAAATCCTGCCATGCTGAACAGGGGAGGAGAGCCAAGTGCAAAGTGGACCTACATTATGTGAATCTAGTTTTGAATTTTTTCCCCCTATGGTACCCAGCAATAACTACATTCTGATTTTCAAATGAATTAATAACTTGTATATGACAAAACACTAGACATCACTTCATCGTTGTCTTATCAAAAGCAAAGCCATTCTTCTGATTAACTATAGTGAGGGTATTTTCTTTCAGAAGCAAGTGATAGCAGGTGGTCTACAAGGACTTTCCCTCTGGCAAAGGGGCATGAGAACAACAAAGTTTGAAAAATCACTGGTTTAAAGGTTGAAGTAAAATATGACTACCTTGCAGTAATTTGGGGGTAGTTCAATCTAAATTAGTGAAGAGTCTAGATTGTAGGGCATTATAAATGTAGGTAAATCATTTCAAATGCATATATCAATTGCAAATGCAAACAAAACATTTCTAAGTAGAGTTCATGACAAATTTATTTTAAACTAGACATTTATGACTATTTTGTAATTAGGAACATTAATTTGCATACTAGGAAAAAACTTGCTGAAGTTTTAAAAATTATTTTGTATAAGTTAGGCTTAGACAACCTACTAGATACACTATTTATACACAAAATCACTGATCAAGTACTTCATAATAAAAATAAAACATGACCTATAAAAGAACTCTTATTAGATTGAGTTAAATATTTTCTTTTTATTACAAAGTACTTGATCAGCAACTGAATATGTAAATAATATTTCAAGTAGGTTATTTAAAACTAACTTATAGCAAATAATTTTTTAAATTTATATTATACAGTGTTCCAAAAGTCTTAATACAATTTTAAGCTATTAAAGCTGTGTGTGAATGTGCATATGTATAAAATGTTTTCAATATGTTTTCCACAAAACAATGCAGTAAGGTAGATTGCATGTTAATTGTTCTGGGTGTAACAGCTAGTAAGTATCAGAACTGGTACCTAAGTTCTTGTCTTCTGGTTTCAACACCAATGAAAGTCCTTGCTATCATACCATGATGCCTCTCCTACCTAATGCAAAGGTAAACTTTGTCTCAGTTTAGATCTAATGATAACAAACTCTAAATTATTAACATCTGAGTATAATGTTTTCCTGCTTAGAGTAGTTTGAGTGCCTTCAGGATCTTGAGTTTATTTTTCTAACAACATCATCAGACAAAATAAAAAAAATAGAAATGAATTTGTGCACATATTTTTTTTGAGGTAGAGGTGGGGAAAAGTGAGAACTAAATTCAAGGAGAGAGGAAAATTTAATCAAGGAAAATTAGGCTTAGAAAGAACAAGAATTTTGAGAGTCTAGAATAGCACTGGGTGGATGTTCAATTAGAAATATATAAATATTTATACATATTTCTAGATATGTAGAAATATATATAGACATATATACGTATACATATATAAAACATAAATTTGACTATACCCTTAGTTCTCTATTTTAAAATACATATATATATTTAACTACACTCTTAGATCTTTATTTTAATATCATACCTTTGTGTATTATTCAACTCCAGCCTCCTAGTAGCCAACGGCACAAGAAATTTCAGTCTCACAAACTGAATACATACTGTAGTAAATAATAAGTTGTGAATTTATGCCTCCAGGTTTCAATAACCTTGGGAAGAGTGGATGAACACAACTTATGAATTTGAAACATCCCAGAAAGCCTGTCATGGAGGGACGGTAGCTACAGCCCTAAGCTGGGAGGTTAGGGAGATAAGGTCCTCCCCAAGGCCTACAACTCTGCTATGGTTCATCCGAAGAGCCTCAGGATTAGAACATGAATGAAGGATCATGGTCACAAAGAAATGGGTAGATATGCAATAGGAACCTGAGGAGATACTCCGAAGGGAGAAGAAGAGAAATTGGTAATTATTTTCTTGGTTTAGAAGGCACATCATGGATCTGTGAAGGTGATGCCTAGTGAGGGGAGAGGAGAGACCTGAAATTAAAATAAGAGGCTCTAGGGAATACTATCCTGGGTCAAATGGGGGAGACTCACAAAGAATATCCTGGAAAGAGAACAGTTTGGGAAAAGTAAGAGCTGAATTTGTAGCATTCATTGTATTCCCCACATTATAGAAATAAGAGCTACATTTCCATACTAAAAATATATGATGGGCAAATATTTTCTTACTACAGTTATCCCTTCCACATTGCAAGAGTTAGGGACATGGTAGTACCCCCACAATCTGGAAAATTCACGTAAAAATTTTTGGCCTTCCCTTTGTACCAGAGAAGTCTGATTTTTTTTCTTTTTCTTTTATGAGTTGTATATAGTACCTTATTGTAAAATTTGGGTTGATATTATACAATACTATACAGATATTTTATGCATTTCTGAGTTTCTAAACTTTTTCTCTGTCATCTCCTGGCCTTTGCATGTCATCTGAAGCTTCTGAAAAACTCCCCCCAATTCCCATTTAATTTCTTATGCCAACCCACAATATATTAAAACCACAATGGGAAAGTCACAATGGGGAAGAGATAACTGAATATATGACTAAGGATAGGACCTGGACCTATGATTTCATTGATATAGGAAATTCCCAGAAGAGGAAACCCCTTCTATCAAAAAAAGATTCAACTCTTTCTCTGCAACTTACAGTCTAAGAGAATTGTCTAAAACAAAGGTGTCAAGCATGAGGTCCATGGATATGGGAGCAGCACACAGTGTTCGTTCTTGAATGCCTCTCAGCCAGATAAAAATGTAATCAGAAAATATTTAATAAAATAAATAAAAATGAAGTAAAACAGAGCATTACATTTTAAAACTAAGTCAATATGCAACCTTTAGGAATCTTTACATATGGATTAGTGGTCCCTTTTTCTATCTGAGGTTGACATCACTGATCTTAAAGCACTGATTAGTTCAATGAGTAGCACAAGGTCACACAGTCAGTGTGCATCAAAGCAGGAGTCCAGTTCTCTTTCCACCTCACAGAGACGTCTCTCTTTTTCCCATATGTTATTGATAAGAAAAGTTGACACCAATATATCTCTTCCCAGGCATCATTTCATCTATTGAAACCTGGTAAGACCACTGGAGGCAGGATCTGAATCTACACCTTCATTTCAAAGTCTGTGGTAGCGATGGTATCACCTATAAGACCAGTTTCCTCATAAGAAGCACGTGATTCGAATGTAAGATCCGAGTCATTTTAACAGAAAATCCCCAGGATAAATTTAGCCACTGAACCATTTGCTAGGTACACTTTTTTCCTTGTCCTTTTATTTTTCTGTGCTTCTGGTACTCAAGATGACTGTGTTAGCCTTGCTTTCAAACCCTCCCTATCCCTTTTCTCAAAAACTTTCCACCTGCGCTTGATTGCTATATCTTTTAATTTTCTGAAAAGGACAAAGACAGGAATCTAGACAAGGCCAGGAAGCTCATTTTCTCCTAGGAAACTGTCAGGCAACTTTCTCAGGGAGGTAATGGGAATGGAACAGGAGACATTGATAAATTTCCCTTCTGAACAATCAATAAAAACCCCCTCAATCCTGCTCAGACTCCCACTGTGGAAGTAAGAACCATAATTACATTGTCAAAAATTCAAGTTGCCCCAGCTGATGGCAACCCCCTCTAAAAATGATGTGTGAATGGCAGTCAGTTTATGGGTGGTGCACCCTGATTGGCAGTCAGATTGGCTAAAGCCAAAGGCAACTGTGAAATTTCCCCATTGACTCCAGCCACCCAGGCACCAAACTGCCATTCACATGGATTTCTAGGACTTTTTAATCATATTAACATATCACCATGAGTAGTTGACAGAACTTACTAAGCAATCTGTACTCAAACCATAGCTGTAGAACATTCCCTGTCCCCATCCTTACCAAATTAAGAAATGAGGAAGAGATGGGGGGGGGGGGCCGCACACAGAAAGGAGGGAAAGGAGGGAGAGAAGGGGAACAAAAAGAGAGAGAGTCAATGAGAAAGAGGGAGGAAGAGAAGGAGAGAGCTAAGAAAGGAATGAGGGAAGGAGAGGGCTAAGAAATGGGAGGGAAAGAGAGAAAAAAAAAAGAAAGGGAGGGAGAAAGAGATATATGGAAATGAAAGGAGATAGGAAAAGAGAATAAGAGGGGGAAGAGAGAGTGATGGAGAGAGAGGGAGAGAAACAGAAACAAAGAGAGAGAGAGGAAGAAGAAGAAGAAGAAGAAGAAGAAGAAGAAGAAGAAGAAGTGTGGGAAGAAATGAGAGACAGAAAAAGGGAGAGAAAGAGAAAGCCAGGGAAAGGGGGGAGGAAAACAAGTAAAGAAAAAACAGAGGAAGGAAAGAAAAAAGAAAGGAAAGAAGGGGCAA
>CM053586.1:159145190-159195001 GCA_028646515.1 Pseudochirops corinnae | reverse complement strand
TGTGTTTCCACAATATTCAAATTGTTTCTTCTTGGCAGCTTGTAATATTTTCTCCTTGATCTGGGAACTCCAGAACCTGGCTATAACATTCCTAGGAGTTTTCTTTTTGGGAACTTTTTCAAGAGGTGATAGGTAAATTCTTTCAAGTTCTATTGTGCCTTCTGGTTCTAAAATATCAGGGCAATTTTCCTTGAGAATTTCTTGAAGGATGATTTCTAGGTTCTTTTTTTGATCATGGCTTTCAGTTAGTCCAAAAATTTTTTAATTGTCTCTCCTGGATCTATTTTCCAGGTCAGTGGTTTTTCACATGAGATATTTCACATCACCTTCTATTTTTTCATTTGTTTGGATCTATTAACAATATTTTGATTTCTCATAAAGTCATTCATTTCCATTTGCTCCAGTCTAATTCTGAGGGAATTATTCTCTTCACTGAGCTTTTGAGACTCTTTTTCCATCTGGCAAATTCAACTTTTTAAGGCATTCTCCTCCTCATTGGCTTTTTGGGCCTCTTTTGCCATTTGAGTTAATCTATTTTTTAAGGTGTTATTTTCTTCAGTCAGGTTGTTGGCTCTCTTTTCATGATTTTCTTGCATCATTCTCATTTCTCTTTCCAATTTTTCCTCCACTTCTTTTATTTGGTTTTCAAAATCCTTCTTAAGCTCCTCTATGGCCTTTATTTAGTTTATATTTTTCTTGGAAGCTTTTGGTGCAGGAGTTCTGACTGTGTTGTCTTCCTCCCGTTCCATGCTTTGATACTCTTCGTCCCCAAAAAAGGAATCTAAAGTTGGACGGCTGTGCTTGCTTTGCTTCCTTTGCTTGTTCATGTTGCCAATCACTTACTTGACTTTTGAGCTCTTTGCCACAGTAGAACTCTGCTTCCAGAGGCTAGAGCTTTGTCTCAAATTGCTGGGGTTTTCCCAGCTGCCAGAGCTATTAGGAGGCCGCCATCTCTACAACTCCTACCAGCTTTAGCTCACTGGTCACCCACTTCAGGACCACCATCCAAGACCACGATCCCAATCCAGGCAGGTTAAGGCAAAAGCACTTAGCCTCTGAATGGTTGCTTGGCCCCCCTGCAATCTGCAGGCCAGGAGCTCTGAAGCATCCACATGGAGGCAGCTGCAGTGCCACTGCTTCTGCCACTTCTGGCTCTGGGGGCAGAAGACCTGACCCACTCCTCTGTCCCCCCCCCCCCAAATTCAGCCAAGTTCCATTGACCTTTTACTTTGTCTTTGGTATTCATGGATTGATAATTCTGGAAACCCCCACAACTGCTTGTGATCCACTCTCCAAAATGCTACAGCCAGGCTGGTAGGGCCACCGTGGGGCTAAAACCACAGGTTTGTGAGGGACTGGGCTGGGCTCCCAGCTTGCTGCAATGGACCCTTCCCTCACCTGCCAGGCTGCCTTCAGCGGGAGCTTTGTTTCTCTGTCACTTTATGGGTTCTGGAGCTCTAAAATTTGTTTAG
This sequence comes from Pseudochirops corinnae, assembly GCA_028646515.1. Classification (NCBI taxonomy): domain Eukaryota; kingdom Metazoa; phylum Chordata; class Mammalia; order Diprotodontia; family Pseudocheiridae; genus Pseudochirops; species Pseudochirops corinnae. The sequence goes on along the minus strand of CM053586.1, from coordinate 159,193,529 downwards.
AGTCATATTTTATAGATATTTGAGGTGGTTATGGGGGGAGCCACAGAGTTTTCCTGCTTCTACGCCACCATATTTACTCCAATGCCCAGTGATTAATAAAATTAAGACAGAAACAAAGAAAACCACATTATATCAATAGATGCAGGAAAAGGCCAATGGTAGAAAAGGACCATTTTAATATGATGATAATAACATGTATAAAACCAAAAGTTAGCATTATTTGCAAAAAAAAAACATCAGTTTTCCTAACAAATGTAGAAACAAAGCAAGGATGATGTTTCTTATCATTATTTGACTTCTTTTTACTTCTTTAAACCAAACTTGTGATTTCATAAGTGTTATGAATTCCCACTTAGCAACTTTTTTTTACCAATGTACATCAACATGATTCAACCTCAGACACTTATTAACTATGTATACACTGGCAAGTTACTTAACCTCTGTCTACCTCAGTTTTCTTAACTGTAAAATGAGGATAATACTAGTATCTCCCTCACAATACTGTTGTGAGGGTCAAAGGAAACAATGTTTGTGAAGTACTTCACACAGTGAGTATATCCAATAAATATTAACAGGTATTGTTGGAATACACACTAATTAAGGGGTTCTGAGCTCTGATTTGGAGTGCTGATTCAACTACTTGACACTAGTTGACCCTTGAAAAATCTCAACACTTTTGGGTCCCATTTCTTCACATAAAATATGTCCAGGCAAGAGGGATGGCAAGGACGGCGTGATGTCTGACTGAATTTCAAGAGACAGAGTAGGGTTGAATATAAAGATCTAGGAGTCAATGACATAGACATGATAGTGAAGTTAGGCATTATCTGTAATCCCCAATTAAACTGTTTTAAAATAGAAAAATACACAATTTGAACTATTTTCCCCTTTGTGAAAAATATAAAATCATATACATTGTGCTTGATGCCAATATATATTTTGTACATTACGGGGAAGGTAAAAATAAGAGAATCAAAAATGGTATGAAGTTTAAAAGTAAATAAACTAGGAGAAAGACCTATGACCTTGCTCTCAGACCACCTAACTATTTAGGGTAATCCAAGGAAGAAACATCAAGAAAAATACTTCATTGATATAAATATTAAGAATCTATACAATACTTTGTTTCTCAAGACTTATTTGAACAATGGAATGTTTTGCCTAGATCTGCTTTTCAATTTCTTAAGAGATAAACTTCCAATTATCTCCTGAACCTTAGTTGGGCCTCACCTCTATTATATATTAATAATAGTAAGCATTTGGGGCAGCTAGGCGATGCAGTACATAGAGAACCAGACTGGAGTCAAGAACACTCATCTTCCTGACTTCAAATCTGGCCTCAGACTAGCTGTGTGACCCTTGCCAAGTCACTTAACACTGTTTGCCTCAATTTCCTCATCTGTAAAATGAGTTAGACAAGAAAACAGCAAACCATTTCAGTATCTCCACCAAAAAAATGGGGTAATGAAGAGTCAGACACAAATGAACAAAAGTTAGCACTTAGGTTAATCTTTTAATTTCTGCAAAACACCTTACAAATATTATCTCCTTTTCTCCTTACAACAATCACTGATTTGGAAATAGATGCAAAATGGAGATAATAGCACCCATCCCACAGGGGCATTTGTGAAGATCAAATAAAGTAGAATATAAAAAAGTACTTGGCAAACCTTAAAGTGCTATAAAATTTTCACAATTATTATTGTTTTCATTCTTAATGACTTCATAGGACTTTTGTGACAAAGGCATTAACAAACTTTAAAACACTAGATTAACATGAACTACTCATATTATTCCTCTGAGGGGTATTACAGGGCACAAATGGAGCAACAGGAGGGAACACGCTTTCAAAAGTCGGTCAGTAATTACTTCTCATACATTTGCTATATGCCAGGTACTGGGCTGAGTACTAGAGACACAAAGAAAAATCAAAACACTTTCCTGCCCTTAAGGAGATTGTAGTCAAATAGGGGAGACAACCTATAAAAAAAACTGGGTACATAAGAGACATATATATATAGTAGGAGGAAAGTAATCAGAAAGTGAAAAGTAAGTGAGCTGTGAGGTCAGAGGAAGATCTCCTATGGAAGGCAGGAGCTCAGCTCTGTCTTGAATGAAGGCAGGAAAATTAAGAGCTATAGATGGAGGGGGGAGAGAAAGAGAGAAATGGAGACACAGAGAAAGAGACAGACAGAGAGGAGAGAGACAGACAGAAACAGAGAGGAGAGAGACAGACAGAGAGACTGAGACAGAGAGAACTCCAGGCATGGGGGGAAGATAGCGCAGAGACAGGAGATGTGGGAGTATCCTCTGTAAATCACTGGAGGTAGTACAGCGCTGTAGGAAAATTCAGTGAGTAGAGCAGAGTCAAGTGTAAGAAAACAACAGAGACAGAAAAGGGTCAGGTTATGAAGAGCTTTAAAACCAAAGAGAAGACTTTATATTTGATCCTAAAGGTAACAAGGAGCCACTGAAGTTCCTTGAGTAGGGCAGTTACATGACCAGAACTCCATTTCAGGGAGATGACTTTGCCTTTGGCAGCTAAGTAGTAGATGGGTTGGAGAGGGGAGACACCTGAGGGAGGGAGACCAATGAGAAAGCTATTGTAAGAGTCCAGGTGAGGCCATTACAGAAAAGACTGCAATATTATAATTCTATTGGCATTCAGGAAGAATTCTAGCTAAAAAAACAACATTAAAAATCCCAGTTCAATAATACAAACCAATTTCATGTTCCTCTAACAGTCCAAACCACTGATACTGCTTCGCTGATCTGCTTAAAACAAATTCTGTTTGAAGGAGAAATCCTGAACAGTAGATATTTTCATAAGTTCCTGTCAGTCCATTTTGCCTTCAATACACTTAAAGATGTTTTCCCCTCAGTACTGTATTTATAGGCAGCTAGGTGCCACTCAATGGAGTGCCAAGTTTGGAGTCAGGAAGACCTGAATTCAAATCCAGCCTCAGAATCCAGTGGTGTGAGCCTGGGGGAGTCACTTAACTTTGCCTCAGTTTCCTCATATGTAAAATGAGCTGGAAAAGGAAATGGCAAGCCATACCAGTATCTTTGCCAAGAAAACCCCAAATGGTGTCGCAAAGAGTCAGACAGGACTGAAACAACTGGACAAGAGACCAATTCATAAACAAGTCATGCCCTTCATTAGATGCTGACAGAACATCTAGTACAGTTACCCTGTAATCAAATTATTGACTAAATGACAACTATTGCCGAGGAGTATAGCATAGAATGCCAATACAAGAGGGTCAAATACAGAGCCTAAGAGCAAGAGGAACCTTAAAAGGGAGAGGAAGGGCAATTTGAGAAGTAGAAAAATCTGAAAAAGTAGTGACCCAGAAGCTAAGGGAGGAAAAAGTATCCAAAAAGGAGAACACTTGAAGGAGTCCTGACATGGACTCTTGACCTCTTTCTAGAACTCTATTTGAAAACAGTAGCAATATATTTTTCATCAAGAGACAGTACAGTATAATCTGTATCTTGAGCATAATAGCACAATAGAGAGCAAAAACTGGGTTCAAGCCCCACCTCTACTACATAGTAGTTGTACGACTGTGGGCAAATCACTTAAACTTTCAGTGCCTCCTAGGCATTGTTCCTGATTTTATCTGGAATTCAAAACCTATGCCCCCTCTACTGCTGGCACATCCTAAAATTTTCCTCAGTGTCTGGGACCTCCATACCCTGGAACAATTTACATTTGGGAAACCCACTCACCAGGGAATATTCCTCTGTAAGGCCCACTCCACTTCTCCCAGTGGTCAATTTCTCCAGGACACTCCATTTTGTGGATGGGCAGAGGCTGACTTGCTTTCTTTCTTCTCCCAGCAAAACTGACTTCCTGACCATTCCTCACCAACCAATTACCTTCATCCTCCTTCCCCTTTCATCCCCTTTAAATGTTTTGTCTTCCTCTATTAGAATGTAAACTCCTTTAGGGCAGGCAATGTCTTTCTCTTTGCTTATATTAGCATCTGCAGTGCTTAGCACATAAGTGCTTAATAAATGTTTATTTCCTTCCTTCCCTCCATTTGCCCCTCCTTTCTTCATTCCTTCTTTTCTTTCTTCTTTCCTTCCTTCTGGAGCAAGTGCAAATCTGCAAGATAAAGTAATCTCCTCATTCCCTATGCTGATGAAATCACAGATCCAATCCAAAAGAAAAGTCTCTCCGTTTCGTTTGTTAAACACTCACAAAAAGGAGTCAGTCTGATACAGTGGGATAAAAAAACACTGATTCTGGAGTTGCAGGTCTCCAGACTCTAGGTGGGCTCAATTCCATTTCTGATGCATACTATCCTTCTGATCTGAAGTTAAATCACTTCAGTTTCTAATTTATACAATGAGATGAGAATTGAGCTAGGTGAACTCCCAGATTTCTTCTAGCTCTAGGTGTAGGATCCATAATCCCTTGCAGAATTTCCTTTCTTTTAACTATTATAGAGGCCACCAACCATTCAGGATGATCTAGGTACTGTATATAGTTTTGCCTGGAGAAAAAAGAAGACAGAACAGAGGAGCCTTGGACCTCCCTCTAGTCTGAGCATTCAAGGACTACTTGCTCTACCCAGGACTGGTGGGAGAATGCTGTTTGAGGAAGGAAGCTTAAGGCCAGAGCCTGAGCTCTGATGGGGATGCATGCAGCTCCCTTTTGTTAGTGGAATCCGGATTAGGTTTGTGCCTGATCCAGTGGAGCACAGCCTGGGAAGCCTTCGAGGTGGGCTTGTCCCCGGCCAAAGATGCGGAAAATCAATTTGGCTGGCAAACGAGAGCCCCCGAGAGCTCAGTCCACGCTCTATAATCCTATCCACCAGTAGTAGCTCAGGAAATAGATGCCCGAGCCCTCACATATTCATGGAGGATATGAGGCATAAATCAGGCTTTACGGTTTGGGGGCAAAGGAATAGAAGCTCTGCCTGGCTACTAATTAATCAAGTCTGGGCACACCTAAATCCCCACAACCTGGGACAGCAGCCATGCATGTATATAAGCACTGCTACTTTTTTTTTATTTCAATTAAAATAGATATCGGATGAAATTTTTCCCATTAGCTGGTACTGCTTATGCATCTCCCCTGTTCTTCCTTTAATTAAAAAACATGCTTATTGTAATACTTGCCAGAATCACTTTAATGGTATTTTAATTGTAATGTCTCTGCCTGATTAAAAAAAGAAAATATGAACTAGAAACTGCCCGCAAAATGTTCTCAGAGGATGCATGTTGGAAGCACATAGACACACGTGCTCCCGTATACATACACACACATATAGACACACACACATACCTCTCCTCAGGATAGAGGCCATGCGGCATTTCGTTAAGTAAACTGGCATTCCCATCAGAAATGGGCAACATAGGAAAATCCCACAGTGGAACCAAAACCAGTGAAACTCAAGCTCTTCTAACAAAAAGCACTTAAGGGAAACATTTTTCGCCAGTGCATAGTTCTCTGATAGGAAAAAAGAGTCAAACCCAGTCACAAACACACAGCTCTGGAGTCCAGCCAAGCCCACCCTCCCCCCAACCTGTAACTTAGGGGAAATGGAACCCACAGGAAAGAGGGGCTGGAATGGCAGGAGAATTGAGAACTGATTCTAGTTCCGTCAGTATAGTTCTACTAAATTCACTTTTTTTACAGACAGTTAAAGTTAGATGATCAGTCTCCAGTGAATTTCACTGCCCTGGGAAAGCCACCCTGTTCTTTTCTCGCATTTACTAATGTCACAGCAATGACAGTAGAAGAGCAAATTGTACATTCAACTTTTCTGGAAATTCCATCTTGCCCTCAACTTAATTTCCTTGCGACTTCAGCCTAATATCTTTCCAGCCTTGAACCTATAGGCATAGGCTAATTTGCCTAGCCAACATATAGTGCCTCAATGTACGGGGAAACAACAAATGCTACCCTAGGGAAGTACTCTCTGACAACATTTCCAGATCAATGAGTTGTAAAGAGTTATCTAAAGTAAGCACCTGCTGTTTCTGATGTTGGTTCATTACTAACTAGAAGGTAAGAAGTGCACAGTCGTTGGGTTAGAAAAAGGCTAGACTGGCCATAGCACTCACTGCTTCTTTGAGAAATCCTTGAGCCCCTTCCAAATAACTGCAAATTTCTATCCTCAACCAGAAAATCATGAGGGTATTAGAAAAGTGTTTGGATTTTTTTTCTTGCCTCAATATGAGAACAGTCCAAAAAGCTGTGGACAATAAACTAACACAAGTGTTCTAGGCTTATCTGTGGCATGCATGCATAGGACTATGAGCTCTAAATCAGCTCGTGAAAATGGGGTCTATAGGCAAGCACTTATATCCAAAATCCATTCCTTACCTATGTCTATGAAAGGCAAATGAAGTGGGGAAGTGAGATCATTATATGAGCAGTTCTCCCCCACTCCCCTATTTCAGTTCAGACTCCCTTTCCTCCCCTCCCACTTCCAATACTCCATATATACATATATATGTAACATATATATTTATATATGCATGTGTATATACAAGTACCATACACACATTCTTAGAAAGAAATTAAGTATAGATATTAGAATGATTGGTGAATGAGAGGGAGAGATATTTCATCAATAAACATACACCAGATACTGCTAAACACTGAGATAAAAAATAAGGCAAAAAGGCAAAAGACAGTCCCTACCTTCTAGGAACTCACAACCTAATCAGGAAGATAAGCAAACAAATAGGCACAGATAAGACGTGTATGAGATAAGTCGGAAATAATTTTAAAATAAGGCACTAGAATTAAGAGAGGTTGGGAAAGGCTTCCTGTAGACCAGTGGTTCTCAACCTTCCTAAATGCTGCAACCCTTTAATACTCCTATGTGGGTGTATCTGCATGTGGGCGGACTCGCCTGGAGACCAATAGAGGAGCAGTGTCTCGGTTCCTAAGACCATCGGAAATGTGTGTTTTCCGATGGTCTTAGGCGACCCCTCTGACCCCTGTGAAAGGGTCTCTCAACCCCCAAAGGAGTCACGATCCACAGGTTGAGAACTGCTGCTGTAGAAGATGGATGGGATTTTAGTCGGTATTTGAAGGAAGCCAATAGATAGAAATGAGGAAGGAGAAAATTCCATATGTGGGGGGTTAGCCAGTGAAAATGCCTGGAGCTGAGAAATGGAGGGTCTTGCTCATGGAACAGTAATTACAAAGACCAGTGTCATTGAATCAAAAGAATATGTGGTAAAGTGCAAAAAGACCTAAATGTAAGAGGGAGCTAGATGTATGGTTGGACAGACGAGAGAGACAGAGAAAATGACAGAAACAGGGAGAGCTATGGAACATGGAGTGGGTGGAAGGACTCCTTATGTCACAGTTAAGTGCTAAGCATTAGGCCATCAGACATGGTACCAGGTCCAGTGTGGGTAAAGGAGGGCTAGCTTTACATTACCCAAGGTTAGGCACTGAGTTAAGGTTTCTCTTCTCAGATTGGTGGCTTCTTGAGGGCAGGACTATATCTTCTTCCTCAGGCCAGGGGCTATTTCTCTCCCCCTTGTACTTCCTTCTACCCTACCATGTCCAAGAGCAGGGACCACTTCTCTTCCCCTCAGTTTCCCCTATCATACCTTCCACTCATGTTGTTGTCCCTCATTAGAATGTAAGCTCCTTGAGTATCTTAGTTTCTATGTATATTTCCAGCCCTGTAAGTGCTTAATAGATTCTTTATTCATTCATTCATAGAGATGCAGACAGAGAAGTGAATGAGCCCCGTTGGTATGAACTTTACAAATACGTTAGGCAAGAGTGAACTGAGGGATCTATTCCCTCGTCTATAAATTGAGGGAGTTGAACACAATGGCTTGCAGTGTCTTTTAAAACTCTAAACCTTTTATTATTTTGTTCAAAGGGAAGCATGTTTTCCAAGGTGAGGGAGGCTATAGTTTCTCTGTTCTCTAGAATTGTGGATTCAATTCTAGATATCACATTTTAGTAAGGAAACCAACAAAATGGAGCAGATTTAGAGGAAGGTGACCAGGATGCTGAGAATCCTGGGGACCATGCCAGACAAGGATCAATCAGAAGAACTTAATTTATTTAATTTGAAGAAGAAAAGACATAAGGCAGGGCTGGAGGTGAGAAGAATTACAGCTGTCATCAAGTATTTGAAAAGAAGTCATGGGGAAGAAGATATAAATTTGTTTTGCTTGGCCCCAGAGGGCAAAGGAAGGAGAATGGGTGGGTAATGCAGAGAAGCAGCTTCAGCCACTGTGTGAGGAAAAAATTCTGAACAATTACAGCTGTCCAAATGGGGAAGGGCTATATAGGAAAATCCCCCTCAGAGTCTGGATGACTACGACTCAAGGGTATTGTTGGGAGACTTCTATGCAGATTCAGGATGCCCTGGTCAGTAAGTCAAGCTAGTCAACAGGTATTAAGTGCTTACTAGGTGCCAGCCACAGTGGAAAGCACTGGGGATACCAAGAAAAGACAAAAGAGGGTCCCTGTCCTCAGGGAACTCACATTTCTAAAAGAGGAGACTACATGAAGAAAATTGTACATATAAGATATATACAGCATTTAAAAAAAAAAAGGTCATCTCAGAGGGAAGGAGAGCTGAGAGAAACAGGAGACCAAGCAAGACCTCCTGCAGAAGATGGGAATGAGTCTTAAAGGGAACAAGGAGGAAGAGTATACCAAGCATGGCGGGGGTGGGGGGAGGGTGGAAGAGCCAATAAAAAGAAACATTAAGAGAGACAACAAATGCTAGACTGTAGAACATGTGGAGAGTATAAGACTGGAAGGATGGGAAGAGATCAGGTTATGAAGGGCTTTAAAAACCTAACACAGAATTTTGTATTTGATCCTAGAGGTCATAGGGAGCCACTGGTCTAAGATGGGGAGAGAGTGATACAATGAGACCTGCACTTTCAGAAAATCACTTTTGGCAGCTAAATAAAGAGGATAGATTGGAATGAAGAAAGACTTGAGGCAGGAAGACCAATCAACAGGCTACTGTAGTACTCCAGGTAATAAGGACCTCCAAGACTAATGGTGGTTTTATTGCATAGAACAGGACATAGTTAAGAAAGATTATAGAGGTAGAAACAACAAAACCTGGTGACAGATTAGGATGTGGGAAGAGTACATTGAGGATGATGGAAATATTGTGAGCCTGGGTGACTGGGATAACAATAATAGAGTGTTCAGAAGAGGGGAAAAGCAACAGAAACCACAGAAATATGTCCCATATTTTAATACTCAAAAAGGAACTGTCTTATATGGGCATTTCCTCTGGTAAAGCAGATCACAACTCATCCATGCCAACGCATCTTCTTTTCCTATCCTCCGTATCTACGCCCTGGGAAGAACCACTCAATGGGCCTTCAATGGTCTAGAAGTCCTCCTTTCCTTCTCTTGACAGTATAGGGATACCAGCGGAGCTTTCAATCATGAAAACAAAACTTAAACAAATGTCATTTTTCTCAAGCATTCTCACCAAGCACAAGCTTAGAAAACTGAGTGTATAAATAGAAGAAAACTATAGAATTCATTCATTTACAATACACACATCTCAGAATCACACCATAATCTCAGAGGAATCTAAATTGTCAGTAATCCAAAGGCAATGGAAAAGCACAGGTCTAATCAGACTAAGATTGGTTATCAGTAATGACTTACATGAAAAGAGTGCCAGAAAAGATGTCATCCACACAACCGCAAAATAAGACAACCCAATCTTGTAAGGAAAAGGAGAGAAGAGATGGATGACCCAAGTGCTGTGTTGGAAGACAGATTTTCTTTTATCTATCCATCTCTTCATCTATCTATCTATCTATCGATCTATCTATCGATCTATCTATCGATCTATCTATCGATCTATCTATTGATCTATTGATCTATCAGTCTATTATCTATCTTCTATCCTCTATCTATCTTTCTATCTATCATCTATCTATCTATCTCTCTATCATCCCCATCTTTAATTATTCTTCATCTAACATAGCTCCCAGAACCCTCACTATCCCAATAGCTTGCCTGTGTACATGCTCAGATTAACTCATGACTCTCTCAAACTGCAACATTCAGAAGTGAAAATAGTATCCAGATATGAACTGACCAGCACAGAGTTTGGTGGAATTATCACCTTCCTTGTACAGGACAATATTTATTCATGCAACCCAATATCACATTACTTTTCAAGGACTGCCAGGTGCCAGGTCACATTGTCAATATATATTGAGTTTTCAAGCCACTAAAACACTTTTTTTTTTTCACATGAGCTGCTATCTATTAACTGCTATGCAGTTAATATTTGTTTATCTTAGGTGTATAACTTTATGGATGTCTGTATTACATTTCATTTCAAAGGATCATAGATGTAGAACTGGGTGAGCTTTATAAGTCATACAAAGAAGGCCCCTCATTTTAACAGATAAGAAAATTGATTGGTTTTCATCTAGTCTTCCAGTCTTGGGAGACCAGTCTAGGTCCTTATTCTGCCTTCCAAGGTATTATATAAGCTTTAGTCGGTTGTTTCATCCATGTCCAACTCTTTGTGATCCCATGTGGGGCTTTCTTGGCAATGATACTAGAGTGGTTTGCCGTTTCCTTCTCCAGCTCATTGGCTATAGCTCCCAGATTCGGAACCTATGTAAATCTGATAAGCTAAACTTCTATGTCTTTTTCCCATACTAGACACTTAATAAATATGTATTGATTGATTGATTGATTTGCTGTTAACACTAACTAATAAAGGATAGAACTTGTTATTTTCTCTTTAATTTTACTTCATTACATGGTGTGGAGTGGGGCAGTACAAGAAAAAAAGAGAGGTCTTTATTATTCTTTCACTCTCTTTTCTTATCCACCTTTGAGTTTCCCCCCAATCTTGGTTACTTAGTCCTTCAGTCTTCTCTTCTGCTTTCTTAGTGTCCCTATACAAATCCAGAGGGAAGAAAATGGCAAAGGCATCATATTGCTATCCCACATTGCATACTTGCCCCAATAACTACAGATCATATGCCTAAGGTGTCAGCTCAGGTCTGTTTCTTGGCACTGACAAGATGGTGACAATCTTCCTTTATTGCCGTGGCTCATCATAATTACTAGGAATAAAAATAATAAATTTTCATTGTGAGATGCCTATGGCCATTGGGCATTTGAACATAAAAGAACCAAAAATATATATAATTAATTAAATTGAGGCAACATGCCTGATTCCATCACAACTCATTAGTATTAATTGATTAGGTTAATTCCCTTTTGTGTTTAAAAGCACCTCCCCCCCCAAAAAAAAATATAGAATGGTTATAGAGGGCAGAGAGAGAATAGTTTCTGGATGCTAAGTTAATAAATATGAAATAATAATAAATGTAGCTGGACCACTTATCATTAGTTAAAGAGTAAACTGGAAATTTTTAATTAAGTTCATGAATCAGTGCACATGGCATTAAAAATATGAATCCAACTCTGGATTTTATTTTGTTTTTTTTTTTCCTTATTGCCCCTAAGAAATTTACAACAAAACGCTTTCTCATTAATCTTTCTCTGCTACTGAATAAAAAAAAAAAAAAAAGTAAGTGCCAATTCCATTATATAAATGGGAAGAACTGAGGCACTAAATAGTGTCAAAGTTTCAAGGTCCCACAATAACTCAAGACGTTATTGGAGCCCAAAAGTCTTCCGATCCGAAGATTCAATCTTCAATATTCTAGCATTAACCATTTGAATACCTGGCTTCTGAGAAAGGGAAAATATCATGAGACTCAAATCCTGCCCCTGAGCTTAGGCAAATCACTTTAATTTCCTGAGCCTCAGTGGGATGTTGCCAGTCTTCTTGACTTATGTCTTGCCACGGGTCTCCCAATGACTTAGGAGGAGAGAATGAGGCTGATGACTTTGCACAGATCTGCCTCATTCAAATCCAATTCACTTGTACATCAAGGCATCACCCTCTTGATGTCATTGATCCTCTTTGCGAATGAAGGATGAACAACAACAAACCTGAACCTCAATTTCCTCCTCTCTAAGAAAAAGAGATTAGACTATATGGTCCCTGAAGTCTGTTAGCTCCAGATTTGTGATCCAGTGTGACACAACACATTTCACAAGATTTATTGCTGGCAAGACCTTGTAAGCAATCAAGTACAACAACCTCAGTCTACAAGTGAGGAAACTGAGGCAGGGAGAGATTATTAAAGTCCACAAATAATTGCAGTAAAATTGTAGGTTCTGTCCCTGTCTGAGGGCAGCAAGGTAGTACCGTGCATAGAGCTCTAGGCCTGGAGTCAGGAAGATCTGAGTTCAATACTAACTTCAGATACTTGCTCCTTGTGTGATGCTGGTCAAGTCACTTATGTGTCTGTTTCCATTTCCTCAACTATCAAATAGTCATTACAATAATATAGCACCTACTTGCCAAGGTTGTTGCAAGGATTAAATAGGATAATATTTGTATAATACTTCACATACTACCTGGCACAGAGTAACAAATGGTTATTTTTCCCCTTATTTAAACATGTACATGTTTAGAATGGAGCAATGTGTCCTATAATACTGTGAATGATATTAATAACAATAATAATAGCTAAATTTAAGTAATATTTATTGTACTGGGCTAAGTGTTTTACCATCATTATTTCCTTTGATCCTCAGAACAACCCTAGGAGGTAGGAGTTATTATTGCCTCCATTTTACAGATGGGGAAAATGAAGCAAACTGGTTAAATGACTTGCCCAAAGTCATACAATTAGTAAGTGCCTAATGCCAGATTTGAACTCAGGTCTTTCTGTCTCCATGCCTGGCACTCTATCCACTGCACCACCTGGCTATCATTAACAAATAAACATGCAGTTTATTTACAATTAATTACCATTAATTGTAATGTAATTACTATTACAACATCTTATTTTGCAATAGTTCCAGCCTTCTTAAAAAAAATAACTTTTGGCTTGGCATTTTTTCATGTTTGCCCTCTGCCTGAAGGTATATTTCTTCAGAAAATTAAATAAAATTCTATTCTATTAGTTTTATGATGCAGTGTGGTGGAGAAAGGCAGACAAGAAGATGGAGTATAGGTCGCAATGAGAGTGATGGGCGTCATCACAGCAAGGAAACTCACGGTCTATATAAGGCACTTACACTAACACTTACGTGTTAGGGCAGAATTAAGGGAGATATGGAAATAAAGGGAAACTGCTAACCAGAGACTAGAGGGAACAGGAGGGGGGCTCTTTAATAAATCAAACATTCATTAAGTATCTTCTGTGTGCCAGCCACTGTGTTAAGCACTGAGGATACAAAATTCATTAATGAAGATATGTTTTCAAAGGCAAACATATAAAATTCACAAGCAAACTTCATTTCCTCATGGATTTTTAATTTGGTATGTACTCTGTTGTTGTTTAGTCATTTTTCAGTTGTGTCCAACTCTTTGTGACCCCCCCTTTGGGCTTTTCTTGACAAAGATACTTGAGTGGTTTACCTTTTCCTTCTTCAGTTCATTTTACATATGAGGAAACTGAGGTAAACAGGGTTAAGTGACTTGTCCATGGTCACACAGCTAATAAATGTCGGAGGCTGGATTTTAAGTCAGAAAGTTGAGTTTTCCTGACTTCAGGCCTGGCACTCTATCCATTGAACTACCTAGCTGTCTTAATACATATAATATGACAGATCTGAATCGCTGTCACACTATACAAAGGGGTTCTCTTCCATCAAAATGAACTACAGATTTTGAGAGAATATTATTGATGGACAACATCTTTGTTCACAATCACATATGCATAAAGCTCAGTAGATTGTTGTTGTTTGTTATTGTGATTCATCCTTTGTTTTCGAAGAGGACTAATGATATCATGAGGGTGATGCCTTGACTTTTAAGTCAATTGGGTTTAAGTGAGGCAGAATTGTGCAAAATCATCAGCCTCACTCTCTCTCCAGAGTCATCAGGGTCCAGTGGCAAGACATAGCTCAGGATGCAGTAGGAGACCCTGGCCTTTTTAAGCTAAGGTCTTTCCCAGGTCTCAGTTTGTCTGGGGCAACACCCATTCAGTAGTAAAGGCTAGGTAAGACTTGAAGCAAAAGATGGCCTAGTTTGTCTTCACATAACAATCAATCTGGGAGTAGACCCTTCAGAGTTTCTGGCCAATATAGAAAATGAACAACACACAAAAAAACACTTATAAAGCTCAGCAAGACAGAACTAAAAAGCATGGAAGTGCAAGGAGGGGAGGGACAGAAGGAGAAAAAAAAATGTCTCTAAGAAGCAGATGTCACCAAGACCAATCATGTCCTTTACTTGTTAAATCATAGACTTAGAGTTGGAAATTTAAGATTATCTGATGCAATGGTATCAAACTCAAACAGAAATAGGGGCCACTAACTGATACATAAGGACCACATATTGACTTGGTTTTAAAATGTGATAGTATCCATGTTTCACAAGACCAGTTCATTTTGTCTAGTTCAAGAAGATCTTTCAAAATTTATATTTGTCGGAATAACCTTTGAGAAGCCAGGGTCCCCTCCAAGCCATAATGAGACATTAGAGTAGGACTATGGGGGAAGATATTCCATCTGCTACCATGCATTCAAGAGGCAGTGAAAGTCAGCAGTGAAGTTTTGGTAAAGGGAAAAGAATATTAGCTCCAGAACTGGGGTATATGGCTTCAAATTCAATCACTTAAGCATCCTACCTATGTGACTTTGGATAAGTCACTTAACTGCCCTTAACGCTCCTTTCCTTATCTATAAAATAACAGTGTCGGGTTAGATGGCCTCTGAGGTCCCTTGCAGTTCTACATCTATGCAATCATTCACATAACCACTCTAAGGCTTAAATAGCTCCTTAGAGATACATTATTTTTTTTTGAGTAATTTGACAATCCTAGGACATAAGTACCATCTAAATCTATGATTTTTTTTATCAATTAATCAATCGACAAACATTTATTAAATGTCTACTATGTGTAAGGCACTATGCTAGGCATTGGAGATAGGACAAAAAAAATTAAACAATCCCTACCCCCAAGGAAACTTTCAGGCATGTTTAAGAAGATACCACTAGGGTTGGTTCTTCTTGCCAATTTAAAAGGCTAAAACTGTATTCCAGAATATACTGACCAAGATAAACTATGAGAACTTTTTGCATTCTTTGATCTTCTCATTAACCCACTTTTGTTCATCCTAGCTCATTTTATCCTTGGATTGTTTATTTTGCCTAGATCCAAGGATTCCACTGATTCCTTGTTACTGACTTCATTATCATGATATTTTTGTGTCCCTTCAAACAATTAGATGTGTAAACAGGATGGGGCAGCTTGGACTTTTTTACCCAGGTACGCACATGGGGAAAATTCTTCCCCACAAGAGTTAAGGGATCCCCACTCCTGTGCCTTAACAGTCCTCCAAAGGCTTGCATTCCACAACCTAGCACATTTTCCTGACATACAGTAGGCATTTAATTAGCACTTTTTGTTTGACTGACTAGTTGATTCTCAAAGGGAATTGGGTAAAACTGGGGCCCAGGAAGAGAGCAAAGGGCAGCAGAGCTTGTGAGAGGAAAGAGATTGAGCAGGTTGTCCATTTCCGAGAACAATGACACTCATGGTCAGTCTGACCCTTCCAGGACTTACCTGTGCTACTTTTATCCCTCACTGAATTTCCCCCAAGTGCTGAGATCCCTACATATGGATCTGCTTTACTGGCCTGACTTTCCTTCACCGTGCTCTGGACCCCATAGCACCACACACTTTGAGTTCTCCAACAGCACCACAGAGGAATCTTTGTGCCCCCCTGTAGCTGTCTCACAACCAAACCACAATCCAAGGGAAAATAAATCAACTCTTTTGAGATACTCTAGCACAGTAGAAACTGAATGTTCAGAGATTAGGTAACTAGGTGACACAAAATAGAGAGAGCTGAACTTGAAGGCAGGAAGATTTGAGTTTGAATTTGACCCTAGATGCATTAACTATGTGACCCTGGGCAAATCATGTCACCTGTGCCTGCTTCAGTTTTCTCAACTGTAAAATGGAGATAATAATAGCATCTGTCTCCCAAGGTTCTCATGAAAATCAAATGAGATAATATTTGTCAAGCGCTTAGCATAATGTTTAATGACATTAAATAGCTAGGTGGTGTATTGGATATGGTGCTGGGCCTGGAGTCAGGAAAATTCACCTTCTTGAGTTCAAAACTGACCTCAGACACTTACTAGCTGTGTGACCCTAGGCAAGTCACTTAACCTTATTTGCCTCAGTTTCCTCATCTGTAAAATGAGCTGGAGAAGGAAATGGCAAACCATTCCAGTCTCTCTGCCAAGAAAACTTCAGATGGAGTCATGGAGAATTAGATGCCACTAAAGTGACTGAACAACAACAGTAAATTCAAAGACAAATTTTCCTCATTTGGAGTTCCTTATCCCAATGAAATCAAGGGTCTAGTTCAAATAATTTTCATAGGAGTGGAAATGACCTGCCATCTCCTCCATTTCCTCAACTTCATGCCTCTGCCATGAACTTTATCACCCAAAAGTATATGGATGCCAGACATAAAGAATTTTATTACCAAACATTATCATGGGATCAAGCTAGTTATATTTCAAAAATACCTCTGCAGAGCCATCTCACTTAAAGTGGTACCAACTGAATAAATACCTAGATTTTCTTGTATTTCTTATTCATATATGACATTCAATCTCCCACTCTGTGATAATTGCAACAGTGACTCTGCACAGAGGAATTTCTCCCCATGTCACCTTCATCTCTTAAAATCCATAGCTCCTGTTGAGGCCCAGCTCGCATTGTTTAGTAATTTTTCAGTCACATTCAACTCCTTTTGAGATTTTCTTGGCAAAGAAACTGGAGCAGTTTGCCATTTCCTTCTCCAGTTCATTTTACCAATGAGGAAACTGAGGCAAACAGGGTTAAGTGACTTGCCTAGGGTCACATAGCTAGGAAGTGTCTGAAGCTGAGATTTGAACTCAGCAGGATGAGTCTTCCTGAATTCAGACCTGGCACTCTATCCACTAAGCT
Source organism: Pseudochirops corinnae (assembly GCA_028646515.1). Lineage (NCBI taxonomy): Eukaryota > Metazoa > Chordata > Mammalia > Diprotodontia > Pseudocheiridae > Pseudochirops > Pseudochirops corinnae. The sequence continues at coordinate 159,176,531 of CM053586.1, read as the reverse complement.
CCCTAACTGCCCCATGCTTCCTCTTACAAGAAGCCTTTATGGATTCCCCCAGTTTGTAGTGCTGACTCCTAATCCACACTACCGAAATTATTTTGTATTTCTTTTCTATTGACTTCTTATTCTATTCTTAGTGTTTCCTTTTAATAGAATGTAGGGTGCTTGAGAACAGGAACTCTTTTGGTTGCCAGGTCTTCATTTCCACTCCTATGAAAATTATTTGTACTAGACCCTTGATTTCATTGGGATGAGGGTCTCCAAATGAGTGGTTAAATGAACTGAACTCAAGTCCATTTTAGATTCTCCCTTCTCTACAACTGTCACCAGGCTGAGAATTGGCACTGTCTAAAGGGGGAATAATTAAAACTGTGGAAGGTCTGAGCAGATGGACCTTGAAGGGAAATAACATGGCTAATAAGGAGCATAGCGAAGGCTAATACTTTGCCCAAAGAACAGAAGGCTGTCCAGTGACTACATGAGTAACAACTCTTCAAATAATGACCAGCTATGATAGTGACTGAGTGAATTTTGGATTAGAACAAGGGAAGTGAGTTTAAATACAACAGCTACAAGTTAAAGAAAAGCCAGAGAGACTATCAGGATTCAGAAATACAGAAATAAGACAACAGATAGTTGTGTATCTGGAATGGTTCACCTGAATTTCTGCTTAGAAACAGGAGAATGGACAATATGACCTTAAGAGATTCTTTCCATTACTACATCTTGTAATTATCAAAAACAACATAGATATCTATACAACTGGAGTATTATACAGCAATCTGATATGGGAAATAAATTTTTGTTGGTTTTCTTTGTTCTTTTTGTGTATTCTGTGCAGACCTATGATGTGAAATTAGCTGTCATGTCTTATGTGTGTGCACACACATGTACACATGCAGACACACATATACACACTATGTAGGGGAAGTACCAAGGTGTAATAAAAAGAATAATGAATTCAGAGTCTGACAATCAGGATTCAAATTTCAACTCTGTCATGTATTAACTCTGTGACTTTAGGTAAATCACCCTTGGTTTCCTCATCTGTAAAATGAAAAGGCTGGTCTACATCATCATAATAATAGCTAACATTTTATAGAGAGCTTACCACGTGCCAGGCACTGTGCTAATCTCTTTACAAATATTATTTCATAATCCTCATCACAACACTGGGAGGTAGATGTTATTATTATTATTATATCATGTATTATTATTAATATCAATTATTATTATTATTATTATATCACCCCCATTTTACAATTGAAGAAACTGAGGCAGAGATTCCATGATTTTTAAGCTCTCCTCTAGAATAATAATAGTTATAGCAACTAACATTTACCTAGTGTTTTAAAACTTATAAAGCATTTTACATGTGTTATCTCTGCTGATCCTCATAACAACTCTGTGAATTAGGTGATATTATTATTCTTATTTTTACTGATGAGAAAATAGAGATTAAGTGACTTGCTCAAGGTCACACAGCTAGCCAGAACCTAAGGCAGGATCAGAGTTCAAAACCTCCCTTCCAAAATAAACAAACAAAAAACCTCCCTTCTACCAAGTCCAACACTCAGAGGTGGATAACCTGTGGGCTCAAAGGGGATTTGTTCTATGAAGTTTGGATTCAGTCAAAGGGCAGCACTTGAGGACTTAGAGGGCCACATGTGACCTCAAGGCCTCAGGGTCCCACTCCTGCCTAAATAAACTACTACTGCTTTCCTATCCAAATCCTAAGAATCTTTCAAGGCCTAATTCAAGTCTGTCCCCTACATTGTTCCTTTAACTACTCCGGCTCATACACTGATTCCATATAGTTATATGTAGTCAATTAATTGGTATAGCACAGAGACTGCCAGACCCTGAATCAAGAAGACAAGTTAAACTTCTGCCTCTGACATTTATTAGTTGTGTGATGACAGGCAAAGTCATTTAAACTCTGTCTGCCCCAGTTTCCTAATCTGTAAAATGGGGATAATGATAGCACCTACATGCCAAGGTTATCGTAAGGACAAAATGATATGTCTGTAAGGCACTTCGCAAGCTTTAAAGCGCCACATAAATATTAGCCATTATTAGCTATTATTATGACTATTAGCACAGAGGCACTTGAATATTAACCATCTTGCATTGTTCTTTACAAACACCATGTTCGTGCATCTCACCCTCTCTGATGATACTGCGAGCTACCTGAGGGCAGAGGACTTCTCTTGTGTCACTCTCACACAATTCTGGCACAATTCTGGCCATTTACTGAGGACTGCTTGTTCCCATCAGAGAGCAATGACCATGACACGTAATTCTACTTACCTCTGCAATGAAATCCCAGAATTCTGTTCTTTACATTCCTATATCCGGTTTCCACCTGTTCCAATTTCCCCCACCCCTTTTTTGCATTCCTTCCAGCTTGTTCCAGACCCCTAATCATCTCCCCTCCCTTCCATGTGATCCCCAAACTTCTTAGTCTGATCACAGCCTATTTGCATCATCTGGTAAAAGTGTCAGATAATTGTTTAAAACAGTTAGTGGGGAAGTAAAAGACTTTTGAGTCAAGCATTTCACTTAACTCTGAACTTGAAATTGATAAGAGTCAGGAGACAAAGGTAAATTCCTGCTCTTTCAAATATTTCCCAGGTTCTTCACACATAAGCTTTTTTCTTTTTTTCTTATTCCTGTCTTCTCTGTATATGTCTCTGTCTCAATCTCTGTCCCTCTCTGTCTCTTTCACACACATACCAACACATACACACACACACACACACACACACACACAAATTTGATTCATTCTTTCACTCTGTCTGAAGTTAGTTGTCAAATTGGGACTTGCCTAGGCAACTTTTTATTGGAAAACTTCTCCCAAATGGCTCTGAATACAATCCAGAGATGCTTGAACTCCTGAAGTTGCCCCTGCCCCTTGGAGGGATTATACTTTAGTAAAAGGAAGAGCCCTGTGGCTAAGGGTCTCTACAGACTTTCTTTCCTCTGAACTGCAGTTTCCAGGGGGTCACTTAACTCTATCTTCTCTAGCCCCTAGGCCGTGGGCAGCTGTCAACAAGGCAAGACTCCCTAAGCCACTGGCTATCCATATGCAGAGGCCCACAGAAAGAGGAGGGGCCAGAGCCCAAACTGGCAGATTACTTTGATTGTCCTAATGAGGCCTAATTAACCAGTTTGGCTGAAAAAGTCTCAATGTTTAAGAATGCTTTAAGGACACAGATTGATTTAAAAAAAAAAAGTCTTGCCATATACACCACAGTTAAAGCTTTTAGAGATAACTACAGCTTTACATACTATATAGGATGCAAATATTTGTGTAAGTTCTATATGTGGGTATATTAAAACTTTACAACTGGGTACAAAGTTTTGTCATGTTATCATAATCGATCAAATTTACCAAACCCTTTTTTTTTTTAATCTGCCAGTATTCCATAAAGAATGTAAGGTCCTTGAAGGCAAGGACTGTTTTAATGTTGGTGCTGTATCTCTGGAGTCTAACCCAGTACCTGGCACAGAATGGGCCCTTAATAAATGTTTGTTGAGATAAATGGAATTAAATTGACTCAAGTCACTTTGAATAACTATTCTTCATCATAGCAGGCAGAGATATTTATACTCACCTGAGATGAGCAAACAGGCACAGAGAAGCTAACCTCTCACTTCTAAAGGCTGGAGGAGAGCCAGTGACTGAGCTCAACCTTGCCTCCCCATTCCCTTCCAAGTTTCTAGCCTCCAAAGCTCTGCTGCTCATTTTGTAATAAGGAAGCATACTTATTTGCCTTTTCATGAGATCAAGAAATCCTAACCTCAACAGAGTAAAGGAGGAGGAAGTTGCTCTCTTGGCAGAGAATTTCAAAGGCAGCAACACTAACTAATTTTAGGGTCTCTGGCTATGTTGTGGGAGCCATCCAGGATAGGCATGTCTAAAGAGTGTTCTAGGGAACAATGGCACTCTTTAAGGATGCTGCCCACATTGATTTTCTTGTCCTTGAAAAGTGAAATTAAAGAGGCTCTGGACTCCAAAGACTCAGGAAAAAGGGGCTCCCAACTTTGATGCCCCTGGGATCTCATCTCTGGCATCAAAAGGCAGGCTGTCCCTCTTCCCCTCTTTTCCCCAACACTCTTGACCATGAGCCTGGAAGGAAGAATTCAATCAAGTCCTTCAACTTTAAAAAAAAGTAACTCCCACCCCCTGGTCCGCTTGAAGAAAATTAAAATCATAAAAATGCCATCGACCCTCCCACTCCACAGACCTTTAATATGCAGCAGACTGAGGACACTAGTAGTGATGTCGAGTAGAAGAGTTTGGCCGCTCTCCACTGTGACGTTGTCGCCATCTTGTGGCCGACCTTGGGGAAACCAGCTGTGAGCCCTGGACCATCTACGACATACCTGAAGGGGAAAAGAGTCCTGGAAAAGAAAAGGTTATTTAAATTGTTTTAAGTCTGGCTTTCCAACAAAAGTCAGAGGAATGTGGGTGTGTCAGTCAGAGAAGGTACACTTGTGAGATTTGAAAGAAATCAGAAAATTAAACTCAAGTGCAAAATCTTTGACACCATGAATCACTCCTTCCTTTTTCTTCTCCTCCAACAGTCAAAACAGGGACTGATGAGTGAAGTGAAATTGAACCTGGAAATGCCCAGTACAAGTTCATGTATTGCAATCAGATTATAGACCTCATAAACTTACAATGGCATATGAGAAATGTTTTCTTATTTTTGTTCTCAACAGTCTCTTCCTACCTAATAGTGGCTGGGGAGAGGAGAAGAAGTGTATGTAAAGGGTTTTTTATTTTATTTTGAGGGACATGTATTAAGTCTTGTACAAAAAGTAATAAATAGCTGAGAATAGTGAGAATTAAAATGTTCTGCTCAATGGGTGGCATTTTGCTTTCTATAATTGGTATCATTTTTTTACTGGCTCTACTGCCAAGTGTCCCTGTTTTATAGAGACATTCCTCTTTTCAAGTGCTTCCCCACCCCCTCCTCCCATTCTACCTTATTTGGCATTATTATTGCTTTTCCCTCTCTGGATCACTCATTCAGTAGCGCTGAACAAATCCCATACAGAGACAAAACGCTGACTGACTTCAGGATGACAGGCAAATAGCCTGGAATGTCATCGGTGAGAGGGGCAAAAAAGAGAGGCCAAGAAACGAAGGTAGAGAGAACAACTTTCCAACTACCCATCCCCATCTTCTCTCTGCCTCTCAGAACTTTATTTTTTTTTCCTTTTGAACAAAAAGCCCACCATGAGAAGGCACTTCCCTGAATTCTTTGCAAAGCTCAGAGACCATGGATGTGGAATACTGCATATAATGTCAGACTTTTTCAATTAATTTTATTCTTTGTTATAAGGGATGACTCAGGAAGGAGGAAAGGTACATGGGAAATGCTGGTAATGTGAAAGCAAGTCATTTAGCTGAGTGAGGCAGTATATATTTGTAATCCCTGCTATGAAGGAAGACAGAGGCTTATGAGTTCTGAGCTGCAGGTGTCTAAATTAAGGACAGCATCATTATGGTATGTCCCTTAGAGAAAGGGCTACCATGTTGCCTAAGGAGTAGGGGATCATCCCAGGTCAGAATCAGAGCAGATTAAGCTTCTGTGCTGATCACCAATGGGATCAGGCTATGAGTTGACACTATACTTCCAACCTAGGTAAGGTAGGGAAATGAGTATAAGAAAAAGAAAAAAAAAGTAACAATAGATATCAGAAAATATTAGTTGTGTAATAGATGGAGTAACAAATCTTAGTTCAAATCCCACTTCTGATATTTATTAGCTATGCAACCCTGGACAAGAGAGAAAGGGAGAGAGACAGAGAACATAGAGATTCCTCATTTTTAAAAATGAGAGGGGTGGACTAAATCACCTTTAAATCTATATCTATGAGTTTGTGTTAAATGAATGAGTGCATGCTATCCTGGAAGTCTTGCTATAAATATCAGAAGGATTGCAGTTAAGGAATCAGGATAGGCGAGATGATAGAGAACTAATGCTCTTAATAATTATATTATAACACCACAAGTAACAAGACGAGGAAACTCCAATATCATGGAATCACAGATTGGAAAGGTTCATATAAATCATTTATCACCTTGTTAGACCCTTTCATTGTGTCCCACCATGTTTCCTTAGGAAAATGATTTGTTTTCTACAAAATAGGAGAAATTTAACTTATCTATGAAGGCAGATGGAATAGAATAACTACCTTGATTTTACAGGTAAAAAAAATGTTTCCCAGAGAGGTTAAGTGATTTGCCCACAATCATACAACTAGTAAGTAGAAAAGCTCATATGAGAATCTGTGAGTTGAACCTCCTGACTTCTGTCTAATCAACTATTCTTTCCACTAGAGTATGGAGGGTTTCACAGAGCAAAATCTGCCTTTTCAAATATCATGAGATCTTCTTATACTTATTTAATAATATAGAAAGACTCTTCCACCTTTATCACAATCATTAAGTTACTATATATATATATATATATATATATGAATGTGTGTGTATATATATGTATATAAATATAGATACAGATATATATAGAGCTATAACCAGGAATTTTTGAGCCTGCAATAAATAGAATTACAAAAATGGAGGGAGTGGGGAGTAGAGGGGAGGCAGTCACTGCTCTGTGGAGGAGGGGAGGGGGAAGAGAGAGAGAAAAGAGAGAGAGAGAGAGAGAAAGAAAGAAAGAAAGAAAGAAAGAAAGAAAGAAAGAAAGAAAGAAAGAAAGAAACAAGGAGAATGATATTGGCATGAGGTCACCTTGTAGGTAGAGGAGAGAATAGGATGGGTCATCAACAGAGCTCAACAGAGTTGGTAATTTTCTCTTTTAAATAATTATTCTTATTAATTAGGTGCCAAATGTTATTGTTGCTCTGCTGCTGCAAAACTGCAAAGGCTGTTGCAACCTTCTAAATCAGGCTTCTTCTGAACATAGTACCTTGGCTCAATTCTCCAGTTTCCCCATCCAATTTATCTCTGCAAATATGATGCACTTTAAAGTTCATAGAATATGCTGGTGTGTGTTCTGCTTCTTCTATCAATAGATCTCAAGGTTCTTGGAAAATATGTTTGTGTCTACCTTAGGATAAATGAATTACCTCATTCCCATTGTGCAGAAGATTAAAAAATCACTTTCCCAAGAACACATAGTGAGGAATACAGGGAAGATTCATAACATGTTCAGTCCTTGATTAGTCTATGAAGTCTGTTGAACCAAGTCCTAAAAAAATAGCTAGGCGTTTTGCAAAAACAACAAGCTGAAACTTCCCTGCTCCAGAGAGGAAGTGTATGCCATTTGTTTTCTTCCTTCAATATGTCAATGCTTCTCTGAACTTCAGGGAAAGTGCAGTATCTGCAAATCTCCCATGTCACTTTAAATGGACTGGCAACATCACCAGTTATCTTCAAAAAAGTCACTGAGCAGCAAGTTGAGGCAATAAGCAAAGCAAGGCCTTGTTTGTGATACAGTACATGAGGTTCTCTATTTGCAGTGCATCCTGGATGAAAAAGACATGATGGGATTGCCTGATCCTGAAGCACAAAGCATTTACATCCTGTATAACAATTCTCTACTTTATAAAGAATAGAACCCCAAATCACTGTTTACTTTTCTGGAAGTTTTATCCCAATCTTATCTCTAAATTTCCTCTCTTCTATTCCTTTCTTTGGTAGTTAACATTGTAACACCTAAAATTCTCCTACTCTATAGAGCTTAACTGGCAAATCAGATAGGATGTGGAGCAGCTATGTGACACAGCTCTGGGCCTGAAGTCAAGAAGATTCATCTTTCTGAGTTCAAATCTGGCCTCAGACACTTATTAGCTGTATGACCATGGGCAAGTCAATTTGCTTTGTCTGCCTCAGTTTCTTCATCTGTAAAATAAACTGGAGAAGGAAATAGCCAACTACTCCAGTATCTCTGCCGAGAAAATTCCAAATGGGCTCATGAAGAGTCAGACATGATTAAAATGACTAGATGACCACAAAAGGAGGATGTAATGTACCTGATGACATCCCACTATCACTAGCACCAAGTACAGACTCAAAAATTAATATGGAAAAAGTCATTTGATTCCTTCAATGCTACATGAGCACCTTTCCCTAAGATAATTTTCCATGCTTACACCCCAATGCAAGAAAAAAGACTGCATTTGACAAGATAAAGTGAGAACTCAACTATAAAGCCATGGTACTGTTTGAAGTGTTTAGTCAAAGATACAGATACAGATAAATACAGTTAGATTAGATAGAGATATAATTTTTCCCAATATACCACATTAGAAGCTCTATCTACCTGTTATGGAATATTATTGTGCTATAAGAAAGGACAAGCAGGATGCTTTCAGAAAAACCTGGAAAGACATACATGAATTGATACAAATGGAAGTGAGCAGAACCAGGAGAACGTTGTACACGATAACAATATTATACAATGATCGATTGCAAATGACTTGGCTATTCTCAGCAGTACAAAGATCTAAGACAATTCCAAAGGACTCAAGAACTATGAATTCTAAGTGCAGTTTGAAGCATGTTTTTTGTTACTTTATTTTTTCTGGTGTTTTTATTTGGGGGTGGGGAAATTAGCGCTTTCTTTCACAACGTGACTAATACGGAAATGTTTTGCATGACTATACATGTATAACCTGTATCAAATTGCTTGTTGTCTTGGGGGTCAGAAAGGGAGAGTGGGAGAGAATTAGGCATTCAATTTTTAAAAACAAAATAATTAAATCAATCAATTAATTAATTAAAGTGTTTTTACATATAATTAGAAAAAATAAAAGATTTTTTTTTAAAAGAAGCTCAATCTACCTCACACCAGTGTGTGTGTGTCAGCTAACAGTTTCAAGAAAAGTATTCGGTTCCATCATCTGTATAACAGTAAAAAAATTCTTGAATTTCTAGAACTAGCTGTTCTTTTGAGAAGTTCTATCCAAGTCCTGGAATATAATGAAACTAGTCTGTATCAAAAATAAACAAAAGACCAGAAAAAAATTCTGCTTACCTGTATTTTTTTAAAAGTTTAAATGTCTTCTGGGTATAGAGCTAAGTTCTTGGGTCCAATATTTCAGCTAGTTTGAAAGCCAACTAACTGAACTATTACTGTCTTGCCCACATCTTTTCACGTTGTCCATAACGCTAGCAGGTGAGCCTTTGTGAAATGCTTTGCTGAAACCTAAGTAAATTATACCTATATCATTCCTCTGACCTACCTATTAGAATTTTAGGAGTTCTGAAGATAGCAGACTATAGCAGCAACCACGCTAACATACCCAGTATGGCTGCTAGCACAAGTTCTTAGATCTGCTTTATTAGGAAAGAAAGTCTAAGGGATCAACAGTCTTTTTTAATTACATTCACTATTTCAGGGGAAAAGTTAACACCCCGAACTTCAAAGAAAACACAGAGAAAATAAAAACAGACAAATAAAGGCCAACAGATAGGGCTATGATTGACTGAATCAAAGTTATATTGCTGTCCACTTTACATACATTCCTGGATTGAGAGAGCCTTTACATCTGAGCAGTCAGGATGCTCTGAACATATGGCCACTCAGAATCTTGACCAGGGAATCACAAGATCCTTCTCATAAGTGAGCCTCCAAGGCAAAATACCAACTGAGGGCAGATATACACTTCTCAGAGCCAGAAGGCATCATAACCCTTGTGACTCAGTGCCTAATTAGAAATTAGCAAAAGAAAAAAGCAAATTAGCAAAAGAAATTAGCAAAAATTAGTGAAAGCCTTCCTACAAGCAAGCCTCCCCTAAGCAAGCTCCCCCTGAGGCCTATTAATGGGTGGGGAAGATCTTATATCCTATTAACATTACATAGAAACACAATAAATACTTTTTTAATAAATCAGTGAAGAATAGCATTAGTTTAAACTCTGATTAATAAGACACCAAAATGTACCTAAATGTTTTAAAAGACTGTTCTAGAGATAATCTATCTGTTCTATCTATTTTAATAGTTATATTTCTGGAGTCAGGAGGACCTGAGTTCAAATCTGGCCTCAGACGCTTAAAAAACTAGCCGTGTGACCTTGGGCAAGCCATTTAACTCCAATTGCCCTCCAAAAAGCAAAAAAAAAAAAAAAATTAAAAACAGTTATATTTATTATTCTAATAAAAAGCAAATTGTGGAAAAGTCATACTTGTCATAACAATGTCCACTAAAATATAAGTCTTGCAATGTATGCAATAATAATAATAGAATTTATTAAGCATTTACTATGTGCCAGGTACTGTTAATTATTTTATAAATATCTCATTTGACAATAATAATAGCTAACATTTACATAGTACTTACTATGTGCCAAGCATTGTGATAAGTGTTTTACGAATATTATCTGATTTGATCCTCATAGCAACTAAAGGAAGCAAGTGCTATTATTATCCCCATTTTACAGATGAGAAAACTGAGGTAAACAGAGTTTAAGGGAATTGTTCAAGGTCACATAGCTATAAGTGTCTGAGATCATATTTGAACTCAGATCTTCCTAACTCCAGGTCCACAGTTCTATCCACTGGGCCACCTAGTTAGCTTTACATCATGGATTTTAGATATCTGTTCCCATTTGGCAACAGTATTACAAGTTCTCTTCTTTGGAGTGACAAGTAAACCTACTGTGTATGCCCTTTTCCTGCTGCCCTCTCTAGGGATGAATATTTGAGAATAATCTCAATTGCTATCATTTGTATAGGCAGCTCTAAAAGTGGAACTGACCACAGATTTCATCATAAAACCAATTCTGATACAAAATCCATATGGGCTCTGAAGTACCTCAAACCACAACAGTGCTCCACAAAGGTAACCAAAGTTGCAATCTTAATGTTTCCAATCACCACTAGTATCAAAAACAACCCCCTTTTTTTTTTTTTTGGCATTTAAGGCGCCGTCATAACACAGATTCAAACTGCCTTTCTAGCCTTATTAGACATTATTTTCTTTATTGCAAACCATGATCCATCCAAAGTGGCCTTCTCTTTGTTCCTCACATATAGCCCATATCACATCTCAATGCCTTGCACAGTATGTACCCCACACCTGGAGTGCCCTTCCTCCTCCTTCTATCTACCTTCTATCTTGGAATCCTTAGCTTCTTTCAAAGCTGTTTTAGATGCCACCTCCTACAGAAGCCTTTCCACATCCTTCTCAGCTGCTAGTGCCTCACCACTCTATGTCAGTGCCCAAGCACCTAAGTCATTAATAAAAGGACTGGACAAGGTAGAAGCAAGGACAGAGACCTACCTTCCAAAGTTATCTCATATTTATATATATACACCCACAGAATGTGCATTCAAATTGTATATACATACATGCATTTCATCCTATAAAATGTTATCTCATTGGAAATAAAGACTATTTCATTTATGCTTTTCTATCCCCAGCACCAAGTACTGTGCCTAGCACATACTTAATAAATATTCGTCAATTGGTTGGTTGATATAAACAACGATGAATGCACTCACTTAGCACAATGATGACAAAAGAGGACAACAACCCAGAATCAGATACCATAATAGCCGCACCCTTCCGCTTCCTCTTCTCAAATGGTCACTCCCTTGCCTTCACTCGTCTCATTTTTGCTCCTTTTCTTCTCACCACCATTTATATGCTGATCCAAACAAAGTTATATGAACCTTACTTCCATAATGTGTTTTCCATAAATAACTTAGCACAAATATTGGTGCAGCCATCTCTCAGTTCATCTGCTCCTGACCACCTGGGCATGTCAAGATGCCCCATGGGAATTTTCATTCCTTTAGTCATTCCTGTTTTAGTCATTCCCTGTTTGATTTGTCTGGCGTGTGTGCCTCAGGGGAATATGAAGAGAATCAATGATCACCAGTGGGAGAAGTCTGACCACCAAGCCATCTCTGTATCAGTAGAAAAGTGGTATGGTGATTGCCGGAGACAAGTAGTTCAGGTCACATATCTAGCAAGTGTCAGAAGAAGGATTTAAGCCTGGTTTTCCTTTCCTCTAAACCCAGAGCTCTCTATCCTGTGGGTCACTCTGATTCTGTTGCAGTATAAAACAATAAACAATATAAGATGTTGAGTGTGAGGGTCAAATGTAAGTCAATAAGTTTTTATTAAGTTCTTATTGGAATGACTAAAATATCTGTAACTCTGAGACAAGAATAGGAGTAGTTAAAATCAAAAACTTTTATCACTTGGCTTAGAAATCTCTAATGGATAATTAGGTGGTACAGTGAATAGAGTGCCAGGTCTAAAGTCAGAAAGATGACTTTCCTGAGTTCAAATCTGACCTCAGACACTTGCTAGCTGTGTGACCCTGGGTAAGTCACTTAACCCTGTTTGTCTCAGTTTCCTCATTTGTAAAATGAGCTAGAGAAGAAAATGACAAACCAGTCCAGTATCTCTTCCAAGAAAACTCCAAATAGGATCACAAAGAGTCAAATATGACTGAAAGCAACTTTGACTGACTGACTGACTAACTTCCTCTTTAGAGGGTCTACTTTTTGGACAGCTTCACTTTTCTTTTTCTGATGGCTAAATTTGATGTTATGCCCTGTTGCCAACCAAAGCCAACTGGCAGTGCCCAGGGTGTGACCGGTATGTCATTATTTACAAGCTAAATGCTTGGGGCAGCTAACCTTTCTTTAACAAACTCAGACTGTGTTAGTTTGACTTTAACCCAATATGATTCTAAGAAATCTACAACTGAAGTATTCTATAAACAGTCATTTTCTCCTGATTCTGTTCAGTGTTTGAAAGCAGGAAGCACGTCCCTAAAAGACTTGTGGACCGTTTTAAAATAACACAGTGGAGTGGTGTGGGAAAGAGAGAAGAATATTTAATATGAAGTGTGCATCTCATGTGCAAACTTTTAGTGCAATGATGATATTAGCATAAAAATACAGATGATTTTAAAAGCTTTTTAAAATTATTCATTACCTAATTTCCCAAAATATGGCATATGTGTTAAATTATTATAAACTATGTTTTCCCTTCTTTGAACTCTAATAGCACTCACTATCTGTATTTTACTTCAGCCCTGGCACTCCCCCGTCGGTGATGCCCTCTGTTCCTGACAACCTGCCTCTGATTGGATGGCTTCTCCCAGAAGCCCCATTTAAGGAAGCTGCCCAGTCCAAGCACCTCTTCATGTCACACCAGGATACACTCCCCCTGGAGTTCCCTATCATACTCCTGTAGTAGGTGTCTTTGCCCTTCTACCCTCTCCAACTTCTCAACTTCCTCTTATGTGTAAGCTCCTTTTTTTGCTTGTATTTGAATTCTCAGTACTTAATAAGAACTTAATAAAAACTTATTGACTTACATTTGACCCTCACACTCAACATCTTATATTGTTTATTGTTTTATACTGCAACAGAATCAGAGTGACCCACAGGATAGAGAGCTCTGGGTTTAGAGGAAAGGAAAACCAGGCTTAAATCCTTCTTCTGACACTTGCTAGATACGTGACCTGAACTACTTGTCTCCGGCAATCACCATACCACTTTTCTACTGATACAGAGATGGCTTGGTGGTCAGACTTCTCCCACTGGTGATCATTGATTCTCTTCATATTCCCCTGAGGCACACACACCAGACAAATCAAACCACTATCACTTCCACCTTGACCAATCTCATCTTGGACCCTGATGCCAAAATCGCAGGACTCTGAACTTAAGAGCTTTAGGAATGACAATGCCTTCAGACAGTGCCTGCCTCCATTATATTGGGAAACAACCTTGTGGAGCTTCAGCCTGGCAAATTGCCCCTGCAAGTAATGCAGCCACAACTACTGAAGATACAGAAAGGAAAGTCCTCTCTCCCTATGTGCTTAGTACTGTCGATGATTCAACATCATAAATTGTTATGATTGCATCAGTGGAAATGATTTTAATGAAGTCATTATCATTTGCTTTACAATGGAATCTTAAAGATGGAGAGAACTCCTCATATGACTTGCAGCTGAAATCTTCCTTATATGTCAGCTAGATGCTGCAGTGGAATGCCTGGAGTCAGGAAGACCTGAGTTCAAATCCTGCCCCAAACACTTCCTAGCTGTGTGACCTTGGTCAAGTTACTTAACATCTGTTTGCCTCAGTTTCTCAACTATAAATTTAAGATAATAATAGCACCTCCCTCCCAGGTTTTGTTATGAGGAACAAATAACACAAGAATTGTAAAGTATTTAGCACAGTGCTTGTCATACAGTAGGCACTATATTAATGTTAGCATTGTTGTTGCTAAAATTGTGGTGGTGGTTACTGTTTTCTTCCATTTGAACATGAGCTCTTTGAGAGCAGGGATGGTCTAACTTTTCTTACTGTATCCCCAGTGCTTAGCACAGTGCTTTGTTCATATTCGTGAATACAAATCTTATCTCCCCAGCTAGATGATGATCCCTTATAAGGTAGAGACCATGCCTTATAAATTTTGGTATTCCCCAACGGAGCTAAATAAGTTCTACATGAATTAAGTTGCATAGATATATATTTTAATTGAGAGACAATGTGAATTGACTGGCAGTAGCTAGATAACACAGTGAAGGGAGCCCTGGACAAATTTAAAACTGACCTCACTTTCTTGCTGTGTGACATTAGGCAAATCACTTTAGCCTCTGTCTACTTTAGTTTTCCATAAAATAATGATAATTGCACCTGTCTCTCTGGGCTGTTGTGAAGATAAAATGAGGTATTTGTAAAGAGTTTTGCAAATCACAAAGTATCATAGAAACACTAGTTACTACTACTACTACTATTATCACCACCATCATCACCATCAGCACCACCATCACCACCACCACCACTACCACCACTACTACTACTACTACTACTACTACTATTACTAGTATTGTTGTTTTTGTTATCATAGTCATTGTTATAGGAAGGAGGAAGATTTGAGTGTGGATCCCACCTCAGATACTTCCTGGCTGAGTGTTATGGGAATCTGAAGATCTTCCCTCCCCCTAGGCCCTTTGATAGGCTTAAGTGTCTCTAAGAACCTTCCCTGATTTGAAAGTATATTCTGCCCCCTAATAGGCTGAATGTGGTCACATGGAGCCTGTGTCAGGGGGCTTGTTTTTCAGGAATGCCCACACCTTATTACTTCGTGATTGGGCAGTGGGTCAAGAGGGCTGTGACATTCTCCAATCCAGGAGAAGGCTATATATACCTTGATATGAGTTTTTGCTTTGAGGCTCACTTTGGAAAGAGTTGTGTGATTTGGCCAGATGAGACTCTTGGCAGTCGTTGAGCCCCCCGGCTTTGAAAACCCGGCTTTGAAATGTTGGTGCTTCCCTCTCTGGTAACTGACTAGGTATGGATGTAATAGTCAGACGGCTGGAAGCCTGTCTGCTGATCTGTTTCTCTGTCTGCTTGTAACTTCTGTTGATAAACGTTTGATTGATTAAAGTAAGACTGTTAACCCATTTTGAGTTGCTTTCTTTTAGAAAAGCAACTGTGAAAAGAACCTGTGCTGGCAGCCATCCTGGGCATGCTCAAGTGCTTACTGCTATGCTGAGTGACTCTTGGTATGTGACTAAACCTATCTGAAACTCAGTTTCCTCATCTGTAAAATAAGGCTGTTGGGTCTGATGACTTCTAAAGTTGTCTCCAGTTCTAAATCTATGAACCTATGATTCTATGAATTGGTGCTGGGAAGAGAAGAAAGGAAGCAAGTTATTCTGCCCCATCACTCAAAGAATGAGAGCATCAATATAATTGGGGTGGGAGGCAGTTGGAGTGGGTTAGATGGAGAAGGAGAGTGGCATGAATGTATTTCTTCTCAACCTCAGAATATTCAGGTACAACCTACTACCCTTCAACAGCACATTTTCCCAGTGATTCTAGGAGATGTCCTCATGAGAGACAACAAATTAGAGGCTATCAGGTGGCACCAGTATTAGGAGATATAGTCAAGAGCATCAATAATAGAAATATGAACAACCACTAGGGGGGCAGCTAGGTGGCACAGTGAATAGAGAACCGGCCCTGGAGTCAGGAGGACCTGAGTTCAAATCTGACCTCAGACACTTAACACAAAAACTAGCCATGTGACCTTGGGCAAGTCATTTAACCCCAATTGCCCTACCTTCCCCCCCTCCAAAAAGCAAAAAAAAAAAAAAAAAGAATAACCACTAGATGAGGAATCCAAGTAGGCAAGTCAAAGTTATCAGATATAAAGAATAAACAAAAATTACAAAATCAGAACCACAGAATCTCAGAGTTTGAAGGGAGCCCACAGGTAATCCAGTCTAACTCTTGGATAGGAATTTCTTCAAAAACCTCCACAAGTAGTTATCCGGTCTCTGCTTGTAGACATCCTGCAGCACACTTTGGATCATATTGAGCTGGTGAGCAATTAAATGCCCTGAGTTTGCAGTTTGTTTTGTTTTTGTTTTTGTTTTTGCACAGGTATTGCTATGAAGTCAATTATTTTCCTTCCTGGATTTATTTAATAATTTGTGGGTTACTGTTCTTATTTGACTTTTTTTAAAGTTAAAACTAAGTGCAGGACTTGACATTTAATCCTATTACATTTTATCTTAGTGGCTATGGTCATTGGTCCAACTCAACAAATTGTTTTGATTCTATCATCAGAGATATTAGCTGTTTGGCCCAACTTTGTGCCATTTGCAAATTAGATTTAGTGTGACTTCTATGTCATTGCCATATTAAATTCTATATCCATGACTAAGCATCTGAGTCATTAATAAAAACACTAGATAGGACAGAGCCAAAACAGAGGCTTACAAAGTGTTTTTTTTAACCATGAAATAATAATCTCAATGAGATCTTGTACTCTCTACATTTTCAGGCAAATATGTGAGACTGATGGTACGGTCTGTTATTAAAAAATCATCTGCGAAAACCTCAGAATTTCCCCTTTTTTTCCCCTTTTTAACATTTTAATTTAAAGTTTTGAGTTCCAACTTCTATCTCTCCCACTCCCTCACCCCTCCCCACTCCCTGAGACAGTAAGCAAGCAGATATAGGTTATATATGTACAATTATGTAAAACATTACCATATCAGTTATTTTGTACAAGAAGACTTGAATAAAAAAATATGAAAAAATAGAGAAAGCAAGGAAGGAAGGAAAGGAGGAAGGAAGGAAGGAAGGAAGGAAGGAAAGAAGGAAGGAAGGAAGGAAGGAAGGAAGGAAGGAAGGAAGGAAAGAAGGAAGGAAGGAAGGAATGAAAGAAGGAAGAAAGAAAGAAAGAAAGGAGGGAAGAAAAATAGCATGCTTCAGTCTGTATTGAATCAATATGAGTTCTTTCTCTAGAGGTAGATAGTAGGCTTCATCATTAATGCTTTGGGATTGTCTTAGATCATTGTATTGCTGAGAATAGCTAAGCTCTTCATCCAACAACATTGCTGTTACTGTGTACAACATTTTCCTGGTTCTCCTCACTTCACTATGCATCAGTTTATGTAAGTTTTTCCAGGTTTTTCTGAAATCATCCTGCTTGTCATTTCTTATAGTCATTTCTTATATTTCTTATAATATTCCATTGTAATCATATACCACTGCTTGTTTAGCCATTCCCCAATTGATAGATATCCCTTTGATTTCCAGTTCTTAGCCACCACAAAATAGTTGCACTATATACATATGTATTTATATATATGTATGTGTGTATGTGTGTAAGTATATACATATGTATATGTGTGTGTGTGTGTGTGTGTGTGTGTGTGTATCTCCAGAATGGCTGGATCAGTTCACAACTCCACCAACAATGCATTAGTTTCCTAGGAAAACCTCATATTTTCCTCAAAGTCACACAATACATATATAATATTAAAAATTTGGGAACCCAGGCCTGCACTTTCATCATTTGGATATTTTCCAGTGTGGAAAGTCCCTCTACAAGCATATCAGTTGACGTTGTCATTGACACTGTCAATCCATACCTTGAATAGTTATTTAGCTATAGTTATGTATCTATTGATTTTCATCACAAACTAACATACATTTATCTCCTCTTTTTATTTTATTAGCAACTTAATAATCATCAACAAAAAGTCAAACCAAAGAGTAACATCCTTCTCCAAACCCTTATCCTTGAATAAGGAGGACCAAACAGATTAACAAATATCATATTAGCAAAAAATAAAACTAACAGCTAATGAGAGTTAGTATTTATTTAACATCTACAAGGTGCCATCTGGTTTATACATATTATCTCATTTGATTTTCACAACAACCCTGGGAGGTACAGGCTATAATATTCCTCATTTTATAATTGAGGAAACTGAGGAAAACAGAGGTTATGTGACTTGCCTAAAGTCACACAGCTAAATAAATGTCTGAGACAAGATTTGAACTTAAGTCTTCAAGGTTCCAGGCCAACCAATCTACTGCACCACCCTAGCTGCCTACAGAAAACAGGATACACTTCTGATTTTTCTGTCAATCCTATCCAAAGTTCAGGTATCTTTGACTCTCTTCACCCCAACTATGGCCTTGAATTTTTTTTCCAATGATGATTGTTCTACTTTTCCAATTAGAAGTTAATCCTTCTGATTGGAAGCATTTGCATTTATCCTCACCATAAATAATCTCTCTTAAATTTAAACACTCTCCATGACACTGACAAACACCTTTAGCAAGAAATCTTCCCATTTTATGTCTCATTGGACACTGATGGAATGTTATTTTTGAAGGATCATTTATCAGGGGACTGCGGATGATCTTAACATACTATAGGATTCAATGTGTTGGAAGACAACCTTTATAGCTGTGTTTTCTCTAACCAAGTCAATTTTTTTGTGGTTGTTTTTAATCCATAAATAATATTCAGAGTGGGATCTTGTATGAGCCTAAAGATATGGTCTTTTATAGAAAATTGTCTGAAATCCTTCCCATACTTTAATCAAGGATACTCTTAATGCATATATAACATTTGGTCTAGACCTGTGATTTCATAATTTAACAAATGCCTAGGGTGGAAATTTCCTCCACCAGTACAGATCAGCAAATCTACAAGCTAACTCTTGAAGAGTTGCTAAAACACTGAGAGACTAATTTACCTGCTGCTGATCACATAGCTGTTTTGTCTCAGAAGAATGTGAATCCAGGTCTTTCTAACTTCAAGGTCAAGTCTCTACTATGTCTCCCTGCTTCTATGGAGATAATTATACTAACAACAACGATAATTATTATGACAGCTAAGAAGTACATTGTAATTTTAGATCTGTAATGCACGTTAAATGCCCTATCTCATCTGGTTCCTAAAACAACTCTATGTGGTTGGTGTTACAGGAATTGTTGTCTATATTTACAGGTATGGAAATTGAGGTTTCTAGAAGTTAAATCATTTTCTCTATGATTAGGTAGACTGGTAGGTGGTTCCTGATGTTCTCTCAATAACCTTTTTTAGGTAATAATAGAATCTATGATTTCGGTTTTTACTCCAAACATTTCCACACTATGTTAAGTTGTTTTCAGTCCTGTCCGACTCATTTTGACCCCATTTGGGATTTTCTTGGCAAAGGTACTGGAGTGGTTTGCCATTTCCTTCTCCAGTTCATTTTATGGATGAGGTAACAGGCAAAAAGGATAAAATAACCAGGGTCACATAGCTAGAAAGTGTCTGAGGCCAGATTTGAACTCAGGAAGAAGAATCTTCCTGACGCCAGGCCTGGAATTCTATCCACTTTATCCACTGCACCAATTTCCACACCACTATCCTTTCAAAACTATGTAATTCACAACAAGAATTTCTTCTTTTTTATTTTTATTAGTTCAGGCACTCTTCTTGACTTGATCTTCTTTAATATCTCTATTAATTCCTTAAAGAATCCCTTAAAGAGGGATTCTAAGTGCTGGAATCCAAATGAGATGGTTCCACTGTCATCAGTAATGAGAAATAACTCTTATAGAAATGTCCTTAAATTTGTTCCATTTCCATCTATTTGTTATTCTCCTTTCAGTTGTATCTATAAATGATCTTAGAACAGGAAAGTGCCATATAAAACTTTCTATTGACTTGTGTCCCACCTCCTCTCCCCATTATTTTGTGTGGTGATACTATTCATAATCTTCAGCAAATTTCTCTCATAATGTAGGTATGGTACATTAATTTTGCTCTTGGTTGCTACGTTCATGGAAGATATTCATTAATTTATTCAACAAATAAATACTACGTGGCAGGAATTGTGCTACAGTAGAGAGCCTATTTAATGAGATATGTGTCCATCAAAAGAAAGCATAACAATTTACACAGGAAAAACCAAATGGTTGAAAAATGTCTATTACCAAGACTATGACATATAAGTAAATGTAATAGATATTACTTGGACAGAACTTACAGATGACTTGAATTGCACTCAGAATTTAATAGGAGGGAAGAAATGAATTAACTAATATCTGAGAATCTTTCCACAATCTAAAGTTGTTTCCTGGCATAAAAATCCACCACCAATATTCTCCTGGTGATCCTATATGGTTATTAGTCAGGGAATATCACTATCTCCAAAAAATAAAAATTGGAAGTGATCTAAAGAACAGTAGAAATATATATAGTGATTATAAGTAGTCCCAAGTATTTAAGGGATCTCATCCAGCAAATATGTGATCAGAAAATGAGATGGGCTAGCTAGATAGTAGGAATAATGAATAACAAATAAACAAGCTAAGTACTGCACTGTGCTTAGTACTTAGTACTTAGTAACTGTGACTCCTCCTCACCATACACATATGTACAAGAAGATAAAAATAAAAATTACAAAACAGACCTAGAGAAAGAGTACAAGGACATTGCATAGTTCCTCTATAGAGAATTTATAGGAAGATACAGCTAAGAATTACACAAGATGAGAAGCCACAGATGGATAACTGTGGTAGCTTTACTATTGGAAGAAATATTCACATTCATGAAGATATGGGTCTATTGAGATTTTGAAGTATAGCAATCAATCAGCAAACATTTATTAAGCACTAGTTGTATATCAGACACTGTGACGGGTAGTGAAGACAGAAGAGCAAAACTGACTTCAAGAAGTGCCTATTGTACTGGAGAAAACAACCTATGTAAGCATAAAGGAAGCACCCAAGTGAACTGGAAAATCCAATTTTTTGACCATCCTTTCATACCAGAGAAGAAATCTGAATTTTTAAAGTTTTTCGATTGTGGGGTATTTATAGTACCTTATTATAAAATTTGGGTTGACATTATATAATGCATGTATTTTATGCATTTTTTAATTTCTAGACTTTTTCTGTGTCATCTACTAGCCTTTGAGTGTTGTCTGTGGCTTCTACGAAACTCCCCCCAAATCCCGTTTAATTTCTTACACTAATCCCAGATATTGAAACTACAATGGGGAAAGTCATGATATGAAAGGGATAATTGTATATTGGAAATATATACAAAGTATATGTAAACCACATACAAAGTAAATACTACTGTAGACAAAACACATGCAAAGTAAATAATTTTAAAGCAGGTGCTAATAGATGGCAGGATTAGGAAAGGACTCAAAGAAAGTGACAGTTGAAGGAAATTAAGGATTCTTTTTTTTGTTTTGCTTTTTTTTTTTTTGGAGGAGGGAATGCAGGGGAATTGGGGTTAAGTGACTTGCCCAAGGTCACATGGGTAGTAAGTATTAAGTGTCTGAGACCGGATTTGAAATCAAGTCCTCCTGACTCCGGGGTCAGTGCTTTATTCACTGCCCCACCTAGCCATCCTTAAATTAAGGATTCTAAGAGGTAGAAAAGAGGAAATGCATGACAAGTATGGAGCAAACCCTTTACAAGTGTGGAAGAAGCCTGTTAACAGGTGTGGAGGAAGCCTATTACAGGAGTGAAGGAAACCCTTTACAAATACAGAGGAAGCTCATTACAAGTATGGTAACAACTTTTATGTGAGAGGAATTACAAGAGGGTCTGTTTTGTTGGATCATACAATATATGAAGGAGAGTGACGATAACCTTGAAAATGTATTGGAGCTGAGTTGTGAAGAGTCTAAACAACTAACATTGATACAGCGTTCCAAGTTTTGCAAGCTTCTTTCCATACATTATCCTATTTGAACCGTATGCCAACCCTATGAGGTGCATGCTATTGTTATTATTCCCATTCTACAGATGAGGAAACTGCAGCTGAGAGATTTTAAACACCTTGCCCAGAGTTAGAAAACAAATGTCAGAGGCAGAATTTGAACCCAAGTCTTCCTGACTCTAAGTTCAGTCCTCTAGTCACTGCACTGTGCTCCCTCTCCAGAGGTATATCAACAGTTAACCAGAGAAAATGGAATGAAAAGTTTTTAAAGGAATTAAGTGGTACTGTCATCTGGTAACACATTTCCCCTCAAACCAGTGGGACTATCTTTGTTCACCTTGTTATTCTAAACAAGAGTTTAAATGTATCCTTTTTATCATGGGCTACTCCCTTTACCAGCCCACTTACCTACTACTATGTAGGAGGCAGAACTCGGAGAAAGATTTTTCCACAGTGAATAAAACCTTAGGTGGCTGCTAATGTATTTATGACACCTCATCTCACCCTACAGGGAGGAACAAATCAACCAAGATATGTTCTGTATTCTATTCCAAATAACTACAATATATAAATAATTAAAAATAAACAGCAAAAGAGCAATGACAATTGACATTTCCTAAATGCGTGTGGCATACTAACAGCCATAGTCCAGAATCACCAAAAAATATATTTTAAAAAGAAGACATTGACCTAGGGTCTACACTTTGGCAGTTATAACACACACATACACACACACACACACACACACACACACACACGCAATCCAGCCAAACTGGAAGATTGACACACATGAGGTAGCCTTTTTCCACTGTGTTGACAGATTGCCATTTAACTGGCGAGTACAGAGCAAGTGTTTCTGTTTCCAGTCACTAGTAAGAGACAAGGTTAACATTTTAAGTGATGAACTACGGCGTGTTATTTCCCCATGCAACGGACCCATGACTGCACTACATTTGAAAACACTTAATTTTAGTGATGGAATACATGGAGTGTACTTTCCAGGCTGTGAACCTTTGACAGCTCCTCTGTTTCCTACACCAAGAAAACCTTTTTTTCCTTCCCCTTTATACCTAAAGGAAAACAAAATGAATATATGACGGAAGGGAAAGAGGAGGTGGAGGGGAGGCTAGGGAGAGAGAGCACTTTATGAGCATCCGTGTATTTTACAATAGAAGCATTCACTGCCATCTGCTCTAATTATTCCTAATGTTGGGGCCACCATCATCATACAATAGAAATAATGATCTCCTCAAGGGCAAAAAAAATTCTTTACAGAAACAAACAAAAGTTGATTATGTTTAGCTCCCAGGCTGAAGGAGCAACAAGCTACTTCATAATGAAGAATCAATTAGGGAAAGAGAGTAGGATTTCCGATTAATACAAATAAATCGGTTCTTCCGTTGATACCCCCTTCCTTTCTTCTCTAACCTTCCTCTTCTGAAGGATACCATATCCAGAGACTATAGTAGAGGGTGCTAAAAGATCCTTAACATTTGATGAATGTCAAAGGCTGATTCTGTAAACACAAATTCATAGGATGATAAATCTACAATTGGATTGGATCTCAGAGACCATCTAACCCAATCTGCTCATTTTAGAGATGAGGAAATTGAGATACAGAGAGGGTAAGTTTCTACTTAGAGGTGAACCAAGCCAGAACTTCCTCTGTAAGACTGGTCTGTTAATTGTTTACTGTGTGCCAAAACTGCATCTGGCTGCTTAGAACACATAGACAAAATGTAAACAGTTCCTGTCCTTATAGTACTTACATTCTACTGTGCTCACATTTGACTGATACTAGAAACCCAGAATTTAACCCAGCGCCTTACACTGGCACTTTTTAAATGCTTTATAATCTGATCAACATAATGACAACCATACTTCCATGAGACATGCTACCCATCTCCAAACTGAGGGTGGAGGTGGAGGTGATAGAGTTAGAGTACAGACTGACCCATGTGTGTTTTTATTGTTGTTGTTTTCTTTTGTTTTCAGAGATGACAAATGACATAACAGTCAACAGTCTTGATTTCTGTGTGAATTGGATTTAAGTGAAGCATCAGTCTCATTCTCTCTTCCTGAGTAATCAAAGTCCAGTGGCAAGACAAAAATCAAGATGACTGGTGATGGCCTGGGATGTAGTGGATGACCTTGGCATCTTCAGTACCTGACCAAACTCTAAACGCATCACAATGCCTGCTTCCATAACCTTCATGGCTATTGGAACAAACTGTTCTCATCTGCCCTTTCCACCAGTGAAAGTCTTTACATGCTTGGGGTAGGCAAGTGATGGGTTTGAGGCCTGTCAGTTACCCTGAACCTGGTTTAGCCCATCTTCCAACACTACCAGGGTGTGCCCATTGTGCGTGCTACAGCTTTGTAGAGCCACAGGTGAGATTTGAGTGAATCATATGGACACCAAAGGTAGATGGGCAGCCCTGAAAAGAGCTCAGCAAGCCCTCACACCGTAGATACTAGTGCTCTTGAGATACACGCACACATATTTACATATACATATACATATACATATACATATACATATACATATACATATACATGTTCCTGCATTATCTATGTCTATATATATGGTTCAAATATGGTTGGTGTTGTTGTCCTTCATTCTTGAAGAGGACCAAAATGACATCACTATGCTAATGTCAAGTTTCGATGTATCTCACTGTGGCTGATCGGACCAATATGAGCTCGGAATGAAACCGCTCAAATAAACATTTATAATGGGTTTTGTTCTTACTCTCCCAATGGGGTAGGGCAAGGGAAAGGAAAAGAATTTGGAAATTCTTGTTGAAAAAAGTAAAAATTTAACGTAATTTAAAATAAATAAATGTTTGCTGACTTGACTTGATTTGGAAAACCATAGATAATCCACTGTTCTGAGTACTCTAATGTCAACAGTTGGCCCTGTACCCACCCAAAGAGTTTGAGACCTCTTTAAGAAAGTTCAGAAATCCTGTTTAGTCAATTCTTCTGAAGTCTAAACCACTCATCACAATCAGCTTGGCCTCCCCAGAGGCCTCAGATGCAGGAATAACCTCCACTTGGATGATGATGATGATGGTGATGATGACAAGGATGACAATGATAGTGCATTTCTTTTCTGTTTGTTTCCACTTAATAGTATTTTTTCCAATTACATGCAAAGATGGTTTTCAACATTCACTTTAATAAAATTTCGAGTAACAAATTTTTTTTTCTCCTTCCCTCCCTCCCTTCCTTTTTCCCTCCCCTCCCTACTCCCCCAAACAGCAAGTAATCTGATATGGGCTATGCATGTACAATCATATTAAACATAATCCCACATTAATCATGTTGTGAAAGAAAAATCAGAACGAAAGGGAAAAACCATAAGAAAGAAAAAAATAGTATACTTCAATCTGCATTTAGACTCCATAGTTCTGTCTCTGGATTTGGATGGCATTTTCTATCGTGAGTCTTTTGGAATTGTTTTAGATTATCATATTGCTGAGAAGAGCTAAGTCTATCAAAGGATTACACATTTCTATAGCACTTTAAGGATGGCAAAGACTTTTCCATCTCACTGACCTAGGTAGTGAAAATATTATTATTCTCATTTTTGCAGAAAAAAAAGAAACTGAGACACAAGAAAGGTCAGTGACCTGCCGAATGTCACATTAAGTCAGAGACAGAGTTCAGATTCTAAATTAGGTCTTCTGGTGGTAAATCTGGTGGTAAAAAAAAAAAATCTTTCCACTCCATTCTGTTTCCTGAGGGGATCAAAGTTCTCCAAGACTATTACTGAGACAATGTGATATAATCAAAAGAATGCAGGCTTTGGAGTCAGAAGACCTGTGTTCAAAACCCAGCTCTGCCACTTACTACATTTATGTCCCTAGACAAGTTACTTGACTTCCCTGGGTCTGAATTTCCTCATCTGTAAAATAAGATAATACTGGCTTCTGAGATTCTATGATCCTATAATTATCTGATGGATGTAACCCACCTGGAGTAAGAGGCACCCAGGACGAATGATCAAATGAGAGAATATGTATAAAGCATTTTACAAATCTTAAAACACTACATAAATGTCAGCTGCTATTGCTGTGATTAATTATTGTTATAGTTGATACCTCATAATCATCAATGCCATTTTCTGTATTATGAGAGTGGGTTCAATTGGGATGTGGGGTGTGTTGTATTGGGAAATGATTGATATAAATCAAAAGATACCAATAAAGCTACAAAGAAAAACTCATTAATTTTCAATGTCTTGTTAGACTATAAATTTTAGTTAGAAACCATATCTTTTCTAAATCTTATATCTCACCCAGCAACTCTGGGTGATCTATACCCACTGGATGTTTGTTGAATGAAAAACAAGATGAAGTGACACCTTCCATACCTAATATTTCTGGAAAGTTGCACGGACTTTTAAGTTCTAGTGGCTTTCTTTATATGCCCACTAGGATGTGCATGTAGGCTTGTTATAAGCACTTCTGTACATATGAATAGACAATTGAATTTTGGAGCTTTTAGAGTCCAGTTTCAAATGCAATGTTCTGTTTAGTCCAAACTCATCCACTCCATGCTGTCCCTTGTCAGCCAAACTCTGTTTATTACCTCCAGATGCAATGAATCATCTACTGACTTGAGCAACATTAGAGGTAAACAGTAAGGTTAAAATGTAGAAATAATTGAATAACACCAGCTAACGGTAACAACAAACCAGGCAAAGGAGGAAATGGACCCAGAGATTTCAGATAGAACAGCATGATTGAAACCCTCGACCTTCAGGATCAAAACCACATGCTGGGTTTCCATGGTGGAAAAATATCTTATTTTATCCTTTATTTCCAATATCCATGTACCAATTATCAATATGAGGAAGGGTGGGTGCCTAGAATAAGGGAATGGAGCAACAAAGAGCAGGATAACATGATTTTTTTTAATGTTTCTCTGATCCACAAAAAGAAAACCTCCGAAATCTATGACACCAGATTTAGTATTTCAAATGCAAATATCACATGCTTCAAAAAAATACATACCTCCCTACTTAATCATTGTTCCTAGTTTACTATTTAGGGAATGTACGTGCCCTGTGTAGCAAAGTTCCCTGTAGGAAGAAAACAGACACAAAATGAAGGGACTGAAAAGAAAGACAGTAGGATTCCACAGCATTTCCATGGGGTCAAATATCGCTTCAATCCTTAATCATTCATTCACCTGGATTTCATTGTTTCTAACATGTAAACATGTATATTTATGCAAATGATTGCATACAAATTCTTAGCATGCCCGAGTGGAGGAAGCAAGCTGTGGACATTCTGATCATAGTAAAGAATCCATAAGCATAGCTACCCCTCAAGCAGCCCCTACAAACCTGAGGGGCCCAAGACTAAATGGGTCTCAAAAGGCTGACCCGAAAGTAATTCTAATTTGGCTTCCTAAGAATTCAACAAGAGAAGCATATAGGCCTTCAGAGAAGGCATCTATATGTAGTATGCTTTACCCAAGTCCTCTAAACTTTTGGAAGTTATTCCTTTGCTAAGGATTATTTACTTGAGTTGATAAAGGTGGTTACCTATGGAAACCGTAAAGGTCCTTCTTTTTGGCTCTCTTCCCCATGGCAATAAGTTCTGCCCAAGTATCTCTTTTATAACAAAGGAAATAAAAATCAAAGAGTTTTCTGGCTGGGAGGGACCTTAGGGATCTAGTCCAACCCATTCATTTTCCAAAACAGGACACTGAGGTCCATCCACTGTGTTCGAGGCAGAGTCAAAAAATAGAAGCCAGTCAGTCACTCAAAAAGCATTTATCACTTACTATGTTCCAGATACAAAAAACAATCCCTCCACTCAGGAGCTCACAGTTTAATGGAATAGCTAATATTTTTCGGGGCAGCTAGATGGTGCAATGGACAGAGTGCTGGGGTCTGAAGTCAAGAAGACTTCCTGAGTTCAAATCTGACCTCAGATACTTACTAGCTATGTGACCTTGGGTAAGTCACTTAACCCTGCTTGCCCCAGTTTCATCTATAAAATGAGCTGGAGAAGGAAATGGCAAGCCACTCAAGTATCTTTGCCAAGAAAACCTCAAATTGGAGCACAAAGAGTCAAACATAACTGACAATAACTGAGTAACAACAAGCATTTATAGAGTATTTTAAGGTTTACAAAGTACTTTACAAACATTTTGTTTTATCCTTAAGACAACCCTAGGCGATACCTCCATTTTACAAATTAGAAAACTGAGACAGACAGGTTCAGTGACTTGCCCACAATTACTTAAGTGTATGGGTCAGACTTTGAACTGGGGCCTTGCTGACTCCCCATCCAACACTCTAGGCATTGTACCATTTCACTGACAACTTCTCTGAACTTCTAATCTCCTGCTTCTTCTACTATATAACACTGTCTTTATTTTATAATTTATAATAGGCAAGAAGACTCCTCCTAAAATTCTCCTTGGCAATCCAAAAGTGGGGGTGGGGGTCAGGGAGAGGCTGTAATACTGGGGAAAAATCAGGTATGTATATAGCTACTCCCAGTAGAAAATGATAGCACCCATATAGGGCAAAACTGATCACAACTCCCTGTTTTCAGGAGTCTGAAAGCATTCTCCTTTGAGCCTGAAATTTTCCATGACTGTTATCTACCCAATGTGCTATTTCCAAAATAAAATAGTATTTTGGAAAATTGGGGAAAATCATTTCATGAATTACATAAACCAGAAGGAACTGCTCTGTCCTGCTTGTCATTCTTAATTCACTAAAAAGATAGTTTTCCAACATTAAGCTTGTAGGATTAGAAGATTCAGCCCAGGAAGGATATTTGTCTTTTTATTTGAAAAGGTTCATAAGAGTAGTAGGCAAGGCACTTGCATTTAAAGACAACAAAATGAGCTACACATGTTCACTTTGCCTAGTTATAGGAGCTAAAAAGACCCTCAAATACACATCAGGAGTATGTTAAGAGAAAGACCAATAGTTAGGAATCCATTGCACCTAGAGAAAATTCAAATGGGAATAAAGGATTTATAAACCAGTTACCAGTCAGGCTCATTATCCAGCAGGGGGCACCATGATATGAGTTCAAATAACACATTCTTTAATTCTCTAATCAAGAACTGGAATAAAGACATTTGGAACTAGCTATCCATCTTCCGTATGAAATCTCCAGCTAATGGGAAGCCTTTCCAACCTTTCAGATAGGTAGGATTTATCAATGTATGTGTCTGTGTTGAAAGAGAGAGAGAGACAGAGAGAGAGAGAGGGGGGGGGGGGGGAACAAACCTACACACACACTTATCTTACCAAGAAGACTATTGTCTACATTTTTCACCTGGCAATTGGCAATTAAATTTCCCTTGTATAACAAGTATGAGAACAGAGCAGTAAGGAAAGGCAGAAGACTGCTGCATTGGAGAAAGTGTTTGTTTCCTGGATGGTAACAACACAATGTTCTGATTGCCCCATTCTAGTTATATCTCTGGTTTATGATGAAACTCAAAGAACTCAAAAGAATGAATAAAAGAAATGACTGAACTCAGTGAAGCAAAAAAACTGAGCCTTTAGAATGTGATTTAATCTGAAAGAAAATTTATATGAGAAAAGGGAATTTTCTTTGTGCTAAAAAAAAAAAATTAAGCCACCAACATACTTATGTACCTGTTTATGTGTAGACCTGGTCAAAGGACTGACACCAAAAGGAAATATTACACACCTGGATTTAAACAAAGCATTTGGCAAAATCTCTCAGGATATCCTTAACAGAAAGGTGAAGAGATGTGGACAGGAAAATGATAGGTAGACAGGGAGTTTCATAGCCTCACAGATCTGCAGCTAGAAGTGACCTCAAAGGTCATATAATTCAACTCCCTCACTTTGCAGATGAGGAAATTGAGGCCTGGAGGTTTAGGGTCTTGTTCTAAAACACACTGGAAGAAAATATCTTTGAGCCTGGTTAAATTCCAAATCCAAAGAGAATTGATTATTGGATCATTTCCATTTGGATCATTTCCAAGCTGGAAGCATGGTAGAATGTTGGAATAGCCTAGCAACTGGTCCTTGACCCTGAAATGTTCAACATTTTTATTAATAATTTGGATAAAAATACAGAAGGCTTACTTATCAAATTTTGGGTGGTATCTTAAAAAGGGAAGGGGTGGAAAAAAATCAAAACTGTTACTATTTTTTAAAATGAACATGAAAATATCAGTTACTATTGACCCAAAAGACTAATTTCTTATTTCTTTGAAATCTAGACATATATTAAGAACATTCCTCATGAAAACAAAAGAAGGAATACAATGAGTTAATCCACTTATCTTTGGAGCTATTGCCTATCAAATACTGAAGAGAAAAACTATTAGAGCTGGCTAACAGGATTACTATAAATCTTCAGCTAATGGGAAACCTTGCCAACCTTTCAAACTTTCAACTGAAACCTATATATGTTATCTCTCCTTACTAGAATGTGAGCTCCTTGAAAGCAGAGAATGTCTTCTTTTTCTGTTTGCATCCTCAGTGTTTTGCACATAAGGAGCACTTAATACTGCTTTTCCATCCCCACCGTCGAAAAGATTAAAGTTGCAGGTTACCCAAAGGGCAACTAAATAGGTTTCAACATGTTACTCACAAAGGATTACACCAGGGGAAAAAGCCATATGAAAGGTGACATTAAAAAAGATGTATGTATGGTAAAGGAGGTGGGCTAGCTGGTTAGCAAGAAGCAAGAAATAACTAATGGAAATCTTTTGTTCTCCATTGCTATCTACCTAATGTCAAGATTACAATCTGCATCATAAGAGAGAACACCTGCATCAAGATCATAGCTCAAACTAGAAGAAAGTCCAGCCAAGAATTATATTATATTCCCAAACCCCATCATTTGGGTTTATAAATGACTGGTTTTTTTGTACCCTGTTCTTACCAGGCAGTTTGTTGATAGTGAGAGGCACGTGTTTCTGAACAAATGAATGCCACAGGAGATTTTTTAAAAATCTCCCCAGCTGGGCCCCCACAAGGAGAGAATCACCTTTGAAACTCCTTGGTAGGGGAAGTATTTAAGCCATGTTATGGGCATGACCACAAATGCAAAAAAATAGGCATGTCAATTAGAAAATACAGTCTATTTCAAACCTATTGTACAAAGAGGATCCGGGCAATTATATAAAATGATTCCTTTAAAAGTTCTTTCAGCCTAAGTGTAACAGCAAGCACCCTAGCATACCTAGGGCAGCTACTAGCACAGGTTCTTAGATCTGCTTTTCTAAAGGAAAGCAACTCAAAATGGGTTAACAATCTTACTTTAATCAAACATATCATTTACCTAGTTCAGGGGGAAAAGTCAGCCCCCAGAACTTCAAAGAATACAAACAG
>CM053586.1:159098443-159144690 GCA_028646515.1 Pseudochirops corinnae | reverse complement strand
TTTATCTTTCTATTATATATCTGTCTCAGTCTATCTGTCTGTCATCTCTCTCTGCCAGAATGCATTTCTGGGGTTGAACTGTCCCAGGTGAGCTGGGCTTACCTTTCATCTAGATATAATGGTCCCTGTGTCAGGGAAAAACTGAGCCATGTGTCAGTAACCCTGTGAAAATGGTCCTATTTGAGAGATGCATAGTAGCAATGGTTTAGAGGCTTGACAAGATTATTTTGTTTTAAAGAAAGACTTCATAAATTCAGACCTTCGGTGTCTGAAAAATGCTATGTGGAATTTTCTCAGGAAAACTTAATACTCTGTAGAAACATTCTGGCTCATTTAGAGTTTGACTATGGAAATGGAATGATCATATCTGCCTCTCTAAGTCTTTCCAAATAAGGAATTTTAGATAGGCTAAAGATAGTTAAGAACTCTGTGGAACAGCATAGGATGGTGTTACAATATCACATTGAGGTCCTTTGGGTAAAAGAGAGAAGTGAAGCTGGTGGTGGAAGGTTAGAGTTGAGAAATAGATTTCCTACAGGTTGTGCCGTGATGTCAGATGGGAATTTTGCCATGTTCTGCTTTTCTTTTCCTATCTAGGAAATGGAGAGAATAACATGGACCTTCCTGTTATAACCCCCCAGTAGAATATAAGCCCCTTGAGGGCAGAGATTATTTCATTTTTAATCTTCGTGTGCCCAGCCTAGTAAAGTGCCTGATATGCAGTAGATGCTTGATATGTTTATTGATGAAATGATAATAATAACTAGCATTGATGTAACATTTTAAGGTTTATATGTTATCTCATTTGATCCTCACAAAAACCTCAGGAGGTAGGTGATATTACTATTCATCTTTATTTTACAGATGAGGAAATAGGCTGACAGAGATTAGGTGATTTTCCCAGCAGCTGATAAAGATAGGGTGACAACATATGAACTCAGGTCTTCCTGACTTCAAGTTGTCATCCAGTTATTTTTAGTCACGTCCAACTCTTAATGACCCTATTTGAGGGGTTTTTTTTGCGAAGGTACTGGAGAGATCTGCTGTTTTCTTCTCTAGCTCATTTTATAGATGAGGAGACTGAGACAAATAGGGTTAAGTGACTTGCCCAGGGTCACACAGCTAGTAAGTGTCTGATGGCAGATTTGGACTCAGGAAGATGATTCTTCCTGACTCAAGGCCCAGAACTCTCTCCATTGCTTCACCTAGCTGCCTTAATTCCATTATTTTTCAAACAGGTAGAGTGAGTGGTACGGTGGGAAAACTCTATCTTGCCTCTGATTTTTACCAACTCTGTGACCTTGAGCAATTCACCTAACCTCCCTGGGCCACAGTTTCCTGATCTGTAAATTGAAGGAGAGTCAACTGGGTGATATCTGAGTTCCCTTCCAGATCTAGATCTGAGATCCTTTGAAGCATGGGCACAAGGAGGTTACCTTCAGAGACTCTATTGTTTCATTTCATAAGCATGAATTGTTTCCTCTGGGAGCAGGATAGAGATAACTTTCTTCAGTTTTTCAAGGAACCCTCTCTATTGAAATAGAACAAGAAAGCAAATCATCTATGATTCAGTAGGTGATTTTCAAGAATTGGGGTGACTCCTGTATAACCTATATCAAATTGCTTGTCTTCTCAATGAGGGAGGAGGGGATGGAGGAAAGGAGAGATTTGTAACTCAAACTTTTAAAAAATAAATGTTAAAAAGTATTTTTACGTGTAATTGGAAAAAATTAAAATATTTTAAAAAGAAAAAAATATGGTGACTGAAACATTCGTCTCCTTGAGAGTAACTTGGTGGCTGGTCTTCAGAGGGCAGATTCAAAACCTTTTCAGCCTCATAGCAACTGTTAGGAGTTTGTTCTCTACTGCTGTGTTGTTGTTGTTCAGTCATGTCTGACTCTGTGTTGCCATCTGGGGTTTTCTTGACAAAGATACTGGAGTGGTTTCCCATTTCCTTTTCCAGTTTGTTTGACAGATGAAGAAACTGAGGCTAACAAGGTTAAGTGACTTGCCCAGGGTCACACAACTAGTAAAAGTCTGAGGCCATGTTTGAACTCAGGAAGATGATTCTTCCTGACCTGGCACTCTATGCACTATGGTGCCACCTAACTGCCCCTCTCTGCTGACATAACTATGGAGAATCCAGGCTGTAGCATCAGAGTAAAATTTGACTGGAGGATGTTTACATATCTGCCAAAGAGACAAAATGCCAAATGGACCTTTCCTTTATTTAGGTGAAATGTGTCTCCAAAAGTTGTCAGTGTGAAAACACTGCAGAAGGGGAACAGTGTGACTCCACAGTGGTGGACAAACGAATCCGTGGTTCAAATGTTTTGAGAAAAATGCTGGGAAATAAGATAAACAGAAATCTATCTTGCCCTACAAGAAAGTAAGGGGGAAAGGGATGGAGGGCTGATAGAAGGGAGGGAAGACGAGGGGAAGGAGTGATCAGAATGCATGCCATCTCGGGGTGGGGGGTGGAGAGAGATGGGGAGAAAATTTGGAACTCAAAATCTTGTGGAAATGAATACTGATAACTAAAAATAAATAAATTAAAAAAAATAAATAACTAAAAAAAATAAATAAAAAAGAAAAAACCCAAATGTTTTGAGAAAAATGAGGATTTACTGGGATGAGAGAGGGAATTATAGAATTAACAGGGATCTAGGGGTCATCAACTGATGCTTTCTAGTTTTTTTCATTTCCATTTTCACATTTTGTAGGTGTGGAAATTGAGACCCAGAGTGATGGTCCAAGGTGAAATAAGTAATATATTGCAGTCAGGTTTTGAACCCAGGTCTTTTGACAACTCCAATATTAGCACCTTTTGCACTATATTTCACAAGGGGATATATGATTTAAATTTTGCATGGGAATGGGAATGTTCTTTCTCTGCTCTTGCCCTACTCCTACCCCATGCAATATTACTACTTCTTCATTATTTATAACTATAAATCATCAAATAGTTTAAATTTCCTTACTGAGTTTAATATATTTAATATAACATTTTCACTTGTAGCACCAAATTGTCCTCTCAGGCTTGAGAGGCAGTAAGCATTCTAGTCAATTCTAAGCACTAAAAATATGCAATTTAAAAAATTGTTCACCTAATAATGATATCTGCATTAAAATACTTTTTAAACACAAGTTTACAAAATGTTTTCCATGTCATCCTATCAATACATTTTTAAATTGCTTTGTATTGATTTTAATGTGTATAGAAGATGCCTGTAAACAGTGAAAAGGGTGTTGGCTATAGAGTCAAAGGATACAAACTCAAATCTCACCAGTTTATCTGTATAGTCTAGGGCAAGTCAGTAAATCTCTCTTGTGTCTTGGTTTCTTCATCTGCAAAATGAAAGATTTTTACTAGATTTTTTAAGGACCCTTTCACATTCAATTTACATTTAATCTTTGATGTCTATATGTACATGTTGTCTTCCCTGATAGAATGTAAACTCCCTTAGGGAACATTTCTTTATCAATTTTGTAAAGGACAGATCCAGGCTTGTGAAATGCACCAAAGAAATTTGAGAAAAGCCCTGTCGGGTTTGAAGAGGGAATGATGATTTAGTTACTTCCTATCTACTAGGTTCTTGGTAATGTTTGACCATTAGCCTGACCTCCCTCTTTCCCCCCTCCCTGGTTGTGAGGTTGTTTTCTAGTCCTTTGGCTGAACTTGGTTAAAGATGGATTATGCGATCCAAAATACATTAAGACCAGGAGGCAGAAGTTGGGGTGCCTATGGCCGCAAGACACATTGGGATGATTTCTTTAGTTAACCTTTTCTAAGGAGCCCGAATAAATGCAAGTCAGCCTTTAAGGGTCATGGGGATGATGTGTGGGTGAGTGGAAACTTTTCCATAAGAGACACACCAAGGGATTTTCTCAGCTGCCCCAAAAGGAAGGAAACGTGTTCTTTCCAAAGGAGAAAGGAAACAAGTGAGTAGAAACAACCTTTTAATGACGGAACTTGTTGCTTTTGGATTTGTACATGTTCAAAAAGGAGAGAAATGACCTGATTCTGTTGTCTTGCCACAGGGATCTCTGCCAGTTCAGACTAGAGTGTTCCCCCAGGTAAGGTCATCTGCTGGCATGGTTTCCATATGGCCTGTCCTGAATCAGAGATGCTGAGTCATAGACAAAGGAAGAACCATTAAGAGACATTCAATCCTACTTCCAGGAAGAATGCACCAAAATTATCTGAAACTGTGTTTAGGGTTTATTTGGTGTTTTTTTCTTTAAGACCTCTTTTCACTGAGAGCATGTGTTGAGCTTATCCAAAATTGAATCCATCCCTGACATATATCTTAATGAAAATTGTTGGATGATTTGTTTTAGTGTAAAAAGCACCAGATTTGGCATCAAAATACCTGAGTTCAAATCCCAGCTCTGCTACCAAAGTGGTGTTAGGCAAATTACTTAATTTTTCTCAATCTAGTATCTTCAAGAGTTGTTTGGACTAGACTAGGTCTTCTGTTCTAAATCATAAACCCCTTACTCCTTCCCAGTAGTGGTATGGATACTAGTCTAGGAGTCAGGAAACCTGGGCTGTATCCCTGGTGGCTATCACAGAACTTGGAATGTGGTAGGCACTTAATAAGTACTTACAAATTTTAGGAATCTTACCAAGTTGGAAAGGTATGAGAGAGGATCCAACTTCCACCTGGATTATGCTGTTGGCTCTGCCCCCACCAGCTTGCTCTCTGACCTTGGGTAAATCGGGTCACTTCTTGGAGACTCAGTTTTCCTCAACTGCAAAATGGGGTAGTTGAATTAGATGATCTCTGAGTTCTCTTTAGCTGGAATGGTTTATGAATCTAGAAGTATTTCTTTTCCTTTTTTTATCAAAGTCTTTTGTTTTTGTACCACACCAACTTCTCAATATACCCCAACCCACCCCCAATATGACTTCCCTAGTAACAAAGTTAAAAAAAGAAAAAAAATACAGCAAAACATCCTATCAACTAGTGGACAACACATGCAGCATTCTTTAATGATAATATATTAACTCTCCAATGAAATGAGTAAAGTTCATATGATTAAATTATATATATGTATATACACATGTGTGCATGTGTGTATATATGTATATATGTACATATATATAATTATATATATTAATATATATATATATATAAAACACAAAACAATTTTCAAACATAAGTCTTCATGTAGCCTGAAGGACTACAAATAAGTTTGGAGTTTCTTTTCTGATGTGCATCTTCCAAGTTAGCATGGTTCCTTCCCGGCATATATTCTTATTTAGTTATTTTCAGTCATGTTCAGCATTTTGTGACCCCTTGGGGGGAGGTTTCTTGGCAAAGATACTGGGATAGTTTGCCATTTCCTTTTCCCGTCCATTCTTCAGATGAGGAAATTGAAGCAAACAGGGTTAAGTGACTTGCATAGAGTCACACAGCTAGTAAGTGTCTGAGATCAGATTTGAACTCAGGATGAGTCTTGCTGACCTCAGGGTTGGTTCTCTATCTAGTGCACCACATAGTTACTCCTTCTGGCATAAAGTAGGCCATAATGTCCATTGATAAATAGATCAATCAGTCAATCAATCAATGTCTATTGATTGATTGATGTTTAGGGATGATATTGCTCAAGATAAATTCTTTGCAAGCTTACTCTCCTGTAGTAATGGGAAAACAACTCATTAAGAGGAATAATTGAATATGACATTAACTCTTAAATTAATTATTCTTTCTCGCATCCTGGTCCTAGCTTTATTAATCTATTGCTTTGGAAATGCTGGAATGATAAAACAAGAATGGCTATCATGAGCCGATACATGAGACAAGGAGATAGTAAGGGATCATCTCCCTGCCCCTGATGAATTCAGGTCAACAGGCCCAGATGAACTTCGTCCTTGGGTGCTAAATGAAGTGGTGGATGTGATGAAAGCACCATTGTCAATGATATCTGAAGGATCATGGAGAATGGAGGAGATGCTGCAGGGCTGGAAAAGGGGAGAGTTTATCCTCACCTTCAAATGGATGGGAACTGTCTTGTGCCTTTCTTTGAATCCTTCTTTCTTATCACACTGCCTGGGACATAGTAGATGCTTAATAAATGTTTATCTACTGATTGACCAATTTATTTTTTTAAAGAAAGGGAAGTGAACAGGGACTGCAAGCTATAGATCAGTGAAGTGGACATTACTTCTGGAGAATATTCTAGAACAGATGACCTAAGAGAGAACAATTACAAAAGGAAATGGTCATTTCAAAGAGTCAGCATGACTTCATCAATAACAGGTCACTGTTATTGAACAGGTCACTGCAGACAAATTTAATTTCCTTCCTCCTCCCTACCCTATATTAAAAAATTAGCTGAAAAGAAGAATGCTATAGATACAGGTTATGCAAATTTTAGTAAGCATTTGATCTTTTCTATTTCATGGGTTTTTTTTGTGGAAAATGTGAAAAAAGATAAATAGATTATTATATAATCAGATGGATTTCAAACTGCGTATCTGGTTGGATTCAAAACATCGTTTGTTATTAGTAGTTCCATGAGAACTTGAATGGGAATCTCCAGTGGAGAGTCACTGGAATCTGTACTTGATCCTTCATTTTTTTATGTTTTAATCAATAACTGATAAAGTCATAGGTGGCATACTTATTGCAGGTGACACGCAACTGGGAAAAACAGGCAACCTATCAGACAGCAGAGCCATGATCTAAAAATGTCATGTTAGTCTAAAGTATTTAGCTTATTCTAATAAGATGATAGTCAGTTTGGATAAATGTAAAGTCTTATTTGTTGTTGTTTAGTCCTTTTCAGTCATGTCTGATTCTTCATGACCCCATTTGGGGTTTTCTTGGCAAAGCTACTGAAATGGTTTGCCATTTCCTTTTCAGACTCATTTTACAGATGAGGAAACTGAGGCAAACAGGGTGAAGTGACTTGCCTAGGGTCACAGGTTGGATTTGTCTGTCTGGATGAGTCTTCCTGAATCCAGGCCTGGCATTCTATCTACTGTGCAACTTAGCTACCCTGTAAAGTCTTATACTTGGTTTAAAAAAATATACAAGTACAAGATGGTAGAAGCATGGTTAGAAAATAGCTTGTGTGGAAAAGAGCTGGCAGTCAGTTTACCACAAGCTAAACGTGAATTAACCATGTAACAAGATAGTAAAAACAAAACAAAACAAACATAAAAATAGAAACAAATGGGACCTTGGACTATGTGAAGAAAAGTATAGTTTCCAGGAGTAAGGAAAAGATGGTCCTTTAGTACTTTTCTCTCACCAGAAACTTAAACTGGAGTACTGGAATTAATTATAAGGGAGGACAGTTTAAGAATGATATTGATGAGTTGAAGACTGACTTCTAGAACCTGAATTTCTTGTCATACAAGAAAGGAAATACTGGAGATGTTTAACCTGGAGATGAGATGTCTCAGGGGGACATGATAGCTGTCTTCAAACATTTTAAGTGATATCGTATAGAAGATGGATTAGGTTTCTGATTGTCCAGAAAAGACAAACCAGGAGCAATGGATGGAAGTTGTGAGAAGAAAAAGTCAGGCTTGGTGCCAGAAAAAAACTTCTTAACAATTAGGTGCAGGAATGGGGGACCTGCAACCTTGAGGCTGCAAACTACTCTGTGAAGTTTGGATTTAAGCAAAGGGCTGCACTTGAGACCCTAGAGGGCCATATATGGCCTTGAGGTCACAGGATCCCCCCCGCTGAATCAGAATTATTCAAAAGTTAAATGTGATGCCTGAGGAGCTGGTTGATTTGCCCTTTTTGAAGGTCTTTGAGCAGAGGCTGGAAGGTAACTTTTTGGATGTAGTAAAGAGCTTTAAGAGATGGATTGAACCTGAAGTTTCAAGATTCTTTCCAACTCTACAATTCTATGACTTTTAAATTTTTGGAGGGTAGAGAAACAACTTGGTTGGATACCAGAGAGAACTGACCAATTTGGGGCAGCTAGGTGGCTCTGTGGAAAGAACACTGACTCCAGAGTCAGGAAGACTTAAGTTCAAATATGTCTCCAGACACTTACTACCTGTGCGACCCTCTGCAAATCACTTAACCTCTGTTTGCGTTAATTCCCTGGAGAAGGAAAGAGTAAACCACTCCGGTGTCTTTGCCAAGAAAACACTATGGATAGCATTAGTGTGCTATGGTCCACAGGATCAGGAAGAGTCAGACTCAACTGAATGACTGAATGACAACAAGTGAAACAACTTTCTGGGAGTACCAGAGCAATTTGAGCAAGATCTCAAGACGGTCCAGTGTTAAATCAAAGGACTCCAGATTTTCAAGCTCTTAGATACTATAGCAACTGTTTGAGAACTTCCCCTTTTTACTTCTTAGACAAACTAGAGTGAAAAGATTTCATTCTTTTTCTTCATGGCACTAATTAATTTGAAAACCCTACTGGTGACGATTCATTACCACCCAAATTTCATTTTCAACAAAACAGTTGGACAAAGAAGAGAAAGTACTGAAAAACATTTCCTGAGTTCCCACAATGCATATGTGTGTATGTGTGTGTGTGTGTATATATATATATATATATATATATATATATATATATATATAATATATATATGTGTGTGTGTGTGTGTGTGTGTGTATGTATATATATACACATGTATGTATATGTATTCAGATACATATGTACACACATTATGGGTGCTCAGATGTCTAAACACATCTATACACATACATATATAAATATATATAGGTCATGGCAGTCAAATATATAATGATATATAATATAATATATTATAATCTTACATATATAATATATTACGTATCATAGAAAGATAGGTAGATAGACAGATAGATAGATGGATAGATAGATGTTGTTGAAATTGACCAGAAGACTATATTTTGAGATTAGATCAAAATATAATTGCAATATGAGGTGGCTAGGTGGTGCAGTGAATAGAGCACCAGCCCTGAAGTCAGGAGGACCTGAGTTCAAATGCGGCCTCAAACACTTGAAACACTAGCCATGTGGCTTTGGGCAAGTCCAATTGCCCTTCAAAAAGCAATATATATACAATTTCAATGGATAAAGAGAATATAGACTTATGTCTGTCATTAAATTGATCTTTCTAATGCTCAGTTCCAACTACTTCATGCCCCTATTCAATAAACTCTGGTGGTTCCTTATTACCTCCTCGATCATATATAAAATCCTCTGCTTGGCATTCAAAGACCTTCATGATCTAGCCCTTTCCTACTTTCCTAGTAGTCTTATGCCTTATTTCTCCCCCTTCCCCCACTCTTCTAGATAGTCAGTGATCCATTGACACTGGCTCCTTGCTTTCCCTCAAATAAGACACTCAGTCTCCCAATTCTGTGCATTTTCATTGGTTTTCCCCCATGCCTGGAGTGTTCTCCCTCCTCCTCTCTGCCTCCTGGCTCATCTGGCTTTCTTCAAATCCCAACAAAAATCCTACTTTCTAGGAGCAGTCTTTCCTGATCCCCCTTAATTCTAGTGCCTTCTCTCAGTTGATTATCTTTAATTTATCCTGCATGTATCTTGTTTGCACATAATAGATTTTTTTGCCTCTCCTATTAGACTGTGAATATTTGATCTTTCCTGATTTTTTGCTTCAAACTTAAAGAGACAAGGGGTTAGGTAGAGATGAAAGTAAATTTAAATTAGGACAGAAACTGATCTAAATCTTTGCCTGAATGTTGAGAAGACTCTTATTTGGAAGCAATGAGCTATTATGATTGTAAATTTCATCTGATAGAATCTCCATGAAAGAGGAGAGGAAGGGATCATATAGACTTGAGGTGCCATTATATTATCCCTAGGTTGGAAAGTAAGTGCATTGTTGTAAATGGGTATGGCTGATGAAATCTCCACAGAGAAAAGAGTGAAGGGTGGTGACATGAGAAAAGATCCCATCCAAAATCATCCCCCAACAAGCAGATAAGAGAGTTCCAGGAAAGATTCCATTCTGGTCCATTGCCTTCCCTCTATTGGAAACTTGATAGAGGGAACAAAATGATCGAGTACTGTGAATACTGATTGATCATCTATACCCTCCACAATCATACCCACACGTGCCAATGTTAATGTATGAATAAGAGACACCTTGTTAGAAGCCAACCTTTAAAGTATTGTTTACTCTACTGAGTCAACTGATTTTTTTGATAGTCAACAAGCAGCAAGCACAGTGAGATCTTTTCTCTGAATCTTTCGGTTAATTGGGCAATGGTAAAGAGATAGCTTTTTGTGGAATATAGCTGGTGAAAGACTATTTCCTTTGAATAATTTCATGGAGAATGATCTTGATACCTGTGTAGTATAGTAGTCTCTCAGTCATCTCTTCTTTTTTTCCCTTTATTTTCCCCAAAATATGGTTCTAGATTTGTTTCAATGCCTTTGGTATCTTCTCCTTTTCACAGGTACCTTGAGACATGCCACTTTAATGACCTCAAAATCTTAGCACCTAACACAGCTATTCTCTGTATGCACTTGGTGTAGACCAGCTGCTTGCCTTGTCTTTATCTTCTTGAATGTCATTTCAACTTCAAGAAGCACATCTGGGA
The DNA here is from genome assembly GCA_028646515.1 of Pseudochirops corinnae. Classification (NCBI taxonomy): domain Eukaryota; kingdom Metazoa; phylum Chordata; class Mammalia; order Diprotodontia; family Pseudocheiridae; genus Pseudochirops; species Pseudochirops corinnae. The sequence continues at coordinate 159,134,152 of CM053586.1, read as the reverse complement.
CCATGATGTTAGCATTCAAATGTGGCAGCTCCATTGTCCTTGATGGTGAAAAGAGGTTGTTATAAAGATCTTCCTAGATATTCTCCTTTTTGTCATTATTTTATTATAATTGTTAAATCTGAACTTAAGCATCAAGATAAGCATTTTCATATATATGTATATATAAATATATTTATCACATATAGTAAGACATAAAAATGGGATTGTACATGATTTTGATCCCAATTATGTACAGATTTCTTTTCTTTTTAAGTATGTAATAAATTCAACATGTAACTTTCAAAGCTTGTCTACCAGCTCCTTCTGGCCTTCCTTCTTTACAGATCTTTTCTGTCTTTCATCTGTTGACCTCCTTCCAGTTTTATCCTTAAATGCCCTTGGATGACTTTGTCTAGTTGGGTCTCTTACCAAGATTTCTTTAAATTTATTTTTCTTTCCACTAACTTTCACTATTTTGTGAAGTGACAATACTCATAATCTTCTACCATCTTTCCCTGTATGATTTTACAAATGAACATATATTCTAACCCAGTGTTTCCCTTGGCTATTATATTTCACTGCGTGGCAAGTAGATTGTTTGCTGATTAAGGTATGTTTTGTCTCTTTTGATCTCCTTTTTATGACAATTGGTATATATTGGTCAAATTTCCTCATGAAATTGTTATAATCAATCAATGTCCATAATCTTTCCTTTATTTTGAGTATCAAAAACTTATCTAAATAGGTCAGGTTAGAGTCATTCTATCCCATGCCATATCTCTTTTCTAATTTTTATTCTTTTGTGGCATATTAATTTTTATTTTTTCTAACAAGTCAGTGTTCTAACTGTACATAGCTAATTGATTCTAGAATGATTCCCTCATCAGTTATGAGTCTTTTCCTAGTGTTAAAATATAATTGGTTTAATTTTTTTTGATACTGTTTGTTTATCTCATTGTCCAGTGCCTTTTTGTTCTTTTCTTGAAGTAAATATAGGCAAGAGATATCTGTATAGTATAGATATCTGTGTATATACTGCCTTTGGCTTCACTCCTTCTTACTTTTGTCCCATGATTTTCACTGTCCTTGCCTATGCTCTACTTTTCATAGAAGCCACTGAGTATCAAAGTAGAAAATGAATTCTTCAGAGTATTTATCTATCTCATCCTCTGCAGCAGATATTGCTATACAAGCTAAAATTATTTTTCCTGGTGGTCTTTTTGCAGACACATCATGAATACCACAACAAGAAATGAACACAAGTCCCATGAAAAGATGTTTTATGTTACCTTTGGATACATGCTAACAGAACTCGTTTATTTGCCCCTCCAGAGAGAACGAGTGCACCACTCATCTAATTAGCTGCAAATTCTTTTAGCCTTCTGATCTCGTTTATAACACATGAAAAGTTAGAATCTATAGAATTAAATTCCTTCATTGGTATGTTGGTTATTGGACAAGGATCTCACATTTGGAGTGTCAATGGTTAAGTTATTGTTTGCAGAGTTAAAAACTGGGTGATTCAAAGCACCCTCTACTCTCTTTTCTGTTACTTTATCACTTATCACTGTAGAAAGAGAAATGAGCTACAGAGGGCTGAAAGATATTTTATATGTACATTAATGTGCACAAGTACATTAATACACATATGTATCAACATGTACAAGGGCATATGTAGACACATTATTGCATGGGTTCTCATTATTAAAGAATCCATCACCAAGTGGCCAGCCTGCTGGTGATAAGCCACTATGTACTTATTTAGGCTTTTCCTTGGAAAGCAGGCACAGTGTGTTGTCAGGACTATACCTGAAGACTTTCTAGCACTGTCATACCTATCTGACCTTCTGATCTGCTAGTAAACGCTCTGAGAACTCAGGTTTACCTCCCTGCCAAGATAAAGTACTCTCTAAAATATGAGGATGAAAAGAATGAGTTTTTGAGGGATATAGAAAAAGTTGACTATAAAAGTTTAGATATTGTAAAAGGTAATTACATGGTATGCTAGATAGAATGCTGGATCCGGAGTCAGGAAGACCTAACTTCAAACTGGCCTTAAACATTTACTAGCCCTGTGACCTTGGAGAGGTCATTTAACCTGTTTTCCTCCATTTCTTAATTTGTAAAATGGGCATAGTAATAGTGCCTACCTACCAGGGTTGTTGTAAGTATAAAATGAGATAATATTTTAAAGCACTTTGTAAACCTTAAAACACCATATAAATATTAGCTTTCTTCTTCTTCTTCTTCTTCTTCTTCTTCTTCTTCTTCTTCTTCTTCTCTTCCTCCTCCTCCACTCTTCCTCATCTTCCTTCTCTTCCTCTTCTTCCTCCTCCTCCTTCTCCTCCTTCTTCATCATCATTGTTATACTCAGACACATAGTATGAACTATATAGAACTAGGAAATGTGGTTCAGAGTTTGGCTTTCAACTGACTGGTTTATATGGCTTGGGAAAATGACTTCATTTATCTCTTTGGGCCTCAGTTTCCCCTAGTAAAGGCCTATTTTGGATTAGATGCTGTCTAAGGGCCCTTCTACCTCTAATATTCTATATGATCTCTGGAGATTTCTTACAGGTCTGGGATTATGTGGTTCTAACAACAGTTTATATCCCCACATTGGCTGTGAGTTTTTCCATTTGCTAACGAAGAGTTGGCAAAACTACCTGCTATGGATATGATGGGAATTTGTTAAAGAGAGCTTTTTAAAGTGCTTGGAGATCCTTTAAGAAAGTCACTCTATAAATACCTCGTGGTATTGCTATACGACTTAATTAGCCCTGCATAAGGAGTTAGTCTGACTACAGCCTCCAGTTTGGAATCATCATATTTCTAACTTACTCTATTAACAAGGAAAAATCTGGGGAATTATTTTTTCCCCTCTTTTGCATCTGTATATAGTGTAATTTAACCTAGCAAAAGGCACTGATTGTCTGTCCCATAGGACTTAATTAACTCCCAGCTTCATGGCACACTGGAGTAATAATAAGAAAAAGTAAAAGTTCTGGTGTTCAGTACCTGTCCACGTCCACTTCTGGTGCATAATGAGATGTCAGCTACAGTGACATTGATGAGATGTGTGATACACACTGATCGCAAGCGGCAGAGAGGCTGCCTGCTAGGCTCAGCAGAAACCTGGCCGTGTTGGAGGAACTCTGGACCCACTGTGTGGCCTCAGTCTTTGGATTAGAATTCAAAAATCATTCCCCTGGTTTTCACCCTCCTGAAGCTAGAGGCCAGAGTCTTGACCTTCCTATCCCTTATCTCCTCCTTCTGTGCCCGAGTTGGTGCTAGGATCATTGTCATGGGGCAGGTGCCATGTTTATTAAGCTGCCTGTAGCAAATCCTGACTGGTAGTGCAGTGTTTCTACCCACCAGCCCTCAGGGGATCCCATTAAGAAATTGCAAGGCTAAGAAAAATCACATGCTGGATGAAATTGCAATCCTCTGGTGCTGCTCTATGCTGGGCTGAATCTAGTTTTAAATTTTAATGGGGGGCAAGAACCAAGAGTTTGAACTCAGACTCTTGTGCTAGTTATGTTGTGGGCAGCCCTTTCCCAGCCCAGAACTGGAACTACCTACCAACTGAATAGCCAGGCTTGCTTTCCATCTTGTATATCTGAGATCAATATCCATTAACTTTTCATAACAGCAGCATTGTGCCTCCTGTCCCCAGTACAGAGAACAATGACATCTGAGGACCACTGTAATTGAGTTATATAGTGGCAGACAGAGTCCTTAACCATTAGGTCCGTTTCATCCATTCCCTTGCCCTTGGGTCAAACTGAAATCATCCTGCATCGGTTATCTTTTCTAATGTTGTCTAGAAAGAGAGGTTCCCAAAAAGCCTCTGGGAAAACCCGTTCCAATATTTCATCCCTTTCTTTCTTCCCTCCAGAACTTTCTGAAGTTTTTAACACAGTACCAGACATCTACAGTTCTCCTTCCACTTGATGATGCCATCTTCTGTTTGATGGACATTTTGGACAAGCTCAAGGGCAACCTAACATCTCTTGGCTATTTTAGGGTTATGTTCAGTCATTTCAGTCATATCTGATTCTCTATGAGCCCATTTGGGGTTTTCTTGGCAAAGATACAGGAGTGGTTCGCCATTTCCCTCTCCAACTCATTTTACAGATGGGGAAACTTAAGATTAAGTGACTTGTCCAGGGTCACACAGCTAATAAGAGTCGGAGGTCAGATTTGTACTCAGGAAGAGTGAGTCTAGGCTCAGCACTCTGTGCACTATGGCGCCACCTAGCTGCTATAGTTTCTATATATCTGAATCACACCCATTTCCAAGTGATGGAAGTGCATTCATGATTGATTTTATTGCTCTTCCTCGTGAGGAAGAGGGCATTATTACATCCTTTTCAAGTTGTTCCTGATCAAGACTCTGGATGAGTAAAGCCTATGTCTTCTTCGGCTTCCCAGAACATGCTGTTAACATCACTGTTATCTCTCCCACAGCAATTGACTTTTAGATTTTTTTTAAAAATTGAATTAGAAGGAAAAAAAAAGCTGATCAAATCACGGTTTGATCTAGATTCTGCTGAAGGTTTTTTGATGTAGCCCCTTTACATTCTATCCTATTCTTTTCTCCTTTCTCCAATAGGTTGCATTTTCGCTTTTGAATCTTCAATCACTCTCAATTTGCTGATTCCTTCTTTAATTCTTCCAAATAAGCCCCAGTCACCCCCATCTTTGCCTCTACTGTTCTCTCCAGCTGTTGTTTTATCTCTCCCTACTTTCCTAGCCAAACTTCTGGCGAATCTTGTCACTCACTTTTTAGCCCTTTTATAATCGAGCTTTGGACCTTATTACTCAATTGAAATTACTCTTTACAGAGTTGCCAAGTATCTCTTAATTACCAAATTGTAGGGGCTTTTTCTCAGCCTTATTATATCTTTCGGATTTACCTGCTGCATCTGATCCTGTCGATAATAGTAGCTAGCATTTATATAGAGTTTTAAGGTTTGCAAAGTCTTTCTTATATATTATCTCATCTAGCCCCCATAATAACCCTGTGTGGTAAGTGCTGTTGTTATACTTATTTTATAAAGAAACTGAGCTTGATAGAGATCTTGCCTACGGTCACAAAGCTAGAAAGTGTCTGAAGATGCATTTGAACTCAAGTCTTTCTGACCCCAGGCACAGTGCTCTATTATTCCTGTCACCTAGCTGCCTTGCTTGGAGACCTTCTCCTCTTGACCATTTTGTTTTTGTTTCTGGGTTTCTCTCATCCTTCCTTGTTTGCATTATTGTTGCTTCCTACTTTCCTTTGCTGGCACGTTATACATCTCATACCTTCTGACTATGTGGGTGTTTCCCAGAGTGCTACCTTATGTCCTTTTTTCTTCTTCTATCCATTCTCTCTTTGGTCATCTCATATATTTTTATGATTTTTAACTTCATCTCTATGAAGATGAAATATATATTTTTATGTATGTATATGTATAAGTGTTTATGTATGTACAGTCAGTTCTACGATAACATGTTTTGAAAATGTGCATTTGTTTCCGTTTGACTGATATGTTAGGGAACATTTTGAGTATAATTTGAATTTTAAGTTTACTCTCACTATAGTGAGAATGCAGAAAACAGCACTATTTCATAAGTCACAAGCTGTATGCAACCCTTCTGACACCCACTTCCCACAAGCAAACTTTAGATCTTTTGACAAGGTAATATGTCAACACATTTTTTTTCCCCTGTTGCAGTAGGAGTTACGTGTGGAAAATGGCCCAGTCCTCCCCACCTTCCCCCATGGCCTCCCACCCTAAGGTCAGGAATTTTGACCTGCCTAACTTGCTTGTGAAGGTTGGGTTGCAAGCGAGCAGCAGCCTGTGGCCATGGAGGCAACCACCATTTATTGTATTTTATGCATTTTTAACCACTTAACATATATAAAATTGTGGAAGCAGGGACCTTTTTTTTAATGTCACTGATGCAATTTTTGAGTATTATGTCCCAACTCTATTTTACCTAGTAAGCGTCATAGTTTTCATGCATAATTTTGCATATCAGGGTGCTTTGGGGGAACGTATATGTTGGGTTACAGCAGAACTGCCTGTACTTATACACATACCGAGTCCTAGTCTTTCCTCTGAGCCAAAGACCTATATCACCAATGCCTACTCAGTATTTCACACTAGATATCCTGGAGACATCTTAAACTCAACACATCCAAAATTGAACTAATTATCTTCCCCCCTAATTCCTACCTTTCTTCCAAACTTCCCTATTTTTATCGATGGCACTGCCATCCTTTCAATCTCCCAGTTTCATAACTGACCTTCTCTATGACTTTTCATTCTTCTTTACCCAATGTATCTAATCAACTGCCAAACCTTGTTGTTTCCATAATATCTCTTTCATCCAACCCCTTCTCTCTATTCCCACAACTGTCACATTAGTTCAGGTCCTCATTACCTCTTGTTTACATTATTTTAACAGTCTCCTAATTGGTCACCCCAACTTGACTCATTTATCCTTATCTTTGCTTTCTTACATCTGCTTCACAAAATTCCTCTAGAGCAGGGGCTATTGAGTTTTTTGCATGTGTGTTAGGTATTCCTCTGGTCTGGTGATGCCCATGTACCCCTTCTCAGAATAATGTTTTTGGATGCATTAAATTAAAAAAAAACATAGGATTATGAGAGCAAAAAATTATATTGAAATAATTAAGCAAAATTTTTATACTAGAGTCTAGATTAAGAACTCCTGCATTTAGTCCATCCTATGCACAGTTGCCAAGGTGATTTTCTTTGAGCACAGATCCCATCACATGACCCCATGACTCAGTCAATTCCAGCAGCTTCCTCTTGTCTCTAGAATAAAATATAAAATCCTCAGTCTAGCTTTTAAAGCCTTTTACAACCTCTTCAGGGGCTCCTAGATGGTATAGTGGATAGATAAAGTGCTGGGCCCAGATTAAGGAGGACCTGAATTCAAATTTGGCCTTAGACACTTAGTAGCTGTACAATCCTGGGCAAGTCACTTTACCCTGTTTGTCTCAGTTTCCTCATCTGTAAAATGAGCTGGAGAAGGAAATGGAAAACCACTCTAGTATCTTTGCCAAAAAAACCCCAAATGAGGTCATGAAGAGTTGGACTCAACTGAAACAACTCAACAACAATAACCACTTTATGACAGACTATCTTTTCCACTTCTTTGGACGTGACTCCCCTCCGGTACTCTACGATTCAGTCAAACCCTCCCTGTTCCTCACAAATAACACACCATCCCCCATCTTTGCGCTTTTGCCTTGATAGTCCCATATGTCTGAAACACACTTCTTCTCTACCTTTGCCTTGTAGAGTCCCACTTCTAAGGGACTTAGAGCTTTTAAGGGACTTTCTAGAGTCCCACTTCTAAGATACTGCTCAAGGTCACTCTTCTGCATTGAGCTTTCTCTGAGTTCCTCATCTGCTTGTACCCACCTTCCTTCCTTTCCAAACTACCTTGTATCTTACTCAGTCCCTCATCTCTGTTTCTTAGGTTCCTTAGTTTCCTTCCAGTATTAAATAAGGTCTTAACTTTTGCAAGAAGCCTTTCCTAGTACTCCTTAATCTTAGCGTCTTCCCTCTGAATTACTCCCAATTTAGACAGTCCATATATTGGTTGTACGTTGTTGCTTGTACATTGAATCCTCCATTAGACTGCGAACAGCTTGAGGAATGACTTTTTGCCTTTCCACATAAATATGTATTTGTTGTCTCTTCTGCGAGACTATACGATTCTTGCAAATAGGAATTGCTACATTCTTTGTGCTTGTCTCCATTACCTAACACAGTTACTAGTACATTGTGTTTCATTTCAGTCATTTTAGTTATGCCCAACTCTTCATGACTCCATTTTCTTGGCAGAGATACTGGAATGATTTGCCATTTCCTTCTCCAGCTTATTTTACAATGAGGAAACTGAGGCAAACAGGGTTAAGTGACTTGTCCAGGGTCTTATAGGTAGTAAGTGTCTGAGGCTAGATTGGAACTCAGGAGGATGAGTCTACCTGACTTCAGGCCAGGCACTCTATCCAGTGCTCCCCCTCGCTGCCATTGATGCATAGTAGGTACTTAATAAATATCTGTTGATTAACTGCCTGAAGGACAAAAAAAGGACAGAAGTAATAGTTCATGAAGCTACTGTTACTGTAATTGATGATCTGTGGATCACTTTAAGCATGCTTACCTTTATTCTTGCAGATTCTTGGAATCTATTTGATTAGATTTTCAAAAGTGATGAAGAAAGGAGATTAAGACTCAAATTAATAGTGATCAGATGAACTCTGATATTTCCTGCAGAAAAGCCTGCTCTCTGTAGAGGAGAATTTCTGGCTGTGGGATCACAGATCTAGAGCCAGAAATTACCTCAGAGATCATTTATTTTATTTTAATTTTATTTTATATTTATTTTGTCTTTCTTTTACAGATGAGGAAACTGAGGTCCTTGGGAGGTTAAGCAACTTGGCTTTGCTGTTCTTGTTTCAGTCATGTCTTATTCTTCGTGACCCCATTTGGGGTTTTCTTGGCAAAGACACTTGAGGGGTTTGCTATTTCCTTCTCCAGCTCATTTTACAGATGAGGAAACTGAGGCAAACAGGGTTAAATGACTTGCCCAGGGTCACACAGCTAATAGGTGCCTGAGGCCAGATTTGGACTTAGGAGGATGAATCTTTCTGATTTTATACCTACCACTCTATTCATTGCACCACCTATCTGTCCCCACCGATTTGGTTTAGCTCACACAAGTAGTGAGTTTCTGAGGTGCTATTTGAACTCAGATCCATAGACTCTAGAGCCTATACCAGGAGTGGGGAACCTGTGACCTTGGGGCTACATCTGAGTGATGTGGTCACCAAAGTCACTTCTTAAAAGCTCAGTCTATATCCATTGACATGAAGTAGAATTGATTTGTCCTGAAAACTAGAGTCACACATTTGTCTTTGCTGCATGGCTGTAGTTAAGTCAGAATGGGTAGTGAAGCTAAGAACTGGATAAGTTAATGTAGCATTCTTTTCTATGAAAGGAGAATGGCATGAAACATCTACAGGGGCATGCTAGATAGAGCACTGGACAGATTTGGAGTCAGGAAGTGCTGAGTTAGAATCCTTCCTTAGACACATTCACTTTATGGCCCTGAGAAACTTATTTAATCTCCCTATGCCTAAGTTTCCTCCTCTGTAAATTTAGAGAATTGGACTTGATGGTCTCTCAAGTCCCTTCTCGCTCTAAATCTTTAGTCCTATGGCCTTGGAATATGGGTGTGAGAAAGGGAAGCCTTAATAGCTTTTAGGTCCTTGGATAATTTTCTCTGCATATTAAAATCTCTCTCTCTCTCACCCTTTCTCTCCCTTTCTCTCTCCCTCTCCCTCCCTCCCTCCCTCCCTCCCTCCCTCCCTCTCTCTCTCTCTCTCTCTCTCTCTCTCTCTCTTTCTCTCTGTCTCTCTCTCTGTCTCTGTCTCTCTGTCTCTCTCTCCCCCCCCCTTCACCATTTCTGGCTCTTCATTCACCATTCACTCCACCCAATAACTTTTAACTTTGGCCAAGGAAATGCTTAGTGATGTAGTGAGTCAATAAAATATTTTCTTGGCACCTCATGGTTTCAACCATCAAATCCTTTTTTGTTGTAGATGGGCAAGACTATTTTGTCATTTTGACCCATGTATGAAGTAGCTTGAGGCTTGGGAGTTCAGGGAAAGTGAAGCAGGAAAGTGAGCTATTCCGTGAACTCACTTCACCTTTACTTAGAAGGGTAAGTGAATTTTGCATTGACATTGCAAAGGGCAAAAGGATAGACTATGAAAGCATAGCTTGGATCTGTAAAATAAATGAGTGGAATTAAATTGTTATACGTTTAGAGTTGGAAGGGACCCAAGGGGTCATTGGATACAATCCTCTCATTTAATAGATGCTGAAACAAGGCCCAAACAAATGAAATGACTGGTCCAGAGTCTCATAGGCAAACTCAGATCCTTTGATTATAAATCCCGTGTGCTTTTCACTGTATCATGAGCCTTAAAGCTTTTCTGACTCTCAATCTAAGATCTTCTAATCTAACTTCGAGAAACTGGTCATTATTCAGCCAGTTATCTGCCACATTAAGATGTAGGTACCAGTTAGGGGAACACAGTGGGCGGGTAGGTGAACCTGAGTTCAAATCAGACCTTGTATGCTTACTAGCCATGTGACCCTGGGCAAGTCACTTAGCCCTTTTTGCCTCAGTTTCCTCATCTGTAAAATGAGCTGGAGAAGGAAATGGAAAACTATTCTAGTATCTTTGCCAAGAAAACCCCAAATGCTGTCACAAAGAGTTGGACACAACTAAAATGACTGAACAAGAACAATGATATTTATTTCCATGGCATCCTTGGAAGACGATGTCACCTGGTTTAAAGTAACATTGCATTTATTTGAGGGCTTCTTGTAAATGGATCATCATAGTCCTGACTTTTGTCCTGCCACTAGACTTCAATGACTCTGGAAGAGAGAGTGAGGCTGACAACTTTGTGTAACTATGCCTCACTTAAATCTAATTCACCAGCAAGTCAATATCACCCCTTGATGTCATTGGTTTTGAAAATGAAGGATGAGCAAGAAAAAAGCCTTTGGAAAGGTGTCTCTTTAAAGATATTCTTTTCCATAATTAAGGTGTGCTTTGGATCTGGATGTGACTCATTCATTGGTCAGTGCTTTTGTGATGCTGGAGTTTAGAGTATAAGGTCTAGATGGAGGAGATGGTTAAAATCATTAATACTAATATGAATCTGGAGAATGATGGGGCCAAGAATTCACCATGTGGATTGGTTTTGAGATTGAAAGTGAAATTTTATTATCTATTATTGTAGGCACTGTGAGCCTTAGGCAAAATTGTGAAGTAGGTAAAATTTGGGGCTCTTCCATCTTCCTAATCAGTACCTCCTCCCTAGCTTTTTTCTTCTCCTTTCCCCTTCTGACACATCTTCCCCACCCATGTAATTAAAGAGTTAGCAGAAAAGGTACAGCTCTTCCCACATATATTTGCATCATAATCTGGAATTCTTGAAGTACGCCAGAAGTAGAGTTATAATTTTGGAAATAAGAAATGAGGAGAAAGATCTTTTTATTTTTAGACTGTTCCCCAGTCAAATCAAACAGTGCAAATACTTGGCTAATTTATAAGAATTTAACTCTCTTCCTTCATATAAAGCTTTAATTCAACAGATGAGCACTACGATGTAAATGAGAGATAGAGGAGAAGGAAACAATGTACTATGTTGTCATTCAATCATTTCAGTACTACCCAATTCTTCCTGACCCCATTTGAGGTTTTCTTAGCAAAGATACTGTACTGGTTTCCCATCTCCTTCTCTAGCTGATTTTACAGATGAGGAAACTAAGGCAAACAAAGTTAAATGACTTGCCCAGGGTCATACAGCTAGGAAGTGGCTGAAGCCAGATTTGAACTCAGGAACATGAGTCTGCCTGATTTTCTTGTGTGCTTTCCATTAAAGCATATAGCTGCCAATGCACTATGAGTGGAAGGATATGGAGTCAGGGGACAGCAGGTTGGGATATGTTCTGGGCCACTGTGGGACCTTAGGCACATAACCTCTCTGGGTCCTAGTTTCCTCATCTACAAAATAAAGTGGCCAGACTAGATGACTCCTGGGGTCCCTTCTGGTTCTAGCTTTATGGTCCTAGAAGTTAAGGGGAGAGGAAGGAGGAGTTAAGGGGAGAGGAAAGAGGCAAAAGGGAGAAAAGGTAAGAGATCTGAAAGGTCTCTTTCTTTAAAGCTCTGTATCCACTAAAATTTAGAGTTAAGCTTTGTGGGTGTAGTTCCAGGACTCTCTTGACTCACAAGCAAAGACTCTTTCAAATTTTATTTCGTAAATCTTGGCCCTGCAAAACAAGATTATTTTTTACAGGCTGTAACTCCTTTCTTACTGACCCGGAGGAATGGAGGGAGAACACTTGACTCTCACCTGGATTTTGTATTAAAAAAAAAAAAAGGATTGGTGGTGGGGAGTGATGGAGAAAGACACTAAAGAAACCAAACAGAGGCAGAAAAGTACCAGGGCTCAGGGTGCAGATATTATCAGTCCAAGCAAGGAGAGGCAACATCTGCACCAGGTTGTTAAGCTGTAGCCCGCCAAGATGGCTGCCGAAGTAACCACAGGCTATGCAGGAGAGATAAATGGTTGACCCCAGTCTGTGTCAGGCTACGATTGATGCCACTATCAGCCCTAGTGCCTTCCCAATGATTTTTTTTTTTTAAATCTCTGATAGAGTGTGTTATCTAGTTACTGGCATGAGGGCAATAGCCTGGAGGGGGGAAGGAGAAGGAAAGAAGAAAAGGTCACACTCCAGGACAATCTCTGTAGGACTAAATGAGAAAAAAAAATCTGGCTTTGAGAGGGGAGGAAATAAAGAAATAACAATAAAAATTGCAGTTAGCTGGACTACAGGATGGGATCAGTGAAATTTCTCCTTCCTTAAAAGAAGTTAAAAAAAAAACAAACCCTTCGCCTTGGGCAGTTCTGGGGAATTCAGGAATATTTTCTTTTCTTAATTTGAACTTTTTTTTAGTTTAATAGGGAACTTCTTTATATCCTCCCTCCCCCCCACTCCTCCCCCTGAAGATTCTTGAGGAGAGGTAAAGTTAAAACCTTTCATTAGCATGTCACCCAACTAGGAAAAGAAAGGAGATTTCAGTTTCTCTCTCTCTCTCTCTCTCTCTCTCTCTCTCTCTCTCTCTCTCTCTCTCTCTCCCCCCCCCCTTTCTCTCTCCCTCTCTCTCTTCTCATATTGGGGATATCAGAATAGAAAAATCACCCCATTAGTGATTTCTTTAACACTAGCTACCCCCATGCTCACAAGGTATACACAGGCATAGACCATGCCCTTTGGGGTAATTTCAATCAGAGTATGTATCTCCCCACTGCCAGTATTCTATTCTGTTTTTAGAGAGACTCTAATTGGCTGTTTCTGCACTGAAGCTAGCTATGAAGAAAGGGGAAAAATGAGGGCAGTGAGATAACTGACATGGTTTCAGTGACTGAAGAATGTGGCTTCAATTATTACATTTTTTCCTCCTTTTTTATTGACCTGGAAATGTCTCTGCCTTCCTGTTCATTTTTAGGTTTTTTTTTTCTCCACAAGGAGATTTTTTGATTGCCTCAGCAAGGGGCTAAATGGTCATCCTGGAAGGCTGGGATGCATATATGGCTGTAGATAGTTATTTCCTCCCTTCTTGACCAGTCAGAAAGAGCTGCCATGTTCCACATGGAAATGTCCCTAATCTATAGCTCAGATGCAGCAGTGAATTTCTGTGGGAATTAGCAGATTCTGACCTTTTAGAAAAGTCAGGCCACATTATCCAACTTTGACCAACTGTCTCTGAATCACTACACCTCTCATTAGACACTGCCACTGAACAGTCATCTCTCTCACAGGGAGGGAATGGGAAGAAATTACTTGACTCACACTATTGTTGATTCTATACTGGCCAGCCAATCAGGGTAACTCTTGGTAGCACCAATGTGGTGATTGTTGATGGTAATGGAGACTGCTAGTGACATTCATTCATTTTTCATGTTTTTTGAGTCTAGTGCAGGGTCAAATTACCCCAGAGTGCCTGGAGAGAAACCTGCAATTTGGTACCTTTAGAGTTGGGACCAGGCAGTAGTTGTCTGTTCTCAGATGCTGATTCTCAGAGATATTACAGCTGTCAGAATAGCTTCTACCTCTTCTCTTTTCCCATTTTTTTTTAGGGGGAGGAGTTTATCAGAGGATTATAAATTTCAGGAGAAATGGCAATACATGCAATATATATTTTTAGCACTCTTTACAGATTCGAAACTACTCTGCTAATTTCAGAATATAAAAGTGTGTTATGGATAGCTTAGTTTGCTCATAAAATTATCATGTTTTGTAGACTAAATTTAAAAGCTTAGTTTAGTCAGACAGTAACTATAGATTTGCTAATTAAGTTTACTTTGAAATGTTTTTCTTTTTGTGAAGAATGAAGCTACACACTGCTGAACTTTAAGGATGCTAGCCTTTGTTTTTGTCAGTTTATGAGAAGCAGGCAAAATATATGAGAACAGATGAAATTATCAGTTTGATAGTAAAATAGTGAGGATGTTTTGATTTGTGGCACACAGTGGGCAAATGGTGATAGTAAAATACAATAGAATGCAATGGAACATAATATGATACACTCTAACAAATACAAATAGCTATAGTTATTTCTGGAAAAGGAAGCTAAGGATAAAAAAGACACATCTACCTTGTATTCTTCTCCTTCCCTCCAGCTTCCCCCCCATTCATATACACACTTCCTCTTTTTTTTTTTTTTTTTAGTATATAACAAAAACACTGACTATAACCTGTACCTTGCAAAATGGATCAGTTTCATTTTCTAAGCTATTACTATGGATCACTTTGAATCTCTTCCAATGCTTCATTTTTATCATCCTCTTGGTCTCCTGGAACAGAAGGTTTCTGTTTGAATGAGACAGACTTTTCTATGCCATCTTACCAATAATGCTGATGTATTATTTGATTTGTACAATTCCAAACAAAGACCAATTTCTTTCACAAGCTGCAGAAGATAGAAGAATCTGAACTAGGGAAGAAGCAAGCTGAAATAAAAGGCTCTGCCGTAGTCTCTGGTGCAGCATTACAGGTAAAATAAGCTTTGCATAATCATGGATCATATGCATGTATCAAACAACTAGTTGTTTTATGCAAACAATGGTAGTTACTCTATATTCTACCAACACAAAATTAGGAATTCTGGTATGTGGGGACATTGGGGTGGGTGGCGTGGGTGGGTGGTCTAAGGCCATAGTCTCCATTTATTTTTGATTACACATCTTAGTTTTTAAAAAAAGTAAAAATGAGTAATGCCCCCACGTGTATATTTATTTAATTGTCAATTATATATATATACATACATACATGCACACACACACACATATATATAGCTACTGTGCTAACTCCCCGTACAAATTCTATAAATTTACTACTGTGCTAACTTTACGATGGGCAGTTAGGTGGTATAGCGGGTAGAATCCTCAGACTCTTACTGTGTGAACGTGGTCAAGTCACTTAACTCTGTTTGCCTCAGTTTCCTCATCTGTAAAATGAGCTAGAGAATGAAATGGAAAATCACTTCAGTATCTTTGCCAAGAAAACCTCAAGTTGGGTCATAAAGAGCTGAAAAGGACTGAAAAATGACTGAAAACTTTAAAACGCGTTATAAAACTTAGGCAAAACAGAAAGTAAAAGAGAATGAGATAGAGGTGAAGTAGCATTTAACGTGAGAGTTAAGAGGGAGCCATGGAGTTTGTTGAGTGAGGGAGTGACATGGTCAGACACATGCTTTGGGAAAATCACCTTGGTAGCAGATGGACAGCAAGGTGGAGGAGGGAGATGCTTGAGGCAGGAAAACCAATTAGGAGGCTATCCCAGGCAGAGTTGAGGAGGGCTTACAGTAGGATGATGGCTGTGTTAATAGAGGTATGGAAACAGATATAAGAGATGTGGAAATAGAAATGACGAGATTTGACAATTGATTTGATATATGGGATGAGAGGAAAATTAGAAGTGGCATCTGACACCATGTTTGTGGAACTTGAATGAATGGTCCCCTCAACAAGAATAGCAAAGTTTGTCAGGATGAGGGAAAGATAATATAATGAAATCTGTATTCTATAGCAATTCATCCATCCTGCTTATCCTCACTCCAAAGCAGCCAAAACTTTTTTTTAAAGGCTCTCATTCCTATTTGGGTGCAGCTATGTGGTTTAGTGGATAGACCAGCAAGCTTGGGGTCAGGAAGATCGGAGCTCAAATCTGGTATCAGACACTTAGTAGCTATGTGACCTTGTGCAAGTAATTTAACCCCTATTTGTCTCAGTTCTTCATCTGTAAAATGGGGGCACATGGGAGAAGGAAATGGCAAACCACTCCAGTATCTTTGCCAAGAAAACCCCACAGATGAAAGTCTAGGGGGTCATGTAGAGTTGGAAGTGTCTGAGTGACAAAATAAGAACAAGAAGAAGAAGAACAGCAATAACTCCTACTTTCTAGTTCCGCCCTCTGAGGGACACCTGAGGCAGCCACAGGGTGATCTGGGAGGCATGGGGTTGGTAAGGGTGGGACAGAGTGGACTTTTTTCAATACCCTGCCACCAGAGGTGCTCAGGTAGTAGTTAGGTTGCAACTGCCCTTGGGGACCAAAGCAAGCTCAGAAAATCGGATGTCAGAGGTTGGGAGCTTGCATAGGAAAGGGGGGAGTAGGGGCAATTTTGGGGAATGTGGATAGGTATGTTTGTGTCAAGCCGTGGTTCTCAACCTGTGGGTCGCGACCCCTTTGGGGGTCAAATGACCCTTTCACAGGGATCTCAGGGGTCACCTAAGACCATCAGAAAACACATATTTCTGATGTCTTAGGAACTAAGACACACTGCTCCTCTATCTGTCGTCTCCAGGCAGGTCTGCCCACATGCAGATATGCCCACATATGAGTATTAAAGGGTCGCAGCATTAGGAAGGTTGAGAACCACTGTGTTAGAGACAAACCCAACGATAGATTATAGTGGCGAAGGTAGAATGTGGCCCATTTTCTTGTCCTCTGATTGGTTGAGCACATACCCTTTAGTGTTAGTTGGCAAGGGGTTCTAGCCTCCATTTTGGAGACCACTAGTCTTAAAATATGATGATCACTCGTGTGCAAGGCTGAAATGAACTGAAGGCAGAAGTCACCAGAGATGGGAAAGCTGAGAAAACTAGAGGCTAGAATATTCTAAGGGAACTAAGGATGGGGTGGAGAAAAAACTTGTGAGCTAGGTACTGAACTTATTGGGAACAGGGACTGTGATTATGGTAACAACATGGATCTGGAGAGAATGGAAAACAGGAAGAAAAAAAGGTAGCACACATTTATTAAGTATTTTCTATGTGCTAAGCACTGTGCTAAGCACTGGACATACAAATAAAAACAAAAAGAAAGACCATCCCTGGCCTCAGAGAGCTCATATTCAGTGGAGAATCACACACAAAAGGAAGTGGAAAAAAGATAAAAGGGAATGAAGGTACTTGATGTGGCCTATAGTTTGGAGGCAAGAGGTAGAGGAGGAGAAAAGTGAATGATTGACAGCTCGGGACCATTCACAAAATGGAAGCCCTGGGAGGAGCAGCAATGAGAGAAGGGGATTGACACGGAAGAGGGATATCCAGCCTGAGAAGGCCACAGGGATAGTTATATGTTCTAGGGAGAGGAGACCCCAGTGCTGAAGGAAGTCTCAGAAAAATACAGCTGCTGAGCCATGATTTTGAAGTCTGAAAAGTTAATAGTAGAATTGGGAGGGAAATATTTGAGATGCATTTTATGTTTTGCTTTTTGGAGGGCAATTGGGGTTAAACAACTTGCCCAAGGTCACATGACTAGTGTGTCAAGTGTCTGAGGCTGCATTTGAATTCAAGTCCTCCTGACTCCAGGGCCGGTGCTCTATTCACTGCTCCACCAGTCCTGAGAAGCATTTTAAAGAAAGAGAGATGTTCGCTGAGTAATGGTAGGTAGCACAGCGAAAACTTCCTTATTCTGTGTGTCAGGGAGTGAGAGAAAAGGAGCAGTTTGGGAGAGGATGCTAAGAGATTTGCTCTCTTGAGGAGACAACTACGTTTTGTTGAACACCAGAAAAATGGAAGAGATATGAGGAGAGGTCTAAGGTGAAGGACAGATTGTTGACAATAGGGGAGGGTGTGTTGTTGCTGTTGTTCAGTTTCAGTTGTGTCCAGTTCTTTGTGACTTCATTTGGGGTTTTCTTGACAAAGATACTGGGATGGTTTGCCATTTCCTTTTCTAGCTCATTTTATAGATGAGAAAACTGAGGCAAACAAAGTTAAGTGACTTAACCAACCAGGCTTATACAATTAGTCTGAGACCAGATTCAAACTCAGGAAGATGAGGCTTTCTGATTCCAAGTCTAGGACTGTATCCACAGCACCACCTAGCTGCCTGTAGTCAAGAAGACCTAAATTCAAATCGAGCCTCACACATTTACTACCTGTGTGACCCTGGGCAACTCACTTAACCTCTGTCTGCCTCAGTTTCCTCAACTGTAAAAAAGGGTATAATAATGGCACCTACCTCTCAGGATTGTCGAGATGATCAAAGGAGTTTATATTTGTGAAGCACTTGGCACAGTGCCTGGCATATAATAGATACTTCATACATGAATAGGAATAATCTCTTCTTGTATGTCACAAACAAGTTTTCGTGTTGAGCTCCATGTAGTGTTATAGTAACATGTTATCATTTCCTTCCTCTTTTCTTTAGCCCCTGGAAGCACTACTTTTTGCACCAGCGCTTCTCACAGGGTCTGCTAGGGGTGGGGGTATGAAAGGATACTGTAATCTTTCCCTGATTATCTATCAGTTCTCATTCTTCCTTAAGGGCAGCTGGGTCAGGTTTCTTGAATTACTTGGGACCATTTCTGGAAATAGTTAGAAAAGGACTGAGGGTTGAGGTAAGGGGTCAGGGTCATCCTTTTCTGATATTATTATTTAATTCTAAATAATATTATGAAACATTGATAAATAATATTACTTAATATTAAAGCACATTAATATAGCACCTTAAGTGGCTCAGTGGATAGAATACCAAGCCTGGAGTGAGAAAGACTCCTCTTTAGGAGATCAAATCTGACTTCAGATGTGTGACCCTGGACAAGTCACTTAACCTTTTTTTGCCTCAGTTTCTTGATCTGTAAAATGAGTTGAAAAAGGAAGTGGCAAACCAATATCTCTGCCAAGAAAACCTCAACCTGGGTTAGGAAGAGTTGGACAGGACTGAAATGACTCAACAACAAAAAATGTTTGCCGAGCGCTTTGCAAGTGTCTCATTTGATCCTCAAAACAAGCCTGGGAAGTAGGTGACATTGTTATTCTCATTTCATACATGAAGCAACTGAGGCAAACAGAGATTAAGTGACTTGACCAGGGTCATACAGCTAGTAAGTATCTGAGATGGAATTTGAACTCAGGTCTTCTCACTCTAGGTCCTATACTCTATCTACTACATCTAGTGTTAATGCTCATGTCCTGGGAGAGACATTTGTAGTCACTGCCAAACTTATCTAAAATAAGAGTAAATGGTCGCTGAGTGAGTATTCTAGAGTCCCTCTTGTCAATAACACGTTAGTTTTTGTGTTTTGTGATTCCAAGATTTGCGTTTGTGTTGTGCAAGAAGGTCTCCCCTTTCCCTCTTTAAAAATGATTTCCAGCTGTGTTCTAGAGTTCAGATTGTGATAAGGTTATGATGTTAGTACACCTTTCCTACATCAAATCTTAAGTGTTTTACTTGTTCTATAATCCAATTCCAAATGGCAGCACTACTAATATTGCTAACATCTTTGCCTGTGAAGCTTGGACAGAAGGGATTTGTAGCAGCATGAATGAGTTAGAATGAAAATTCATCTCATTTCTTTATAGACCACTTTCTTCTATTTTCTTCTGGACCTATAATCAGAAACACATTTAAACTCTCGAAATCCATTGCTTTTTAACCGAGGTCACCTCTTAACAGATGTCTGACAACAGAACACAATGCGATTATAGAATCATAGATCTAGCAAGGTGGAATGGAACTCAGAGGACATGTAGATTAGCCCCAACATTTTTCATACGATAAAATTGAAGCCCAGGGTGATTTAAGTGACTTACCTAAGGTCACTCAGGCAGTAAGGACTGAAAGGGAACATTTAAACCTTGCGTGATTCCAAGAGCCAATGTTCTATTCTATCTAAGGAACTAGGTTTGCTATGGGGAGTTTTATAATTGGCTTATTACATAATTTTCATAAATAATTTTAGGGATCATAAAGGGTGAGTCTTTGTAATTTTTTCTTTTGGTCCTGGGAGTAAGGATTAAACTAGACATGTGATCTAATTGGTATAGGGAACTCCTGGTAAGTGAAGTCCCTCTACTAATACAGATTGGCACCAGCCCTATAACTTAAAAGTCTTAAAGAATTAGCTGCCTAGCACCTTGAAAATTTAAGGGACTTGCCCAGAGTCACTAAGACTATTTGTGTCAAAGGTAGGAATTGAACCCAGATTTTTCAGACTCCTTGTCCAGCCCTCTGCCACTATCACCACCACCACCACCAAATTGCTTCTGAAGAAAAACATTTTTATGTAATTTTAGCATGTTTGCAAAGTGTTTTACATATAATACCTCATTTGAATCTCATAACAATCCTTTTGAATTGGTACTGTATCTTTATAACCATTTCACAGATGAGGAAACTGAAGCCCAGAAAATTTAAGTGATTGCTCCATGATCATATAGCTAGTTAAGAGGCCAGAGATGGCTCTCTACTGTCTTGAGTTCAGTGCTATTACTATTAAAAGATGCTGCTTCTCATATAATTTCACAATTGTTTTATTTCCTATTATTGTTTGTCCTTCCTTGTTGAAGAGGACTCATGACATGGGGAGGGTGATGTCTTGACTTGCAAGTGAAATGGATTTAAGTGAGGCAGAGCTGTACAGAGTCATCACAAAAGAGTCAATCTGGGAGGGAAATCCATGTTTTATTTATCATTTTTAAAAATTACCATTCTTTTCCTTTGAAAAAAGAATAGAAACTGGATATGTTATTTCTTTTCTTTCTCTTTTTAAATTATTTTTTCAACATTCATTTTTATAGGATTTTAAGTTGCAATTTTTTTCTCCCTCCATTCCCTCCCCAAGACAGCAAGTAATCTGATATAGTTTTGGATATGTTATTTAATTGGCATAGGGAGGTCCAGTGTGAGGAAATTGCTTCTATTAATACAGGTCAACACCTTCTCTGCAATTTTTTAGTATGAGCTGCCAGGAACATTTAAATTACTTGTCCAGAGTCACATAGCTGGTACATATCTGAAATAAGACTTGAACTCAGGTTATTCACACACACACACACACACATATGTATGTACATATGGACAGGTTCCATTACCCCTCAGTGTATGTATGTGTGCGTATGTATGTATGTATATATATGTATGTATATGTATATGTATATACATGTATACACACAAACATATATATATATACATATACACATACATACATACGCACACATACATACACTGAGGGGTAATGGAGCCTGTCCACTAGATACCAGAAGCAGGGCATGAACCCAAGTCTTCCTGGCTTTGAGTCTGCTTTCTCACTAAACCTCCTGGCTATATCTCCTTTTGAATGGTTTTGGCCCTCCCCTAGGACCTGCTCAATGCTATCTGCAAACAGAACCCTCTGGAAGGTTTCTCTATCCACAGAGTATCCTTCTTCTATTTGGACTCTGGACTGGCTGTCGTTTATAGTGGTGGCAAACCCTTTGGTGTGGCAATGTCTCCTGACACCCAAAGGCAATAAAGAGCTGCATGGTGGGTGTGATCAATGAAGAACTAGGCAAGAGGATGGCATAAGCAATGGCATCATTGAGACATGTGGCCAGAAAAAAGAATGGCTGGCCATGGATCAGGAATGGTGACTATATACATATCTACACATGTACTACATAGAGAGTTTATGAGTTTCTAAATATATAAATATATATAGTTTATTAATATACAGATAAGTTACTATATTTTATTATAGTAGATTAATTACTATATGTATATATTATCTTTAAGTACATAATCTATGAGTATATACATATATAAGTATAGACATAGACTATATGTTCCTATATTTGAATATATAAGTTACTATATTATATATTGTCTATAAGTATATAATCTGTAACTATATACTTATATATAAGTATATATAGGCTGTAAGTTACTATATGTAAGTAAATACTTACACATAAGTATATATAGTCAGGGCTGCTAGATGGCACAGTGAATAGAACATCAGCCCTGGAATTAAGAGGACCTGGGTTCAAATGTGACCTCAGACACTTGACACAATTACTAGCCATGTGACCTCGGGCAAGTCACTTAATCCCAATTGCCTTGCCTTGCCCCCTCCCCAAAAAAACCAAACAAGTATATATAGTCTATATGTTTATACACACACACACACACACACATATATAAAATTTCTATGCTATTCTTTTTGCATCATCTATTTTTGAACTGTAGAATCTCTGTGGTATTGTGAATAGAAAACTGGCCTTGAAGCCCAGAACATCTAAGTTCAAGTCTTGCTTCTAACACATGCTGGCTGTAGGGCCTGGGACAAGTGATTTAACTTCTCGGGGTTCCAGGCAACTAATTCTCTAAGAGTCTTAAAGACTAAGAGTCTAAGATTATCAATTACCAGGAAGGTACCAAACTAAACTGGCAGAGTAGTTCTTGTCATTCAGGAGTTCCCTTTATGTATGAAATCACAAGTCCAATTTCTATCCCTGTTATTGCATTATGAGAGGCACTATATATCCATCTATCCATCCATCTATCCATCTGTCCATCTGTCTTATCTATCTATCTGTCTATCTATACACATGTATATATTCCACGGGGAAGCTAGGGGGCACAGTGGATAGAGTGCCGGGCTTGGAGTCAGGAAAAATCATCTTCCTGATGTCCTAGTCCTAGACACTTATTAGCTGTGTGACCCTGGGCAAATCACTTAACTTTATTTGCCTTAGTTTCCTCACCTGTAAAATGAACTTGAGAAGGAAATGGCAAACCACTCCAGTATCTCCACCAAGAAAACCCCAAATGGGATCACAAGGAGTCAGACATGACTGAAAAACAAATGAACTGAATATATTCCATATATAATATATACCCACAGAATTTTTAACTAAACCATTGCTTTTATTAGTTTGGGGAACTCTCAGAGCTCCCTCTTCCAATCAATATTGCCACTTTGTGTGTAGCTATTAGTTTTAAAGAGTGGCTTGGGACCCTGAAGGGTTAAATGGTCCCTACCATCACAAGCCATAGCAAAAGTAACAATAATAATATTTATACATAGCCTACTGTGTATCTATCACACATGCTAAATATTTTACAAATATACTAAATATTTTACAAATATCACCTTATTTGATTCTCCCAACAACCTTGGTAGGTAGACTTCTGTGCTTCAACTTCCTTTTCTGTCATCTAATGCTCAGGAAATAAACTATGTTCAGTTTGTAATTGTCTACTTAATGACATAAAGGTAATAGCTTAAGTATTGAGCATATCAGTTTATAGAGAGAGAAAGAGTAGTAATTTTAATTCAAAGAGAAAGGAGGAAAAAGCCCAAGGAAGGAAATATCTTTGCTACAGTTGATCTATTTGCCATCCTATCTTTTGGGAAAGGTTCATTTGATGGGATGACAATAAGACAGAAATATTTCCAAGGTGCCTTTTCTAAAAGGCATTTGATAGATGGAGCTAAATAGCATTTCCTTTAAGTACTGTGTGATTTTGACTCATTCACCTAAGTCCTGAGTCAAAATTTTCATCCTGTCCTCATAGCTGCAGGTTGCTTCAGAGGCAAGAACATCATTAAGGCTTCCTTTTAAAACAGAAAACAGTTAAAATTGTGACTAGAAGGAGTTAAAGAGCACACCCCCACCCCCACTTCAATCCCCTACCCCAGACCCTAAAGCAAAGCAGACATCACAAGGCTGAGAAGCAGTAGGTAAAGTGATTGCTATAAACACTTTCTCTTGAGAGTCAGGTCTTTTCAATAAATAGACTGTTAGCCAGTGTTTGGCCTTAGCAAAATATTTCCAGTTGCCTTCATGGGTGGTGCAATGCTGGAAGCTGTTAGCTCATGCTCAGTTAAATTTCAAATGTCAGAGCTCATTAACAGTGATTTTAGCCAAAGACAGCTTGCAAGGAGCTGTACAAACTAAACTTCCTCAAATAAAAGGGAGAAAGAGATCACCAGTTAACATTTCTCTTCCTCCCACACCCGCCTTTCTTCACCTCCACTTAGGGTTTGTTTTCAGTTTTATTGACAGTAGGTTTCAAGTTTATATTTGGTATTTCCCTTAATTTACTTTGTCCTTTTATCTCTCCCTTGGGAAACAGGCCTATTAAAAAGGTGTTGTGATGTTTCTTTGAGTATTAGAAACAGGACCTGGGGTTTTTGAAGCCTGAATGGTCTTGGAAGGGTGTGCAAAAGCTATAAGACGTAAATAGATTGGCTTGTGGAGAGGGGAAAACATGCTGTGGACACATACACACGTAATATATGGGTTCTTTCTTGCCTACATGTAAATATAAATGTTAGACAATATTTTATTTGTATAACATTAAAGTCCCAAATGAAAATATTTGTGCAAGTCAGGGTAACAATTTTTTATATGCTGCCCAATTCTTAATTTCTGTAATCTCTTAGATAGCTAGATAACAAATTCAGGGCCAACTTGGGAGTCAGGAAGACCTAACCAGATTCAAATTCTGCCCCAGTCACATATTAACTGTGTGACTCTGGGTAAATCCATCAACCTTTCCTTGCCCTGGACAGCTCTTTAAGACTAAAAGTTACAGGGGAGTTGCTGATATGTGATGATGGCAGGTATTTCCACACAGAAATCACATGCGATTTTGCAAGTCTGGATGGGGGGATGCAGAAACATTAGAGAGCTTCATAAGTGAGCTCCATAATCAATCAAAAGAGTTTGACCTAACCCTCCATGCGGGAAAAACCAAATAGATAAAGGATGACTATTGTCCAGACAGTGATATGCAGCGTGATGGACAATCTATAGAGCTCATCCATCAGGAAAGATATCTGGGACAGGTACGGCAAACGGATGATAAGCTGAACTGAGTTGGACGGGAGTAAGAATAAAACCTGGTAACCTATATAGTCCCTTTAATAATCACAACTATCTTTTTTTAGCAGATCTATTCTTCCAATGAAATTGAACGACATTCATACAATACCGCAAACTCTGAGGAGCAAAGTTGAGGATTACCCTAATGTGTACAGCTAATGTTAGCAAGCTACAACACATTATAAATGAGAATTTATGGGGGAAAGTGGAGCAAAGGAAATATCAAAGAAATATGTAATCAGAAAAATGATGGGATAGTCACATATAGAGAATGAGCAACAATTGATGGACAATCCAAGTGCTCCTTGTTACCCATGTCATGTTAGGACAATGTCAGGAAAGTCCCCAATATGTTGGGAGGATTCCTGGTAAGTTTTTGTGGGTGCACATGGATGAGAGTCACAGTTTTAGAAGGAAGGAAGGAAAAACTGATTTATTAAGTGTCTACTGCATGCCAGGCATGATGCTATAACTTTATGAATATTATATCATTTGATCCTCATGACTTTGAGAGGTAGATGCTATTATTATCTCTGTTGTACAGATGAGGAAACTGAGGCAAATAAGGTTAAGTGCCCAAGTTCACACAACTAGTAAGTGTTTGAATACAGATTTGAACTCAGGTTTTCCTGATTCTAAGCCAAGTGATCTAGCCACTGCACCATCTAGCTATCTCCGTAGGTGGATTGTAATCTAAATTTTTAGAGGGAATACCTACATTAATTAGATCACAGATCCAGTGAACTATTGGATTAATGGAATGCTATTACAATGATTACTTTCATTGAATTATCTCTAAAGTTTTGACTATAGCAGAATCCCACATTGATATTTTGTCTAAGAATAATAATAACTAATTGAAGTATCAGTTACAAGTCTAAATGGGTTTGAATCTTTATAGTAATAGGTCCCATGTGCATGATACTTTAAGAATGCCAGAGAACTTTCCTCAAATCAGTTGTATGTGGTATATGATATAATAGTATTATCACTTTTTCATAGGCAGGTAAAAAAAGTTCAGAGAGATTAACATGATTCATCCAACAAAGTGAATATCAGAACTGAGACTTAAATCTTTGTCCTTTCACTTTACAATTACTTATCCTATTATACCATGCTCTAGTCCATCAAAAGAGAGTGGGAAGAAAACTCTGCCACCTCTGTCTTCTTGAGCTTCTGGCTACTGAGGTTCTGGGGAACAACTGAACTATTCACACATTTCCATTGAATAATTCAGAAGTCATAAGGGGCTGAAGCATTCTTATATGGATGTGTTCTCCATGTCCCCTCTGTGACTAAACCTCTGATTGTGAGATTATGCTCAGGGTATATGGACTATGATTATTTGTAGGGTGTGGACAGGTGGTATACCATTGTAGGCAAAGATAATCTGTAGGTTTATGACTATCCATTCTTTATCCAGTTGGTGTGAGACTTGGACTTGTGAAAAATGTAACTTAACCTTAATCACATGACATTTCTTGTTTGTTTCTCTGTTTGCTCCATGATTACTTATGAGAAGAAGTAGCTGATTGTGAACAAATTGGGTACATTTCTAAATGGCATTAATTAACATGTAGCTTTGTATGTTGTGGATTTGTAATATACATTTTTGCTCTCTGTGAAGCCGCATTTGTGAAGGTACATGTGTCTCAGTGTCTTTCTATCCTGAATCCTAGAAAGGCAGCAGTTATCACAAAGAGCAAGCATGGCTTCATCAGGAGCAAGTCATGTCAGACTCACCTCATTTCCTTTTTGGCAGGGTCATTAAAATAGTAGATCAAGTGAATGCTGCAGATATAGTTTATGTAGGTTTCTAGCAGAGCATTTGACAAATTTTCTTAGGTAATTCTTGTGGAAAGATGGAGAAATGTAGGCATATGACAGGAGGATTCAGAACTGGTTGAATGACCTGACCCCAAAAATCATCATTAATAGTATAATTAGAAGTAGTTATCTAATAGAATGCCCTAGGAATCTGCTGGATCATGTATTATTTAAGATTTGGATAAAAGCATAGGAGGCATGCTAATACCATTGCTGAAGAAAAGCTAGGATTAGTGGTCAGTGCATTGGGACTGCAGAATCAGAATCCTAATACAACTTGATAGGCTAGAGTGTTGAGCCAGATCTAATAAGATGACATTTATTGGGGACGAATGTAGAGTCTGATATTTGGGTTTTAAAAAAAGAATCTTAAGATGTAACTGATGAAAAGACATGACTAGAGAGAAGTTCATTTGAAATGAATCAAGGATTTTACTATACAGCAACCTTGATATAAGTTGCTGGTCCATAATATTACATATTAGTCAATAAAGCTAATAGGGCATTAAGTTACATTAAGAGAGGCTTAGCGTCAAGGACTAGGGATGTGACAGTCTTGCTGTACCTGGATGTGGTCAGGCCATAGCTAGAGTCTTGTGTTCTATTCTTGGTACCATATTTTAGGAAGATACTTGGAGAGTATCCAAAAGAAGATGAACAGGCTTCAAGATCAAATCATATGAAGATCAATTGAAGAAACTAACAGTGTTTATCTTGGAGAAGAGAAAACAATAAGTGTGAGTGTGGCTTGACAACCTATGACAGAGGCATATATATGACAATGTCATACATTATATATGATAGAAGCATTAGTCAGGCTATTCTTGTCCTTGAAGCACAGAAATAACAAAAATGAGTAGGTATTTCAAGGACGTAATTTTAGTTTGATATTAGGCAAAACTTCCTAAAAATTAGAACCATCCAATATTGGATGGGCTTCCTGGGAAGGCTGTGTGTCTCTCCTCATTATATGTCAGATGGGTTGTATTGAGGATTCCTGTTGAGGTATGGATTGAGCTAGTCAGCCTCTCTGGTGCCTTTTAACTCCACAAATTTCATTAAAAAAAAAAAGGGCAGAAACAGCTTCTGCTCTCAAAGAGTTAATAATTTAATGATATTGTCATTTTTATATTTTTAAAGTTCCAGTAAAAATCCAGTGTGACACAGTACAAAATGTTTAACACATCAATATATTGCCATTTCAAAATGTGTATAAACATCATGTATTTTTTTGCATTGACAGATATTAATTGAGCAATTGCTATCATGTGGGGTGATGAAATTTTTTATTATTAAAACGGAGCCTCATACTCAAAAATAGATGAGAAGAATAGTACTAAGTGTGAACTTGTTGCTATTAATTCTTCTTCAACAATGTAATCTTTCACCTGAGAAGCAGCAAGGAAGTCACGCAGAGGTATCAAATAGGCAGGTGGGCCATTATGGTACACAACACTTCTTATGTAGAGTTTAGTGGCCCCATTTTTATTTGAGCTTGACACCATTACTGTAGCTGATAGAGAGTCTTAAAGTCAGGAAAACGGGTTAACTTCCATCTTTGAATGTGAGACCCTGGGTAAGTCACTTAACCTCTGAGTGCTCTCAGACAACTCTCTAAGATTAACCCCAGAGAAATGTTGTTGTTGTTTGTCCTTTGTTCTCAAAGAAGACCAAAAACATAACAGGGTGATGAATTGCATTTAAGTGAGGCAGAGGATTATTGATCCACTCTGAAAGAAATTCTTTACTTGGAGCTCTTTATACTAGTGGAATCACAGGTCTTACCCTTTTCCCCAACCCTTGAAATCTGATATTTACACAAGGAAGAGCTTAGTTTGAGATATTCCCTGGAGACATTCTATAGACCAGACCAATGGTAATTTGTAAAAGGTTCAGAAAATGCCCTTTGGGATGTTGTGTCCTAAGGGTAAACCTGAGTTGTGGAAGACTGTGCCAGTGCAGAAGCAAAGACTGGAGCTACCCACAGACCAAAAAAGGGGCACAAATCTATGGTCCACAAGCACATTAATTCCCCATAGAAATGTACCTAATTCAGGCAAAATAAAGTTATCAGTGCAAACAGACAACAAAATTACCATGTAGTTTAGCTGAAACGGACCTTTCTCATTTGGGAAAAAGTAAAAAAGCTATGGGGTTCACAAAAGGCTTATACGCTAGCAAAGTCCACAAATTAAAAGGCTTTGAGTACAAATCCAATGATAGACTGTGCCTATTGGCTAAAATGTAGAGATGCCTATCGGTGACCCATGAAACAAAGAAAAATACAAAAGGACCGTTGGTTTTCTGTCCCAGATCTGCTTCTGCAGCAATGTAAGTAGTGTCAGAAACAGAGACCAAAGGCACTAGAAATTGCAGTTTCTAGACTATCTCTCTATCTATGAATTTGAATTTAATAGTTGACAATGTAAGCTTGAGATCCTTGACTAATGAAAAACGAGTTGATAAATTATTAGAGGACTTGGATCACATTGATATCGACATTCTCATTATAAGAGAAACCAAAAAGACATTAAGACGTTGTTGCTAAATGGGAAAATGACACAGATTCTTCTTGGAGAGGGAAAGAAGGGAGTTGGCAGAGTGAATTTCATTTGATATCCAAGGTACATAATTTTGTAGGATATTTACATGATGGGAGACAGCTTGGCATGGTGATCAAAGAGTTGGCCTAGGAGTCAGGAAGACATAGGTTCAAATCCTTCCTCTTACACATCTGGCTGTATGACTCTGGTCAAGCCATTCAACATCTTAGTACCTCAGGAAACTTTTTTTAAAATAGTATCTTATTTTCTTCCAAGTTACATTTAAAGACAATTTTAAATATTATTTAAAAAAATTTTGAGTTCCAAATTTTTTCTCTTCCTCTCTCTCCTCTCCCCTCCCCAAGACAGCAATTTGATATAGATTCATTCTTTCAAAACTTATTATCATATCAGCCATGTTGTGAAAGAAGACACAGATCCAAAGGGGAAAAACATGAAAAAAATGCAGAAAGTGAAAAAAGCATGCTTTAATCTTCGTTCAGATTCCATCAACTCTCTGGAGGTGGGGAGCATTTTTCTTCATGAGTCCTTTGGAATTGTCAGATCACTGTGTTGCTGAGAAAAACTAAGTCATTCACAGTTCATCATTGCACAATGTGGTTGATACTGTTATGTACAATGTTCTCCTGGTTCTTCTCACTTCAGTTTTCATCAGTTTATATAAGTCTTTCCAGGTTTTTATGAAATCCTTCTGCTCATTTCTTTTAGCACAGTAATATTCAGGAAACTTTCAAAGACTATAAATTGCTGCGAAGGTTTTGGTCTGCATTGGTAGAGGGAGTTCTCTTCTGGAAGAGCTCCTTAAACTGATGATAGTGTAGGTCTATTCTCTATGCCTATTACCGTGACCCTTGTGATAAGCATTAACAAGAATGGCTTTTAATATGATTGCATCCAGTGTGCCATTATCAGACGACAAGGTGAAGGGATTCTATGAAGAACACTTGACAACACACTCCAAACCTATATGTCCTATACCTTGATCCTTAGTGACTTCCATGTAAAAAGTGGCAAAGGAGAATATGGTGAAGAAATATATTGGGGAAATATATCCAGGACTGGGAAATGGAAGAGGGCTTATGGACTTCTTAGAAGCCTCAGAACATGTATGCATACATATACACATGTATACACACATACATATCACTTTATGGCTTACAAAATGCTTGCATACATTGTCAGATTTTCTTCTCACAACAACTTAGTGAAACATGTACTATTATTATCCCTATTTCATAGATGAGAAAACCTAGACTGGGAGAGGTTAAATCATTTGTCCAGTATCATACCCCCAATAAGTACCCATTGGGACATTCAAACCTAGATCTAAATTCCAAATTCTAAATTAGCACTCTAACCACTCTCATCTATACTTGTAAATCATACATAATTACTAAGAAAGGTGTTCAGAAGGCACTAGGTGGGGTAAGCAATGAAAAATGTTATGAAAAAATGACATAACCGTATCTTAACAGGTAGGAAAGATCTGGTTACTGACAGCATTAATTTTTAAATTAGCTGTCAGTTTGCAGTCACTCCATTAACTAGTTAGAACAGAGGGCAAAATAAAAGAAAGGATAAAGACAAGAAGACTGTGTGCAATTATATCCTGTTTAAGCTATTTATTCTTTTTTTAAAAAAGTAAAGGTGGAGATTGGTTATCAATATTTCTTAGAGAATTTTAAGCAATGCAAAACAATTGCCATAATGAGGAGGCCAAAAGAGTTCTGACATTTCCTTACCTATTGAAAAGTTTTATTTCCTGCTAAAGAAGAGAAAAGTTGGCAGTCAAGGGAAACTCCAGTTTTAAGTACAAATCCATTTGCAAGAAATTATGGAGGAGGATGGTAGAAGATTATGAGCAATATTGATTAATGAAACATTAAAAAGCATTAGAGAGGGAAATGAGGCTGCAGAAAGCTTGGCATCAACTGAACAAAAACAGGTTATCACAAAGTCATTTCTGGATGAAAACAGAAGGAGGAGAACAAATAGAAAAATGGAACAGATTATCAGCAATTAATTAGGGGCATGTTCTCAGCAATAATAATAGTACTATAACATTTGGACACTAACACATCCAGACCAGATATACTATATGAGGAAGTGGAAATGGTATCTATGAAGATGAATTTGAGATGAGTGACAGTAAAATTTGTGCTGGACACAACACAATTTTGAAGATACTGAGATACTGATTTTGAAGCCATTTCAAAGAAAACAAAGAGAACATTGTAGCACAAGTTCTTAAAAGACCTGTAAAATGCTTCCAATGGATTAGGTAGGGCTCTCTGGAAGATTTGTGGGTGCCTATAGACAAAGATCACACTGGATGAGCTGTGCATGAGTGGCAATTTGCATAGATGGAGTGGGTATCTACATTGATGAGATTCTACATCACAATCTCTTAAACTATTTTTGTTTTATGGACCATTCTGGTAGTTTGATGAGTAATGAATAATGTGCTAAAACACACACACACATAATGTAAAGAAGTACTAGATTTCAATTACAATTTGTGAAAATAAAGATATAATTTTTTTTCCATCCAAGTTCATAGACTCCCTGAAATCCATCCCTGATTTCGTCATGGAATCCAGGTCAAGAACCTTTGTCTGATATTGATCAAAATGCTCAAATATCATAAAATGTATACTATGAAAGCCACATATATCTTATAACATATAGATTTTAAGAAAAATATGACATCTTATGGCTTTTACCTTCAGCTCCATCTTTCTTCTTAGCATCAATTCTCCTGAACCATTGAGGAAAGTGGAGTGGTTGTTCCTGAGGGGAACTCTAAGTATTTTATCAGGTCATGATAGTGTGGACTAGGAAACAATACTTTACAACATGCATCCATTCCCTTTTCCTCTTGACTTTCCTTAAACCCCTCACTTCAAGACACTGTCATAACTAGTTTTGTAATGTTTGGAATAAGAAAATAAAGGGTATTGAATACCATATAGTAAAACCTCAGTACTTGATATTAGGAACAAGATTAGAGGCAGCATATTTAATGTCAGAGAGGAAAAAAAAATCCATTTTTAAGGACTTTAGCACATTAATTGTTTACATGCTAATGCAGGCTGCTAATTACAGATGAGTCTTATCTATTCATTAAAGCAGGCCTGGAGGAACTCTACTTGGAAACAATTCATTAGCAGTTAGTTCGAGTTATTTCTTGATTAATGATTCTATATAATTGAAAGTAATGCAGATCTATTTCTTTAGAAATATTATATAATTCTACTGGAGCACAAATGGGGTTGTAGCAATTCATGCATGGGGAACTGCATTAGAGAGTTTGGGGAGGGGGAGGAGAGTATTTGGATACACCTGCAAATGCATAAAACTGATGTCTCACTAACCACACCAGAAAGGCTGGTTCTTTTCTTAAGTATGGAACGTTGGATGGGGAGTCAGTAGACTGGTAACAAAGATGTTCTAATGAATTTAATGTGGTATGATCTGAAAGCCTCCAGGAAATAAAGAAAGTACCTTTACTTCCTGCCCTACTGATGCTGGATATCTTGTAATTATAGATTACGTTCTTGTTTTAAGGCAAAGATTCTTAAATTTTTTTTTTGTCATGGATCCTTTGGCAGTCTGGTGAAGCCTATAGACCTCTCCTCAGGATAATATTTTTAATTGTGTAGTGAAGGCTATCTCCCACGTGTAGCTTGTGGATGTCATCGTGTGGCTCAAAGATAGGTATCACTAGTCTCTTCTCCCCCGTCCTCTTTCTCCAAGGGATGCTTTAGTTATTGGCAGGAGGGGAAGTAGGAAGTTGGAAACAGAGACTGACATTCTGCTTTTCTTAGAGAAAGGGGGTGCCGGGCTAGAATGATCACTATCTCCTCTCTTAACTATTCTAGGGGATTTGATTTTCAGGTTTAAGGTAACTTCTGATTACTATTTCATTGAGGAGGAAGCAGGAAGATCCCAACCTTTACATTCAAGACTTGACCCCTTTCACATCAAATACTAATTTGATAATGAACACAGAAAACAATTAGTTAAGAAACCCACTTATCCAATTTGATAGCAAAACAAAATCAGAAAAAGTATACATTGGAGAATATATACTAGACATTACAGAGTGAAGGATCTCTCCACTAGATGTAAGATAACTCAACTCAACCAAGAGGGAGTCTGATATCTCAGTCAAGGGGATGTTCCCTGAAGTCCTAGTCTGACAAGCTAAGGCTAGGGACATGGCGGAGACTGCCAGTTCCTCTCATGTCAGCTTCTTCCCACATTCTTATTTTCTATTCAGCAATCTGAAGTAGAGTCATCCTTGTCCATCTTCTCTCTTGAAACTGGAAACCAGAAGCCTTCAAAGTGACTGAAGACACCTGAAGAGACTCTCTAGCTTGAAAAAAAACTTAAAAGAAAACTGAAGGGCTCTCCTTTCTTACTCTGACCAACTCTCTTCTGCCACCTCATGTAGATACTGGGCACTGAACTCTACCAATAAGGAGAGAAACTTAGTTTCTTAATTTCAGACTACTCACTGGAAAGACAAATACTGAAGCTGCAACTTAGAAACTATGGCCACATAATGAGAAGACAAGACTCATTGGGAAAAATCCTAATGTTGGGAAAGATTGAAGAAAAAATGAGAAGAGGATAGCAGAGGATGAGATGGATAAGATAGTGTCATGGAAACAACAAACATGAGCTTAGACAGACTATGAGAGTGGAATATAGAAGGGCATGGCATGCTATGGTCCAAGGGTCACCAAGAGTCAGAATGATTGAATGAATGAACAACAGAATAAAAAGATTGTCCCATACCAATAGTCAAGCTGGTTAACCTTTCTCAACCTCAGTTTCTATATTTGTAAATGAGGATAATAATACTTTTAGTAGCTACCTCGTGGAATTGTCATAAGGTTCAAATGGGAAAATAAATGTTGACTTCTTTGTACAACTTTATAGGTCTCTATAAGTAATCAATCCCCAAGCATTTCTGAAGCACTTATATGTCAGACATTTGCACAGTACTAAGCATCAAGAATACCAAGACAGAAGTCCCTGATCTCAAGGAGGTTACATTCCACATGAGGAAGTAATAGGAGCAAGGCACCCTGAGGGAGAAATAGAAGGGAGCATATGCTAGCCAAGTGAAACAACCACCATCATCACCTTGACCACTGCCTTCTCTTAGAATCTGATGAAGACAGTTCAGGATCCTGAATTCAAAAGTCTTGGGAATAGCAATGATTCCAGCACAGGGCCCTCAACCATTATCTTGGGAAGGAAGCCCTTTGTAGAAGCACAGCCATAGCTACCAAAGACCCAGAAAAGAAAGTTCTTGCCAATATCCTTTGCACTGTCAAATAGTTCTACATCAGAAACCAATAAGATTCTATCAGTGGAAATGACATTAAAGAAGAGGCAGTGTACAGTACATGAGACTTTCCCGTCTGATTTGAAGCTGAATCTTCCATAGGTGTTGTCTCGCCATTAGAACATAGGTTCCTAGAGAACATATGTAAATATATCCAGAATATATGCTTTGTGAATGTAAAGTAGTTTGGAGACTATCAGGTAGGGAGATCAGAAAAAGCTTCATGTGGAAGATGGCACTTGAGTTGAGTCTTTAAGGAAACCAAGAATTTGAAGGATAGAGATAAGGAGGAAATGCTTGTGGGGCACAGGGAATAACTGGTGTGAAAGCATGAAGGTGGTAGATAAAGGCATCCTGTGTGATTGAAGCAAGTAGACAAGTAGGGCTGAAC
Organism: Pseudochirops corinnae; assembly: GCA_028646515.1. Taxonomy (NCBI): domain Eukaryota; kingdom Metazoa; phylum Chordata; class Mammalia; order Diprotodontia; family Pseudocheiridae; genus Pseudochirops; species Pseudochirops corinnae. Next base: position 159,099,263 of record CM053586.1, on the reverse strand, counting down.
TACAGAGTATATGGAAAATAGTATGTATAAGGCAAGAGAAGAGGGAGGATAGGGCTAGGGCATGAAGAATGCTGAGTGTTAAACTGGGAAGTTAATAGTCAATCCAAGAGGTAATAAGGTACCCTTGGAGTTTTTATTTTTAGGAAAATCATTTTGAGAATTGTGTGGATGAAGTATTAGAATGCGAAAAGACTTGAGTTAGGGAGACCAGTTCATAGGCTATTGTAATAGTCCATGTGAAAGGTGATAAGGACCAGAACTAGAATAGGGACTCTGTGCATGGAATGTTGTTGATATAGGGAAGAGATGTTGTAGAAGTGCAAGTGAGAAGACAACAATTGGATACATGGTATCCAATGGATACATACGAAGGATAACGAGACTGGGAGATGAAGAGTATGGCAGTGCTTTTGACAATAAGAGGAAAGTTTAGAATAGGGATGGAGTTGGCAGGAAAGAATGAATTCTGCTTTGGATTTATTAACGATTTTTTTTAATCTGTTTAACACGTGAGAATAGATTTTTGGAAGAAGCTCCTTGAAAAAATGGTACAAATAAATTCAAGTCAGTCACAGTATGTAGCACTTTGTAGTTAGATTCCTTGAGTAAAAGTGCTGATACTGGTAGCAATTAGTTGGAAAATCTATCAAAGACTTTCCATAGCCACCCTTGATGGTGTGTTCCTGATGACTTAGTGTTATGGGAATCTGAAGATCTTCCCTGCCCCTAGGCCCTTTGCTAAAGTGGCTATGTGACTCTGAGAACCTTCCCAGATTTGAAAGTATACTCTGTTCCCTAATAGGCTGAATGTGGTCATGTG
>CM053586.1:159077179-159088848 GCA_028646515.1 Pseudochirops corinnae | reverse complement strand
GATATGATCAATTATGCTGATAGTTTTCCTTATTGAACCAGCCCTGCCTTCCTGGTATAAATCCTACCTGATCAAAGTGTATTACTCTTGTGATAATTTGCTGTAATCTTTTAGCTAATATTTTATTTAAAATTTTTGTACCTATATTTATTAAGGAAATTGGTCTATAATTTTCTTTCTCTGTTTTGACTCTTCCCAGTTAAGTATCAGTATCATATTTGTATCATAAAAAGAATTTGGTAGAATTCCTTCTTCACTTATTGTTCCATTAATCTGGGTAATTTATATTTCTGTAAATATTCGTCCATTTCACTAAAATTGTCAAATTTATTGGTATACAGTTGGGCAAAATAGTTTCTAATTATTGCTTTCATTTCCTCTTCATGGGTGGTGAATTCACTCTTTTCATTTTTGATACTAGTAATTTGTTTTTTTCTCTTTTTTTAATTGGAAGCCCTATATATACAACCACACAAAATTTCTCTTACACAACACCTGTCCTTTCTGCCATGTGACTCTTCACAGACCAAAACATAATTAGAGAAGTAGTCAAATCTCATTATAATGTTGTCAAGAGAGATAACAGCTATCGCAGAGGCTGAGTTAAAACAAGAAAATTCTCTATAAATCACTGTATACATGAAGAATATTGGAATCAGAGTATAGGATGGTAGAGTGGTACAGAGGAAAGAGCCCTGGCTTTAAAACTAGAGGTTACGGATTCAAATCCTATGCTTATTACTTGTGTGAGCTTAGCAAGTCACTTAAAATCCCTATGCCCCATGTTCCTAATCTATAAAATGAAGGTGGTTGGATTAGATGGCCTCTGAGGTCCCTTCCAATTGTTATTGATAACTGGTAATTCTATTTGACCCAATAATACAGTGAGATGCTTTATAATAGCATTTCCCAATTTATGGAAAATAAGGTCACATTGTAGCTAATAGTGGCACAGTGGATGGAATGTTAGACTTGGGGTCAGGAAATTGTTCCATCATTTCAGTCATGTCCAACTCTTCATGACTCCATTTGAAGTTTTCCTGGTAAAAACACTGGAGGTTTGCCATTTTCTTCTTCAGCTCATTTTACAGATGAGGAAACTGAAGCAAATGGGGTTGAGTGATTTGCCCAAGGTCATACAACTAGGAAATGTCTAAGGACATATTTAAACTCAGGAGGATGAGTCTTCCTGACTTCAGACCCAATACTCTCTCCATTGTACCACCTAACAGTCCTTGAGGAATTTTGGAGGACCTGAGTTCAAATCGTGCCTCAGAAACTTGCAAGTGTGTGACTGAGCAAAGCAGGATGACCTGAATTTGAATCTTGCTTCAGACACTAGTGTGTGACCCTAGGCAAATCAGGAAGACCTGAGTTTGAATTCTGCCTCAGACACTTACTAGTGTGTAATCCTGAGAAATTCACCCAACCCTCTCTGAGCCTCATTTTCCTCATTGTTAAAATTGGGATAATGGGAGAAAAGAGCACCCGCTTCACAAGGTTGTTGTGAGGATAAAATAACATACAAACATATTAAAGTGCTTAACACTGCATAAAAATGTTATGTTATTATTACTACTATTTTTAATGTGCAGTGAATTCTCAGAGGTATATAGTTTTCTGTATTCTTGTTGAAAAGCAATAGGTTCAAAAACATGTTCATTTGTGCAAGTTTTCTGTCCTCTTCCTTATACTTTTAGGTCATGTGTCTGTATTCTGAGAGAATAATAGAGGCACAATGTGATCTAGGAGAAAGAACACTGAATTGGGATCTCTGGAACTCATTCATTTCCTGGCTATAGCTTTGGGCAAGTCACTTTGTCTCTGCTAGATCTCAGGTTTCTTAGCCATTAGATGAGGGAACTAGATACCCGATAAGATCCCTTCCAACTCTAAATATATGATCTAGGGTCCCCTTGCTCTTTTGTGGGTTACATGTGCTTTCACTGCCTAAATGGAATCCTTCCTAAGTGTTTCCTAATATCCCTTAAAGAAGCTTAGACATTTGGTGTGGCTAGGTGGTACAGTGAATAGGGCACTAGCCCTGGAGTCAGGAGGACCTGACCTCAAATCCGGCCTCAGACACTCGACACACTTACTAGCTGTGTGACCTTGAGCAAGTCACTTAACCCCAACTGCCCTCCAAAAAGCAAAAAAGAAAAAAGAAGAAGCTTAGACATTAACAATTCCACTTTTTTTATTAAGGAAAAATGCTTAAACATTAGGCATTAGACATTGGCTTAGACATTAGATAATTCCACTTTTTTTTTAATTAAGGAAAAAGAAACCCAAGAACTTCCCTTTCATAAAAATCCTTGAGTTTATTTTGCTCATTAACTTGATATGTGTCTACAAGCAATCGATCAATAGGCATTAACTAAAATCCTGCCTACAATGTGCCAGATCCTATACTCGGTGTTGGAGAAATAAAGGTGAAGAATAAAACAGTTCCTACTTGGTACAGAGTATGTGCATCACAGGAGGCAAACTAAAAAGTCCAATTAGTCCAATGATCATAAAATTGAATGTCAATACCAGGGGAAAGATGACCCTAATCTCCTGACTGTGTGTCTAAGGCAGGGGTTTATAACCTTTTTTGGGTCATAGACCCCTTTGGCAGTCTGATGAAGCCTAGGGACCTCTTCTAAGAATAACACTTTTAAATGAATAAAATAAGAGGATTATAAAAGAAACCAGCTATAGAGAATCATATTTGCCAAAAAAAAAAAATTTAAGTTCATAAACCACAGGTTAAGAAGCCCCGGCCTAGGGGCAGTTAGGTGGTACAGTGGATACGTGGTACAGTGGATAGATCAGTGACCCTGGAGTCAGAAGAACTTGAGTTCAAATCAGACCTCAGATACTTACTAGCTGTATGATCTTGGACAAGTCACTTAACCCCATTGCCTCAACAATACCAACAACTACAACAAACCTGAACTAAGGCTAAAAACTACTTGGGAAATACTTACCCAGAAGGGACCCACAACAAGGCTCAATCTGAAAGACTTTGGTAATATACTGGATTTGAAGATCAACTCTAGAGAAGAAAGAGATTTCAGAGGCAGTTGGATGACTGGGAAGACATGGCAAGATTGATTAATTTGGAGTCAGATGATGTGGGAGCTCCACCACCTTGGCTATATCACCTAGGACAAGTCACTTAAACTCTAGGCCTTACTTTCATTTTTCTAATATGAAAAATAGGAGTGGAATTGGGGTGACGGATGGGAGAATGAAGAGATAACTATGAAGTCCCTTCTGGACTTAAATCTGTGACTCTATGATGACCTCTAAAGTCCTTTCCAACAATTCCCTTGCATCAGGGTATCCATGCAAGCTTCCTTAACCACACCCACACTTCAGAATGGGAACTTTCCATCTTCCAGAGGTGTGCTGAAGTCAGCTCATACTGGCTTTCCAGAGTCAATTGTTAAATTTTCAGTGTGAACTTTTACATCTCAGAAACCAGGGAAAGCTATAAAGTAAGTTTTGTTTACTGTTTTGTTAATTGTCTGGATCTAAGAAATTGATAAAGAAAATGTTAACAATACAAATTAAATTTTAAAGTGTATGTTTCATATTTTTTTGAGGAAGAGCCTTCTGTTAAATATTTATCGATATGTGCTTGACCTTACCCTTCTGAGCTGATGCTGACACCATTCATTGTGACTGAAATGCTGTGCCACCCTGTTGGCAAAGGGGGCAGTGCTACCTCCAGACCCTGAGGCCCCTGCTTTAGGATCTGAGCCAGGGTGTCCTGAATATGGACTTTCACATCCAGGTCTGTATAATTCACCAGAGATGTAGTTCCAATGAAAAGTGTCTGATCTCCTGAAATGAGAAGCACCTATTAAAGAAGCATGATTTGGGATATATAGCCCTCTAATTCCTTCTAGCAGTCATTTGTGACTATGTAAAACCACCTGATTGTTCTTTAATATGTTGGGTTTAAATATATATGACCTTGATTTACACTAGGCCTTGAAAGATAAGTGGGCAGGAGGGGTGCTGAGCATGAGCAAGCAAAAAGAAAGAAACAAGAAAGCTATTTTGGTAAGGCTAGGGGTGATGAGGGAATAGTGAGGCAAACAGGTAGGAAATAGGGATGTTACTTTGACAAGATTAAGATTGAACAAGAAAAGTGAGACCAATTCTTGAGGGGTCTTGAATGCCAAGTGAAGAAATATGGGATTTAGCTAGTTAATGCTTATAAGTTATTCAAGTTTTCGAACAATAGTATAACTTAGAGATTATAGAAATATAAAATGTTAAAGGTAGAAAGGGTTCTAGACATCATCTAGTTCAACTCCTATTTTTAAAAGGTAGAGAAATTGAGTATCGAGGGGGTTGTGACTTACCCTAAGTCATTTAAGTAATAGTAATGATAGCTAGACAGACAGACAGAAAGATAGACAAATAGATGGATGAATAGATGGATAGATAGACAGATGGAAGGACAGACAGAGAGGCAGATAATAAATAGAAAGAAAAAATATATAGCTTAAATAACACAATTAAATATTTCAAGACACTTTGAAAGCACCATATACACTTTAGCTCTTTTTATTATAAAGCGCTTTGAGGTTTATAAAGCATTTCATTCACAATAACCCTATAAGAAAGGTGGTACAGGTATTACTTATCTCCATTTTGTAGATGAAGAAATCTAGAGTGGAAGCTGAGTGATTCGCCTGAGGTCACAAAGGTAGTCAGTGTCAGAGATAGGATTTGAACCCATCTCCTTATTCCAGTTGGATGACTGGGAAGACATGCTGTAGAGACTTGGCTAAAAATGTGCTTTAAGAAGAAAAATCTGGCATCTGTGATGGATAGTTTGGAAAGAGAAAAGCCTGGGGCCACTTGGAAGGCTACTATAATAATCCAGGTATGAGGAACAACCTATTATATATGGGTGTTCTACATATTATTTATTCGCATCATCTTCCTGGAACAAGAAGGATTCTTCTTGGCCTCATGTAATAGCCCATTTCTCTCTTCCCCTCCCCTGCCCATCAAACCAAAAGTTATTCATCTTGCAAAATATCACCTTTTGGGAATTTTCTAATATACATTTTCCTATCCAGACCACTGAAAGATGCAAATAGAAGTTTTAAGCTTTGAAAAAACACATCGCGTTGTATATATTAATCACATGAATTCTTTGGACTTATGGTCAATTGTCAACTTTTTCCTAGATGCCTTTAAGGCACTGATGTAATATATTTATACTTTTCATTATAGGATGGAAATTTTATTAAAAGCCAACCAGAGTGGGTAAGCCCAGGACCGAACACAGAGGAGTGACTTCCTCATCCTTCTCTCCCTCATTCTGAAGAGTCTGTACCACAGAGGAATTCCACTCACTTTGGTTGCCAGTGGCAGCAGATTCCTAGTTTGCATTATACTATTTGAATAATACTGAAAAGCTAAAGCCTTTTATTTATGCATTCTGGAGTTCTGAAAAGTGAAAAAGATACCAGAGAAAGGAACTGGGTTGTTTTTGGGAAAAGGGTTGGTCTTCCATAATAATAACTTAGATTTGTATATAGTTAACTTTCTCTGTTTATCTGATATTCTATAGACCAGAGATTAGTTAGATGGCAGTGGGCACAACTACATCCCTTGTTCTCACTGCCTGGTTCTCTTTTACCTCCCCCAAAATACTCAAACTCCTTTCCTTGGCATTTAAGGCCTCTACACCCTGTCATTTACCTAATTTTTCAGACAATTATTTCAAACAATAGTTATTCCTTCCACATCACTTGAGTTAGGAGCCAGATGCACCCCCGAGATCTGGAAAATGAATATAAAAAAATCTGACCCTCCCTTCATACCAGAGAAGAAGTCTGAATTACTATGGTATTAAAAGATAAAATATATTGATATAATACAACACTAAATATATATTTTATGCATATCTGAGATTCTAAAATTTTTCTGTGTCATCTTCTGGCCTTCTCTTATTGTCTGCAAAACTCTCCCCAAATTCCCATTTAATTTCTTATGCCAAACAAGATATAACAAAACTATGATGCAGAAAGTTACAATGTAGAAGGGATAACTGTATTCTTTTCAGGCAAACTCGATTATTCATTTATTACATCTTGCAAATTCTCACCATTTTTCTACGTCAGTGCCTTTGCTGAGGCTATTCCTTCTCCCTGGAATGTCATTCCTCCCTTTCCTCCCTTACTACACCCATTTCTACCAGCCCTGCCTTTTGAAGTTCTAACCATCCTTCCTGCTCTACTCAAAATCCACCAGATGCATAATGTGCCCTGAACTACTATTGCTCCAACTGGAAATTATCTTTTCTTTCTTGCATCTTCTATAATATTTTGTAATAATCGTGTTCTGATCATGTTCAATTCTGCATTATAGGTACTGGATAATAATTTAATATCTATTACAAAGTATTGCATATTTGTGTTTGTGCTGTATGTCCCTGACACACATTAGATTGTAAATTTCTTGAAGACAAGGACCATGTATTTAGTAGCAATGTTTCTGCTTCAGCAGAACTTCAGCAGAGCTTTTCTCATACTAGGCACTTAATAAATGATTGTTAAATGAATGACTTCATGGACAATAAAAATTAATATCTGTAACAATCATACTGAGGCACTTCTAGGTGGCAAAGTGGAGAGAGTGCTACGCCTGGAGTCATGAAGACCTGAGTTCAAATCTGGCCTCAAATACTTCCTAGCTGGGTGACCCCAGACAAGTCACTTAACTCTGTTTGCCTCACTTTCATCAACTGTAAAATGAGCTGGAGAAAGAAACAGCAAACCACTCTGGTATCTTTTTTCAGGAAAACCCTAAATGAGGTCATAAAGAACAGGATACAACTAAAAATGACTGAACATTTTATTATTGAACCTGTCTCTTTATGTCTGGTATAATTTGTAGTCAGAGGCTCTAGGTCTGAATTTCTTCTCAGAGGTATTTACTATATATGTGATCATAGCAAAGTCACAATCTCTTCAAGCCGTTTCTTCCTACGTAGGATGCAGTGGTTAGATTGTTGATCTGTAAGGTTTCATCCATCTCTACATCCTGCGATCATATGATATAATGATGTCTTTGAGTCACATAGTTTTTAACACCAGTATTCTGACAGTATAAAAGCAGTATGCATATTGGTAGAAAGCTAACCTCAGAGCCAGAAGGACCTGGATTCAAGTGTCACCTCTGAGACGTATTGACTTTGCGACTCTGGGCACCTCTAAAATGAGAAGGTACAGACTTGGATTGGCAGAGCAAATTTCCTTCCCTCGGAAGTTCCCTCTGTCAATGAAATCACTGGCCCAATCCCTCCCCTAAACTATCCTTGCCGTGTCCACTGATGATGGCAGGAGTACATGAGAATAACTTCATATTGTTTTTGTTCATCCTGCAGAGGATCAACGACATCATGAAGGTGGTGACTTAGCTCCATTTTACTGAGAGAAAAACTGACTCCAAGATTCCATTGGTCAAATAGTGAGTTAATAGCACAACTAGGCTGAGAAACCAGGTCTCCTGATTTCCAGCTAAGTCTCTTTTCCCTGGTTTTCTGCCTTCACTGTAATTCACCAGAGACTCATCTCTCGACTTTTTTCTGGACCAATGTCCTATGAACAGAAAATTTTTAGAGTACCATTTATTCTTACCTGCTGTGTTGCTTTTATTTCTGCTCAGGGACACGATAACTGGATTTAAAGAAGGAGTATACTTGAATGCCTCAGGATAAACTAATGACAGGTTGGTGGTGATGATGGTCACATTCACAAGTGTTCCGCTACCATTCCCCTGAAAGTCAATCTTAAAAAAATGAAATCTTGTCAAACCTCACCAAATACCTTTGACTGAGGTGGGGGTGGGAGAGCAGATTTGGAGGGGAGGAGTATAAATCACAAGAAAAAATGAAAGAAATATGTATTAATTGGTTTCAAATATTGTATGTATAATCATTGAACTAAGCTACCCAAATGTGGCCTAGAAGAAATCCTTAGGGGACCTGCTTTAAAGAATAGATAAGAATGATTTGTTATTAACATATCAACTGTTTTTATGTAAATGGAAAATACTCATGTGCTAGGGAATGCTTGAAACTATCAGTTCTCTAAAGTACAGTAATTTAAAAGCTCCCTGGGGCAACTTTGTTTCTACTCTTAATTTGTAGAAGAAACCTTTTCTTTATTGATAATACTAAGGTAAACTTCAGGCTAGCCCTTTTCAAATTATCACAAAATCCCAAATTAATGAACCAGATGGTAAGGTTTTGTTGTAGTTTCAAGAAAAAAAGAGAGATGAGAAAATTCTATTTTTCTTTCATTTTTGGTCATTCAAGATTTTTCTTTTAATAGGTTAGAGACTGATCTATTTGGTACTGTTTGCCCTGCCTTAGAGTAGGGAAATAGATAAAATACCACATGGAAGTCCCTTACAAAGGAGCAAAATTGGTCCAACTTATGGCTTAGTAATATAATTGAAATGATTCCCTGTAGAAAGAGAGCAGGAAGCTTTATTAAATTGTAAACTCTTAGAGGGCAGACAGAGACTACATAATTAATTCTGCAGGACCTCCAGAACAGAGTTTTGTAAAATCTTTGCTTATAAACATGTAGTTGTTGTTGTGGTTGTTGTTTTTAACAATATTACTGTGGAATCAAGTAAAAGGTCTTTCCCAGTCCTCCTTGTACCCTCACTTGTGTGCCTTCCCTCTGAGAATATCTTTCACTTACAATGTATATCTTCCTTTTACAATGTATATATCCTGTGTGTGCACATTTTTTTGCATGTTGTCTCTACCATTAGAATATGTGCTCCTTGTAGGTAACATTTTTGTCTTCAAACACACAGTGCTTAGCACTGTCTGGTATAGTATTGGTGCTTAATAAATGCATGCTGACAATTTCTCTCTCTCTCTCTCTCTCTCTCTCTCTCTCTTTCACATACACACACACACACACACACACACAACCCCATACATGCACCCCACAATTGGCACCAAAAGAAATTTGCAAATACATATTACATTGATTTGAATTTATGATGTATACAGCTTATAATCTGTTGATTTTCTATCTCTAAGAGAAGTAGACAGAGACACAAGGAGTGAGAGAGAGAAAGAGAGATGGGAAGATGTTCTACGTAGTTATGACATGGCTGATAGAGTGATGTTTCAGTAAGGAAAACGAATTCAAAATTCTATCTTTCAATAAATACCAACCCTGTGACTGACTCTTAGTAAGTGAATCGTAAACAAGTAGCAGATCTTAATGAATGAATGAATGGATGAAGGGTAAGGCATACAATCAGGAATGGCCATTAGGAACTTATATAATAATCCTAGGACCCGTTGATTAACTAAAATCAGGAAATTCATCCACCCAAGAGGTTGGATCATTCCCACCTGCTGTATGAAAGAGCATCTATCATACTTAGTGCACAACATATTAATATACAAAAGCCTTTTTAAAAAAAAATTTATCTTTATAGCTCTTGATAAAAAGGCTCTACCAACCATAAAGTTCACCAGGGTACTTATGCCTTTTCATCTGTTGTTTAGCACCTGCTTGAATGTAAAGAGATGTATCAAATCACAGGATCACAGATCCCTCGAGTTACAAATTAGGAAACCGAGACCCAAGGAAGTTACCTAATCATCCTAAGACTTAATTTTCTCCTCTATAAAATTGTTGCTCTAGATGGGAAAAGAGGGAAGAAGGGAAGGAAATGAACATTGATATAGTACTTACTATGCATAACCACTATTCTAAGTGCTTTATAAATATCTCATTTGATCCTCACAACAACCAATAGATGCTGTTATTATCCCCCTTTTACAGATGGGGAAATGGAGGCAAATGGCTGTTAAGTGACTTTCTTAGAATCACACAAATCAATTATAGGAAGACAACACTGAGCCAGAAGGAAGGTTTTAGCACCTCAAAAAGTTTCAAAACAAGGCATGAGTTTATAAACAAAGCAAGAAAATAGTCATGAATATTCAAGTTCACCTTGCATTCCTAGTTTAAATCTTGCCTTTGCTGCAGACTGCATTTTATGATCTTGGGCAACTTATTTAACTTGGCCGATGCAGGAAATCTTCAAAAGTAGGATACAATAATGCTTTATTGTTGGTGGTACTACACATTTTATTCCAGTCACATGACAAACAAATATATATGCATACTTAGTCATGATCAGTCTGTGACCCAAATATAATTCACAACAAATAATTTTAGGATACCAAGAGAGATTTCTTTTCGATGCTTTCTCCACTTTCTGTAACACACATACAAGTCTGTTAAAATGTAAGTGCCTTGTGAATGGGGGTTGTTTCATTTTTTGAATCTGCATCCTTAGCACTTACCAGAGTATCTGGCCCATAACATTCATGTAAATAAGTGCTTGATTGATTGATATTGGTCCTCTTTCTTTGCCATCGCATACTAATCTTCATCATAGCCCTATCCATGATTTTTACATCCATTTCCTCATCTGTAAAACCAAGGGGTTGTATTATATGACTTCTGAGATTCCTTTCAGCTCTTGGGCTATGGTCTTTAGGAGACTGCCTTAGATCAGAACCCTTAAATATCTATGTAATGGATTCTCTTTGGAACTGTCCCCAATGAAGTGGTGCAGCACTCCCTACTTCTGCATAGATGAGATCACTGAGTAGTGCAATGAGTAGAAAAGTGAAAAGACAGTGGCATAAAAGCTATTTTGGTAATCATTTGCAATATCCCATAAAGCGAGAGAGCTTATAAGTTAGTGTTCCCTTCATACCACCCACATAATGAATAGTGAAACAATAAATGAAGGATAAGAATAGGGTAAGGACCATCAGAGTACTCAAACTGTCAATCAATCACTAAGCTTTTTGTGAGTGGGTTTTTTGGACGCCATAGTCAAGTTAAGTGACTTGCTCAGGGTCACACAGCTGGTGAGTGTCTGAGTTCAGATTTGAACTCAAGGTCCTTCTAACTCCCGAGCCAGTGCTTTATCCACTGTACCACCTAGCTGCCCACAACAAGCATTTATTAACCTCTACTTCTTGCTTAGTCTGTCACAGAGCATCTCTAAGGTTTAGATAGAAGACAGATTCTAGGACTCAAGATAGAGTTTATACAATCATCTCCATCACTGCCTTAAATGTGAAGTGATAGTGAGTGATAGCAAGAGGAGTAGTTAGAGGCCTCTACTTACCAAGGGTGGGACTTTGCATTGGATTCTTTCCATGTTTCTGGAGGAGATGTTGATGGGACAAGGTTCAGACCCAAATAACACCAGGCTTACTTCTTCCAAACTGGCCCCTTGGATAGTGGCCCAAAATCCTCCTGTAACATCAGTGATATCACAAGTTAAACAGTCAGATAGAGATCAAGTGAGGCCTGAGATAGAAGAAATGATTGAAATGTAGAGAAATTAGCACTCATCAGAATCCCAGAAAATGTTAAAACTGCCACAGAAAGGACTTAAGTTAAATGTCAAAATCTTCCTATGAGAGTGAGATGATACAATGGATGGATTATCCTCACGGATGAACTATCACCAAGTGGCTTGCTATTATCTTTTAAAAAATGATAAATTCCTATTAAAATTCTCCCTGGAAAAAGGGGAAAGGGAAGGGAAGGGAAAGGGAAGGGGGAAATAGGAAGGGGGAAGGGGGAAGG
>CM053586.1:159041311-159076679 GCA_028646515.1 Pseudochirops corinnae | reverse complement strand
AGTTAATAATAATAAAAGTAAAAGAAGGAGAAGAAGAAGGAGAAGAAAAGGAGGATGGGGGAAGGGAAGGGAAGGGAAAGGAAAGGAAGGGAAGGGGAAGGGAAGGGAAGGGAAGGGAAGGCCCTTGTACTAAATGTAACAAATACTTGATTTATATAAATATATATATTTATATAAATATATAAATCAAGTATATAAATCAAGTATACTATATCATATTCTATTCTGAGCAATAGTATCTCATTTCTTCCTCATGATATTCCTATTAAGTAGATAAGAGCAGGAAGCAAGTTTTCTTTCTTAGGCGCAGAAAAAAATGCAAGAAGGCTGAGAGAGGGCATGTCTTTTGGGCAAAATTGATTCGGAAAGAAACTGTGCTCCTTTCTATTCTTGTGTTTGTAATTTCAGGTGGCAGGTCTTTTTGGTTAATAATAATGACAGAGAGAATCACAGAATTTAGAGCTGAGAATGACCTTAAAAGTTACTTAGTCCAATCACTTCATTTTACAGATGAGGAAACTGAGGCCCAGAAAAGTAAAGTGATCTTCCTACACAGGATTTGGATACAGATCTTCAGTCTTCAAACCTGGTTTTCTTTGTACTACCCCAATTCAACAGGCAGTCCAAAAGTGAATTTGTATGGTCTGGCAATGACATCTAGGCAGATAAAAGTATATGACTTACCCAAGGTCATCCCACTAGACTCAAGCCCTGGTCTCCTGACTTGGGGCTCAGTAGTTTTTTTTTCTTTTTTATTATATCCAAAACCTGTGAATGCTACTTCAGTGATCTTTCCAGAAGATCACATCATCTTGATGACCTACAATGACTGACCTGATTCTGCCTGATATCATTCTACAGCAAACATTATTTATTTAGTGCTTACAGTGTTCATAGCGCTAAGTTAATAACCCTGATGGATACAAAGCTAAATAAGACAGGGTGGTGCTTTGTGGTGGCCCCTCAGGGGCAGGGGGCCGTGTCTTAATGATCTTTGTATCTCAAATTACTCAGAGAAGTCCATTCCCAGCACATTATTCCATGAATAATAGGAAGGATAGAATATATCCACAAATACCTACAAAGTTAAATGTAATGGCATAGGATAGACTCAAATAAAATGCAACTATTTGAGGTCAAAGAAAGGAAAATCATTCATGACTAGATGATTCGATGGAACCATATATCAGCTATGGAGCCCATATTTAAGCTCTTGCCTATCTTGGTGACTTTTCCTTCCACAGAAGCTCTCATATCCACACCCTCTTTCTTCTCATATGATCACTACCCTAAATCAAATCCTCATCACCTCTCACCGAAACTATTACAATCGCCTCCTAATTGGTCTCTCTACCTCAGGAATCTTCCATCTCCAAAATATCCTCCATATAGTTGCTGAACTGATTGTCCCAAAGCACAGATCTGACTGTTACCCTTTCTCGCCTCTCCACTCAAACTACACTGGCTGCTTATTACCTCTAGGAATAAATATGTGTTCCTCCATGAGACATTAAAATCCTTTATAGCCTGACCCTGATCTTTCTAGCTTTTTTTCACATTACTCCATTTCACTCACTCTCTAGTCTACCCAAACTGGCCTTCTTACTGTTCTTAACACATGTCACTCCAAGTCTTGTCCCTGTACCTTTTTACTGGTTCTCCTTCATGCCTGGAATGTACTCCCTTTGGGCAACTAGGTGATTTAGTGGATAGAGCACCAGCCCTGGAGTCAGGAGGACCTGAGTTCAAATCTAATCACAGACACCTACTAACTGTGTGACCCTGGTCAAGTCACTTAACCCTAATTGCCTCCAAGAGAGGGAGAGGAATGTACTCCCTCCTCCCTTCTGTCTCTTAGATTTCCCAATTTTCTTCAGAATTCAGTTAAAATACCACTTTTCTCCTGTTATAATTCCCCCAATGACTAATGCCTTACAGCCTTTCCAAAAAACATCTTGTATTTATAATGTGTATTTTATTATATAAAAATATTATTTAGTGCATTTTATTTATTACATTTGTGTACATTTTATATACTTATATGTGTATATAGTTTCTTCCCTGACAGACTATAATCTCCTTGAAAGCAGGAACTATTTCATTTTTATATTTATATCCCCAAAGTCTAGCACAGCACTTCTTACAAAGTATCACACAAATATTTATTGATTTCATCGATTGATTGATAGATTGATTGGAGGCTTCATGAAGACAGTGACAGCTGATTTGCATTGTGAAGGATGGGTAGGACTTCAAGTGGCAAAATTGGAGGAGGGGGCAGAAGGGAAGGAAAATCCAAACACAGAAAAGGCCTGAACAAAAACCTGGAGAGAGGACATCTTATTATACGTAGAGGGTAAGGAGGTAAGGACATTGCTACCATCATTTTTCAGTTGTATCTGACTCTCTGTGACCCCATTTGGAGTCTTTCTGGCAAACACACTGGAATGGTTTGCCATTTCCTTCTCCAGCTCATTTTACAGGTGAGAAACTAAGGCAAACAGTTAAAGGACTTACCCAGGGTCACACAGCTAATAAGTGTCTGTGGCCAGCTTTGCACTCACAAAGAAGAGCCTTCCTGACTCCACACCAGTACTCTATCCACTGAGCCACTTAATTGCTAGTTAGGGTTGAGAGAGTGGTAAATAATCCAGTTTGCCTAGAGCATGTCATATGTGAAAGGAAATACCATAAAATAAATCTGGAAATCCAGAGTGGTGACAGATCGTTTGAAAAGTCTTAAGTGGCAGTCTGGGTAGTTAGCCAAAATAGAACATTTTAAAAGTCCTACCAAGATGCGTTGAAGGGTCCAAATGTTTGCTGTTCATTTGCACATTCATTTATTCAACAGACATTGATCACGCAGGGTAAAATTCATTAAATGAAATGCTGATATTAGGAAATTGAAAGTTGCAAACCACAGCAGACATTAGAGTATTCAAACACATTTACCAGTGCCTGCTAGTTCTCTTAGAATAGCCCCAAAGCCCTGTGGCCTAAATATCGATTTCTGAGAATCAAGTGAATTCTTATTTCTTCTCCAAACTTACCAATCTCTGGAGCTACAGAAGGTTCCACTACATCCAGTTTGGGTTCAATGTTGAAGTGGATGCCTTCTCTTCCACTGACATTGAGTGCAAGGCCAAAATGCCTCACCAGCACCATGACCTGATACTCTCCAATGGGTAAGAAGCCCATCTGGCAGATCACATAAGTTTGGTTTGAGAACATGACTTCACAGTTCTGTTGATTCACCTCAATCTTCAAAGCTTTAGAGTCACCAGGAAAACCAGATCCCGTGATACAGACCAGCAGGTTAATATCATCATCTGACAGAAGAAATGAAGCAAATATACCCAATGAACCACCTCCCAATGATTTGAACTCACGAAGATGAGTCCATCAAGAATCCATGCTGCTTGCATTTCACAGTTCTTACCAGAAATGTTGCAAATAGAGAAAGTTTCCACTTTGCCTCAATCCCTAATTAATCAATCTCTCAGCACTCATTAAGCACCCAGTATCTGCCAGAAGGGCAGCTGAGTGGCACAATGGAGAGAGAACTGGGCTCTGAGTCAGGAAAACCTGAATTCAAATTGGGTCACAAAGAATTGAATATGACTGAACAACATCAAAAATGTGCAGGACACCACTCAGCCCTCCCTCTCCCCCAAACCAATCCCACTTAAAGAAACTCCTTTTGAGTCTAGAACTTGTTTTCCCTAAGATTCAATTGAAAGGATCCTACCATAAGAATACCAGACAGCTTGAACTAATGGGGTTGATCCTTGGTGGTATTGGAAAGAGCAGGAACTCAAACAGTGAGCAGATATGTCATTGACTCTCACAGCCACCTGGAGAAACACAATATGTACAATTCACATGCTACAAAACCATTTTTATGTGAAGCTAATGCTTCCTGGAAAGACCCAACCAAAAAGCCTTCTTCTTACTATTCTCATTAAATATTGTATAGTTATATGTATATAGTTATAGATGTCTTAGGACAGTAGGTGTTAGGTGTAAAGTACCTTGTTGTTAAGACCCCCAAAGTGAAGAATCATTCTGTCCCCTTTCCTGGGATATTTCATAATAATAATAAGCATTTATGTGTCACCTTAAGATTTGCAAACTCTTTGCAGGTTTTATCTCATGTGATTCTTATAACAGTCCTGTGAAGTTTGTATCATTATCCCTGTTCTACAGATAAGGACACTGAGGCAGAAAGAGGTTAAATGACTTGCCCAGGGTCACCCATCTAGTAAGTGTCTAAGGTTAGATTTGAACTCAGGGCTTTCTGACTCCAAGTCCTGTGCTCTAACCACTATACCACTTATAGCTGCCTATGGTCCATAATACTTTTGATCTTGTAGGACTGAACACTTTAGGTGGTGTTATTAACAAATAAATATTTATTAAGTACTTACTGCGTAGCACTTGCTGTGCCAAGCACTGCGGATAAACAAACAAAAAGGCCAAAGATGGTCCCTACTCTCAAGGAAAATGTCATTTGAGACCTCCAATGGGTGGGTAGTACAAATATTAAACCCGTTTTGCTGCTAGAAAAACTGAGGTTCTGAAAATTCAATCAAAATAGCCCATTTAACAAACAGTGAAGCAGCTGAGTAAATACTAGAAACCACCTCAGGAAACCCCTCCATTCTCACCTGAGGGTATGCGTTGGGAGTAACCAACATATCTCCAAATATAGGTCCAAGAAAAACACCACCATCATAAAGTACACGAGTGCCCACAGTAGGACACATACCGGTCAGGTTTTCTGCAGACACCTGAAACGGCGATAAACATTTATGACGACATAGGTTATTGTTCTTCAGATCAGACTATTTAATAATGAATCTTTGGGCATTCTGCTTAAGAAACTGTGGTGGCATAAAGGCGTGGGGGAGAACAAGATACAGAACTGGAAGCCTGAAAGTATAAGGAGTGACTCATGAAAACCCCAGGAGACCTAAGGAATATTTTGTTTTATTTGGGATTATACTTTGTACAAACCACACCCACCTTTCTTTAGATCTTTGTAATATTTTTATTTGGATTGGGATTTTGTAATAATATTGGATTTTATTTATTACAACTTTTATTTATTTATTTATTACAATTTAGATAGTAATGATACTATCTGGATTGGGATTTTACTGCTTTTCTTTTTGTGTTGAAATTTTGTCTCGTTCTAGTCCCCTTGACCACTACCACCACTCTTCAGTCAATATAATCAGTAAGGTTATATGTAGCCAGTATAAAAGCCAGTATGTAGCCAGTATAAAAGAGCAATACCAAGAAGAACCTGGAAGTCTCATGCAAAAGATCAAAGAAGCATAATTTACAACTTATTTCACATATTAACAAAAATTCACATCCTGGTAATATGTACTGAATCAGCAAAAGCCATCTAGGCATTGCTGTCAGGGCCTTTTATCATAATATGTGAATTCCAGACAAATTCCAGACCAGCAAAACGTCAAAAGGTGCTGATAACTTTAAGATGTAACTTAGAGGTTTTACTGATAACTTCAACATGATTTGGATACATTAATGAACTAATCCCAAGGTAGCACACATAGAAGTCTGTTTCCCAAAAAACTCTATTAAAATGACACCTCAACATCTTGTCCCTAGTATTCTTCCATCTCGCTTGAATCTATGCTGCCTAGTGATCCCATTTCTAATCCATGGTTACACGAATGATGCTCTCTAAAACCTCTTCCTTCTCTATCCTCTTTGCTGCATTGCCTACCTACTTGACTGTTCCATCCCCCATCCCCATACCATCTGCCTCTGTAATCTTTTTTGCCATTTGTTTCAGTCTTTATGGGCTTTTTGCCCCCACACACTCTGTGCCTTATTAAAGCATGATTACTACCCCATTTCCTGATAACAATAGTGGTCTTTCCCATAGAGTATCCAAAGAACTGGGTGTGCCTGCCCCCATTTCATAATTGAATTATCATTCACTTTTGAAACCCATAATCTAAATGTTATTCTGTTACAACCAATAAATGTTTCCTGCCCCTCCAACCCTTCCTCCCCGCCAACCAAGTATTGTATCTGAAAATCATGCTAAGATCTAGAGCAGCAGTTCTCAATCTGTAGGTTATGTTTAATTTGTAACAATGAAAATACATCCTGCATATCAGATTCATAACAGTAACAAAATTACAGTTATGAAGTAGCAACAATTTTATGGTTGGGGGTCACCACAACATGACGAACTGTATATTTAGGAAGGTTGAAAACCACTGATCTAGAGCTTCAGAGGTCACAACTCAACAATACCTATTCATAATATAAAAAGTCCTATATTGACATCCCCAATTGATAGATTATTAATAGATAGATTATTTTATTTCAAAATCTAAACATTCACCTCTAGTTGATTTCGTCATCATCTACACAATAAATCACAAATTACTTCTCTTTGTGTCCCTCTCTCTCTCTCTGTCTCTTTCTCTGTCTCTTGTCTCTCCTTATTCTCTTCCTTTTCTTTATTTGGAGTATACAAATTATTTTTCAAACTTGCTCCCTCTAAAACAGATGCCTCTAAGATTTCTTTTTTTTTTTAAACAGTGATGGGGATCTCAACCAGTGATTTCAACATGTAGAAAACTCTCAGTGCAGAAACTCCCTTTGATGACCAAGTCCAAACAACTTGTTTCAGAGTGCTGACTGAGCACCGACGTGCCAACATCATACAGCTAGTGAGTATCAGAAGCAGGACACAAACACATCTATTTTTGACTCCCAGGTCAGTCCTCTAATCACATTCTCAGGCTGCATCTCTGACAATCTAAGGCAGTCTGCTCAAATTGTTGAATAGTCAGTTGAAATGGAGATGTTGACCCACCACTTCTCACTGAGGCTAGAAAGGAGAATAATGGATTTCAGTTTTATATGGGGGGCACCAACTAACCATAAAGTTGAACTTTTTATGGGAACTAGGAGACATGATTTCATTGTAGTAGAGATCTCCCAATTAGGAAATTCCCTCTATCAATGCAGATCTAAAACTCTTCTGCAATTTACAAGCTCAGGGAACTGCCTGGAGAGCTGAAAATTTAAATTAGAAGGAAACCCAGAGTCACATCCACTGGTAACAGAGGCAAGATTTGAATCAGGTTTTCCTGCTTTCAAGACCAGCTCTCTATCCACTGTGTCAGTTTCTCTTCCTGTAAGATGAGGGACTTGGTGTCTACAATTCTATAACACATTGATAAGAAAAGGGGGTAGAGGTCCCTAGTTTTATGCAAAGTAACTAAAAGTATGTTCATGAAAGATACCACAGTGGATCCTTAAAATTTCAGCATTAAAAGGGACCTTAGAAGCCACTTAGCCTGATCCACATATAAACAACTGTTCTCATTACGATATACCCAACAAGGACTATCTAGATTTTGTTTGAAGATATCTAAAGCAGTGGTTTCAGTGGTTTCTTTTTTTGTTTGTTTGTTTTTTGGAGGGGGAAGGCAGGACAATTGGGGTTAAGTGACTTGCCCAAGGTCACATGGCTAGTATGTGTTAAGTGTCTGAGGCCACATTTGAACTCAGGTCCTCCTGACACCATGGCAAGTGCTCTATTCATTGCATCTCCTAGCCGCCCCTAAAGCAGTGGTTTCTAAACTGTTTCCTAAACTTCTAAACATACATATAGCAACCCCAATATCTTTGTATTTACTTATTTACAAATTATATACATGCATTACTACACTAGTGATTATAAACATTATAGAATGTACAAATGGGGAGAAGATGAAATAATATTTGATTCTAGACTCAACAGAGAGCCACTGGAGTTTATTGAGTAGGGGAGTGACATCATAAGATCTGATCTTTAGGACAATCACTTTGGCAGATAAATGAAGGATGGATTGGAGAAGCGAGGGACTTGAGGCAAGGAAATCAGTTAGAAGGATCCAAGCAAGAGATGAAGAGGTCTTGATCTAGACTGGTGACTATGTGGGTAGTGATAACGGGACAGAATGGAAAGATGTTACGAAAGCTTTAACAACTGATCAGCAATATTGGAATGAGTGAGAATGAGAAGTCAAAGATGAAACTGAGGTTGTAAAGTTGGGTGCCTAAAAAGATGGTGGTGCCCCAAACAGAAAAAGGAGAGTTCAGGAGAGGGGCTGGTCTTTGGAGGGGAGAGGTAATGTGATGATATTGGTGATGCAGATCAGAACTCATGCATCCTTGCTCATTCTTGTGAGACCCCACTTTAGGCCTACTTGAAAAAAGGATGGGGATGTGGGGCTCGTAGTCACTGGTTTCTATCCCAGAGGGACAAGCCTTGTCTTCAAGGTACATCTATCAAAGTCACTAGGTGACCTGGGGGATAGAGAGTGAGTACAATGGCAGGAGGGAGGGCTGTGAAATTTTCCAATTCTGCACAGTTGATGATATAAGTGCCCAGGTAGATGCTTTTTTATAACTTTCCTGAGTCTGTTACACCTGGCTCAGAGAAGGGGAGGATAAGAAGTGTGCAAAGAAAAGTGCAAAAAGGAATGAACAGGACAGAACAGGGAGGAAAGAAGTGGTATTGTAGATAAAGGTAGTATGATATGTTGGAAACAAGCCACATATTTGACAGGGAAGGTAGGATGTGACCCATCTTCCCATCCGTAATAGCAAACTAGCCAATCATTGGAATCATATACCTCCCTGACCCAATCCCCACTTCAGAGACCCCTGCTTCTGAGAGAAGGAACTTGTTAGAAAGCTCTATATAGGCTGGCTAGGTATAATTCACTAGTCATATTAAATCACTACATTGAAGAAGGATCATTATACATACACTGATGATACTGGGCAAATCTCCTGTTTGGGACATCCAGGTGAGGGTCCACACATGCTCATAGCAGGTATTTAGATCTTTCTGCACCTTAAAATCACTGACATTGAACAACTGAGCTGCAGAGTCATCATTGCTGCCCTGTAAGAGCTCACGGAGGTCATGAGCAGAAATGTGCACCGGGATGCCTGTGGAGGGATATTTTCAAACAGTAAACACACAACATGAAATAACTCACCACAAAGGGTAAGGCAACTGAGAGCAAAACCCAAGTCTGCTGGAATAACCCTGAGTCCTCAAAGTAGAAATTTAAGAGAAACGTTAAGTCCTATTTACAGCTCCTTCGCACTAGGAAAATGTTATTTCATAGTGCTATTAACTCAATGCCTTTAATCTGCTGGGTGGTACAGTGGATAGAGCCCCGAGCCTAGATGCAGGAAGATGTGAGTTCAAATGCAGCCTCAGACACTTATTAGAAAAGTGACTTTGGGCAAATCACATGGCTTCTGTTTGCCTTGGTTTCCTCATCTGGAAAATAGAGATAATAATTGCATCTGCTTCCTAAGGTTGTTGTGAGAATCAAATAATATAATATTTGTAAAGTTCTTAGCACAGTACCTGGCCCGTAATAGGTGCCATATGAATGCAAGCGGTAATGAAGAGAAGGATGACCATTATTGCCATTGTTCCAGCTGTGTCCGACTCTCTGTGACCCCCTTCGGTGTTCTTTCTCTTGGCAAAGATACCGGAGTGGTTTGCCATTTCCTTCTCTAGCTCATCTTACACGTAAAGAAACTGAGGCAAACAGGGATACATTGACTTGTCCAGGGACACACAGCTAGTAGTACCTGAAGCAGATTTGAACTCAGGTAGATGAGTCTTCCTGATTCCAGGCCAGGGACCCTATCCGCTGCTCCACCTAACAACCCAAAGGATGACCATTACCACCTAATAATAATAATAGTAGTAGCTCATACTTACATAGCATTTAAAGGTCTGCAATGCACTTTCTTTCTTTTTTTTTTTTGAAGGGAGAAGGCAAGACAATCAGGGTTAAGTAACTTGTCCAAGGTCACAAGTTCACACAGTGCAATGAACTTTCAAAACAGCAATTTACTTTATTGTCACAATCACCCTAGGAATTAGATATTATTATTATTATCCCTAATTTACAGATTGAGGAAATGGAACTGAGAGAAGTCAAACAATCCACTACAGGAATAGAGAGCATATGAGGCAGAGGGCTTCCAATCCAGGTTTGCCTTAGTCCAAGACTGATATGCTACGCAATGTACCACGCTGCCTCTCTCATGGCAGACTGGCAGACAAGACAAACCCATCTAATGCCACCAACCCTGGAATTACATTTCAGATCACATATTCAAGTCTTGAAATCTTAATTAAATTTTTTATTTGTACTGAAAAAATCCCAACTGGCCTTAAGAAAAGTAAAAAACACCTGATCACCTTTCATGTGATCACACATATCAGTTGACACCTGTGTCATAGAATAAAAAAGCTGGTTTTGGGGTCAAGAAGTCTCAGTTTGAATCCTGGTTCTGCCATTGCTGCCTGTGAGATTTGGGGCAGGGCATTTAACATTCCTGGGCCTCAGTTTCCTCATCTGCAAAATGAGGCAAGTTGAAATAGACCAGGAGTTAATTTGAGGTCCATGAAATAGTCTGTTTAAATGAGAGATAGACAGACAGGCAGGCAAGCAGAGAGGCAGACAGATGGATGGACAGATAGACAAGCAGATAGACAGATAGATAGATAGATAGATAGATAGATAGATAGATAGATAGATAGATAGATATTGATAGATAGATAGATACCTATTTTTCAATATCACTGCTTTCCTTTATAATGCTCTATATCTCATTTTATGCATTTACAAACATTATTCTGAGAGAGGATCCATATGCTTCAGCACACTGCCAAAAGGGGCACACACACACACACACACACACAAAGAAGATTAAGAAACCCTGAAGGGGCTCCAATGACCCCTTTAGCTCTAGACCTATGACCCTATGAGACCAACGAAATGAGGGGTTACAGTGAGATAACTTTTAAAATTCCTGCCACATCTACATCATTTGATCCCATGACCTACCTTTTACATGTCACCTCATTTGATCTTTATAAGAGTAAAGTAGGTGCTATTATTATCCCCATTTTACAGATGAGGAAATCAAGGCTGAGAAAGGTTAAATAAGTTGCCCAGAGTCACACATCTAGCAAGAGTTAGGATTTGTTCTCAGATTTTTTTGACTCCCAGTCCAGGACTTTATCCACTATGACACTCTGCTGTCTCTAGGTAATCTATTATTATTAATTAATAAAATCAGCATGAATATAATATTATTATGAATATACATCTTGAAATTAGATATATGGATGGTCACTACAGATAGATGAGATAGATGAGATAGATAAATAGAGCATTTATTAAACCTTTATTGTATGCCAAATTTAAAAGCAGAAACACCCCATGTTCAGTTTCTTCTTTACCGGCTATCACTGTCTTGGGAAGTTGGATCTGAAAATGTCCTCCTAAAGGTGGGCTTATCCTTTGTAGTCTCTGGATTGTCACGTTGACCCCTCTTAGGTCTTCATCTGCTTCTTCCCGTGGCAAATAACTATTGCACATCAGACACAAAGGAGTCAATAGCAAGCATCCAAGGCAAGAAGCACTTCCACCCTCATCAAGCCAAAGAAATCCCATGACACCTGGGCATGAAACAAACCTGACCCATGGTGATGGCCATGTGGAAATACTAGGGGAGAAATAAAGTAGACTAAATGACCAAGAGTCCTTCTGACCTTCACCTCACAATGAATCAAATGGAAGATATGAAGACCCTCTCCAAAAGAAGGTCATTTAACATGGGTCTTAGAACTGTGGAATCTATGGGAAAAGAGTGACTGCCACAGTAATTCAGAGTCAGAGGATAGATTATCTTATTTGAATGCCAAGGAAAGAACTTTAAAATCCCATTTTAGTTCATCAACAAACTGGCATTGAACTAAGAGCTATGGATACAAAGAAAGGCAAAAACCTCGTCCCTGTCCTCAAGGAGCTCATATTTTCACAAGGAGTACAAGTAAAAAGTATCTAAGCAGGATATATACAGTGTAAAAGGAAGATAATTTCAGAGGAAAGACACTAGCAATGGGATAGGGAGTAATGGGGGCTAGGGTAGGGAGTAGATTGAAGGGAAAGGCATCCTGCAGAAAATAGGATTTAAATTGAGCCTAGATGGAAGAAGCCACTGAAGTCAGGAAACAGAAGTAAAGGAGAGCATTCCAAGCATGGGGGGGAAGGGGGTAGATCTGGGAGGAGGTGAATAGGAAATGAAAAGGCACAGATTCAGGAGATGGAATGAATGTCACATGGGAGGAATAGCAAGTAGACCAGGGTTACTGGATTGTAGAGGGGAGTAAAGTATAAGAAGACTAGAAAGGTAGGAAAGGGCCAGGTTGTAAAAATGCCAAACAAACAAGAATTTTTATTTGATCCTGTAACAAGGTAACAAGGAGCCATCATCATGATGACTTACGGTGGATTATGACAGTTATTACTACTAGCCTGTGCCTTTGGGTAAAACAGTTCTCTTTCTGGGCCCATTTTCTCATCTGAAAAATTAGGATATTAGATCATAGATCTGGAGCTAGAAGGGACCTCACAGGTCATCTAGCTTAACTCTCTCATTTTACAAATAAGGAAACTGAGGCCAACGGAGGTTAAATGACTTGCCTAAGGTTGCACAAGCACTAAGTGTCAGAGACAGGATTTGAACCTGGGTCCTCTGACCCCAGAGTCAGTGCTTCTCCCATTGTACTACTCTAGATGAAAGGAATTTATGAACTTTGAAATTAAAAAAAAATATTTAATCAACTTTATAATTTTTAAAAATCTTCTCACAAACATCCATAGCAACCAATAAATAGCTAAATCCCTCACTTCTGTCTTTGTGATTAAGCAAATATATCTCTTACACCAGTTCAGTAACTTTTTTATAATAGGGCTGCAACAATGCTAATATAATTGACCTGTGGGTCAGTTGCTATTACCCTCTAGTTATCTGAATTCATCCATCCTTCTCTTTTTGAGGGTATTTAGGTTGCCACCATACCAACACACATGAAGTTACAGTGAATTAAACATAGACAGAATCATGCTGTCTACACTTTCCTGTAATAGTAGATTCTCAAGACATGGAAGCTAAGAGAATTGCTTTTGGTTCCAAAAAGGGTAAGGCATCTGGGTTCTACTCATCTTATAAAGGTTTGGGGAAATCATTGTCCTATAGTGGGAGGAACACTGGTTTGAAAGTCAGAAGACCTAGGTTTAAATGCAGACTCTTTCATTTATTTCCTGTGTGACTTTGGACAAGTTGCTTTTCAAAGTTCAACGAGATCATCCTGGTATTGGACCTGGAGTTGAAAGACTTCAGTCTGCATCCCCACTTTGCATTTATTACTCATGTGACCTTCTGAGGACTCTCTAGGACTCAGTTTCTTCATCTATAAAATGAGGGGGTTGGACCAGATGGCCTCAGAGTTTCCTTCTGTCTCTAAAATTACAGTTCTATGAAAATAGCATCCTTATTTCTGTTAACAACGTTGCTGGAGAAATAAAGTGCTTGTGGAGTGCTGGTGCCATCTAGTGGTCATTATAGGGAGAACCAGCTTTTTTTCCTCAATCAGCTTAGAATGGAAGACCTGGAAATTCTAAAACAGTGGAAAACAGCAGTATTGTGAGCTTCTTGTAAGTCCAGGATATGAAACGAATGGATTTCACTTTACAAAATAGCTGCATCACAAAGTAGGAGTCTCTAAGTATTGAATAATGCAGTGACCCATCATGGTTCTGGAAGACCTATGATGACATAGAGGTGATGAATTCAAAGAGTAAAACTGAGCACAGATTGTTTGAGAACTTGTTTTGCTTCATTGTGAACATTTGTTAGAAAGGTTTGCTTTACTTTTTTCCTAATGGAGTTAGAGGGAGAGAGTTGGGAAGCAAAGGGGAATAGGGATAGAGCTTACACACACATACAGGCGCACATGTTTGTGCAAAAAATAAAAGAAAAACAAGAGGATGATTGAAGAATTTTAAATGCATAGAAGAGAACAGAAGGAATCACAGACAAGCAAGGCAAATTTGAAAACGATATGCTGGATTAACTTATATACTTAACAAAGAAAATTGTACAAAATGGAGATTTGTAGTTTCATATGGAAAAAAGATAAATATACAGAGAGATAGATAGACAGATAGATATAGATAGATAGATAGATAGATAGATAGACAGACAGACAGATAGATAGATAAATTCTCCCAAAAAACATAAGCATTTACTGAGAAATGACTGGCTTTTGCAGTCATAATGTCTGAGTTTGAATTACTGTAGAAAACTGGAAAACAGAAAAAGTTTTATGACCACTTCTTGAGTATGTGGTTGAAGGGATTTTTTTAGGTATAGTTAGACTCAATGATCTCTGAAGTTCCTTCCAACTCTGAGATTCTGTGATTCTGCTACCACTATGACCCTAAACAAGTCAGAACTTCACAATTTCCTCATCTTTAAAGTAAACTAGATGATTTTAGAATCATAGATTTAAGGCTGAAAGGGACCTTAGAGGTCATCTAGTTCTCATTTTAGGCAGTTAGGTGGCACAGTGAATAGAGTCAGGAAGACCTGTGTTCAAATTTGGCCACAGACACTTACTAACTATGTGACCACAGGGAAGTCATTTAACCCTGTTTGCCTCAGTTTCTTCATCTGTAAAATGAGCTGGAGAAGGAAATGGCAAAAGGTACTCTATTATCTATGCCAAGAAAACCCCAAAAAGGGTCACAAAGAGTCAGACTCCACCAAAACAAGTAACCAACAATGTGCTCATTTTATGGGTGAGATGTGAAGTGGCAATGAAAGGCAGAAACAGAATTGGAACCCGTGTCCACTGACTCCAAATCCAACTCTCTTTCCACTGCTACACACTACTGCTTTTGGATTCCTTTCAATTCTAAATCAATTATCTTAATGGTAACCAAGAAGGTCAGTTTCTAGAAGTGGGGAGAAAAAAACCCAGCTGATTTCTGCATCTGAAGAGCCAGAATCACAGAATTTAAGAGTTGGGAGGAACCTCAGCAGTCCCCTAGGCCAACCCATTCACAAAAGGAATCTCTACTGTAATATGCCCAAATAACTGTAAACACTGAGGAGGCACAAGGAAGTAAAGGCCCTTCCTACCAAGGCTGAAGAAGAGGAAGTTCACCGTCACAGCCTGCCAGCCATATGGTTATGTTGTAGGTTGGTGGGACTCTAGTCACAGAAAGGGATTCGATGAGCTTCCCCCCTGGTCGAGCTGTTCTGGAATTGATTTGGGAAACTAAAAGAAAGGAAGAAAGAAAATAATCATCACAAATCAAAAAGTGACTACAGCTGGGAACTCCAAGCTGTGAGAAAGACCCTCATGGGGATACCAAGCTCCAAACAATCAGTCAGCCAATAAGCATTTAATGGGGATACAGAGAAAGGGGAAAGAGAAAGTATCCGCATAAAACATGGGTCTCCCTCCATATATAACCTTTACTAATGCAATTGGAGAGTGCAGTGGATTGAGTACCTGGTCTGGAGTCATGAAGACTCAGTTCTGAGTTCAAATGTGACCTCAGACACTTACTAGCTCTGTGACCCTGAGCAAGTGATGTTACCCTTTTTGCCTCAGTTTCCTCATCTGTAGAAAGAGTTGGAAAAGGAAATGGTAAACTTCTCCAGGATCTTTGCCCAGAAAACCCCAAAATGGTTGGCAAAGAGTTGGACATGACTGAAAAGCAACTGAACAGCAATAATGCAATTGGAAGAGAATGGAAGAATGAAGTGCCTGTGGCACCTGACAGGTCAGTACCAGGAGAAAAATGTGAAATTAAGTTTCTATCATAACCAGGCTAAGACACATTCAGGTCATAGTTGAAGGACTCCACTGCCAAGGCCTTTGTAATGGAGGCATAGACATGAATATAATCAACAAATAATTTGTTTCATGACCTTTCCTCTCTTCATTCTACCTCCTCCTTACATTTTCTGAGAAGTCTGTCCTGAGCCTGCTCAGACATACCAACAGAGGACATTGACTTAACATAACAGAATTCCGGAGTATCTGATCAACCGAAAAGTACCATATTGTTTTTGATGTAAGCTCTTTGGGGGTAGGAATGGTTCCATTTTTGTCTTTATGTCCCCAACTCAAGTATAGTCTTTAGAATACAGTAGTTGCCTAATAAATGCTTCTTGGCTGGTTGGTTGATTGATTAATAAGCCACATTTTGCTTCCTAGAAATAGTATTCCTAAAACATGGGTGCTACCTATAATCATTGTAATAGTACCATAAGTAAAACTTAAGCCTCTCTGGTCTTCCAGTAGTGCAGAGGCAAGTCACAGAAACCCAGCCTATTTCTGATGACTGGTTTGCTCCTGCAGAAGGCAAGAGAAAGAGACTCAGGGGCTATTTGCATACCTGTTCCAAGTCCCTTATAAATAAGAACCTTGCTGCAAACCCTACCTCCCCTCTCTATCCCTTACTTTCATTTCTATCCTTGAAGCTACTAGAAACTTGGAACTAGAGGACATCCCTAGGATTCTCTTCCCCAAAAAGATTCAACCTTGTCCTAAAGTTAGGGTTTGGGGAGGCTAGGTGGCACAGTGAGTAGAGCACCGGCCCTGGAATCAGGAGACCTGAGTTCAAATTTGGCCTTAGACATTAATACTTACTAGCTGTGTGACCTTGGGCAAGTCACTTAATCCCAAATGCCCTGCCCTCCACCCTCCAAAAAGCAAAAAAAAAATAATAAAAAAGTTAGGGTTTTATATTCCCACAGGCAGATTGATGACTCAAAGGCTGTGATTTGAAGCTGCTAAGGTGGTGAAAGGCCATACATTGCGGTGAATACAGAGATAACCTTGGACCTGGTTCAAGTCTCTGATACAAAGCAGCTATATGACAATGGGCAAGTCTCTTAACCTCTCAGAGCCCACAAGCAATTCTAGAAAACTCTTAAGTTGGAGATAAGATGCTACCATGTTCAGGTAGACAGAGAGTACCCTATATCAAAGGGGTTAAATTCAAGCCCAGGGCAAAATTCCAGGATGAAGCCAAACCAGATTAAAGTGTAATTAGGAAATATTTAACAAAATAGATGAAAATATAATAAAACAGAGATAAATGTTAATTTATGATTTTCTAAGTCAATATCCACCTGTAGGGATCAGTTTCTATTTGACACTACTGTCCTACACCAATGAAATCATGGAACACTTTGTCCAATAAAAAGTTTATTTATATATGTATATACACACATATATGTGATAGAGAGAGAAAGAGAAAGGTTTGAATAGATAGATAATAGAAAGACAGACAGGTAGATAGATAGACTAATAGAAAATATATAGCTACCCTTCAGTCTATTGTCTCCCAACCTGACACTAGCAGGCTGTGTCCTCATGGAAGAAAATACTTTATGGGTCCCCAATCCTCAAGTTATAGCTCATAAGTTATCTTTATATAGCTTTATATATGTAGCTTTATATAGCTCACTAGTTATCTTTAATTCCAACCAGTAGATATGAATAGCTGAAAGCAGAGGCATTGACCAGTATGATAAAATAAGAACAGTGCTATAAAGCATTGCCCGCATTAACTCATTGTGGGATGTATTCTCCAAGAAATATATATGACATCATTGAGGAGAGTACACATAAATTAAAAGTCATTGATAGTGAGGCACACACATAGGAAACACATAAGGCCAAGGAAATTCATATCTCTGACACTGCAAAGCCATAATGTCCTTTTACTCCTTGTATCATCCTTACCATTCTACACACCAGATGCAATGTCTCTGCTGGACAGATTGCTGAGCAGGGGCTCTCTGGTCCTGCTTCTCTCCATGACTCAACTCTCACCTTCCAGGGCTAATTTTCCTCTGAAAATGTGATCGGCTCTTTTCTCTACTGCCAGGAATTATGCTTCTTGAAGTTGCTTCCTGTCCATACTAGCTTTCCTGCTCTCTCTTTTTTCCATACTAGATGCATTAAGCTTCCTATTTGTGGGTCACCCCAGTCATGGCAAGATGTCATGGCCAATGTAAGAAAAAGAGGGAAATCTCTCCCCTTGCTGCTCTCTGGGACAGGGACAGAGTGAGAGGTTATATTCCACATAGCTGATTCCTGCCTCAAATATTCCTAGACTCTCTCTCCCTCAAGGCTAGCAAACTTACTTTTTTAACGTCCACCAGGATATACCCAATCTTCAGCCAGCCATTGACCAGGAATCCTTCTAACTACTCCAAGAAAACCTCAACACTCCAAAAGAAAAGAGCAAAGCAGAGGTTTCTTTGACATTAACACCTCATTACCTCTTTTATCTACCCCTAATTTTTATTGATTAGATCAACCGGGCTGAGGGTTGAAGGACTTCATACATACATACATACATACATACATACATATATATATATATATACACATACATATGTTTATAGGTTTCCTTTCAAAAGATTTAAGGGTGCAGTCTATCTTTAGACCAATACAGTATCATTTACTAAGTAACTACAATTTAGCCAGCACTATGATAGGTACAATAGAGATTATGAAGGAAATAGAAAATAACATATGTACTCAATTGTTCACCTTCTGATTGGAAAGACAAAACTTATCCCAGAAAATTCTGTTGATGGCTCGAGATTCTATAATTCAATACTGAATTGCATGCCACAAACCATTGGCAATGTTTCCTCTATTTTTTTTGTTAGCAATGAGCACATGACTGACATGTGAAGTGTACTATGAAGACTAAGTGTATATAGAGTTTACTGTGTAAATAAAATGTAATTTCAGACAAAGTTGATCTGACATATTTAATGGAATATATGTTTACTTGGAAGGATGAGACAAAAAAGAAGAGACAAAGGAAAGAGAAAGGCAGAAGAGCCAGAATTGTCCATTGTCATAGATGCCAAGGGAGGTATGAGGTTTCTTGTAACTGGATCCAGGGGATAATTGTGCTGTCTGGTAAATAGACATAAACAGTGAACACGATGACTATAATTAGTATTACACAACCCAAATTGTTTATTTAATCGCTTTTCTTTGTGACAATTTTCTGTGTGTGTTTGTGTGTGTGTGTGTGTGTGTGTGTGTGTGTGTAATTAGTGACAAGGCTGATGGTTCTCCTTGATTTAACTTAATCTTCAGGGCCAAAATCACACACACGTTAAGAGATAAATGCCCTGGCAGGGTTTCTGTGCTCCTAATTCAACCACCTCTAGGCCCAAAATGAAATGCCATTCAATTTCATTTGGACTCTTTACCTGAGCCAATGTGCCCTACTCTATGCCCCAGATCAGGTGTCCTGGGGATCAGAAAGTGAAGGCAGCAGACCCAGAAGGCCCTAGTCTGCCTATTAAGCATAATCAACATACATATATGGGAGGGTAAGGGGAGAAGGGAGTTGGAAAGAGACAGAGATGTGATGGTAAATATTTGACAACCAGCTCTCTGGAAGGGAAATATAGCCTTGACATACCCTTAAGTTTAATTTGCATTATTAACATTTTCTTTGCTTTCTTAAATCCAGACAATCAAGCCCTGATCTGCAGTGTTTGCAGATTTTTTCAAGGTATAGGTGTTCACACTGAAAATTTAACAATCTGCTCATCTCCCCTAAGATAGTTGGAGATGGCTCTAGCACAGAGAGGCCCAATTCACATTGGCATGTGACCTTGCAAAAGCCTTGAGTGCTGCTCAAACCAGATTAAAATGTAATTAAGAAATGTTTAACAAAATAAATGAAAGTATAATACAATATAGATGATGTTAAATGTGGACTTTCTAAGGCAACATGTGACCTGAAAGGATCCATTTCTATTTTTACCTTACTCTAACTGTCACATCCCTGGGAGTAGGGTGAGAAAGGGAAAGGAAAACTCAGGGGAGGGTACTAAAGTCCACAGAAAAGGAGACCATGCAATGATGAACAGTACTGGATCTCTATCATCAAGGGAAGAAGAAAGCTTTAGAATTAAGGGAGAGGTGGAAAGACCAAAGGGAAGAAAAAACCAGGCCCCTAGCTGTCCTTTCTGACCAGTTCCTGCTTCCCAACCCTTAGGGACCATAAGAGGACCAAAGCAGGCTTAGTCAGTCAGAGGATTAGCAAAAATTTCTGCAAATAAAAGTACCCATGATCTATTTAATCACATGCAACTAACAAACCAATAAAAACAAAGCCATTCCCTCATCTGATTGGGAAACTGTTTTGCATAGTGGGTAGCTTCAGGACTAAAATCCAAGATGACCTGGGTTTGAATCCTTCTTTAGTATTTACTGGCTATATGACCTCATAAAGCCTCCCTGAACCTCAGTCTCCTTAGCTATAAAATTGAGGATATTAATAGCATTTACCTCACAGAGAGTTGAGAAGATCAAATGAGATAAAACATAAAATGCTTTGCAAACTTCAAAAAGCTATGTAAATGTTAGTGAGTTATTATTATCTGTTCTGGGCTGCCATAAATTTATTTAACAGGATTTAATTCCACAATTAAAGATTTTAAAAGCTCAAAAATGCACACACTTGGCCAGTGAACACATTTGTAGTGAGTGAATTTTAGTTGATGTGTAAATAAGATCCACCCTTTCCTGCTTTGAAAGGAGCTAGAAAAAAGGGCAAGTATCCACTGTCTGAAGTGGGAAAGGGGATTTCACTGAAGAAGAGCTTGAAGAAGGGCAGAAAGGAGACACTGAAGATGAACTTGAAGGAGGTTATTCAGACCTTGATTTATCTTCAACCACAACCACCTGTTTCTTTTTATTATTAGTATTATTTTTTTTTTGGTCTTTGAATTATCCTTGTCCATATATTTATGCATAATGGGCTCAGAAACATTTATTAAATTTAATTGAACTGGAACATACCAAATTTATCTTCCTCTGTAGTTAGGTAATGAAGCACAAAACTAAAGGGAATTCATACTCTGGATGCCCTTCATGTCCACTGTCAATCTTATCAGTTCTACTTCCACAACATGCCTTACATCTGTCACCTTCCCTCTACTTGTGCAGCCAGGGCTATAGTTCAAATTTTCCCAACTTCTTGCCTGAATTATTGGCTTTCTCATTGATCTCCCTGCTCCAAGTCTCTCTCCTCTGAAATTCATCTCCCATATAACTGATAAAGTGCTTTTCTTAAAGCTCAGGCAGCTATAACCACAGCATTCCCTATAAATACATTATATAAATTTCTAAATAAATTCCAACAACATTTTTCAGTTGAGGAAATTGAGGCACAGAGAGGTTGTAATTTGTGCAAGGGTCACACAGCTAGTAAGTGTCTGAGGTCAGATTTAAACTCAGGAAGATGAGTTTCCTGACTCTTGGCACAACACTCCATGCACTGTGCCATCTAGCTGCTTCAACAGTAACCTATCTGAAAAGTGTCCATCCAGCCTCTGCTCAAAAATCTCCTGAGGCAGCCATTCCACTTTTAGACAATCGCCATTTAATGTTTCACCATCTACTTAAGCATAACAACTGTTTTGTAGAGATGGATTAACCTGCCAAACACAAGGGGAACTTTCCCATCCTGGATAGCCAAAGCTCACCTGCCTGGTAAATACGAGGACTAAGGCAGATACAGAAAAACAGAATATGGCAACAGACAGATAAAAGGGATCTCATCCCTACAATTCAGTCCTAACATTTTCTTATGGCAATAGGGAAAGCATCTCTGATTTTGTGAGCATGGGGAGCTCTTGAAAAAGGATTTCCTTCTGCCAATTCACCAAAAAGAAGTGAGTTGCAGATAAGGACCTAAATCACACATCACGATTTCCTCGGACTTATGGGGCACATTACTTGGAAAAACCCAATAATTCTGGTATTATTTTGTGTTAGCAGTAGTCATGCTCATGTGCTTCTACTCACACTAAGATGACTCAGAAGACAGAACTTGAAGATATGAGAGTGAATTGAACTGATTTCTCTGCTTTTAGCTAGTTCTGTCAGTTGAATACTCTATTTCAGCAGTTCTCAACCTGTGGGTCACGACCCCTTTAGGGGTCGAACGACCCTTTCACAGGGGTCACAGGGGTCACCTAGGACAATCGGAAAACACACATTTCCCAATGGTCTTAAGAACCAAGACATAGCTCTTCTATGAGTCTCTAGGCAGGTCCGCCCGCATACAAGTATTAAAGGGTCGTGGCATTAGGAAGGTTGAGAACCACTGCATTTCATGCCATACACATTTCATCTCTTTGTTGTGCTTTGTGCTGGTAGGTTTAGAATTAATATTAGAGCAAGGAAATGTACAAATGTTATCTTCTTAAGAGCATGATTCAATGACTGGTAAAGATACAATAGCAATGATATAAGAAGGATCATTCAAGCCTATAGAGAAAGAGAATCATTCACACCAAATGGCAACAGAAATTGTAGCCAAAAAAAACCAAAACATGATGTCAAGAGATGATAAACTATTGCTACAAAATATCTTAGTTATTCCTGAAAACAAACTGGTAGAGCAGATAGAGTGCTGAACTTAGAATCAGGAAGACCTGAGTTCAAATCCTTCCTCAGGCATTTCCTAGTTGTATGACCTTGAGCAACGAGCTTAACCTCTCTCTGACTCAGTTTACTCATCTCTAAAATAGCGATAAAGTGAAACAACATATGTCAAGTGCTTTCTAAACTTTAAATTACTACATAAATGTGAGCTATTAGAGCATAGCGTAAGCTTCCTAAAGTTGGAAAAAACAAAAAACAAAGCAGAAGCAAGAACAGGTGGGAAAAATACCTGCCAATCTTTACATAAAGAAAAAATGCTCATAATATGCAAGACAATACAAAGACTGGAATAATAAATATTGGGGGGAGAAAGCGATGTTTTTGGATGAAACTTACTTTTTCATTCAAAGTACCATCGTAAGGAGAAATTCAGGTAGGCCTGTAAGGGGCATCTACTATAAAACACCCACCAAAAAAAATGTTTTAAGGATTTTTTACATCTAGCAGAGTTGCAAGTCCAGTCCCCATTGAGCAAATGATGAGCTCTGAGAAATCTATTGATATACAAACAAGAGAATGGTTAGAGAATTACAGAAATTCCCAAATGGATGTGGAATGTTGCAACTTAACCATGTACCATTACACATGTCATGAAAGGCTGAGAAATTTTTCCAAGAGGAGACAAATATGATTTGATGGCCTACAAACTCACCTGACTTAGACATCGAAAAATCTGAGAAACTGGACTGTTAATCAAAGGTACTTTTAATAGCCAATTGAATTAAGGTTCAGTTTCATGGCAAAGAATTAAATAAAAGTTTCAAAATCTTGTTGACTCAATACCAGACCTGGAAAATAAGTGATTACAGCAAAATGCTGACATATTACATGATAAAAAGTTTTTCTTTTTAAGATGTAAAAAGCTGCAGTGTTTAGCATAAGTCAATAGCTTTAAATGGTTTTACTTTGTCCCAGTTAATTTGCACAGCACTGTGGTAGTGAAGGACTGCCTAAAGCACACAGCTAAGAAATGTCAGAGGTGGTACTTGAACTCTAAACCTGACATTCTATCCATTATGCCATGCTGCCTTTATAACCCTGAGGATAAGGACAAGGTTCAAGCAAAGACAAAATAGGGAACCTCTAGTCTCTCACCACTTTGTCATTCAATCATCTTTCAATTTTGTCTGACTCTTCATTACTGCATTTGAGGTTCTCTTGGCAAGGATACTGGAGTGGTTTGCCATTTCCTTCTCCAGCTTATTTTACAGTTAAGGAAACTGAGGCTAACAGGGTTAAGTGACTTACCCAGGGTTACACTGCTAGTAAGTGCCTGAGACTGAATTGAACTTCTAAACATGCGCCTTCCTGTTTTCAGGTCCAGTGTTGTATCCACTGCACCACCTAGCTGCCATAACCATTAAAAAGTATATACCCTTCCTTTCTTTTAAACTATAAAGTACAAGATTTATGATAATGTCATAGATCTAAGCTAGAAGGAAGCTTAGACATCATCTAGTCCAAACACTTCATTTTTCAGTTGAGGAAACTGAGGCACAGAGAGGTTGTGATTTGTCCAAAACCACACAGGTAGTAAATGACAGAAAGATTCAAATTCAGGTTTTATAATGTCAAGTTCATTTCTCTTTCTATGGGAGACCATTAAAGTGATCTGTACCCTCAGTTGTCATCACTCTTTTAAGTAGTTTTGTTTAACTGTGCTAGGGCATATACTCTAGGAAGAGGAAGTAATTTGTATTTATTGGGTAGTATCTCTTCTATCAAAATAAAGCATATAGGTCAGTGGTTCTCAACCTGTGGGTCACGACCGCTTTGGGGGTCAAATGACCTTTTCACAGGGGTCACCTAAGACCATGATATTTCCCATGGTCTTAGGAACCCAGGCACCGCTCCTCTATCCGTCTCCAGGCAGGTCTGCCCACATGCAGATACGCCCACATACAAGTATTAAAGGATCACAGCATTAGGAAGGTTGAGAACCACTGATATAGGTAAAAGAAAAGAAAATAACCAATGACAAGTAAGGTAGAGAAAATGTTTGAGAGACAGGGAAAGAGGCAGGAATTAGATAATCACCTGCTAAATTTCTATCTGCAACAATAATTTCATCTATGTAGAATGGGCTCTTCTCATGGACTTGGGGAAACACATCAATCTGATGCACCAGCACAGGGGAGTTGGCCAGATAGTTGTGGAGGTCCTCAGAGTGCCGCACACATGTTTCCCAGAGGTCGTTACAGACAAACTTCCAGCTGAAAAACAACAGATAGGGTGAAAGTTGATCATACCTGATAAGTAGCAGAGAGGAGAATTGAAGGGTCACTTAGAAACCCCTCTTCTTTGGGAATGGGGAGACTGAGTTTGGAAGGGTTGGATTTAAGCAGTAATTCTCAGACACTTTCAATCTCCATATTACTTAGATGGGAAAAAGATCCCTGACATGAGTTAACCTACCAAACTGGTTACCACTGGGGAAAAAAAAAGTCTTAGTCTAACAAAGATTCTTAACCTGGGGTCCATGGATCTGTAGTGAGTCCATGAACAGATTTTCAAAGGACACTTGTAAACTCAGATGAGAAAAATCACATCTTTATTTTCACTAACCTAACTGGAAATTTGGCATTTTCTTCTATTATGATTTTTTAAAAAACATTTTGAGAAGTGGTCTATAGGCATCACCAGGATGCCAAAGGTATCCATGACTCCAAAAAGGTGAAGAAACTTTGCATTAGAATGAATGGAAAGAAAGGCATGGTTTTTTGATGAGATGCCACTTAAGCCCTCTCTTAAATTAGTCATTATTGATTCATGCCTGAAGCAAAAGAATGAATGTCTTCATGAGAGCATAGATAAGTATTACAAGGTCCCTGCCCACCTAATATATGAAGTACTCTTGAGGACTACACTTTGGAGACTCATCTCAGCCTCCTAGTTTTCCTTTGGTCAATAGTTTATCACAGGTCCTTTTGCCTGACTCTCTATTTCACCCCTCTGTGAATGTTACAAAAAATGAATCAAGCAAGCATTTATTAAGCACCCTGTGTGTACTGGGCACTGTGCTAAGTTTAAAACAATCCTTGCCCTCAAGGAGCTTACTTGTTATTTGAGGAAACATTATTTAGAGTCAGAGTGCCTAGGATCACATATTGACTCTTTAATTTACTACTCGTGTAATAATGAAGAGGTCACTTCCCCAATTAGGGCCTTTGGTTTTGTCATCTTCAAACTGAAAAATTGAACTAAATGGCCTCTACATTTTCATCCAATTCTAAATTTAAATTTTATTATCTTATGATCCTATGTAAAATATCTACAAAGTAAATGCAAAGCAAGTGGTAGGCATTAGGAAGGATCTTATGGTAGTTGAGGTAAGCTTAGAGGAAGCTAGAGATTCTAAGGGGCAGTCTTTTGGTACAGTGGATAGAGTGCCAGACCTGGAATCAAGAAGAGTCATCTTCCTGAGTTCAGATCTGGCCTCAAGACACTCTCTAGATGTGTGTCCCTGAGCGAGGCACTTAACCTTGTTTGCCTCAGTTTCCTCAGCTACAAAATGATCTGGAGAAGGAAATGGCAAACTGTTCCAGTATGTCTGTGAAGAAAATCCCAAAAGGGGTCACAAAAAGTTGGATACTACTGGGAAAATGACTGAAGAGATTCTAGAAGGCAAAAGTGAAGAGTGAGTGCTTTCAAACAGGTATGCTGAGGAGTTCCACTATAAGCCAGATAGGGGGACAACCTGTACAAAGTTAGGGAGATGGGAGATGAATCCCCGTGTTCAAGGAGGAGTGAACAGGCAACTTTGGCTAAAATACAGAGTTCGTGAAAGAGATTATAGTGCAATAATCTTGGAAAGTAAGGCTAGAGACATTGTAAAGGACTTTAAACATTTGAGAAATTTTTACTTCATCTTAGAGGCAATTGGAAGCCACAGGAATATTTTCAGCAGAGGAATAACATGGTCAGGCTGTGTATTAGGAAAATCAGTTTGTCAGTTGTGTATAAGTCTGAATTAGATGCGAGGAACGAGCACCCTTGATGCCAAACATGGCCCTCTACGTCTTCAAATGTGGTTTTTGACTGAATCCACACTTCACAGAACAAATCACCTTAATAAAAGGATTTGTTCTGTAAAACTTGGACTCAGGCAAAAGGCCACACCCAACATTCCTGCCCCCTGAGATAGGAGAAAGAGGAGAGGAAGGTGAAGGAGGCCTATGGAAATACCCACTATGACTGATGTCATTTCTGTTACAGCCATACCCATGATTATTATAACAGGTAAGAGACTCATTGCTTTGAGTTCTCATCTTCATTCTGTCTCCAACTCATTATGTAACCCTGGGGAGGGTCCTATCTAGGCCCCATTTTCCTTTAATATAAAATGGAGTTTGAATAAATCACTCCTAAGATCTTATCTAGTTCTAACATTCTGTGATTCCATATATATATTTAAGAAGTGAAGTCATCCTCTAGAAAGGATACCCTGTCTCAAGATTTAAATTTATTCACTATTATTAATGACAATAATTAATTTCTCTTATTTTGATACTCTACTATTCATAACGGATTATGGGGTCATAATGCCTAACATACAATCAGACAAAGTAAACAGTTGTTACTCTAGGTATATTGTTGCCTTCATCCTAAGGAAACATGAACCCCAATCCTCTGAATTCAAACTCTCCCAAATTAAGTACCTTTCAGTCCTCATCTGCTCTGGATTCCATCCACAGGCAATCTTCTTCTTTACGATCTTATGAAATTTACTTGTGAAGGATACTGAGATAATCATGGTGTCATTCATATGACCTTTATATGCAAAGCACAGCTAGAGATAAAAAATAAACCCATCTTTTTGTTGATTAATACAAGCAGCAATCCGTCAACAAGTATTTACTGAACATACAGTATTTGACCAACACTGTGCTAGACATTAAAGGATAATGATAGATAGATAGACAGACAGACAGGCAGGCAGGCAGGCAGACAGACAGACAGGCAGGCAGGCAGGCAGGCAGACAGACAGGCAGGCAGGCAGGCAGGCAGGCAGACAGAGGCAGACAGAGACAGACAGGCAGGCAGGCAGGCAGACAGACAGACAGACAGGTAGGCAGGCAGGCAGGCAGACAGACAGACAGGCAGGCAGGCAGGCAGGCAGACAGGCAGGCAGGCAGGCAGGCAGACAGACAGACAGACAGGCAGGCAGGCAGGCAGGCAGACATACAGATAGACAGGCAGGCAGGCAGACAGATAGACAGATAAATAGAATTGTCAAGGTGATATATGTATGGAAGGGATAGAGATAATAATATTAATAACTAGCAATTATATAACACTTTAAGGTTTACAAAATACTTTGTTATCTTATTTGATCCTCACAACAACTTTTATGAGGTTTGTGCTATTTTTATCCTTATTTACATCTGAGAAAACCGAGCTTCAGAGAAATTAAGTGACTTACCCAGGGTCACAGAGTTATTAGTAAGTGTCTGAAGTGGATTTGAACCCATCTTGATGACTACAAGGCCAAAGTATTATGGCAGCTAACTGGATAGGGGCAGAATCAATTATTTCATTGGTATAGGGCAGCAGTTTTCATACTACGGTCCTGGGTCCTCTGGACCCCTGAGCTCATTTTGGGGGTACGGGAGAGCAGTCCCTAAATATTTCCATAATAATACAAAGACGTGGGAGTCGCTAATAAAGTATCAAGAGTTAGTACACATAGAAACAAAAGTTCTTTGAGGTCTTAGCAATTTCTAAGAATGTAAAGGAGTCCTGTTACAAAAAAGTTTGCGAGCTTCTAGTGTAACCTTTTCTGAAACTAATAGTTAAGTTGCCTTTCCCAGAGTCACACAGGCATGACAATGTTAGACATATACACGTTAGGCTCTCACTCCACTTTACATCTACTACTCTGCCTGGTTTCAGCTCCACAGAACAAGATGCCCCACCCAGAACAGGCTCATCCCTTCTAAATTCACCACCATGTTGCTAACTCAAGCCTTGATGGATGCCTCTTCTCCCCTCTGATTGGAGAGCTAGAGGGCTGAGTACTAAGCTCCTCCCAATGCCTTCCTTTATAGAAGGAAGAAAGTGAACTCTCAGCTCACTCCACTTTGAATCTGCTGCTCTATTTGGTTTCAACTCCAGGGAAGCGGATGTGCTCTGGCTGGGTACACCCTCATCTCCCACCCCATCCCCTTTCCGGCTTCTTTTAGTGGACTATTGCTGGCCAGTTGTTTTTCAGTCATGTCTGACACTTCATGACCCCATGTGAGGTTTTCTTGGCAGAAATACTGGAGTGGCTTATCATTTCCTTCTCCAGCTCATTTGACAGGTGAAGAAACGGAGGCAAACAAGGCTAAGTGACTTATCTAGGGTCACATAGCTACTAAGTGTCTGTGGTCAGATTTGAACTCAGGAAGAAGTCTTCCTGACTCCAAGCCCATTACTCTATTCACTGTTCCACCTAGTGTATTATCTCCTCCATTAGATCATAAACTCCTTGGAGGGAAGAGCTGTCTTTCTTTTTATTAATTTCATCCTTATTGCTTAGCACAGGGCCTGGCATATAGTAGGTACCTGATCAATGTTCATTGATTGGGTTATTCGATTGTATATATTTGTGACTATGTCTGTCTGATCTATCTATTTAGAATAGAATGAGGGAAGAAGAGGCAGCAGCAGAAGAGATTGGAGGCAGGAAGGCCATAGTATTAATCAGGGCTTGAGGCAGTAAAGACCAAGACTTGGGAGGTAATGGTGAGAATACCATTTTTTATTACCAGTTTTTATTATGTATTTTATTATGTATGAATACCAGTTTTTATTATGATGATCATAATCACCATCATAATTAGTAAACCATAGGATTATAGATTTAGAGCTGGAATAAATCATACATTTTAAAGGGGAAATTATTCATATTTAGGGATAAATTGAGGATAAAAAGAGGTTTCAAAGGTATCAAAGATCAAGTGTCTATTGTTGAAAAACAATCCAAAAATAATCCAAAAATATATTTCTCTTGCCTTGGAAAGGTTCAAGTACCAAGTCATAATATAGCCCAATAATATAGCCGGAGACTGGCTATCACTCCTATGCTCTCATTGACCAAGACAGGATGTGGATTCCATTCATCTCCTTCCAAAGGACCCACCTTTCTTTTGTGAAGATCAAAGTTCTTAGATCAAAGAAGTAAGGGTTGCAAGGGCAATGGTGTTATTTCCACCCCCTAGAGCTGCTGACGTTGTGATAAGAGAAAGTATTGAGGAATATGTAAACTCACACAGGAAGGAGGGAGGGAGCATGGGATCATGGGAGGAGTGATGAATTAGGAATCAAAGGACTTGGGTTTGAATTCAGGCTCTGAGACTACCTCTATAAACTTTGAGTGAAATTATCAATTTAATTATGTTATGACAAATTATATTATTAAGAAAAATTATACATGTTATACATTATATAATGTATATGATACATATGATATCATAATCATACATAATGATATAAATATATCATGTTACATACTGCATACTGCATATATTATGTCATATATTTACATATACTACTTTGTTACGTGTAATATATTTAATATATAATAGTATATATTTGCATTATAATATATAACATGTTATAAATTATATACAAATTATATTATTATAAATTTAATTTTCTGGGCCTCAGTTTCTTAATCTGCAAAATTAGGAGTCTAGACCAAAAAAAAAAAATACCACCAAGGTCCCTTCCAGCTCTAAATCTATAATCCTATGGTTTACTAATTATGATGGTGATTATGATCATCATAATAAAAACTGGTGCTTACATAGCACATCAAGATCTAGAAAAGTCCTTAATGCTATTTCATTTGATTCTCACAAGAATCCCTTGAGGTAAATACTATTATTCCCATTTTAGAGATGAGGAAATTGAGCTTACTACTTGTGTGACCTTAGGCAAGTTGCTGAGCCTCATTGAGTTTCAATTCCCTCATCCATCAAAAGAGGGGTTTGGCCAAGGTAGCCCCTGGGTATCTTCTCTACATCTAGTTCTATGAGTCTATTGTCCTATATATAAGAGGTTTGCAATGACGTTCCCAAAAGTCTGTGCTAAAAACTCACTGACGGCACCTCAAGCAGTAAAAAAAAAATCCCCAATCACATTACAAATATATTTTCCCTCCATGACAATGAGTATACGCATGTTCATTTCAGCAACAATTTAAAACTGTCACAATAATGATGTTAGTGTTCATGCAGCAATTTAATCAAACCCTAATGGCAGAAGTTATTATTGCTGTTACTGTAAGAACTTAATGAACAAATCTAAAAGAATATTATTGGTGATGTTAACATAAATACTACTCTGGGCATTCACTACATATTTTTGTTATTGTGGCTGTTGAAAGGAGTTTGAAGAACAAAAACATTTGGGAACTATTATCCTATAAATTAAAATTGAGGTTGAGAGAGTTAAATAGATTTTCCATGGTCACGCAGCTATTAAGGGTCAGAGATAGCATTTAAACCCAAGTCTCTCCTGACTCCAAGTCAGGTAGGCTGGATCTTGGAATTGTCAAAAAACCTTAGCCATAATTACTTTGTGCCTCAGCTTCTCACCCCCTAACCAGGGAAAGAATGACTTCTTCACATGGATTTTTTTAAGGAGAGGTGAGAAGAAATCTGAAATAGAGATTGTGCTATGACTTACATGTGTGTATTGACCAAGCTGATACCTCTTCTGCATGGTTTCTGATGTTCTGACAAGGTACTGAGGCTGATGGATGCTGAACCTTCCACAGAAGGGCTCTGTCCCACTGC
Source organism: Pseudochirops corinnae (assembly GCA_028646515.1). NCBI lineage: Eukaryota > Metazoa > Chordata > Mammalia > Diprotodontia > Pseudocheiridae > Pseudochirops > Pseudochirops corinnae. The sequence continues at coordinate 159,045,452 of CM053586.1, read as the reverse complement.
TAAGGTACCCATCGGGACCAGAGTCCTGTAAACCTAGGGGTAGTCAAGATACAAAGAAAAATGTATGAAGTTAAATATATAAAAGAAGTGGTTAGAGAAGACCAGAAGAATGAGTGGGAATATGTATTTTCAAAAGTGTTTTCTCACTCATCAAATTGATGTCGATTTTTAAAGGATTTTCTCCTTTACATTCATACTCTCTCTTTTATTTATTTTATTTTATTTTTTTTATTTTTTTATTTATTATTTATTATATTTATTCATATAATATACTATATTTATTATATTATTATACTCATTTATTTATATGTTATATACTCTCGTGACACATTTAAGTTTTCTTTGTACATTAACATTTTTTCCATCACTTTCTTAAGTCCAGATAATGAACAAAACAATAAACCAAGACCTGATTTGCAACATTTGCCAATTTCTGAGGAGTGAATGTTTATACCAGGCAGTTGCTATTGCAGTGGAGAGAGTGCTGGCCCTGGAATCAGAAAGACTCGGATACTTGAGTTCCAATCTGGCCTTAGACACTTACTAGCTGGGTGACCCTGGGCAAGTCACTTAACCCTATTTACCTCTGTTCCTCATCTGTAAAATGAACTGAAGAAGAAAACGGCAAACCACTCCAGTATGTTTGCCAAGAAAACCCTAAATGGGGTCACAAGAAGTTGGACAAAACTGAATAACAGCAAACGCTTACACAAAATTTAAAAATTGACTCTCCTTACCTATTTTGAGCTTGCTCCAGTACACCCTTGTATAATACTCCCTATTAGAATATGAGCTCCTTGAGGACAGGAACCAATTTGTTTTTCATCTACATATGTAGAATGCCTAGCACAATAAACTCATGTAATACAAGTTTATTGAACACCTACCTTAGTTCAATACTTTCCAAGGGGCTTGCCCAGGAATGGATTTGGTAGCAAAGCAATGGCCAAAATTACTCAATATTTTCAAGTACAATACCCATGGGAATAGATCCACTTTATTCAACAAAAATAAATTCAAATCAAAGTCTATAAAAGTGAGACCAATATGGTGAATTCACTCCAAGTGACAGTAAATACAAACAAAATATATTTGTTTAATACAATATACACAAAGTCAAATTTGAGTTTGATTATATCAAAGCTTTATGTAGATGATAAGGCAGCTGGATAACCTAGTGGATAGAGCACGGGGCTTGGAATTAGGAATACTCACGTTCGCAAGTTCAAATCCAGCCTCAAACATTTACTAACTGTGTGACCCTGGACAAGTCACTTAACCTCATCTATAAAACAAGGTTAACAATGTCTAGAGTGCTTTTCTTCTGGGGTTGTTATTATTAGGTTCAATTGAAATAATATATCCAGAGTACTTTGCAAAATTTTAAGCTCATATAGGAAGATCTATAATACCCCAGCAATATGCATACATATAATAACTAACATTTATGTATCGCTCAGTCAAGATACTATATGCAGAATACTTTGCAAACTTTCAAATGATCTATAAGGACATATATTAAGACTATATACATATATGCATGCATTTGTGTGTATATACACATGTATATGTATATATGTACATATATAATAATTAACATTTATATATTGTTTGAAAGTCTTCAAAGTACTCTGGATATATTATCTTAACTGGATTTTACAACATTCGAATAAGGTAAGCAGGTATCTTTTAAAGACACAGTTAAGTGATTTGTCCATAGTCACACATCTAGTAAGTGCTAATGGCAAGATCTGTGCTTATTATTTCCTGATATTGGTGGGGGTGGGGGGGGCGCACAGAAGTAGCATGTGCTCACATTTAAGGTGCTATACACAACAGTTAAGTTGTTTGTGTTTTATTTTCTGACCCTAGACAAATGATTATTCTGAGGGGGAAATGTCCAGGCAACCATGTGGGTTCGGAAGACGTATTTGAGTCATCAGGGCATCCAGCAGTAACTAGAATCAGTCACTGGCAGAGTCTTCCAGAAGCAATAATAATAAATAATCTGTAGATACCAGAGTGATAATAGCCAATGATAAAGAAAGTACTCACATATGGGTAAAAAAATGTTTTTCACTGGAAAAGTCACCTGAGGATGTAATAGTTTCAGGAACTGTGGTGCCTCATGATGGGGATAAGTGATCTATGCCTGATTCATGAAACCCAAAAGAGAGTTGCACTTAGGGATGAATTATATGAGATCTCCACAAAGGAACATAAAGATTGCCAGGGGCAGAAATTTAGAGGCACTCTTTGGGTCCATGTGCTCTCTAGATGTGTGACTCATTACATTTATACTATATCCACATATTATATTTATTATATGTTACAATAAATATGATATATAAGTATATATTTACATTATATGATCCTGAGCTCACTCTCCCAGGGACCTTGTTCAAAGGAAGAGTGTGTCTCTGGTTTAAAAGGCATTGTTTTGTGACAAACTACTCTATCTATATTTTCTCAGCAAATTATTTTTCTATAAGCTAATAGAGTTCAAGGGACTGATTGATAAGAAGAAGGACATTTGTGAGAATTAATGAATACCAGCACTAGAAACTCCAGCCCCTTATGGTTATGCCTAGAACCCTCAGGGTCGGCCATGCTCTGGGGACCTAGTCCATCAATTTGAGCGCAAGTTGGGGGTATGAGTCTAGAAAATTTGTTACGATTAAAGGGCAAGTCAATGACTTCATTATCACTTCTAAATACAAAGCTTAGGAAAGACTTTCTTACTTGTTTAAAAAAATACAACCCCAGAACCCACACAATATGATCATTGATTATGATTGTTCCTTCTGCAGCACTTTCCTTTTTACAAGGCAAACTAAGGAACCCAAAGATTCACAACTTCCCATATTTACTCTTTGTCCTTTCTCTTAGTCTGTGGTGTTTCACCTTCTCAAGGATGAAGGAACAACAAACAAGCTTTTTTTCTAACAACTTATTAGCAACTTCTCTTTGCAATACTTTTGGCCTGATACATTCATGGACACTTTTCAGCATCCTCTAAGGGAGAGAAATATTATGCATATAATTTTACAGAACTAGGAAGAGGAAATTGAAGAGGAAAGGGCTCATAATTCATGAAAGCCAAGACAGCACCTTGTTCAAATCCAAAATGGAGAAGGATTTGAGCTGAAAGTGGTTCCCGTTTGCATTTTACCGTGAGCATTTCTTCTATTGCTGTTTGGATCTGTCGAAAAGAAAAACACCTGAAATTATTACTGTAAAAAGAAAAATCTGCAGGAATTCTGCTACATGTGCAATTAAGGAAGATTCCAATGACACTGAGGAAGGATAGACTCATACCTGAGCAGCAGTGGCATTTACAGTCACTGGCTGACTGGAGATACCATCCCACGTTAGACAAAACTTCCCTGTGCCAGTCACATTCAGCATCTGAAAGTGCAAAAGAGCCAAGAAGAAATAATTCAGACTAATTAATTCAAACAGGTTTCACCTTTATTATTTTCTTTTCAGCAGATATTATTTTGATTTTCCCTATTACCTAGTAGCCTATTTCCCAGAACATTATAAACACTCAATAAGGATGGATTGAATTGAATTGAATTTCAGTATTTAAAATTCATCCATAATTTAGAAACTAAAGGGAAGTTTTTAGCAGTTAGGTGGAGCAGTATATAGCCTTGCCCGGAGTCAGGAAGATTCATCATGATGAGTTCAAATCCATCCTCAGACACCTACTAATTGTGTGACCCTGGGCAAGTAATTTAACCATGTTTGCCTCACTTTTCTCATTGGTAAAACAAGCTGGAGAAGGAACTGACAAACCACTCCAGTATCTTTGCCAAAAAAATCCCAAACAAACCAAAAACAAAAGAAGTCATGAAAAGTCAGACACGATTGAAAGTTCTGAACAACAACAAAAAAGTTCTGAACAACAACAAAAACAAAAAACAACAAAAAAAGTATTGCTTTCATCCATTTAGTGAATACCTTTCTTGCCTTAAATATATGCCAATCTTTCTATTTTGTATGTCTGTTTACCTTATCTTGAGAGTGTTAGGTTCAAATGACAGTATTCAAAGACTGATAAACCTTGCTATCTAGATGTTCTCACTCCATGACAATCTGTGTTGAAACAGCCACATTCTATACTTTAGAGTAATCA
>CM053586.1:159036221-159040811 GCA_028646515.1 Pseudochirops corinnae | reverse complement strand
GTCAAAGGGTATGCAATTATTTATTGGGCTTCTTTTTCCTTATCAAAAAAATATGAGATATTTCACTAGATGGCTTCTGACGTCTCTTCCTGGTCTAGATCTAGCGTCTTATGATCCTAGAAGATGAATGTCAGTAATTTACATTCTGACTCCTTTTCCATAGAATAAAAGAGCCAATCTCCTTTGCCCTTTATGAGATGGGGACAAGCCAGAAGAACTAAGGGACACAGGATCTGGGTCCCAGCCCGAAAGCAGTGGTTACAGATCAAGGGGACTAATGGGTGAAGAATTTCCAGACCTCTGCCCTTACTCAGTGAAAGCAATGAATATCCAGGACAAGGTTTATCCAGAACTTAGTCTTAAAACCAAGAGAAGCCAAGCAAAACAATACAATGGTCGTATACATAATACTTTTTCTTATCTTTTTTCTTTCTTCCTTCTTCCTTGCTTTCTTCTTTACTCCTTGCTTCCTCCCTCCTCTACCTTCTTCTTCTTCTTCTTCTTCTTCTTCTTCTTCTTCTTCTTCTTCTTCTTCTTTTCTTCTTCTTCTTTTCTTCTTCTCTCTCTCTCCCTCTCTTCTCTCTTTCTCTCTCTCTCCTCCTCCCTCCCTCCCTCCCTCGCTCTCTCTCTTTCTCTCCTTCTTCCTTTTTTTCTTCACATAAGTCTCCTTATCTTGCTCCCAAAGCTCAGAGACTACTCATGGAACAATTCCACTACAATCCACCTAGGAGCTTTCACCTATTCTATTTCCAACATAGGTCAGTTTACCTCTCTTTGGACAACTTGGTGCCCCTTCTCTAGTCCCCAGTCTCCTATAAGGCTCACCATACTGATAGCAAACTTAGTGCAAATACATGATCAACATAGACCATTGCAGCTTAGAATATCTGAGTGCAGGAGACCTGGCAGTCTCAACCTTCACTTGTAGCTGGAATTACAGACTTGTGCTAGCACCTCTCCCAGAAATAATATTTTTGAAAGATATTTTCACAATTGTCATACCATTTATCTTCATAACAGGTTTGGAAGGGATAATTAAATTTATTAATTAATCATTTAATTATTTGGTGATATTAATTATAATTTATAATTTAATTAAAGAGAGCAGGTGCTCTCCTCTTATACAATCAGGAAACCGATTTAAGGCAGGAAGATGATTCGTCCAAAGTCACACAGCTAATCTGCATTAAAAATGGGACTAAAGCCCAGGTCTCCTGACTCCCAGTCTCATGTCATTTCTCCTAGGTCATGGCTACTGCACTTCCAGAGCTGGGCCCCTGCTTTGGCTTAAGTCTCAATGACTTAAAGGCAAAACTGACCTGTATCTCTGGGAGCCTCTGAGCACTGGCTCGGATCTGGAGCTTCTCCCGATGGTAGGTGCTGACCACATCAGGATTCAGCCAGGTGTTGTGGATCTGGACCCCGACGCTCATCCCACGACTGGGACTTATGCCATAGTGTTCAGCTTCCAGGTAGTACTTTGTCCCACCCAACAATTCCATCTTCAAGGACTTCCGTTGCCAGGTCTCCAAATGCCCATTCACCTCCCAGGAATCAAACCAGTCAGCTATGCCAGTTTGAATGAAAGCTACTTTCATCTGCATCCAAATAAATACCCCAAAATGAAAACTCTTGAGCTTTCATGTCTCTCCTCCCATCCCCAGAAAGGAAGTGACAAAACACCCCTTAAAGAACAATTGGGTTGCCCTCTCCCTAAAATGACAAGAAAACCAGGTTATTCACCCATAAAAAAAGCTTGACCTAGGCATTCCTGGGAAATGTAGACAGGTTTGTGTCTTCATATCTCTCTGCTTACTTTTTCATTTCCCTTAGAATGCCAAGAAAATCACAAAGAAGGATCAGAAGATGACTTTATTGTGACACAGAAAGAATATTCAGCAGGAAGCCTGGAGTCATAGGGCCTGAGTTAAAACCCCAGTTCTGCCATTTACTATCTGTGTGACTCTGGACAAGTCCCTTAGTCTTTCCAGATCCCCTTTCCCTCATCTGTTTTCCCATCTGTAAAATAAAAGGGTTGGGCTAGATGACCTCTGAAGTATCTTCTGCCTCCATCTATAATCCTATGGGATGTTGGACAAGTCCCTTAGCCTACTGGGTCCTCAGTTTCCCCATCTATAAAATAAAAGCTGACCTGTGAGGTTCTGATTCTCCCTCTATAATACTAAGACAAGGACTATGTTATTTCCTGTGTACTATGGGTGAAACCTGAGAACTCCTAGGGAATGCCACACTGGTCAGAGCCTTGCTACAGAAAAGCTCAATCATCCTCAGTTCTGCTCCATTTTCCTTAACATTTTCCAAGCTTTTAACAGAGATGGGCAAAGTATAAAGTTCCAAGAAGACAGAATAAGGTAAAGAAAACTTTCCTATCAATTAGAACTACCAAAAAACAAGAGTAACTACATCTGGAAAGTATGGATTGAGAGCTAGAATGGACCATAGAAGTATCAGAGTCTTACCCCCCTCAATTTATAAATGAAGAAACAGAAGCCAAGGAGATCAAGTGACTTGCCCAGGGTCACACAATAAGTATCTGAAACAGGATTTTAACCCAGTTCTTTCTGAATCCAAGTCTAGCATCATCTGGCTACATAGTGAATTCCTCCTCACACATGGTCTTCAAGAAAAGGCTGGATGAACACTCCCTGGACAGGTTATTGAGAGATGTTTGTTCATTTATGGGTTATATTAGACAGCCTCTAAGGTCCCTTCAACTCTTCTGTGATTCTGTAATTGCTTTCCTTATTTGTAAGCATGTCTAAAGGAAAAACTGGATTTATCCTAGATTTGCCAAATGAAGAATTCAAATGCAGATAGTTTGGGTGACCCAGAGTATCCTACAGCTGTATGTTGCTCTTCAGAAGTTCACTCATTTCATGGAAGCAAGATTAGAAAAAAATGCCATTGTGAATTGCATAGATGGTTATATTACATGGTAGAAACACATGAGGGCACTCTAACCAACCAGCAAAAATTTTAGACTGAGACTTTCAAAGTCCTGAAAGAGATAATTAGTATCAAAACATAATAGATTTATATCTAGAGAGGACCTTAAGGTCATCTAGCCCAACCTTCTCATTTTACAAACGAGTAAACTGAGACTCAAAGAGGTAAGTCAACTGCTCAAGGTCAGATCAGGTCAAAGATCACAAAGTGGCAGAGTCAGGATTCAAACCCAGGTCCCCTGACTCTTATCACATCAGTTTAAAGATTGTTTGGTTTCTATAGCAGCAAATTCAAATTTTAGATCAAAACCAAAAGAAAACTAAAAACACCCTTTGTCAATGACACAGTGATAAAGCTCATAACCTTTGTTAAGACTCCCCCTCTATTCTGGGTGGCCCCATTTCTAATCCTTTGAGGCTAAGAAGTACCCTCCCAAAAGAGGGCTTCCAAGGTTCCCAGGGTACATGGGGTGTGAGAGAGGGAGAGCTGCAAAGATTTTCTGAGAGTGGATTATTTATACCGAGCTATCCCACCCTTAGAAGTCATGAAGATTTTTGTGGCCCATTTTGAGGAGTGGTGATGGGTTAGTAGGGACAGGAGGAAAGAGGAGAGGAAATAGGAAGAAAAGGATACCTTGGTCCCTGGATCTTCTGATTGACTGAAGTACAAAGAGGCGGGGCTATCTGCCTGGATCCAAAAAGTGTAGTTATTTGTCTCTGGGGCAACAAAGAATCCACTGAGTCGAGCTCTGGAAAGTAGGGGAAACACCAGTGTCATGGAAGAAGCAAAATCCCAAAACCTTTCACAAACAATGTCTCTTTTCTCTTATTTTATTTGATGGTGATAAAGAAGAAAAACTTGATTCCTGCTTCGCCTCACTGGGGTCCTCTTAAAAAATCATTCATGTAGGAATGTACTATGCTCAAAATCCCCAGATCAGTCATAAGAAAGAAAGAAAGAAAGAAAGAAAGAAAGAAAGAAAGAAAGGAAGGAAGGAAGGAAGGAAGGAAGGAAGGAAGGAAGGAGGGAGGGAAGGAAGAAAGAAAGAAGGGAAGGAAGAAAGAAGGAAGGAAAGAGAAAAGAAAGAAGGAAGGAAGGAGAAAGGAAAGAAGGAAGGAAGGAGACAGGAAGGAAGGAAGGAAGGAAGGAAGGAGGAAGAAATGAACGAAGGAAGGAAGGAAGGAAGGGAGGGAGGGAGGGAGGAAGGAAGAAGAGAAAAGAAGGTTATGTTGCTTTTGTTTTTGTATCACAGCGACACATCCCACCACCATTACTCATTGTGCTAAAAGTGACTCTTCTCTTAGTCAATAAATATTTATTAAGTGCCTACTATGCACTAGGCACTGAGCTAAGCACTGAGGATATGATGAAAGGGAAAACAAAAACAAATCAGTCCTTGTCCTCAAGAGCTCACTGTCTAATGAGGAAGACAAATGTACAACTATGTACAAACAATTTATATCCGGGAAAAGTTGGAAATAGTCAACAGAAGGAAGACACTAGAATTAAGGAGGATCAGGAGAGGCTTTCTGTAGAAGGTAGGATTTTATCTGGGACTAGAAGGAAACAAGGTAAGAGAGCCTTCCAGGTATGGGAGACAGTCAGTGAATATGATCAGAGTCA
>CM053586.1:158996221-159031221 GCA_028646515.1 Pseudochirops corinnae | reverse complement strand
GTGTTAGTCCATGAAATGTTGACATAAAAAAGTCCTCAGCCACAAAAACGGTTGGCAGCCCCCAGCCTAAGAGACTAAATTCTGTAGTTATTCAATCAGTTAATGCTATGGTGTGCTGGTAAACGTGTAACAAGGGGTTCTAGGGTGCAGGTGGGGATTTACAGTACCACAGTTTTCAATTTAATCTGCATTTTTGTTAACAATTTCTCCATTTTAAATCAAGATAATCAACAAAATAATAATTCAAGTCCTGATTTGTAGAATTTGCTGATTTCCAAAGTGTATACGCTCACATTGAAAAGTTAATTATTATTATTATGTCTTCCAGTAGGAGCCGGCTCCAGCACAGCCCTAACTAGTGGATAAGTATACCCAAGGCCAAATGGTACAGAGGCTATCTCTATCAAGTAAGTAAATACCTTTAAAAAACAAAATGATGCCTTTAAAATCTCATTTACCCTCCCCTCAAAAGGATATACATTTCGTTTTCTCAATGCAAGTTTCTTGTTTGTGATGTCATGGCTCCCCCACCTTTTCCAAAAATTTATCATGTACCTGAAACGTTGCCCTGCCTCTGACCAGAATCCAAATGGAGAACTGGCATTGGGAACAATCTGCCATCTATAGCCAGGGGTGGTGTTGGTGAGATCTGTGCCCTCCTGAATGTCTCCAACTTCAAAGAGAAGTCCTCGATTGCCTGCAAGATAAATGTCACTAAAAGAATCAGAAGCCTTTAGACTCTAAACTGAAGTCTATTGAATCTACCATAAAACTAACTCTTAGAAAGAAAGGTTATGATTAAATTATTATTAAAGCATGAACCCTGCCCAATAAGAGGCTGCCACAAGGCACCAGAGGCCAGATTCCGCCAGACTTAGGGAAACTTCCCCAGCAGCCCCACTCTTCTTCCTGCTCACTCAGACCCCACTAGAACCCTACTGACCCCTCAGCCTTGCCATTTGCCCACTGCTAAACCCTAAGGAATCCTAGGCCTTTCCATCTTCCATGCAACTGAACTCTCCTGTATGTGTTGTCTCCCCAAATTGGAATTTGAGCTCCTTTAAAGCAGAAACTCTAATTTTTCTGGTTTTAGTCCCAGCACTCTTCCATTTCATCCTACTTTCTGGGGCCTATTTTTGAGACTTTTTTTTCCTCTTTCTCCCATACAGTCATCTACAAGGAAATTGCAGTCTACGCAGGGCAAGCATCTTGCCATAAGTCCTGCTACAACAATCATTTCTTGCCATCAAGAACAGAAACCTCTGACTCTGGAAACCAAGCTTCCTGTCACCCACCCAGCCTGGGGGAATTAATCCACTCATCTTTGGCACTCTACCTTGAGACTAAACTATCACATCTGTTGAGTGAATGAAAACTCATCTAATCTACTCTATTTAGCTAGTTGCTTAGCATGCTTTCCATCCCATCTAGTCATCCACCAGAAAACTATGGAAGTCCCTGTTCAATCTGTATGTCTTGCCATCTGCCCTGCCACCATAGACAGACATTACACTAACCAATCTGATCCCTTTCCATTCCTTGCTCTTGCTCTGAGAATAATAATTATATAAGCGTAACCATTGCCACTGGAAAGGGATGACAATTGATTGTCCTGTGGCTATACTCGCAATCTCTGTAACTTCCTTTATTAAAAAGCATTGGTTTGGGAGTTAGAGAAGCCAGTTAGATTTCTGGCTCTGCTAATTAGTTAACAAATCTGTATGACCTTAGGCAAGTCCTTTAATCTCTCTGGGTCTCAATTTCCTCAAAATATAAAAAGGAATTGTGGGTAAAATTTATATTCCCAAATACCCAGCACAATGCATGACACATTGTATGTTTGTTATTACTCAGTTGTTTCCGTCATGTCCAACTCTTCATGTCCCCCTTTTTTGGGTTTTCTTGGCAAAGATATGGAGTGGTTTGCCATTTCTTTCTCCAGCTTATTTTACAGATGAAGAAACTAAGGCAAACAGGGCTAAGTGACTTGCCCAAGGTCACACAGCTAGTAAGTACCCGAGACTGGATTTGAATTAATGAAGCTGAAACTTACTGATTCCCAGTCCAGTGCTCTATGCACTTTGCCATCTAGTTGCCCCACACTGCAGTTGCTTGCTCATTCACTCATTTTTATTTCATTGCTAATAACAACTTGCCATCAGCAACACAATGTGAAAGGAATGAAGAGAGAGACTAAGATGAGACAGCTGAAACCCAGGATATGTAATTGGTAGGAGAGGCTCTATGGATCATGCAAAGATGTTTGAGGCCAAATGGGCTGCCTACTGTAGAACCTAACATCTAGGCTAGAGGGAATAGTTGAAGAATATTAATTAGAAGGTTTATTTTAAGAAGAGTAGGAAATTCCTCTAAAAGGTCACTTCGGAGTGGAAGAAAAGGACAGAGAACAGAGGAATGAAGATAATGTGCATGGAAAGAAACACTTGTTAGAGTTCAATAACATGAGACTAAAATAAGGAATGGACATTTGGAAAAGAGGTTATCAAATATAGTCACATACTGGGCAGGGGGGCAGGGAATTCTGGTTGGGAAACAAATGTATGGCTATTTTTGATGGGGGAACTACTTGTAGTTAGTCAACATCCTTATCTAGAGGCAAGAAGCCAACTTCACAAGTACAAGACAACAGATCATCTTTAAATATATCTGAGGGTTTTACTGAACTACAAGCCTGATATGACTCAACAGTGTAACATAACAGCCATAAATGCCAAAGCAATCTAGGGCTGCATCAAGAGGCACAGTGTCCAGGAACAGGAGGTGTTGTCCCTCTGTCCTCTGACCTGGTTAGAACATATCTGTAATGTTATATTCATTTGTTGGCACCATATTTTAGGCAGGACTTTATAAGCTGGTGAACATCCAGAGAAAGGCAACCAGTTTGGCGAGGTCCTTAAAATAATGTCATATGAGGGCTGACTGAATGAAGGAAGTGAATATGCTTTATCCTGAGTGAGAAAGGGTTTGGCAGGAATGTGATAACTGTTTCCATGTATTTAAAGGGTGGTTATAGAATCATCAATTCACATAAATATTTAGAGTTAGAAAGGGCTTTAAAGGCAATCCAGTCCAACCCTTTCATTTCCCTTTCACATGGGGAGAAATGAGGCTGATGACATAGATAATGAGAGTAGAAAAACTGGGATTTGAACCCAGATCCTCTGATACCAAATCTGGTGCCCTTTCCATGGCAGCATGCTACAGAAGCCAAATAGCGTCATAAGGAATCAAATATGACTGAAATGATCCAACAACAAGTGCTACAGAAGGATTCAACTTTGCTTGACACAGGAGGACAAAAAGAGAAGAAATGGGGAGAATTTGCAAAGAAGCTAATTTAGAATATTAAAGCTATAACTATAAGGCTGAACAAGGTGACATGATAGGTGAGTTAACCCCCCACTAGACTGTGAACTCCTGGAGGGCAGGGACTTTATTTGTGTTTCTTTGCATCTCTAACAGCTAGGTGGTACAGTGGATAGAGCTCTGGACCTAGAATCAGAAAGACTCATCTATGTTCCTCAGTTCAGATCTGGCATTAGACATTTACTAGCTGTGTGAACTTGGCCAAGTCACTTAACCCTGTTTGCCTCAGTTTGTCATCTGTAAAAATGACCTTCAGAAGGAAATAGCAAACCACTCCAGTACCTCTACCAAGAAAATTCCAAATGAGGTGACAAAGAGTTGGATAAGGCTGTATCCCTAGCATGGTGCCTGGCATAAGAAGGTACTTAATAAATGCTTATTGGCTTGACTTGAATTCCAGGATTTGAAAGGCTGTCATAGAGAAGAGGAATTAGGCTTGTTCTGCTTGAATCCAAGGGGTAAGACTAGGAGCAATAGGCAGAAGTTGTAGCGGCATATCTAGGTTGGTTGAGTCTATGGGGGAAAAACTCCCCAAAAGAGCTGCCTCAAACTGATGTAGACTTTCTCAGTAGACAATATGTTCCCATTATGTGGATGTTTATAAGTAAAAGAGGGATGATCACTGCTTTTGTATATTGCAGAAGAGATTAATGATTGGGTGTGACTTGGACTAGATGTACATGAAGATTGCTTCCATTTTCGAGAATTCCTTCCACTTGAGGATTCCTTGAGGTAAACCTCCCCTCCTCTGGATGATCTGGCAAGCCCCCCAAACATGCTTGATGCAAGAACTTTCTCTGTAAGATTGCAGATCCAAAAGACTTACGTGAACTGATGTAAAAAAGTACCGTATACAGTAGCAGCAATATTGTACAATAAAGAACTGTGAATATCTTAGCTATTCTCAGCAGTACAACGATCCGAGACAATCCCAAAGGACTCATGATAAAAAAATGCTACCGACCTCCAAAGAACTAATGTTGTCTGAATACAGACTGAAGCGTACTATTTTTCATCTTTTCTTTTTCTCTTTCTTTCCTTCCTCTTTCCTTCTTTTTTTCTCTTCCTTTCTTTCCCTCTTCCTTCTTTCCTTTCTTTTTTTCTCTTTTTCTTTCTTTCTTTCTCTTCCTTTCTTCTTTATTTGAATTTTCTTGTTCAAAATAACTAATATTTTACATGATTGCACACACAACTTCTATCAGATGGCCGTCTCAGGTAGGGGGAAAGGGAGGAAGGGATAGAATTTGAAACTCAAAACTTTTTAAAAGTGTTAAAAATTGTATTTACATGTAATTGGGGGGGAAATATTTTTTTAAAAAAAGATTGTACATCCGGGGTGGCTTGGTGGCACAGTGAACAGAGCATCGATCCCGGAGTCAGGAGGACCTGAGTTCAAATTTGAGCTCAGACACTTATCACTAGCCATGTGACCTTAGGCAGGTCACTTAACCCCAACTGCCCTGCCTTCCCCTCTCCAAAAAAAAAGATCGTACATTCAAACAATGCGGCATTTGCTATTTGTATTTCGTTTTTAGGTATTCCACCAAATTGCACATTGGCCAGAAGTTAGTTGGTCAATACAGATGTATTAAGTATATATTAAGTTTTAGGCACTGAGCTAAAGCGATTAAAAACAAACAATTCACAGTCTAACAGGGGAAAGACAACATGCAAACAGCTTTGTACAAACAAGTCGTATCCAGGAAAAGTTGGAAATAGTCAAGACAAGGAAGACGCCAGAATTGAGGGGCATCAGGAAAGGTTTCCTGTTGAAGGTGGGGTTTTAGCTGGGACTTGAAGGAAACCAGGGAAACCAGGAGGCAGAGAGGAGGGGGGAGAGCATTCCAGACATGAAAGAAAACCAATAAAAATGACCATTTGGGAGAAGGAGTGTCTTGTTTGAGGAGGCTGGTGTCACTGAATCTCAGAATATTCGAGGATGAGTTTATAAGGTGTAAGAAGACTGGAAAGATATGGGGGAGGAGGGGAGGACAGACACAGGTTATGAAGGGCTTTAAACACCACCAGAGGATTTTATATTTGATCCTGGAGGTAATAGTCACTGGAATTTACTGAGTGTGTGTGTGTGTGTGTGTTGTGTGTGTGTGTGTGTGTTGTGTGTGGTGTGTGTGTGTGTGTGTGTGTGTGTGTGTGTGTTGAGGAAGATATGCTCAGATAAGCATCATCAACCAAGAAAATAGTTTTTAAAAATGAATAAAACATGATAATCACACTCACCCCCTGGGCGGGCAAGGAAGAAGGCACTACTATGAAGGTTACTTCAAATTAGAGATTCATAACTTGAGGTCTGAATTTTAAAAAATAAAACTTTACTTTTCCAATTATCAAACATTTATTATTATTTTCCTCCCTCCCATCTTTCCCCCCTCACTGGGGGAAAAAAAAAAAAGAAACACAAAACCCTTATATGTGTGATAGATACATGTATCTATCTATCACATTTTTAAGAGTTTAGTATTTCTTTTCTTTGAAAAGAATACATTTCTTTGGTATATATAACATAGAGATATGATGTTTCTATATTGATATAGCATATGTATGGTATATATTTATATCATATCATATAGAATTGATTTCCTTTGGGATCTTATGTATTGCATTTTATTTTCTGCCTTTAAAAAGCACTTAGCACAGTGACTGGCATGTAGTAGGCCCTTAGTAAATGTTTGTTGGATTGGATTGGCTTAAAAACAGTATATGAGAAAGAATCCATAGATTTTACCAGAGTGCCAAAACAGCCCAAGACCAAAATAAAAAAAGTGAAGAACACCTGCTTTAAGAAAAGTGGTTTGTCCTCCCACGAGGGAGTTACCCAGACCCCTGCTGAAGCAAGGGACATTGCTAACTTGTCCTCTTAAACAGCTGCATTCAGCATATCATAGCACTGTTACCCGAGCCGCTAGCACAGGGATTATTCACTCACAGAGGGACCCAGTACTCTTTCCTTATGCAGGAAAGACTTGTTGCTTTCAATCACGCGTTTCAGTGGTTTCCTTTCCTTAGATGGGAACTTCATCAGAGTCGAGACGGAAGAATTGGACCCCAGGGAATCCCTAAGCAGGAGCTTTGAAGCCATTTCCACACCTGAATGGCCTTTCCTTAGAAAGGTGTCTTCTCCCGCTGTGCCAATTTCCTCTAAGTGCTTGGCACTCTGGAGACAACGGCTCCTGCCAGTTGTCAACTATAAAAGGCAGCCCCGCTGCAGTTAGTTCCCTGATGTGGAATCCAAGGGCATCTCCCCAGGATCCAGGGGCAGGTGACATGCCACCTGCCCTCAGTTTCTAACTACACCTGAGCCTGTTGTTCCTAAAGGGAAACAGCATGGGCTCCAGCACTGTTTGACACACCTTGGAAAGCTTTTGATCTCAGAGCCCTGAGAGGGTGGATTTTAAACACTTTTAAGGCCCAGTGTGGAACAAGCTGCATTTTCTTCTCCAACTCTTGCCTGTTTCATTTGCAGTTAACTGATGGTAAAGTCATTTCAAGGCAGAGAACAGTTGCCCATAAGGGAGAAGGAAAAACATTTGAATGACCTTCTCTGTACTCCAATCTCTAAGTTCTAATAGGCTTTGTCTATATCTAATGAGGTATATGTTACACAGAATGTGTGGCTTGGAGTGGGGACTGCTCCCTCAGACATTCATAAAGATTCAGCGTGGTGTACGTTGGCCCTGGAGTCAGGGGGCCAGTTCAAATCCCACTTTTGATGCTTAGTACATATATGACCTTGGGTAAGTCTTTTGTCTGTCCTAAGCCTTGGTTTCTTCATCTGCAAAAGAAATGGGACAGATGGGGCAGCTAGGTGGCGCAGTGAATAGAGCACCGGCCCTGGAGTCAGGAGGACCTGAGTTTAAATCTGACCTCAGACACTTAACACTTACTAGTCGTGTGACTTTGGGTGAGTCACTTAACCCCAATAGCCCTCCAAAAAGAAGAAAAAAAGAAATGGGACAGACTAGAAAGCTTCTGATATTCCATTGAGATCTAAAGCTCCAATCCTATGATCCTCAGCTATTTAACTCTGATAAAGTCATTGAAAGTCTCTGAGGCTCAGTTTCCTCATTTGAAAAATGGAGATGATAGTAGCACCTCTCTGGTGGGGTTTTTGTGAGTCTCAGACTAGTTGTGTGACCTTGAGCAATTAAACCTCTATTTGCCTCAGTTTCTTTATCTGTAAAATGGGGATAATAATAACAACACCTACATCACAGGGGGATTGTGAGAATCAAATAATAATTGTAAAGTACTTAGCACTGTGTTTAGCATACAGTAAGCCTCATATGTTATGCTAGCTATTATTAATCAAATAAGGCAATGTAGGCAAAATATTTCCCAACCCTTGAAGCATTACCTAAACATTAGCTATTATTATTGTCTATTAACATAGATGAGAGCAGCTAAGAGGCCCAGTGGGTAGAGTGCTGAGCCTGGAGTCAGGAAGACTCATCTTCCTGAATTCAAATATGACACTTACTAGCTGGACCCTGGGCAAATCACTTAAGCCTTTCCCTCAGTTTCCTCATCTGTACAATGAGCTGGCAAAGGAAATGACAAACTACTCTGGTATCTTTGCCAAGAAAACCCCAGATGGGGTCATGAAGAGTCAGACACAGCTGAAAAATGACTGAGTGACCAATCATAGCATTCTTTACAGGTAAATTTGAGACTGCTTTGCCAACATCACTAGGGCATGCATTTGGAGTTGTATCTCCAGAAGCTATGATGGATTGTCTCTCTTTTTCTCTACTAAACAATCATGTGAATTAGTGAGATGGTTGGCCAAGATTAGTAGTTCGTAGCCGTGGAATAAATCAAAGCTAGCTGTCCCACTTAGAATTCATACCTTGGGTTCCTAAGCATAGTGCTAGTTATTTGAGTTAATTATCTGTTGAGTTCATCACTGAGAGATTAACTCAAAAAAGTTTAAATGTTCTCCTGACCCTGTCCCTCCCCTAAAGAGAATAGCAAGAAGTGCACTGGTACCTCCTTACCTGGTTGAGGTGATGTGAGCTTTGTACCCTTCTTCAGGGGCCGAGTGGTACACTTGATCTTCCTTGGAGAAATGTATTTGATGTCACATGGGATGCCTAATAACAACATGAGAGAAAAATGGGATGAGTCAAAAAAAATCTGAAATAGAAAGATAAATGGAAGGTGACATCTTGAGTCTGGGTTCCGGAGTCAATGGACCTGGTCAAATCTCATCTTGGCTATTGACTACCTGGTTGAGTTGCTTAAGCTCTCTGGGCATCAATTTCCCTCCCAGGACTGTTGCAAAGATCAATGAGATAATAATTGTAAAATACTTTGCACATAGTAACCACTATACAAATGTTAATTCTTATGATTATCCCAGAGATCATTTATTCTAACTCCCCCATTTTCCAGGCAGAGCCAAGACTAGAACACAGGTTTCTTGACTCCTGATCAGTTATGTCGAGTTGCTGAAACATTGGTGGGAGGTGATGAAGCCATCACACCATCAAAAAAGGAAGATATACAAAGAGATAGCTGTCCCCAAAGAACTTTCCTACATCATCCTGTCTTCATGGTTCCCTCCCACTAGAAAGCCCTCTTCAACCATCTTCCCTTGTCCAATTCATATCCAATTTTTAAAGTCCTGTTCTCTTCTATAAACAGAGTGGCCCAGGGAAAAGAGAACTGGATTTGGAGTCAAGGAATATGACTTTAAATCCTCATTCTACTATTTACTACTTGTGAGACTATGATTCAGTCACTTGAATTCTTTGGGTGCTATTTTCTGTCTCTGTGAGGTAGAAAGGTTGGTTAAGTGAACTCTAAATTCTTTTGTGGTTCTAAATCTAAGATTCTATGATACTTTCCCAAACCCCTCAGCTTGAAATCATCTTTCCCACTTGTTCTACACTCACATAGCTCTTTGTATATATACAAGTATTGCATTTCCAAATTCTATCTTTTATTTGTACAAGCCCTGTCTCCTCTCTCAGAAAGACAATGTGCCATAGTGGATGGGTAGTTGGCCTCAGTGTCAGGACGACCTGCATTCAAGTCTCACCTATGTTACATACTGTCTGTGTGACAATCCTGGTGAAAGAAATGATCATGTTTCTCTTATATTAAAGACCAATTAATATTGAGGGATTCAGGGTTTTTCCCTTTCTATTTCCTTATTCAAAGCCCAGTCCTCGCGAAAGATATTGCTGATAGATGAAATTGGGCTAACATATTCTTCAATCTTGAGTGAGATCCGACCCAACTGGGACAAAAATGACTTGGATAAAGTTAGATTTCTTTGCCTAGATTGCCTAAGCTATGAGTGGTCTGTGTAAAGATGAGTAAGAATAACATGATCAAAGTCATGTCCTCCAGCCCCTCATTAGAATAAATCCACCTCTTATTATAATATTCATTCTCTCATTAACTATTAATCAGCGTTGATTTCCACCTGTTGGGAGCATCCATTCTTCCAAGGATATTAAAACTCTCAGCTGCCCCCAAATTTCGTCTTTGGTTTACAAGAGAAAGCCATTGACCATATTTTGTTAATTATTCACTAATCATAATTAATAAAATGATTAATCACCAAGAAGTTATACCTCTCTGACTTTCTATATATTACACCTAGGCAAGTCACTTTATTTCTCTGTGCTCTAGGACAGAGGTGTCAAACACATGGCCAACAACACTCTTGAGTGTAGCCCAAACCAGATCAAAATGTAAGTGGGAAATATTTAACAAAAACATAAAAAATAGTAAAATATAGATAATTTTAATGTGTGATTTTCTAAGTCAATATGAGGGCTGCAAGGGTCCTGATGTACAGTTTAGTGACCCCTGTTTCAATCTGAGTTTGATACCACTATGCTAGGCAAATCTCTAAAACTATAAATTTCCTTTATTTTCCTTTTACAATATTTTATTTTTCCCCGATTTCATGTCAAAACAATTTTTAATTTGTTTAATGTTTTGAATTTCAAATTCTATTCCTCCTTCCCTCTCATCTCCTCCCCCCTGCCTAAGACAATAAGCAATCTGATATTGTAAAACTCTAAGTATCCACCAAGGTTCTGATCTGTACTTATAGAGGGAATTTCCACATTGAAAAGTTCTTATATCAGTGAAATCTCAAGTCCAGTCCCTGTTCCTATCATCTCCTTTACTGAACCATAAGCTGTGTAAAGATAGGGAGGAATTATATTTAACTTTTTAAGCTCCCCAAGCTCTAACAAAATCCTTTACACATAGGTGCTCAAGAAATTTTGTGAGATTGAGCTCCCACTTATCAAAAGGAGAAAAAAAATCACTACCCCCCAAACAGCACTGCAATGAAAGACAATTACTACCTGCAACGGTAACCTGGGCAGAAAAATCAAAGAAGTCTCCTGTGATGGTAATGTCTGTTCCTCCACCCAGGCTCCCAGTTGCTGGAAACACAGACAATATTTCTGTAGAGGAAATAAAGTCAGCTTCATGATCTGGATTACCAGAGAACCAACCAATGTATTTAGAAATTAAGAGAGTTGGCAGAGCAATGACTCTGGGGAAAGCATTTAAAGCCATTTCCAAACAGACACAGAGAAGAGAGAATAACGTGGAAAAGAAAATAGAAAACCAGGAGAAATGGAGGAAATTGGTCAAAAGATTAGGAACAGCAGACATGGCACTGAATTTGTAAAAAGAACAAGCGGACTTTAAGCAAGACACTATCTCACTGAGTTTGTTTCTTCATCTATAAAAATAGAGCTGGACAAGATGAGAACTAGGTTCACTTACAACTCCAAATCTATGATGATAAACTCTTATGACCTGGGTTCAAATCCTAGCACTGCTCCTTGTTACAAATGTGACGTTAGTCAAACCACATCTTCCACAGATCTGTTTCCTCAACTAAATTAGAGTAAAATTAGAAGGCACTTAGATGACCTTGGACACTTACCAGCTATGTAACCCTGGGTAAGCCACTTAAACCTGTTGGCCTCAGTTTTCTTATCTATAAAATGAGCTGGAGAAGGAAATAGCAAACTACTCCAGTAACTTTGCCAAGAAAACCCCAAAAGGGGTCATGGAGAGTCGGACACGACTGAAATGACTCAACAACAAAAATTAGAACAGGGAGGATCATAATAAATGATCACTAAGGTCCTTTTCAGGAAGGAGGGGGGAAGGAAGAAGAGAATAAAGGAGAGAAGGATGGAAGGAAGGAAGGAAGGAAGGAAGGAAGGAAGGAAGGAAGGAAGGAAGGAAGGGCAAAGGAAAAGAAGGAAGGTAAAAGGGAAAGACGAAGAGAAAGGAAAACGTATAAGTAAAGAGTAAAGAAAAGAAAAAAACAAAGAGAAAAGAAAAGAAATTTCCTAACAATTACAGCTGACGCAAAGTGTAATGGATATAGTGAGAGCACGGCAGGTCATTAGGGAAAGGCTGTAAGATTATCTGTGGGTTCTGTTTTAGGCTTTGAATGGGTGAGCCACCCTATGAGTTAGTAGTTTTATGATTCTCCAACTTTCAGCATTTATAGGGGATGTAGGGGATTTGGCCACCAGGTGGCAATGTAAGAGCTCAGAGTCCATATTAATAAATCAGGAGTTGTTGAAAGTATATTCATAACTAAAGTAAAAGAGAGATGGGCTATTGGGTGGTGAAGCTCTTCTTTTCCTCCGATATACTTGGCGGGGTGGGGAGAAAGAAAGAGACTAAGTATACCTTTTCCAGAATCCTTCAGTATTTCTGATCTTCATTTTATTCCAATTTTTAACATTTTAAAAAATGTTTTTCCTACTAAATAGTATTTTATTTTTTCCCAATTACATGTAAAGAGAGTTTTCAACATTCATGTTCATAACATTTTTAGTTCCAAATTTTTTTCTCCCTCCTTCTCTCCCTTCCTCCCTCCCCAAGGCAGCAAGCAATCTGATATAGGCTATATATGTACAATCACATTAAACATCTTATCTACATTTAACTCATATCCACCAACAATATCCAGTTCCTCCATCAACTGTTAAAATGAGGGAGCTGGACTAGATAACCTCTCAGGTCCTCTCTAAATCTGTGATCCTAATATAGTCATATAGCCCCACCCATAAAAATCCTATTCGTATTTACATCCACAACACACTAAGGCATACATTCACCATGTCATGGTGTAAGGGACAAAGGATGAGAGGGTCCAGATCTTAGGTGAGATGTAAAAGCAGGGATAGGGGAGCAAAGGCATATATGAAGCAAGGTCATACCTGAGTAAGTCTGATACAAGAAAAGGTCCTGTTTGGCACTGATCAGCCATGCATCTTTGTGTACAGTTGACCTTCAAAAGGAGATAGGATTATAGTTAGTGCAAAGACCAAAGCAGCCATTGAATTATCTAGATTGATATTTTCCTTGATCAAAAACTCCACTTCATTTGGGGGCAGTTCTAACCTTAGTAAGCAAAGTAAAACAAACTCGAGTTTTAGAATGAAATTTTAACAGAACATTACTTATATGAAGCCTGAAGAAGGGAAGACTTGGGGAAGGAAGCATGACAGTCATACTCCAAGTATGTGAAGGACCTACACAGGAAACAGGGATTAGATTTGTTCTAATGGACGCCAGAAGGCAGAATCAAAGGCAATGGGGGGATGTTTTGGAGAGGCAGATGATACATATGTAAGAAAGCCCCACTGGACCCATCTTATCTGGGTCTCAAAGCTTCCCTGAAATTTCAGGTCTTATTGCTTCTTTCACCCTGTATTTGGAAATTTTCATGCTCTGACCCCTTGAAGCATCTGTCTTACTTCAATCCTTCCTTCTTATTGTCAGCTTGAAGTAAATTCTACTTGCTCACTAATTCATTCTTTAGTTCTGACCCTACATCATCACCCACCCCCATTTTGTTCCTGCAAGATATAGGATGGGGTATGTAAAGTAATTCAGAGTGCTCTTCTAAATCTCCCAATTATGGATGAAAGTGTAAAAGAAATACAGAGGACCAAAAGCATAAGCAATTCATGCAACCCAAACACAGAAAGATTTGCATGCTGCACTTACTTCCCTTTGTTAAATATAGAGAAGCTCACATTCTGTGAACCTGTTGGCCAGAAAAAAAAAATCGTATTTAGTACAAGAGTCTGAAATAGATTACATAGTTAAAAACTACTCCCCAAATTCAAGTATTTGAGAAAACAGAAAAAGATTACCCAAACCCAAACTTTTCCTAGGGTAGCTAGGGGACATAATGGACAGAATGGATAGAGTCAGGAAGATTCTTCTTGCTGAGTTCAAATATGACCTCAGACACTTATTAGCTGTGTGACCCTGGGCAAGTCACTTAACCCGGTTTGCCTCAGTTTCCATATCTGTAAAATGAGTTGGAGAATGAATGGCAAACCACTCCAATATCTTTGCCAAGAAAAACCCCAAATGGGATCATAAAGAGCTGAACATAAGTCAATGACAACAACAAACTTTTCTTAGAAAAGCAGATTGATTAATTAGGACCATAAGGATCACCCTCTCTAAAGAATAAAAGAACAAACAAGAATGACAGCTCACCCTAGTAAGCAGCACTCTCTTTGTCTCTTCCAGAAAATTAATAATAATAGGTAGCATTTAGTAACTACCATGTGTTTGACACTGTTAAGTGCTTTACAAATATTATCTCAGTTATTCCTCACAATAACCCTAAAAGTTAGATGTTATTAATCCCCATATTACAGTTAAGCAAACTAAGTCAAATAGAGATTAGGTGATTTACCCAGGGTCACACAGCTAGTAAGATCTTCCTAACTCCAGGCTTAGCACTCTATCCACTGTACCATCTAGCCACATTTACATAGTACTTTAAGATTTGTAAGGTACTTTACACGGATGATACCATTTGATCCTCACAACCATCCTTCAAGGTAGGCACTATTACTATCATCTGCATTTTATTTGTTGTTTTTCAGGCAATCATTTGTGTCTAACTCTAAATGACCCCACAGACCATGTTGTTCATGAGTTTTCTTGGCAAGGTAATGGAAGGGTTTGCCATTTCCTTCTAGAGTGGATTAAGGCAACCAGAAGTTAAGTGACTCCCCCAGGGTCACACAGCTTGTAATTATCTGAGGCTGGATTTGAACTCAGTCAAATCTTCCTGACTCCAGGCCCAGTGTTCTATTCACCCAGTCATGTAGTTGCCTCCTATCTCCATAGATAGAGAAATTAAAACTAACAAAGATTAAGTGACTTTCTCAGCATCACACAGAGACTAAGTGTCTCAAGTAGAATTCAAACTCATATCCTTCAGATTCTAGCACCATATTCTCTATACCACACTGCCCATATAAGTAGGGAAAGGTTGGCAAAAACTTTTGAAATCAAATGTCCTTTTGCCAACTGACCTATGTAGTGACCTTCCACCCGACACTGCAAGACTCCAAAGCCAAGGTCCTCCTCAACTGGATACCTGTGAAGACACCAAGAAATGGGAACATGAAACATCAGCAAACAGTGTAGTAGTCTTCCCAGGAGAACAGAATTCCATTGAGGAAAAGGACAATAGGATCATATGTTTAGATTGGAAAGGGACTTTACAAAGTTTCTACTGCAACCTTCTCATTTTTCAGAGGAGGAATAAAAATAGTAGATAAGCCAGGGAAAATTGGCTGCTAATGAAAGTGAAGGAAGTATCTCCTTTGGCCAAATTCTGGTTGATACAGAGTTGTTTGCATGTTGTTTCCTCCATTAGACTGTGTAATCCTTAAGACTACATACTCAATAAACTCCAATGGCTCCCTATTGCTTTAGGTTTCAAATACCTAATACTGTGCTTGGTATTCAAATCCCTTCATGACCTAGTCCCCTTGTACCTTTCCAGTTTTCTTATGTCTTACTCCTCAACACATACTCTTCAATCCAGTGACACCTGCCTCTGGGCTGTTACCCAGACAAGACACTCCGTCACCTTAACCCCATATATTTTCTCTGGTCATCTCCCATGCCTGGAAGTTCTTCCTCTTTCACTCCAACAACTGACCTTCCTGGCTTCCTTGAAGTCTCAACTAAAATCCCACTTTCTACGAGGTCTATGGTCTGCCTATGGTCTGACTCTCTAAAACATCTACTCATCGCCTCCACTTCTATCTTCTGGGGTCCATAGGAACAGATCTAATCCCTACTCCCTGTATAGGTCCTTCACATACTTGAAGATGAATGTCACGTCTCCTCCTCCGTCTTCCCTTCTCCAGGCTTCACATAACCTTCTTCTCCATCTCTCCCCTTCCCTCTGCTAATTATTTCCTATTAGTGTTGCATATAGCTTGCTTACTATATATTTGCATGTCGTCCCCTCCCTTACTTTGGCTGTGAGATCCTTGAGGGAAGGAATTGTCTTTTGCCTCTTTTGGTATCCTCAGTGTTTAGCACATAGTAAGCGCTTAATAAATGGTTATTAAGTGATTGATCAGGGACTGTCTTTTGCCTTTCTTTGTATTTCTAGCACTTTGCATAGTGCCTGGCACATTGTAAGAGCTAAATAAATAACATTGACTGATTGGCAAGACAGAACCGTGAGTCAAAATTACCAAGTAGTGAGAAAAATGTGCATTCTGAGCGCATCTCTGGTCATTTACTTCACCACGGACGGTACCTTTTCTCATGCTTCCCTTCCCATAGCCCCACCACCACCATGACCCTGGGCCAGGAAAAGGAATGGATGGGCTTCTTGCTCTTTACTGACTCTTCAGTCCTTCCCCACACCACTAGCACTTGGTAACTTCTCCTCTGAGATTCTTTCCATCTACATGAAGCAGCCTATCCACCTCCTAGTGACAGTTATTCACTTGCCCTCTAGTCATTCCCCCCACCACCTTTTTCAAGGATCTCAGTACCTTAATCAGAGTCTTATTTTCTTCCCCACCACCTGCCCTTATACTTGGAGGGTTCAATTTTCATCTTAAAGACCCCTCAAATAACCATTTCCTCAACCTCTTCAGGTCCCATGGTTCCTAAACCTTTATTATACCTAGACCACATAAAGTGAATCAATCACCAAGCATCTGTCATGCACCTACTACGTGTGTCAGGTACCATGCTAGGAGCTGGGGATATAAAAACAAAAATGAAACAGTACCTGTTTTTAAGGAACTTACAAAGGACTGGGTTTGGATAGGGATGAAGAGGCAGAGACAGCATGTAAGGACATAAGCACATGTATGATATGTTAAAAATAAACATAGAGTGATGGGGGAGAGTGTTAACAACTGGCAGAATGAGAGAATGTCTCTTAAAGGAAGTGGCATTGTGCTGAGCCTGAAGGGAATTCAAGGGTTCCAAGGAGCAAAAATGAAGAAAGGTATTATTCCAGAAATGGAGGACAGACTGTACAAAGGTACAAAGATGGTAGATGAAACATCATATATGAGAAAAAGCAAAGAAGTTAGTCTGGCTAAAATATAGAATGTGTAAGGAATAAAGATCTTTAAATGACAAACAGGAAAACATTTTTTCCTAAAGGTGATGGGGAACCACTGGAGATTCTTGATCTGGACAGTGACATGATCAGACCTGTACTCTATTTGACAGCTACATGTGAGATGGATTAGAGAATGGAGGGGTTGGGTTCAATGAGACCATTTAGGTGATTACAATAGTGTAGGCATCAGGGTAGTGAAGAACTAAACTGAGATGGCTTTAGCATAAATAAAGAAAGGGGGATGGATAGAAAAGATATATCTATTAGACAGAAACTGTTCAGAAATGGGAGGCAAGTGATTGTGAAGAGCAAAGGATGATTCTGAGAGTGTGAAACCTGGGTGATGGGACAAAGTTCCTTTAACAGAAATACAGAAGTTAGGAGGAAAGATAAATTTGAGGGAAGAGCAGAGTAAGATGAGTTCTGCATTGAACATGTTTGGCTACAGATAACTATTAGGCTTTGTGTCAGAGATGTTCAGCAAGCAGCTGGAGATGCTGTACTAGAGTTCAGGAGAGAGAAGAAGGCTGATAAAGAGATTTAAAAGCTATCCTGCTTAGATACAAGTTGAACTCATGGGAACCAATGAGATCACAAGGAGAAATTGTAGAAAGGAAGCCTGTGTTTAGAGTTTGTTAGATTTTTTTTTTGCTTTTCAGAAAGGTTCTAAAATAAACCTTCAAACTGTATCTACATTCATGATGAAACATGCTATCCATCTCCAGAAAGAGAAATGATTACTCAAACTGCAGATCAAAACCTATTTTCTTTCCTTCCTTCCTTCCTTCTTTCCTTTCTTCCTTGCTTCCTTCTTTCTTTCCTTCCTTCCTTCCTTCTGCTTATCTGTCTATCTATCTATCTATCTATCTATCTATCTATCTATCTATCTATCTATCTAGTTATTTTGCAACTTGGCTAATATGGGAATTAGTTTGAATGACCAAACATATTTGTAATGGGCTTTGTTTTTCTTGCCTTCTCAATGAGTTGAAGGGGAGAGGGCAGAAGGGGAGTATTTGGAATGGGAAAATAAAATAATACTAAAATTGTTAAAAATACTATCAAAAAGCTGTTTCTGGAGTCCATTTATAAATCTTTTCTACCAAACTGAAAGGGGAAGGAAGGAAATAAGTATTTAACACTCACTATGAGAAGGGTACCTAGGTGGCAAGTGAATAGAGCACTGAGTCTGGAGTCAGGAAGACCTGAGTTTATATCTGACCTCAGATACTTACTAACTGTGTGATCCTGGACAGATCACTTTACCCTGTTTACCTCAGTTTCCTCATTTGTAAAATGAGCTAGAGAAGGAAATGGCAAACCACTCCAGCATCTTTGCCTCACAAAGAGTCAGACACAACTGAACAACAAAAAATGAAAAGGGGGGTTCGCACATGTTGGAGAAGCAATTGTCATCAAACACATAAATAGGAATATTTTTACCTAGGGTAAAAACAATTGAAGGATAGAAGGGGAGGGGAGCAACAAAACAGAGAGTACAAATATGGGTACAGTCACTCAAGAAAACAAAGTCTGGCTTTTGCTGAGGGTCTGCAAAACCTATAAGAGCATCTGAAGTGACAGAACCCAGGAAAGGGGGCAGGGTAGGAGCAGTTGAGTTTTGCACCATCTTGGGCCACAGAAGGTCACAAGACAAAAGGTGGATACTCAGTTGCCGTAGGGAGGAAGCATCTTCCCATGACTAAACTCCTGATGTAGTACAGTGAAAGAAACATTTGATTTAGTGCCAAAGGATCCTGTTTTAAATACCAGCACTTTCATTCACCAGTTATAAGACATTGTACAAATTCCTTTATTTCTCTAAGTCTATTTCTTCATCTCTAAAATGAGGAGTCATGAAAGGAATTACTATTTTCTATTATATTAATCATCCATTATTAATTAGGATCCAGACTTTTTATGTCTTCATTCAAGGACCAGCCCCTATAGGTCAGTCAATCAGTGTTTGAAGGGCATGACTGATAGAGGAGATTGCTCCAATTCTTGGGGTACATGATCCTCAGTCTTGGGCAGGATACCATCCAACTAGGAGACCTCATTTCTGTTTGAAGTGTAAACAATCTAATCTAGGTGAATTCCTGCCCCAAAGCAGTAAGTCCATGTCCTTGTACCCCTCAATTGGAATTTAGGGTGACCCCAGCTCATGAAGGAAAGAACCAACCAGAGTGGCCTGGGTAGAGATGAATTCCTTTGCCCAGATTTCTGGACAAGGCTGAATCTCATGATCAGGTCATATTCTCAGTAGGAGGAGGTAAAAACTTTTAGCCCACTCCCTCATTAATCGTTCACCAATCAGAGCTGATTTTCACCTGTCAAGAGGGTCTTTCCTAAAAGTATATTAAAGCTTCCAGCCTCTTCACAGCTTTGTCTTTGGTTACCAAAAGAAACCACTGGCCATCAATTTATTGATTATTAGCTAGCCTAATTAATAAATTGATAACTAATTACCCAGAAACTCCATCTCTCAGGCTTTTTATTCATCACAGTTGTAATACCTATACTACCATAACAGAGTTATGAGGATCAAGTAAGATCATGGAAAATGCTTAATAAGCCTTAAAATATGATGTAAATATGAGTTCATGGTTTTATACACTAGAAAAAGGTGTGTTTGTGTGTGTGTGTGTGTGTGTGTGTGCGTGCACACCCTGTAAACAGAGATATGCTGGCAAATATTCAACAATGTGCTGTCCTGGAGGGGAAGAGTGTATGTACTTTGCTTTTAAATTTAATCTGCATTATTATCATTTATCCCATCACTTTCTTAAGTTTAGACAATCAACAGCATATTGAATCAAGGCCTAATGTGTAGCTTTACTGAGTTCCAAAGTGCAAATGCTCACACTGGAAGCTGCTTCTCAAAAGCCAGCCCTAGCAGGATCGAGTACACCTCTACCTGAATATATGCCTCTCAAGGTATACTTTTCCAAAGAAAGGAAAAAACTCACCTGTTTCCTGTCTCTCTGTCCACAAGAGAGCAGAGTGTAATCCATTCTCCCCCTTGGGCCTGAAGAGTGAGTGGGCTGGGTGAGAAAAGGAAAGAAAAAGAAAAGGTATCAGAGTGGAAGGCTTTGGGTGATTTCTACTGCCTTCCCTGGAATAATTCCTAACCTGATCTCCTTAATAACATTATCTTTCTAGTGCTTCTAGAATAGAGTTCTTAACCTTTTCATGGCCATGTAACCCCTTGGGAATCTGGTGAAGTCTTTGGATTCCTTCTCTGAATCATGTTTTGCTTTGTTTTGTTCTATTTTTAATTAGTAACTGAAGGAAATGCTTACAAGATTTCAATAACATTTGAGTAAAAATAAAGACATAATTATTTTTTCCTATCTGAGTTTCTAGACTGCAGAAAATCTATCCACAGGTACCTGTGGACTTCAGGTTGAAAACTATTGTTTGAGGAGAACATAGGATGGTGTATGATTATAGGAAGCTGAACTCTTATCCCAAAAAATAATGTTGAGCCTACTTCCCAGTTTGTTTAAGGTGAAGATAGAAGTAGGTAATAGAAAGCATAAAGCAAGCTGACATTAATGCTAGCCTGAGCTGTATTACCTAGAACATAGGTATCTGTACCCTAACCTTATCGACTCATCAACTCATCACGTCCTCATCTATCCAACTTTCTGTTGCAAATATCCTATACAAAGTCACATCCTCTTTGCATCAGCCATGATAAATTTACCCCTGATAAATTAATGTGCTGAGAAATCAAGTAGAGATAAGACCACAGGGGTCTGTCTGTACATAGCCTATATTTTACAAAGCAAATTCCAAGTTTGCTTCCTACTTCTTTCTAGCTCCAATGATGCCTAGTGATCTTTTCTCTGTACACACAGGGGAATTCTACTGAGAACTACCATACCACAGCCAGAATTGTACCTGCTGGAAACAGTCAACTCCATTTGCTCCTTTACCAGGGACTAAAATATAACAAAATTAGAGAGGTAGAATAGAGGAGATGATAAACTGAAGGAGGAGGTTCCTCTTCTTTACAGTAATAATTGCTCTCCAGATGCGAATGAGAAAATTGAGATACAGTGTGCAGAATCTGATCACCTGAACATACAAATGTAAAACTATGTCCTTTGCCCTACAGAACACTCTTTAAACTAGCTTCATTTATTATACAATTCCCATTTCATAGACTAAGGGTGACCACACTTCACAAAACAATTTGGATTTAGTCAAAGAACCACACTTAAGGACCTAGAGAGCCATATGTAGCCTCGAGGCTACAGGTTCCCCACCTCTGTCATAGACATTTTTTCAGACGCCATCATTTTTAAAACTCTCAGATTTGTGATTACACAGCTCTGGCCCCTCTACAAATTTTCCGTATCCTTATTAAGTTATAGGTCCCCAAGATGAATGTGGTATTCTAAAACAAATTATTAATCAATCAACAAGTATTTATTAAGCATCTATTATATGCCAGGTAGTGTGCCGGTCGCTGGAGATATAAACATGAAGAAAGAACCTGCCTGCCCTCAAAGAACTTTCAGTCCATTCTGTAGCAAACAAGTACAGCATTAGTACAGCAGCACCTCGGGAGATAAAGATACCTGATGTGTTTTTCTCCTTCACTTTCCATTAGGCACCAGGGGAAGCTATAATTTGAGGTCAGGGGCAAGTAAACAACATTCCTGGCTTATGTAAAGGACCAAGTTGCAGGGCCATAAGAAGGCACATGCTCCTACAGGAATTTTATAGGGTAGATTTGGGTAGGTGGCACAGTGAATAGAGCACTGGCCCTGGAGTCAGGAGGACCTGAGTTCAAATGTGACCTCAGCACTTACTAGCCATGAGAGTTTGGGCAAGTCATTTAACCCCAATTGCCCCTCCAAAAAGCAAAAAAAAAAAAAAAAGTCGCATGCTCCTACAGGAATTTTATAGGGTAGACATAGTACTTTGTCTCCCTATCCATAGCAAACCTTGACTTTTTATGTCCCATGGAACCCTTTGGCAATCTGGCAAAGCCTATGGACCCCTTTATAGAACAACAGTTTTAAATGCAGGAAATGAATTGCATAGAACTACAAAGGAAAGCAACTACCTTGAAATCAAAATATGTACAAAAGCAAATATTTTTACCAAAATGTTTAAGAAATCAAGTTCATGGACCCTAGGTTAACCCCTCAGACTATAAAGAGGCTCTCCATGTGTCTCCATGTTTCTATGTGTCTGTGTGTCTCTGTATGGGTGTATGTGTATTTCTCTCTCTCTCTCTCTCTCTCTCTCTCTTTCTCTGTACATGTGCGCATGCGTGCATGTGTCTGTCTCTCTGTCTCTCTTGAACGTAAGCAACTAGCTTCAGGTATTTCATACTTACAGGATTCTTCCACCTAAGCAGGCTGTTCTTTCTGCTTTGCTAAAGGCTCCTCCCTACAGCAACAATACCAGGAGAAGATGGAGAAAAAAGGAGCCACAAGAGGCCAGAAGACATTGACTGGTAGTTTTTTGTAGAAACAGCCAAATGGTACTCAAGGAATGTGGTGAGCAAAAGTCCACCTTAAGTCCTTTACCTTAGTGACCAAAATTTTGTTTGTTTTAACAGAATAATGCAATCATTAGGTACGTGTGCAAAAAGGCAGGCACGGAAGACTAAGTGAAAAGAGTTGAAAAATACACACTTTAAAACTAGAGTTTGCAGCCATCTGAGGCTATTATTCAGCCACGGTAGGTATTAATCCTGTATCTCTTACACTTTTTATAAGATGTATCACAATCCATACAGGAATTAATAATCCTTTTAAAGTCATCCAAAATGAGAAACAAAAAGATTTAACTTATTTAAGAATGTGGGATAAAGTCATCTGATAAATTATGAATTATTATAAGGAATATCCATGACCCTATATCAGATAGGAATTTGGGTAGGTTCTGAAAAGAAATAGAAGCTGGAAGACATGGGTACTATGGAGGTCCTGTCCACACATGAACAGTTTAAGCAAGCTGGTAGCTGAGGACTTGGAATGCCATCTTGTGGCTTGCCTAGATATAGCTGAGATTACGTGCTCTATCCCTATATCCAAGGTAGAAGTAAGATGGAGCAGCCTGACCTCAGAGCACCACCTGGAAGCTTCCATGGATATCAAACCTCATATCTTAGTGTCAATGTAAAGCATTGCTCCTGTGTTTGTGGTCCCTTGTACTTTACACAAATCTTGAATGAAGAAAGCAATTTTGGCATTTTAATAGCTTCTTGAAGATATATCAACAAGTCAAAGGCTTTCAGTTCCTACTTATTCCCACCAACCTCCCCCAGTTGGATCACTATAATAATATTTCTAAATGTGCATATTTAAAATAAGAAGAAACAAATTTATAAATACATTTCCGACTTTCCCATTGTTTTTAGAGAGTTCACTTCAGCCTGGGAATGTGGGTTTGGGGAAAAGGCAGGTAAAAGGACAAAGGGAGAAAATCAGCAGATACAATTACAGTGTAATTCACACTGAGCCCAGAGTGACTTAGTTGCCAGTAAATAAATGGACCCGTTTAATCGACCAGTTGCAATTACATTAACAAAGTTTGCTGAAGCCCAGCTCACTAGGGACTATAAACTGCAGAGAAGAAAATAGTAATTCTGTGCCAACTGCTTTCAATTTATTGCTGTCAGAGAAGCCAATCTCAGAAAGCATACGTGTCCCCAGTTGAAAACAGAAATACACACACACACATACCCCTACCTATCAATGTACTCAACATCGTTGTCCAAGGTTTCAGTCCTTCCAATAATAATCCAGCCATGGACTTGTATTAAGTTTCCTGGTTATAAAACAGAAAAAAAGAGAGAGGAAAAAAAAATGATTAAGCTTATAGGCTAGACTTAAAGCAGTGGCACCTATTTTATTCTTTTTGGTTTCTGTCAATTATGTCCCTATCCTTGCTTTGGTCATCTACTAACCTGATAAATATTACCCCCACCTCCTTTGATACATCCATCCCTGTGATTTCAGAAAAACCTGGAAAGATTTATATGAGCTGATACAGAGAGAAATAAGCAGGACTGGGAGAACATTGTACAAAGTAACAGTAATATTGTAAGTAAGATCAACTGTGAAACATTTAGCTACTCTAATGAATACAATGATCTATGACAATTCCAAAGGACTCATGAAGAAAATGCCATTCACCTCCAAAAGGAGAACTGATAGACTCTGAGTGAAGATTGAAGTATATTTTTTCTCTTTATTTTTCTTGCTTCCTTTTTTTTTTTTTTAAACTTGACTAATGTGGAAGTGTGGTTTGCCTGACTTCATATGTACAATGAGCATCATATTTCTAACCTTCTCAATGACTGGGGGAGAGGAGAGAGGGAGGAGAGAATGTGGAACTGAAAATAAAAAATGCTAAATAAATAATTTTTAGAAGGATAATTCCGTCTCCAGACTCATAATCCTCTTTATCCCATCTCTGATAGCATCCTTCAGAACTTCAATATCAACACTTGTAACCATTGAAATGCTTTCACTCACTGTTCTGGACCTCCTTACTTCCAATTACCATATTCTCTATTGCATTCCCATGATCCACAAGTAGATAACCACTTGAAAACTTCCCCTTACTTAGAACTTTTTTACTTACAATATCCTTCCATATGTGATTCTTGTGAATTCTCCATAATCTGCCAGACCAACAGGATAACTTTATTTTCACTTACTTTTCCAAATCTGAAGTTCAGATTAGCCAGTTACTAATGACTATAATAATTAGTCAGTTACTCTACAATCTCACCAGAAACTTCTAAAATCTGTTTTGAGCTGGTCCATCTACCATGCCCATCCTGACATTGTATTCTCCTCTCCTACCAGGAAGCTGCCACATTTTCCTAGAGAGAGTCACATAAACATGCCAAGTGATTACATTATTCTTCTTCTATTATAATGACTTCACTTGGGACTACACTGTATCTCAAAAATCCTTTTACTTATCTCCTACTGCCTTCCTTTTGGATTCTCCATGAGGATTATTTCAAACTATTTCAAATTTCCTCAATTCCCAAGCTCTACTTTCCATTTCCCTTGCCTTCTACGTTACAAAAACCAAATAAATCTACATGAATTTTATGGTGGCTGCAGATGCAGATCATGCTGGGATGCTGAAGGGTGACCATAGATAATAAGAAAGCAGTGAGCAGCATAAACCCTGCTGGCAAATAATTCCTAGAAAGTCTAGAGTTTGAACTCATTGCTCTTCACCCTGACTTCTGGAAGGCTCCCTTTGCATTGAACCTTAGCCTTGTTTGTTGCCTTCAACTAAAATATCCCTGGCCCTCCTCTTCATTTTTCTCTTTGGCAATATACTAGGAGACACTGGACCTGGCATCAGGAAGACTTTCAAATCCCACCTCAGATACTTAATATCTATATGATGATAAAGAATTCAGTGAAGAGCTGTTTGCCTCAGTTTCCCTAATTCTAAAATGAAAATAATGAAAATTATTGTGAGGATAAAATGAGATATTATTTTTAAAGCACTTAGCACAGTGCCTGGCACTTAGTAGGGGCAATATAAATTCTAGCTATTATTATTATTCATATACATACATCTACTTTCTTTCATTCACATTAAAAATAAAGCATTGACTTTCTTTTTTTTAATTTATTTTATGGAATAAAACAAGCACTTCTATACTTTAGTATAGTTTTTAAAAAAAGATGATTGCACATGAAATTGCAGATCTTTTATGTACAACTTCTTATTCCTTTTAAATACATAATAAAATTGTCATGAAAAATTATTTTTTTCTTCCCCTCACTCCCTAAAGATGGCTACCATTAGATTCAAATAGGAATATATATATGTAAAATTATTCTATATATAGTTCTATTTATCAGTTCTTGCAAATAGCATCTTTTTTCATATGTCCTTTAGGGTTAATTTGGGTATTTATAATACTCAAAATGTCTTATTCATTCAAAGTCATTCTTAAAACAATATTCCTGTTACTGTACCCAGTGTTCTCTTGGTTCTGTTCATTCTGCTCTTCATTATTCATACAAATCTTTTCCTATTTTTCTAAGATCATTGAGGTCATCATTTCTTATAACACAGTAGAATTCCATCACAATCATCTACCAC
The DNA here is from genome assembly GCA_028646515.1 of Pseudochirops corinnae. NCBI lineage: Eukaryota > Metazoa > Chordata > Mammalia > Diprotodontia > Pseudocheiridae > Pseudochirops > Pseudochirops corinnae. Next base: position 159,005,288 of record CM053586.1, on the reverse strand, counting down.
AACTTGTTCAGCCATTCCCCTATTGATGGGCATCCTTGAAATGTCCAGTTCTTTGCCACCACAAAGTAAAAGGAAAAATAACAAAAGTCCTTTTATTCTGGTTGTCCCACCACATTAATGTACTTGGTCTACTTTAGCCTTGATTCCAAATTCTCTCCTCGGGGATTTGAGCACTTACATTCTCAAGTCTATGGGCTTCAATATCACTCAACTTGAAATTCCTCAGTTTCCCCCTTTCTTTGCCTCTTTTGGCACTACCTCATTCTTCCCAGATATCTCAATACCAGGTGTCCCTCCTTCCACCCTTTCACTGAGCATTTAAATTCCATCCTCTTCTGGAACCTTGCTATACCAATTATCTCATCTCTTTCTTACAAGTTTGAGTTTTCTCTGTTAAATGGATGCTCTCCTTATTCTACAAGCATGAATTTTTTTTAATAGAAGTCAAACGCAGTTAAGGGACTTACCCATGGTCAGGAGTTAGTAAGTGTCTGAGGTAGTATTTGAACCCAGATTTCCAGGCTCCAAGAGCAGCCCTCTATCCACTATACCATCCTGCCTCTCAGACCCTTCAATCATGCCTCTCACCATATTTTTCTCCCTTATTGAGATTGCCTGTCACACAGTGTGCACTTCTAAATGCTTGTCAAATTATTTAATTAATTATTTGATGTAATAATAAATTTAATATAGTAATATGATAAAATTATTTAATAAATATAAAAGTAAATGAATGAATGAATACTTGGTGATTGGGAAGAAAAACAAATCTTCCCTCAACTCTGTTGCTCAGTGAGACTATAATTCCATCTCTCTATTACTTTTGTTGTTCAGTCATTTTTAATCATGTCCAATTCTTTGTGACCCCATTTGGAGTTTTCTTGCAAAGATACTATAATAGTTTACCATTGCCTTCTTCAGTTCATTTTATAGATGAGGAAACTGAGGCAAACAGGATTAAGTGACTTACTCGCCCAGCGTCACATAGCTAGTAAAGAGTCTGAGGCTGGATTTGAACTCTGGAAGAAGAGTCTTCCCAATTCCAGGCGGGGCACTCTATGCACTATGGCGCCACCTAGCTACACTTATCTACTCCTCTCTATCACAAAAATAGCTTCTCCTTGCTGCCTCCATTCTTTTCCTTCCTTGTAATCTGGCTTCTCTACTTCTACTATTTTAATAAGACTCTTTCCTTAAAAGTCTCAATGGCCTCCTAACAGCCAAATCCAAAGACCTTTCCTCAGTCCTTATCCCCTAGACCTCTCTGCAGTATATGCCCATGCTTCCTCTCTCAAAATCCTTCCACCCTTTGTGCTTGGTGATATTCTGTTCTGTTGGATTGCTTCTTGCCCCTCCTGTTCTGAGTCTTTCGCTGGCTCCCTTTCTTCCAGCACCCTCTAAATGGGAGCCCTTCTCTGAGACTCTGGCCAACACTCTTTCCACTCCTCTATATACCATATTTCAACACATAATTATCACCGTGGCAAAATCGTGGCACCCTGTTTTTGTTTTTGTTTTGTTTTTACAGTACGAAAATTGGTTTATAACCTTTTATCACATATTTGTCAAATGGTTTAATTCCGTTCGTCACACCACTTAAAAGGTAAGCAGAGAAGCAATGTATTCACCAGAGGCATATGGATATGCATTTGTCTCATACATTGGGAACGGTGAGCCTAGAAGTCTCAGTACACACGCATTTTCAGTATATTTCCAAAAGCCAGCTTGCACGGTTTGTTTAGAGTACTGTAATACTAATGGTATTGTCATTCAACCCAGTGAAAAACTGAAGTTACAAAAGGAGTGGGCGGGCAATTGAAGCTGCCTCGAGTAAGTCATGTGACATGGTAAGACTTGCATCTTCCCAATTTTAACATATATTCAAGAGTATTTCATGCATCCTAATCCTGAACCAAAGACAGTTTAACAATAAATGATTTTAAGTAATACCAGCACGATTTTTTTAAAAAGCTTCACATAACTGCGGCACCCTACTTTTTCACACACAAAAAAAAATTGGCGTAAAAAGTGAAATATGGTACTTTCCCCCTTAATAATGCCATCCTATCACCTCTGTGTTAATGATTCACTCTTCCCCTCTCCCAAACTTTTGTCCCAAATTTTAATTCTAATCCATGTTTCCAAGCAATCACCTTGCTGGACATCTCCAACCTGGATGTCCCACCAAGATCTCAAATCCAAACAATATAATACAACAATAAAACAAACATTTATCAACGCTCTGCAAGACATTGGTAGAGACTGAAACTATCAATAAGACACAGCCCCTGCCTTTAAAACCAGAAATAGTTCACTTTCAAAGCCTACTCTTCCTTCTGATTCCATTAATTTTATTAAGAGCATCACCATTCTCCAGACACTCAGAATGGAAAACTCACGGTCATCTTGAACTTCTTTCTCTCTCTTGTCTCACACATCTTTTTATTCACTTATTATTATTCTAGGGAGATTGTTGAGATTAGATAAACTGACTTTTTTTTTTTAGCATTTTAAGGTTTCTGATGTATTTTATCAATTTTTTTCCTTGTGAGAGGTAAGTACTAGAAGTAGTATTATTATATCCATTTTACAGAAAAGAAAACTGAGCATCAAACAAGTGAAATGATTTGTCCTAGATCAGACAGCTATCAAGTGTTGGAGACAGGATTTGGACCCAGGTTTTCATACACCAAGTCCAACACTCTATCCATGATGCCATTCTTATGTCTACCACCCTACTTCAGGGCCTCATTACGTCTCTTTTTAAAAAAAGAAAATTGTGTTTTGACATTTATAGATTAATTCTATTTCATGAGAGGTCTACAGTAACCAAGTAAAATGGTTAAGTAAAACTAATACTGCAGTGACCTCATCTGAAAGAGCAAACAGCATTTAGAGTACCACCGTTGTCACTATTGTATTTTTTTAATTAATAGAAACTTATTTTCTCTTCCTCACACTCACCACACTATTGGGGACAAAAAAGAAAAACAAATTTCTTATTATATATATATACACATGCAAAAATGTATGGGTCATTCTGATTTTTAAAAGACAGGAAGTATTTGTAGAAAAGGAAATAGAGATAGCCAAGGTTGGATAGTAACCAAAGGCACAATATACAGAATGGGTTTCCAGGAAGAAAGTATTTTAATATCTTTTTAAATAAATATATACATTTTAATGCTCCCCAAATTTCACTCTCCACAACACATAGACATTTATTTAGTGATGTCAGTTCTCATGTGGCACAATTTTTAAACCTTGTCTAAGCCAAAAAAATCTTTTCTCCCAATTCTGCTCTGGGGAGGAGGGAAAGAGATGGTACAGAAAGGAGAAATGTAGACCCAGAATCCAATTTTATTTACTTATGTAACTCCTGCCCTAAGTCAGTTGTAGAAACATCTCACAGACACCAAAATGTTTGGCATGGGAATATACTAAATTCCATACAAATTTTAATAGGCTTTAAGTTAGAGGAAGAAGGGCAGAGAAAAGACATATCATATTGTTTCTTTGTTTTTAATCCAATGACCCACTTTGGTGGGCATGAGAAACTGTGACTTAGAGGTCCCAGTATCTTCTTTGTTTTCAACTATTAGGTTGCTACCCAAGGCAGATTAATAGCTAAACTGGACTGAGATGCCTATGGGGAATTAATTGTCACAGTGGAGTACTGTTAACCACATATTGAAGTGCAAATGCTCATAAAACTTCCTCTGGGCTGCTCCCATCTTCACACACATACACACACACACACACACACACACACACACACACACACACATCTCCCTAGTTGCTAACTCTGGGCAGGCTTCCCAAATGAGATGAGTGTAATTGTCTGGAAAGAGATTGCTAAAATGCAGCCTTGTGGATCTCACCCGGGGGACCTCTCCAACAGTGCCAACAAGCTGATCATTTACAGAGAAGGCTGAAGAAACCCCCATGTGGAGGGGATGATGGTAACAAGAGAGAGAGTTCAAACTTGGGTGTAAGAAATGGAATTGGCAGATCTGTGTGCCAGCAAACATCCCATTCTAGCTCACACCCCAAAGGTACCACAGTCTCCCTCATCCTTCACTCTTAGAAAGACCTCCATCATCTGCGTTGACCCCATGTAACTCCCAATGACTTGGGATCCATGCTTCTTCACATAGCTCTCTTATGGCCTTAGTTTCTTTTTAAGAACACTCAGTTGTTGATGGCCTATAGGGCAGCAGATGTGTGGATAATCCCACAAAGAAAAATAGCCCCAAAGTCATTTATATTTTTCATCAGTGAGAGACATAATAGGTAGGCAGTGTGTGATGGGAAGAACATTGAATATGGAGACAGAAAATCCATATTAAAATCCCAGCTCTATAGTATATTACCTATATGACCTTGGGAGAGCATTCAGCCCTCTGGGCCTCAGTTTTCCTATCTGCAAAGTTAGAGAATTAGATTAGGTTCTCTAAGGTCCTTTCCAGTTCTAAAATCCTAAGATACTACAAACTTGCACCTGGTTGTACCGTTTCAAGTTGAGAAGAAAAATTGTCAAAACATTTATTTCATGACAATTTTTACTTTCTTGATTAGTCAATATACTTCGAAACAACTCAATAAGAATTTGTTATGTTGCCTTTCAACTTATTTATAATTTATTTATTATTAATAATTAATAACTATTTATTATTTATTTATCATCCCTCCTTGGGAACAGATGCTCTAGCTTTGTGTCCCCTCTCCCTTTTATTCATCCAACAAATGGTGATGAAAATGATGGTCACATGGTGGTCAGAAAAAGCAATACAAGGATACTCTCAAGGTCCCTCTTAAGAACTTTGAAATTGGTTATGTGACTTGGGAGACACTGGCACAGGACCACCCAGCATGGTGTGCCCACATCAGAGAAGGTGCTGTGCTCTATGAGCAAAGTAGAATTGAAGGTAACTCAAAAAAACTCAAAACACGAGATGCTCAAATTTAGAGAATCTCCCCCTAAATGTTCACATGCACCATTTTGCCCAATCTGTGGTAAACATTCTGAGCTCACGTTGGTTTGATCAACCACAGTTAGATGCATCGTAACTTGACTCTAGCAAAGTCAGGTCATTCTGGTCCTCTTCAAGAAAAAAGGACAACAACCAACCAACCAATAAAGGCTTATGAAGCCCCTATTGCGTGCAAGGAAATTTGATACAACTAGTATTTATCAGTCACTTACTGTGTTAAGCACTAAGGATACAAAGACAAAAACCAATATAGTTCCTGCCTTCAAGGAACTTCCATTGCCTTTAATATAAACCACAAACTTTTCTGCTTGGCAATTAAAGCCCTTCACAACTTGGTTTCACTTAACTGTTCTAGGCTGTTTACTTATTCATTACTTCTCAAATAATTTATGTTCCAGCAAAAATAGCCTACATGTTGCTCCCCATAGATGTCATTCTATCTTTTGTACAAGCTATGCCTAGAATCATTTCCCCCTACATCTTTGTCTCTTAGAATCCTTAACTTCATTCAAGGATCAGCACAAGTGTCCCCTACTATAAGAGGCATTTCTTAATTCCCCTTGTTGTTAGTGTACCCCCTCTCTCTAAAATTACTTATTTAATTTCCAATATAGTTTTTCTTTACTCGAATGTATGCATGTTGTCCAACCCACTTTCAGGAAAATGATCAGAGAATTAGAGATTTAGAACAGAAAGGGACCTCAGAGGTCCTCTGGTCCAACCTTCTTATTTTTTCTGTTTGTTTGTTTTTTGAAACTAGGTTTCCTTATTTGCCCAGGCTAGAAGTCCAGTATTCACTCACTGCCCAATCCCATTGTGGGTCATCACAGAAGTCTGGAACTACTCCATGGACCAGTATTGCCCCTCCTCAGACCCTGTTACCCTCTCCACTCCCAGAAGCTCACCACATTGGTGCTTTTTGTGGCTGTTCACTCTTCATTCTTGAAGAGGATCCATCACTAGGGTGATGTCCTGACTTGCACATCAGTCTCACTTTCTTCTCCAGTCATCAAAATCCAGTGTGGACATCCAATTAGCTTTAGCCATAGTGCAGCTCAGCACTCTTTAATGCTCAAGTGATCCACCAGTCTCAACCTTTCCCAGTAACAGAGATTATAGGCATGGGCCACCATGTCAGAACCTGCCTTCTCATTTTACAGGTAAAGAAACTGAGGCTCAGAGAGACTAAGTGATTGCCCAGTGTCACAGAGGCAGTAAGGGGCAAAGCCAGAATTTGAATCAAGGTCCTCTGACTCCAAGTTCAGTGTTCTTTCCACTGCACTACACTTGCCTCTCTAATGAAAGCACCTTCAAGGCAGGAATATTTCATTTTTGTCTTTGAATCCTCAGCACCTCACCGTATCTGGCATGTAGTAGGCATTAAATAAATGTATACTGTATTGAATGTATGTTGTATAATAATAAATAAGTAAATATAATGCAGATATAATAACAAATAAAACATATACAATACAAGATATAGAATAACCACAAAGTAATTGATCCCAAGCAAGTCACTTTACCCTGTTTGCCTCAGTTTCCTCAGCTGTAAAATGAGCTGGAGAAGGAAATGACAAGTCACTCCAAAATCTTTGCCAAGAAAACCCCAAATGGGATCACAAAGAATCAGATAAATCAATCAACTGAGCGATAATAACAAAAATTTTTTTGTTGGAGAAACACTAAGCATTGGGGTTGTCAGAAAATGTCCCAAGTAGGAGATGATAATTAACATAAACATCGAAAGGAGGTAAGAATTCCAAGACATGGAAATGAGGAGGGAGAAGATTTCAGACATGGGTCACACCCTATGCAAAAGCACACAGGCAAGAGATGAAATGCTATGCACAACTATGCCACTTTTACTGGAGCATGGAGTATGTGAATAGGACTAAAATCAAGTCATTCTAGAAAGACATATTGAACATTGTCTGGCTTTAACTATCAAATAGAGAAGAGTTTATTTTATTCTTTTTTGCTTTTTTTTTGGGGGGGGGGAGGGCAGAACAATTGGGGATAAGTTATTTGCCCAAAGTCACACGCCTGGTAAGTGTTATATGTCTGAGGCCGGATTTGAACTCAGGTCCTCCCAACTCCAGGGCTGGGGCTCTATTCACTGTGCCACATAGCCACCCTTGTATTTTATTCTTTAGGCAACAGATAGTCACTGAGGCTACAAGAAAAAGAGATTAACATGGTCAGACTTATGCTTCCGAATATCAGTTTGGCAGCTATATGAAGGATGGAATGGAGAAGAGAGAGACTGGAAGCAGGGATAATAATTATTAAAACAATTAGCAGAGTAATTGTAATTCTAACCCATGCAATAGTCCAGGCAAGAGATGATGAGGAGCTGAAGTCCAGTGGTATCTATGTGAACAGAGAGAAAGGAATGGATGTAAGAAGTGCTATAGAGGTGAAATTGGCAAGACTTGGCAACTGATTGAAAGTGACAGATGGGGAGCGGGGAAAATTAGAGGGTGACGCAGGGGTTGTGATCTGGGTGTCTGAAAGGATGTTCTCAACAGAAACAGGAAAGGTAGGTATATTGGTGAGTTTCAGGGGTACAGAAGCCTGAGAGACAAAATAGATTCCATTTTGGACAAATTGAATTTGAGATGCCCACGTGAAACGAAAGCAGAGATGTACAGAAGCTGGTAGTGCAGGACTGAAGCTCTAGAGAGAAATGAGGGCTGGACGTATAAATTTGCACTGATGTGATGGTTGAGGCCATGAGTACTGACGAGATCACCAAAAAATAGAGTAACGGAAGAAAAGAGGACATAAAGCAGAATTGTTGGGTATGCTAAGCTTTGGGGGTTAGGGGAAGGACGCAGATGGCACTGGGGATATAAAGGCAAAAACAGAGTAATCCCTTGTCCCATTCTACTCGGGAGAGCTTTCCATTTATTTTTTCAGATTTCACATTAGTCTAACGGCCTATCTCAGAATGATGCTCCCATAGTAGGAAAGTTTGACAGCAAAAGGTATTGGATGATGGTCCTAATACATAGCTAGTAGTCAACAAACATCTATTACTGATGACCTTAAAAAAACAATAATTAACTTAAGGCTTCCATTTCTTGACTGAATCACAGGCAGACTTGATTGCCTTAATCCTATTTAAATGTCTTTAAATGCATTCACTGTGCAAAGATACAGTAAAATAGGTCAGAGGAAAGAATAAACTAGATTAAAGGCAAAAGGTAGGAGTTAGCATCTATTCTCCCAACAGACATGGAGAAGATACCAATTTTTAAGCAACAAAAAGAATGATCAAGAGTAGAGGAAAATAAAACAAAATCCATTCAAAGGGAGTAAGAATTACATGACTGATCATGGATTATATAGATTTTGAGTTGCAAGATATCTTACTGGTCATCTAGTCCGGCTTCCCCATTTTACACATGAGGAAAATGAGGCACAGAAAGGTCAATGGACTCAACTAAGGGTCACAGAGTTAGTAAGAATCCGCGATAGGATTTAAAACCAAATTCAAAAGTCTCTACTTTAACCCAATATTGCTTACCTGGTACTCCAGACGGTGGGTTTACTTGGTAAACAATGGGTGTCTGTGCCTTGGAAAACTATAAGGAAACAGAGATTCAAGTGAACATTTTCATCAGATTCACAGCTGATATCCCCAACCTTTCCCAGTGACATATTAACTGATCCAATCATAAATGATTAACTTTTCTCAAAATGATTTTATATCTATGATCTCATTTTATCCAAACAACATCTGGCCTTGGGGGGTAGGACAAACATTAGTATCCATCTCTTGGTTAAGGAACGTGAGACAGAGAAGTAAAGAGCCACACAGCTACTTAGATGGTAGACCCAGGTCTCCTGATTCCCAGACCCAGGATCTTTCCACCATTTTTAATCACACTTCTACATCAAGGGGCAGAAATCTTTCAGAGATGGTCAGCCAAGTGTTTAGGCAGTCACTGGTGGGAGTAGGTGGAAGGTGGTGACCACCCAAGCAACCCTCAAAAGGAGCTTTCTGACCCAAGTCCCCAAAAGGAACTCACAGGCAGAGTATAATGTTAATGAGATATATGACCTTCCCT
>CM053586.1:158966192-158995721 GCA_028646515.1 Pseudochirops corinnae | reverse complement strand
ATAGATATAGTCAACTGTAGCTAATTTAGAGTTAATTTTAATATATTTATAGTTAATATATAGCTATCAATGAATTATACTAATATATCAACATAAAATTATACAGTAGTAATATAGCTATTAGGTAGTTAAAATTGGCTAGATATAACTATATATATCTACAGTTATATTTCTAATATTTTCTACATAATAAATTTATATTATATTTGTACTTAAATATATACTATGTTAAGTATAAGATAGATAGATAGATATATAAAATGTTTTTTGAAGGGAAGGAAAGGCCCTAGCAATTGAGGCTATATAGGCATAAATTTAAAGAAGAGCTTCAGGTAAACGGTGGTCCTTGAGCTGAGCTTTGCAAGAAACTAGGATTTCTAAGAAGCCTAGGTGAGGTGGGAGAGTTCCCTCATCCCCACTCTGATTCACAATGTGTGTGAGAACAGGTCAGTATAGTTGAGGAATAGGAATAGTTTTCTCAGACCGTGTTCAGGTTTTCTGCAGCCCAACCCCTGACTGGGATACCAAGATTCAGCTGGCAAAGAGCCCATGGCCAGGGGCAACATAGGGGAAAATTCGTTGGTTATGTTCCTCTGGTATTTTCCATTTGGGTATGCAGCCTCCTTCTCCTGCTGTTCAAAGTTCTCCTTATTCTTGTTGTTACGGCATATGAATAATATGGTATATGGTATATATGAATATATGTGAATAGTAATGAAAAAAGTAATTAGAATAATAATATTTTATGTTCATATAGCACTTGGGGGAGGGGTTTACAATTTTCTTTCATCACAATAGGCCTATAATGAAGGTTGGGCAAGTATTATTAAACCTATTTTATAGATAAGGATCCTGAACCACAGAGAAGTTAAATGATTTTCCCAAGGATACAGAGCCCTTTGTGGTGGAACTGGAACCCCAACCTCAGTCTCTACCCCTGGTTATGATGCTTCTTCCATAGCACCATAGCAAAGAGAGATTTTTGTTTTCTCTAGAGGTCATTTGAACCAGTCTGGTGGAAAGTGTAGCACCTAGTGACAGCCAGGTGATTCTCTAGCTTTTGTCATGAACAAAATTGAAAGCCTGAGGAGGGTTCAATGAACCCTCGCAACTTCTTATAGGTTCATAAATTTAAGGTTGGAAAGGACCTTAGAGGCCATGTAGAGGCCAAACCTCTCATTCTAACAATTCAGAATAACAGAGACTGGAAGACTTCCTGAAGGTCACCCAGGTTATCAGTGAAAAAGCTAAGGTTTAAACCCGAGTCTTCTGGCTACAAATCTCCTCTTTGTTGTTGTTCAGTTGTTTCGTTGTTCGTGAAGAGTTGTCCAACTCTTCGTGACCCCATTTAGGGTTTTCTTGGCAAAGATTCTAGAGGGGTTTGCCATTTCCTTCTCCAGCTCATTTTAGAGAGGAGGAAATGGCAGCAGTGTTAAGTGACTTGCCCAAGGTCACACAGCTACTAAGTATCTGAGTTCAAATTTGAATGCAGGTCTTCTTGACTCCAGGCTCACTACTCTATTTATCGCGCCACGTAGTTGCCTATACTTTCCACTACATTACGATACCTCTCCCACAAAGGAAGATGAGAATAAACTGAATATTGTTACTTTTGCTACCAAGTCTCTGGAGTTAGTAAGCTTTCTGAAGTTTGTGCCATGGCTTCACTCCCTAAAAAATGAGGGTAGAGAGAAAGACGGTGAAAGGAGAGAGTAACACAAACACATGCAAATCCCACGCAGATGAATCTGTTGACAGAGGCACTACGAGGACCTCAGGGACAGTGACTTTACAGTGTTAAGGGAACAGATGCCATGCTCCCATTGGCCAAGGAGGGCATAATGATTAATCTCTCCCACCTTGAAGAGTATAGGACATCCAGGAAGATAGATCTAGATCTGGGAGGGAGGCAGAGGCTCTCTAGTTTAACCATGATTTTATAGAAAAGGAAATAGGTCCAGTGAGTTTTCCTAGTCATATACATACTAAAGGGCAGAGAACTGTTCATATCTGTGTTTTTATGTCTACCCAGTAATACAAGGATAGACACTGGCTGAGATGTGGCTGTCTTTGCTGTTACATTACACAAATATGATCAGAACTAATGACTAATTTAGCAATCGTTCATGAGACTCCTCTTCCTGCATTCAAATCTGGTCTCAGACACGTACTGGCTGTGTGACCCGGGGCAAATCACTCATAGATCCCTGTTTGCCTTAGTTCCTCATCTGTAAAATGAGCTAAAGGAAATGGTAAACCATAGCAGTGTCTTTGCCATGAAAACCCCAAATGGGGTCATGAAGAGTCAGACATGACTGAAAAATGACGGGGACTTTAATTTTCCCTGTAATACAAGAGGGTATTTGTGTGGGCCCTACACAGCCCCTGGTGTCTATACACATTTGTTTCCACCACTTCAGCAGCTGTGCTACTGACAAGCACCTCATAAGCCTGCAGTGCTGATTCCTGATTTAGAAAGACAGATGTCCACTCTTGTAACTAGATTCTATCACTCTCATTAGAATTAAAAAAATACACACAAAAATATTCATTTATTAAGCACCTACCGTGTACCAGGGGCTATGGGGGGGGGGTGCTATTGTTGCCCCCATTTTACAGATGAGGAAACTGAGGCAGACAGTAGTCAAGTAACTTGCCCAGGGTCACACAGCCATAAGTGAGGCCAGTTTTGAACTCAGGTCTTCTTAACTTCAAACCCAAGGGCTCTATCTACTTTGCCATCTAGTTGCCTCTCTGCCTGACTTTGTGGCTCCATGGAATTAATGTGGGGTTCAGATTAACTGGATCCTGTCCCTCCATTACTGATGATTCATTGCATGTTGGGAAATCTTCCTTGATGGGGGAAGTTGGGTGGGGGGAGGCAAGAAGGGTGCCAGGTGAGGGTCAGACACCAGATTCTAACAGATCAGGAATATCAGGCATGGGATCTAGTATACTGGAGTCGGAGCAGGACGAAGAAACTTGTTCTGGGCCAGGATCATCATGGCTATTTTATTATCTGCCCTGTCTGTATTCCAATATAGGAGCTTCTTTACCGCCAATTCAATTCAGTTCAGTTCAAGAAATATTTGTGTTACAGTTAGCAGGAGAGATAGTGGCAGATAGAGAGCTGACCTCATAGACAGGAAGATTTGGGTTCAGGTCCTGTCTATGACAAACTGACTGTATGACCCTGGGCAACTCACTTATATCTCAGTGCTATAGATGTCAAACACTTAATAGGTCAGCTGCTGAGTAGGGCAAGAATCAGATTAAAATGTAATTGGGAAATATTTAACAAAATAAATAAAAGCATAGATAATTTTACATTTTTTTGAGGAGGAAGGAGGGGAGGCAATTAGAGTTAAATGACTTGTCCAGGGTCACACAACTAGTAAATGTCTGAGGCTGGATTTGAACTCAGGTCTTTCTGACTCCAGGATCAGAACTCTATCCACTCCACCTCCTAGCTTTCCATAATATTACATTTTACAACTAACTTAGTATGGTCTTCATTTTTCTTTGAGTTTGACACCACAGCTCTAGACATTTCTCTAAGACTATACATTGCAGAAGTGCTAACCTGGACTGTCAGACTGAGTTTTTCCATTCGGGAGTTCCCTGCACCATGGAAATCTAAAGTTCGTTCCTTATCCCTATCTATCATGTGTGCAACACTATGCTAAGCCTTAAAGATACAAGGCATAGTCTTGTGCCTCAAGAAACAGTCTAAGACAAATGAAATGACATGCCTGTGGTTGGTCACACAGCTGGTAAGTGCCCGAGGCAGGTTTGGATCTCAATACTTTTTGACTCAATATTTGATGACAGTCCACAAAGCTGGCACAGAATGAAATGAGACCTACTCTTAATGAGTAATTAATTATTAACTAATTAATTAATCCCCTAATTCTAATAGGGGAGATAACAAGGTTGCTAGGTGATACAGTGGATAGCTTCAGGGAGTTTGGAGTCAGGGAGACCTTACTTAGTTCGAAGCCAACTTCAGGCACTTACTAGCTGTGTGACCCTGGGCAAGTCACTTAATCTCTGTCTGCCTCAGTTTCCTCATTGGCAAAGTGAAGATAATAGCAGCTACCTCCCAGGGTTGTTGTAGGGATCAAAAGAGATGATAATATTTGTAAAGTACTTTGCAAACCACTATATAGAGTGAGTTATTATTACAAAAACACATAGTATAAAGTTAATAAATGCACATTATATATTTGTGTATATACATATATATTTGTGTGTATATATATGGGAGGGAGGGCACTAGCAGTTGGCGGATCAGGAGGGGCTTCTTATGTGCCCTAAGTTTTAACCATATTGGACATATTGGAACACTGATATTCCTAAGGCCACTCTGGGCTTTTCCACCTGACTCCTTTTGAGCAAAGTCTTTTTTTTCTCCTGAGCCTCAATAGTCAATAAACACTCATTAAGCACCTACCATGTGTCTGGCCCTTTGCTAAGTGCTGGGGATACAAGAAAGAAAGACAGCCCCTGCCCTCAAGGAGCTTACAATCTAAAGGGAGAAAACGGCACAAAAAAGAAAGCTGAAGAGGAGGCAAGAGGAAGTGCCCAGGGGAATGGCCGAGAAGTCCAGAAAGTTCAAAATAAGTGCTGCTGGGTGGGAAATGAGGAGTGATCTGAGGATATAATGAATCTTTTCTTGATATTTTTTTATCACCTTATGAACGGGCAGCTAGGTGGTGTGGTGAGCAGAGTGCTAGGTCTGGAGTTGGGAAGATTTGAGTTCAAATGTGGCACTAGCTGTGGGACTCTGGGCAAATCACCTAACCCTTACTTACCTAAGTTACTCATCTATGAAATGGGACATGCTGGAGAAGGAAATGGCAAACTACCTCACTATCTTTAGCTAAGGAAACCCCGTGGTTGAGGGCAGCGAGGTGGCACAGTGAATAGAGCAAAGTCCCTGGAGACAGGAGGACCTGAGTTCAAATATGACCTCAGAAAAAGTAGATGTTCTAGACCAGTGGTTCTCAACCTTCCTAATGCCGCAACCCTTTAATACAATTCGTCATGTTGTGGTGACCCCCAACCATAAAATTATTTTTGTTGCTACTTCATAACTGTAATTTTGCCACTGTTATGAATCTATCTGATATGCAGGATGTATTTTCATTGTTACAAACTGAACATAACCCACAGATTGAGAACCGCTGCTCTAGAGAGTGGAGATCACCTCTGACTGGTTAAAAAATTAACGAGGTAATGAATATTACAATAAAAAGTGGACTCATTCTAATGTGGGGAGGAGAGAGTGACATCAGGGCACCCTTGGACACAGAGACTGCTATCTCTACACTCAGACTACCCCCAACTTTGGGCAATCAAGGCAAAGAATCTAGTTCCACCCAAACAAGCCTTAGTAGAACCCAACAGGCAGGAATTCACTTAGATAATATGGGCTAGGTGGGGTAAATTTTTGTCCAAGCTCAGTAATATCCTTCAAAGGCTGGGCTTTGAACAAGAAAATGAGGACTTTAGAAAAAGGGGGACCTCTGGATCTTCCCAAATCATTGGTTATTAATAATCATTTCTCTCACAGTGATGGGCAAATTTTTCAACCCCTCAGAGCTCTTTGCAAACTCTCTAAGACAAGAAATCAGAGAACATTTGTAAATCTTCATTGGTAGGAAATTTCCTTATGGAAAATTTCATCTGACAATGGAATTAGAGACATGAATAGCAAAAAAAAAAAAAAAAAGTCATTCCTGCTGCCATTAAATAATACATTCTTAGACACTGTAATCAAATTATTTTCTTATTTTAGTCTTGCATCTTAATACCAGCAAAGTATCTTGTACATAGTAAATACTTGTAAATATTTATTAATTTGAAAGGTATTAAACAGACAAAATAGGATAGGATCAGACAAGGATATTGTTAGTATTGAGCTCAGTTCTCCCAGGCCGGGAATGTGCTTATTCCATTCTTCTTTTCACCTTTAGAAGCCCTAATTTGTTTCAGGACTCAGCTTAAATACCACTTTCTAGGTGATACCTCTCCATATGTCATTCTGCTCCCTCTGTAAACTAGCTTGTGTTTATTTAATGTAAGTACTTTTTGGTTTGTTTAGTTGTTTTCAGTCACGTCCCACTCTCCATG
Organism: Pseudochirops corinnae; assembly: GCA_028646515.1. Classification (NCBI taxonomy): domain Eukaryota; kingdom Metazoa; phylum Chordata; class Mammalia; order Diprotodontia; family Pseudocheiridae; genus Pseudochirops; species Pseudochirops corinnae. Next base: position 158,989,586 of record CM053586.1, on the reverse strand, counting down.
ACCCCTTTGGGGGTTTTCTTGGCAAAGACACTGGAATGATTTGCCATTTCCTTTTCTAGCTCATTTTACAGATGAGGAAACTGAGGCAACCGAGGGTTAAGTAACTTGTCCAGGGTCACACAGGAAGTAAGTGTTTGAGGCCAGATTTGAACTCAAGATTCCAGACCTGGCACTCTGTCTTGTGCCACCTAGCTCCCTCAAGTACATACTATCTTTCCAGATAGAACATAAACTCAATGAAAGCAGGGTCCATTTCCTTTTTGTCTTTACATCTGCAGTGCTTGGCATAGTTCCCAGTACATAGCAGCTACTTAATAAATGCTTGTTAATTGATTAATTAGGTCAATTGGGTTCTCCATCTCCTTATCAACGGAGAACAAAAGTAGTTACCCATCTTCAGACTGTTTTCAAGTTGTTTGGAGGGGGATTTGTGACGACTCCAGGGGGATTCCTTCCTCATTCCACCATCTTGGCACTGGAAGTCTCTCCATCTTCAGACTGGAAGGTAAATGCAGGCAATCCAAAGGTGTGTACCTGATAGGGACAGGAGACAGAGGCTTTGAGATCTGTCAGGAAGTCTGGCATGCTCTGACTCTGGACCAGTCTCTACCTCTTAAGGTTCTCATCTGTAAAGTGGGAATAAAAACACCCCCTCATTGATTAGGGTAGTTATGGTGTGGCAAAAAAAGAAATGATTCCCCTTTATGAAGAGTTTAAGAAGGTTCTTCTTTTGAGACTGTCCTCTGGCATAAGGGAGTCCCTCCTGGGAAGATGTAGGGCTTCCACCGTTGACCCTTGCTTTCTGTAATTGGGTTCACAGTGTCATACTCCCCCAGTGTAGGCATATTCATCAATAGGTTAAGTCCTTGTCCAGGTATCCATTTATGTAAAAGGAAAGACCCTCAGGCCAACCAGAGATGTTGGGGTGGTGTTGGAAATAATGTGTAAAAGATGTTCAATGTACAGCCTTATTGCAAGCAACGGGGAAGAGGAGGAACATGAGAGAGGAAAAGGGGACCCAAAATATACACACTAACATAGAACATATCTCATGTAAGCTCAGTATCATGTTGGAGAGTACAGACATATGAGTCCATTTAGCAGAAAGGAAATGTTCCAGCAGATGTGCTCCCGCGGAAGGGAAGGGAGCATTCCAAAGTATAGTTCTTATACCAAAATTTGGGATGGCTTTCCTGGAGCTGGCCTAATTGTGTTAGGGATTAGGGCAAAATATTATTTGCGGGGAGTTTGTTCTTAGGGAGAAAAAAAAAACCAAGCTAGGTGGTCGACAAAATATTATTTGGAGGACATAACTACACTAACCTTTAAAAAATCTTATTGTCAGTATTTTTCTATGAGTATGTTCTATAACCTTTCAGTTTTTCTTAAGGGGAAACTGTCATGGTGGTCTCAAAAATCATTAGGCCATGTCTTATAGCAATGGTTTCTATGCATAGATTCAATAAGCTAAAGCTGAACTTAAGGAGATACTGTCATGGTCATCTCAAGACCACCAGGCCCAGTCTTAAAACAATTCTCTTTCCATGCCCATAAACAGAAAGCTCTACAGGCAGCAGTCTACCTGGTCCTGGGTCTCCCATTCTATGGCTGCTATAGTAAGCAATTGTTCCAATGTTTGTCTGAATGCTTGTGTGTCTGTTTGGGTGAATACATTTGAAACTCTTTGCAGGGGCATATGTCGTAAGTAGATAAAAATTTCAGGTCACTTTCCCATCGATCATTAATAAGAGACCCCAAGGGAAAAAAAGAAAGGGTAAGTGGCTTGTGTTAATCATTAAGCCTTCTCTAGGGACAACCATGGACTTTTACTTTGGAACCCATTTGGCCAGGGCACAAACAAGTTAGGTGAGTTATAGTCTGACATGAATGAGTTACCTGCAAGACAGCTGCAGGCTGGGCTTTAACCAGATAATAAAGCCACTGTCTCTTGCAGAAGAGTTTACCCTTGCGACAAGCAAAATCACTTGGAAAGGAAAGACGGTTTCTCCATTGACTCCTGGAGGAGGAAGGAACAGGGTAAGGGAAAAGGGGGGGGGACTGTCCCATATAGCAATTTCCTCATTGTCTATTTTCAAGGTCAAGCTTCCAAGCATGGAGTGAAACCTTGACATTAACATGGGTCAAATAAAGGAAAATGATAATTATCTCACCGACACAAAGGTTTCAGAGGGAAAGTGGAGGGTGGGTAGGGAGATGAGAACTGAGTCAAAACCTTTGTTTCTTTTCAAAAACTGAAAATCTTGGAGTGGGGCAAGGGGTAGGGGGAAAAAAACAAAACCAAAACCTGAAAGCTGAGTTTATATACATGGGGGATAAATCAGTGGATTAACCACCAAGAAAAACAAAAAACCAAAAAAAATAAATAAACCACCCCCCACCCCCCCAAACCATTGCATTTATGTACTGATTTAATTGCTCCAGACTGGAGACAAAGAGGAAGGACTCAGATTTTAAAAAAAGAGAATGGCTGGAGTGGGAAATGATTGTTTCCATTGTTTAAGCTTTAGGGAGTAAGTCCCCAAATCTAATGATGATCAAGCAGAAGCAGTTTGGGAAAAGATTATCTTGGACCAATAGCATTCTCTCAGATGTGAGGGATAATTAAATTCAAAGAGCCACGGGTAACACATTCAGGGCATCAGTACCTGGAAAGGCGGGATTCAAGTTAAGGAGTACTTGATTTCAGAAACACATGTATTGGATGGAGAAAGGTATTCTTCTGCTGATTTTTTCATATAACTCCTTTTGCCATGCAAATAATCACCCCCTGAGTTATTTGTCTGGTGAATTGTCTTCTTTTTATCAGGCTTTTAAAAAACAGAACATGTGTGATGATTGTTTCTTTCTAAGTCCACTCTGCTTTTTCGGGAGAGGAGTTTCTGATATATAGGTCTGTATAGCAGCGTAAATAAGATATCCCTGCCACTATTTTTGAAGGGCTCAGTGGTTAAACATAATATTAATCTGACTCCTTTATCCTCAGTTGGCTCCAAAGAGAGCAATACCACATTTGGGTACATATGGGGAAGAACCCCTAGCTTTACCCTGATTTTCTGCTCAAATTGGATATATGGTTTATTGGTCTTTTGGAGGTGTAACCAAAAGCTTCCATGGCCCTTGATTGACATATTCTTGAAAGTGATTCAGTCAAATATTGACACTGAATTAGAGCTAATGAAATATACCTTTGTCCTTTCATTAGAAGGCACTATGGCTATGCAACGTTGAATATAATCCTTTGTTGTTGTTGTTCAGTTGTTTCAGTCACATCTGGCTCCCTGTGACCCCATTTAGGGTTTGGAGTGGTTTGCCATTTCCTTCTCCAGCTCATTTTATAGATTAGAAAATTGAGACAAATAGGGTGAAGTGACTTGCCTAGGTCATACAGCTAGTAAGTGTCTGAGGCCAGATTTGAACTCATGAAGATGAGTCTTCCTGATTTCAAGCCCAGAGCTTTTATCCACTATGTCACCTAGCTGCACATATAATCCTTGGTGTGTGCAATATGTTAGTCCACTTTTGCTTAATTGTTTTTCTTTGTTATAAGAGAGAGTTCAGTAGTGGAGGTGGGTGGTAGCAGGTGATAAATATAAAAAAAGAGATAAAATGATAGGTAATGATAGGTTAAAAAAGAAAGACATCAAGAAGAAAAGAAACTTACATGATCACTTTATTAAATATTCAAAAGGAATAGCAAGTAGTCTGTAATATATTTGTAATTTTATGTATAATCATCTTTTTTTCTATTCTACCATGTTAGGGAAATGCTAGTTTTATTTTTTTTAATTCAGAAGAAAATAAATAAAATTTTTAAAAAGAGAAAACTTAAGAAAAAAGAGTCCCAGAAATATTTTTGTCTTAGGAAATAATAGGATTTATTTCTATTTCTGGCTCCATTCTCAGCAAAGTCTCTGTATTATATACCTTCTAGATGTAGCTATAGGTAGAGACCACTACTCATTTAAATAGTTTAGTTTACAGAGACAGGGTCTAGACCTGTGATTTTATGAGTATAGGCAGCTTCTAGGGAGGAATTTCCTCTACCAATGCAGGTTAGCATCATCTCTGCAAATTATAGTCAAAGAGCTCCTGGGAACATTGAGGGCTGAGTGACTTACCTTAGGGTCACATAGCCATGTTGGCTATGTGATAGACCCATGATAGATAGATAGACCCATAATCCCGATTCTTTCTGGAGGTAAGGCAATATCTCTAGCCACTGTTCCATTCTACCTCTCTATAAAGTCATTTATAAAACCTTAAAATTCAAATCAACAAGTAAATGGGAAACAGTGAGGAATGGAGAAAAAAGTACTGAACCTGGAACTGGAAGACCCAGGTTTAAATCCCAGTGATCACGTATCACCTGTTTGGACTTGGATGGATCACTTCTCTTCTGTGAGTTTTAGTTTCCTTCTCTGTAACATTAGGATATTTGGACTAATTGGTCTTTATCTAAGGGCAACATCATCTTCTCTCAGACTCACCACCTGGGAGTTATTCTGGATTCTATTTATCTATCATCTCTCACATTCAATATGTTACCAATATCTGTCGACTTCATCTTTGTAATATCTTTTGAATAAGCCCTTGGTATTCAAAGCCCTTCATAACTTAACCTAGCCTCCTCCTACAAGTCTTCTTACATCTTATTGCCTGCCATGTTCTCTTTCATCTAGTGACACTGGCCTCCTGACTGTTCCATGAATGAGGCACTCCATCTCTTATCTCTGGGCTCCTTCTCTGTCTCTCAGGACTGGAACACTTTCCCTCCTCTGAGTACTGACCTCCCTGGCTTCCTTTAAATTCCAACTTAAATCCCACCTTCTATAGGAAGCTTTCTCCAACCCCTCTTAATTATATTTTTTGCGTGCTGTCTCCTCAACTAAATTGTAAGTTCCTTGAGGACGGGGACTGCCTTTGGCCTCTTTTCGTATCCTTACCACTTAGCACAGTGCCTGGTATCTACTATGTGCTTAATATATATTTATTGAATTGAACTGAGTCCCATTTGTTAAGCATTTGCTATGTCTTTATCATCCTGGGGAAGGTATGGAAGAAGTAAAGACATGGTCTTTGCTCTTTTCAAACCTATGATCTGGTTCAGACTATCACTCCAAAACTTCAAAAGCCAGAATTTTGTCAGTTTGTAAGCTCCTTCCATAGATACAGATCACAATCGTTTATTACTTAGTAGATGGTTTTGAAGCAGGTAGATAGAGTGCTGGGCCTGGAGTCAGGGAGAATCATCTTTCTGAGTTCAAACCTGGCCTCACATACTTATTGACTATGTGACCTTGGGTAAGTCACTTAACCTTGTTTGTCTCAGTTTCCTCATCTTTAAACTGAGCTGGAAAAGGAAATGGCAAAGATCTTCAATATCTTTGCCAAGAAAACCCCAGATGGGGTCACAAAGAGTCAGACAGACCTGAAAAATGACTGAACAACACAAATGGTGTTTAAGAGGTACTGAGACTGAAAAAACAAATAGTCGATATTATTATGTATTGTCATGAACAAAGATGCCAATACATGATACTTGAGTACCAAGTTCTGTGTTTAATTGCAGGCATCCCAGGGTTCAGGGAAGAAAGATCAATAAGTCTTAGAGTAGTTAGGGTGGAGAAGACAGAACCTGAGCTGAGTCTGAAAGGATCTTTAGAATTTTCATAGGTCAAGAATAGTGAGTTCAGGGGCGGCTAGGTGGCTCAGTGAATAGAACACTAGCCCTGGAGTCAGGAGGACCTGAGTTCAAATTTGACCTCAGACACTTGACACAAAAACTAGCCGTATGACCTTGGGCAAGTCACTTAACCCCAACTGCCCTCCAAAAAGCCAAAAAAAAAAAAAAAGCAAAAAAAGAATAGTGAGTTCCTTGAGCGCAGAGACTGTCTTTGACATTTTTTTTTATCCCTAATGCTTAGCACAATGCTAGCACATAGTAGGCACTTAATAAATATCTATTGATTGACTGCTTGAATATGCCAGATTTAGGAATGACTATGGCTCGTTCAATGGACCAGACTATCTACAATAGACAGAGGCTATTGGGGAATACTGGGTGGGGGAGGGGGAAAGGGGAAGAAAGGAATTAGCATTTATTAAGTATCTACCATGTTCTGGGCATTGTGCTAAAGACTTTACAAATATTATCTCATTTGATCCTCACAATAACCCTGTGAGGTAGGTATTAGGATGAAAGGCTATTAGGTGGAGAATTATTTGAAGGAACGTGGTCTATTGTGGAATATTACTTGTAAGAACCTACCTGTTCCCTATTAATACACTTATGTGGGATGCCCTTGATACATATGTCATTTAATTTTTTTCTGATACCTATAATTTCATCATTGTTGGGAGCTCCTAATAAAGAACTTCTACAAAGGCAGATCAGAGTTTGTTCTCCAATTTATGGTCTTACAGAGTGGCCTGCATCACTGAGAAGCTGTGTGACTTGTTTAGGGTCATACAGCTGGTATGTGTCACAAGTGGGACTTAAAGTCAATATGTCCTGCCACCAAGGCCAGCTCTCAATCCATTGTATTGTGTATGTCATGTGTAAGTTATGTATACCTTACCTCTGCCATGCACAAGTTACTCTCATAAAAAGTTGTATGACTACGAAACAGGGGTGTGGATTGTCCAATCCTCACAAATTCTTAGTCCTGTCAAAACAAGACTTTTTGTTTCCTCTGGGGACTTCACTGACTTCATCACAAAGAATGTCAAGACCATCAGACGATTATTCCCTTCATTATCCTTAGTAGCCTGATTGATCCACCTGCCAATTCCTTCCCTCAGTTAAAAATGATCTTTCCCTTTTTATATCTTTTGACAGTCCTTTGGGAGTTTCTCCTATTTTACCATGTATCTCTGTCTCTCTCTCTCTCTCTCTCTCTCTGTCTCTCTCTCTCTCTCTCTCTCTTTCTCTCTCTATCTCTTCTCTCTCTTTTTATCTCTCTTCCTTCTCTCCCTCTTCTCTCTCTTTATCTCTCTTCCCTCTTTTTCTCTGTACACATAGTAATTTTTTAAAAGAATTTCTTTTGGAAAATCTTTAAAAGTGAACATTACCTGAAAGAGGTTATTATTGCTGTTTAATTCACAAATATGGAAATGAAAACCCAAATAGAATTATACAAAACATATTTAGATATTCTCTTTTCCCAAAGTCTAGGAACTTCTCAAAAAATCTGAGGCTCTTTGGTGATATTCCTATTTAAATCTTTTTTGTCTTTAGGGTTGGCACTAGCTTAGGGCACTGTGATGAAAAATTATGATACCAACTTCTCATCTCACTTTTTAGAATGGAGAAACTGTGATACTTCAATCAAAATGGATGATGCTTATAATTACTGAGTGATCTTAGGATGTCTTACCTAAGTATGCACGATGATTGCCTGGCTACTCTCACTGATGAGTATTGAGATACTTCTCTTGGCAGGTGAGTAAGGCACTGTATGGTTCTTTCTGACATCTGGAGATTTCCAGCTGAGAAGTCTCAATACATGACTTGGACACTTAATTCAATGTTTCAATCTATATGGAACTTCTATTGTGAGATTCTATGTGACTTTTTGAGTATCACTATATATTTGGGCATCAGTGGCTAGTGGTAGAATAAGCTCAAGAATCCCCTTCAGGGGGGAGCTAGATGGCACAGTGAATAAAGCACTGGTCTTGGAGTCAAGAGGACCTGAGTTCAAATGCAACCTCAGACATTTGACACACTCACTGACTGTGTGACTTGACAAGATTCTAGCTGCAGTGGTTCAATCCATGAAGGGAACTATATGGTTATCTCTCTTACTTATTAGTCCAATTTTCCCTCCTATCTGGTTCTAGATTTGAAGTATATCATGGCTGGAAGAAGTGCCCATAATTCATTCTTTAGCTTCATGAAACTGATATTGGTTGTGGTAGTTATATATGGGCACTATCATAATTTGTCTTTAATTTGCACTACACTGCTGGTTGTCAAACTCAAAAGTTAAGACATATGATGCAATGATTTATGGTCAAAAGTAGGGCAGAATGTCACAGTGGAGAGGGTAGTGGATTTGAGATCAGAAAGACCTGGATTCTAAATTCTGCTTCAGACATTTACTAATTGTGCTATGTTGGGAAAATCATTTAAGTACTCTGTGCTTCAGTTTTCTCATCTATGACATGGGAGCAGGGGTGTTGAATTTACTAGCATCTAAAACTAGCTTTAAATTCATGAGCCTATGAACCTATGATTTAACCTGAACTATTTCTTTTGGTTTCCATTTTGGATGAGGTTAAGTACTTCATCTCAAGTTTTCAACTTTCATAGCCCGATTGCAGAAAAATTTAATTAAATTTAAGAGGGACATTCATGTAAATATAGGCTCCAGAATTTCTTTAAAAAATGTGATAGTTCCATTGGATGTCATTATAAGCAGTAATATAAGAGTAATATATGCAATTCTGAGAACCACATTTTTAAGGTCACTTCTGTAACTCTAAATCTATGATCCAATGAATGGCAGAGGGATTCAAGTGTGTGCTAAGGAGAAAAAGAAGAGAAAATTGTCTATTCTTCTGTCTAATATAATATGGCTAATCATTTTAGAATTATAGATTTTGAGAGAGAGAAGATAAATAATAGACTGAACTGTCCTCTGTTCCAATGTATCTCTTGCTCGTTTTCAGCATCTTGTAGGAGTTGCTATATCATACCTGAAGAGGGCAGCATTGCTGGAGGAACATGGATCACCATTATTTTTGATGGTAAGTGGGTCTTAAGAGACTTTGAGTCTTAGAGGAAATAGGATTTTGAATTTCTTTTCCTATACGAGGTTAGCATATTTAAGTATTAATAACATAGTGAAAATACCTAAGTGAAAATATGAGGAAAGAAGGGAAGGAAGCCTGATGGTTAGACTACATTTTTTCCCCTATACATGTGGATTTGCAAATTTATAAATAGTCTTGTCTTACCGAAGACCCTACTGCATGATGTTGGTCCATAGGGAATGTGTATTAGGTTGTATTAAATACCAGAATCAGAATGCAGACACATGCATGTTGTTGTTGAGTTGTTTCAGTCATGTCCGACTCTATCTTGGCAAAGATACTAGAGTGGCAAATTTATAGAAAGAACTGGCAAATTTATAAAAAGATGTGCACACATCTGGGGTAGCTAGGTAGTGCAGCGGATAGAACACCAGTCCTGGAGTCAGGAAGAACTCTGTTCAAATCCAGCCTCAGAATCTTATTAGCTGTGTGACCCTGAGCAAGTCACTTAAACCTGTTTACTTCAGTTTCCTTATCTGTAAAATGAGCTTGAGAAGGAAATAGCAATCCATTCCAGTATCTTTGCCAAGAAAACCCCAAATAAGGTCACGAAGAGTCGGACATGACTGAAAAGACTCAACAACAACATGCACGTGTCTACATTCTGATCCTTGTATTTAATGCAGCTTAATAAACATTCCCTATGGACCAACATCATGCAGTAGGGTCTTTGGTAAGACAAGACTATTGTTTTCCCAAGTGTAAAATTTTAGCCCTGAAAATATAATTTAGAATAATGGTCATTGTCTGTTATAGTTAATAAATGACTTAAATGGGCCTATGTGGTAAAAAGGTTACCGGGTCCGAGGCTCTCAGATCTGAGTCTGAACCCTGATTCCTTTGCTTACTAGTTGTATGATCCTAGGGAAGTTATCTGATTTTTCTTCAACCTCCATTTCCTCTTCTGTAAAATGGGGCAATAATGCCTAGCCTTCCTCCCTAACAGGGTTCTTTTGAGGACCAAAGGAGGAAATATAATAAAGTGTTCTGTAATCATGATATTAATTAATAATTATGATAATTAATTAATGATAATAATTAATGATATTGATGTAATAATGATATTATATGGATGTAGCACTTTCAGGTTTGCAAAGTGTTTTCCATAGAGTGGTATTTAATAATAATAATGATAATAATGAGTGTTTTTATAGCACTTTAAAATTTACAAAATGCTTTCTATATGTCATGTCATTTGGTTCTCATAGGAAAGGCAGTATAGACAGAATACTTACAATCAGGAGAGACTTGAAGGTTTGAAATCCAGATTTGATGCTTACTAACTCTGATAACCTCAGCTGGGCAAATCAGTAAATTTGCCAAGCCTCAGTTTCTCTACCTGAAAAAAAGGGAATAATAACGATGCCACTATTTACCACACAGGATGGTTTTGGGAGAATATTTAGTGATATAGAAATACGAGCTGATACTAAGTGTCAAATAACCTTATTAGAAGTGATTTATTGAGAAGCAGAAGGATATAGTGAATTGTTTTGGAGTCAAGAAGACCTGGTTTCAAGTTCTGCCTCTGGAACGATTTGACTGTGTGACTGTGGATTAGTCATTTACTCTCTTAGCATGTCTAGGCAACTAAGAGTATAAATTACACAGTTAATAAACATTTATTAAGTTCCTAGTATGTGTTAGGTGGGCAGCTAGGTGGCACGGTGGCTAGAGTACCAGACCTGAGTTCAAATTCAGCCTCAGATTTAGCTGTTTGACCCTAGGCATGCCACTTAACCTTGTTTGCTTCAGTATCCTCATATGTAAAGTGACCTAGAGAAGGAAATGGCAAACCACACCAGTATCTTTGCCAAGAAAATCTCAAATGGGGTCATGAAGAGTTAGACACGACTCAAATGACTGAACAAATGTGTCAGGCACTGTGTACGCACTGGGGATCCAAAAAAGCAAAAGACAGTCCCTGCTCTTAAGGAGTTCATAGTCTACAGGAGAGATAATTTGCAAACAACTATTTACAAATAAGAGTTGTACAGGATAAATCGGAGATTTTCAACATGGGAAAGACCCTAGGATTAAAGGGAATTAGGAAAGACTTCTGTAGAATGAGGGATTTTAGCTAGGACTTGAAGGAAGTCAGGCAGCGGAGATGAAGAGAGAGAGCATTCCAGGCATAGGGAACAGCTTGTAAACATGACCAGAACCTGGAGATGGAGTGTGTTGTCCAAGGAACACTGAGGAGTCAAGTGTCAATGCATTCCAGAGTATGCAGGGCAGGGTGGGGTGTAAGGTGTTAGAAACCTGGAAAGTTAGAGGCGCAGGTTTTGAAGACCTTTAAATGTCCAATAGAGTAGCTATAGATCTGACTTGGTAGAAGGAATTTCTTCACTGAGAGTTCCCAACGTCTGTCGCTCTCCTTGTCTTTCACTTTACCAAAAAAGGGAATTTTTTTTCTATATGCCTAGATTGAGATAGCTATAAAATTTAATATGTGATAAACTCCTCCCAGAGTCACAGTCCTCTGTGCTGTTGAGATCTCATTTACAGATTGTCATGATTGTGTTACCTGACTGGTGTTAATGCTAAGTGGCTTAAATGAGATTTTTATTTGATGGTTTGGGTGTTTAGGTTTGGAATGGAGTCTCCTCTATCCCACCATTGGCTCTCAGTTGGAGATAAGTCTAGTGAATGTGGAAATTCCATGGCTGCCACATGTCCTATGTGATGTCTCTCCTGTTTATGAAGATTTCTCTGTTTTAAGATGCCAAACCAGGTATGGTCCATATCACAAGCTGAAGAGGAGACTGTAGTGTTTTTTTCTGAGCATTTCACTATTAGTAGCATTGGAAATATAGTTTATGGCTTCTTAAAGTATCTTCAGTCACTTTTTATTTAAAGAGTGATACCAGTAAATGCTACTAACCCAAAGAGTCAACAGTTTTTCTCTGCTGTCTATCCCTCACCATTCACCCCAACTTCTATTCCAGTTTTCCCCCCTTCTAAGTCATTCTACACATCACCATCAGATTAAGATTCCTAATGAATATTACTCTTATCATTCCACTGTTCAAAAGCCTTCAATGATTCCCAGCCACCTACTGAACATTGTCCAAATTCCCAAGACTGGCATTCAAAGGCTCTCTATAATCTGGCTCCCATCTACCTTTTCAGCCTTTATGTTCTTCAAGACTAAGTCACTTCTACTTGCTGAATAGGTTTTGCTCTTTTCTGCTGAAATGTATGAAAAACTCTGAGAGAGTTTCTGGGTAATTAATAATAAATTTATTAATTAGGTTAGCTGGCAATCAATAAATTGATGGTCAGTAGTTTCTCTCCATAACCAGAGATGCCTCATGGAGAGGCTGAAAGCTTTAAATAACCCTTGAAAGGGAATTCCCTTAACAATTGAAAAGCAATCCTGATTGGTGGACATTTACGGAGGAGGTGGGTTAAAAGTCTTTAGTTTCTCTTGCTGAGAATGTGGCTTGATCATGAGACTCAGCTGCCTCCAGCAATCTGGACAGTGGCATCTATCTACATCCTGAGCATTTTGGTTGGTTTTCTCCTTTATGAACTGGGTCACCCTAAACTCTAATGGAGGTCTACAAGATCAGGGGTTCATTTCCCCAGAGTAAGAACTCACCCAGACTGGATTTTGTTTATACTTTAAAATGAAGTTAGGTGTCCTAGTTGGGTGGGATCCCACCTAAGATTGAAGAGCATATTCCTTGAGGGATAGGGGTAATATCCTTAATCAGTCATATCCTTTAGAGATTAACTTTAACAAGTGCTGAGCCTTAATGAGGAAACTGAGGAGAAAACCATGGATTTCAATTTAATAATTAGTTATTAACATATTAGTAAAATAATTTCTCTCAATACCTTGGCACCATTATTCTTCTCATTACCCCCCTCAATCCCATCTCCTTTTCTTGAAATCTTATTTATCCTTCGTGTATGAGCTCAAATGCCATCTTCACAAAGAGTCCTCCAATCCTTTCAGTTTGAAATGATCTCAGCTAAACTCATAGCATGATATTCCTCTCTAATGTTTTGGTAGCATTTTAATTTGTGTTACGGTTTATTTGTGCACCTATCTTAGCTCCCATTGTATCTTCAACAAGGGTAGGGTTTATGGGTTATTTATCTTTGTGTCTATCTCCCACAGTGTCTTGTACATAGTAAGTGCTTAATAAATGCTTGTTGAATGACTCAATGACAGAAGTGAGACCATGACAACCTCTATACCAATATACATTCTTTCAAGTGTTCTGAGTTTTTGGCCAGGCTGTTGGAGGTCAGAGGAGAAGCTGCACTGTGGTATGTCACACTTTGAGATGTGTGGCTGCTAAGATTTCCACAAACAATACCCTCTGTGACTGTTTGTGACCTTGATTTTTCACCCATTGGGAAGCGATAATTATTCTGACTCCATGTTATGACTATTAGATAGTCTCAAACTCAAGAAGTTGATTGACAGGAAAGGAAAATGCTTTACTTTTCAGTTTTCTGAGTTTTGATCACTTCAGTGTACAATGATGTGCAAAGAAATTTCATATAATTTGGCAGGCTTGGTAAAATTTCTACCAACCTATAAAGTTTTCACTGGTTCTTGATTTGATTATTATGACCCAAGGCAGGTTATATGAAAATGATAATTATTCATTCAAAGAAACCATTCCCAGCACTTGTTTTATTGAGCAAGAAAATCCCCCAAACGAAACAAAACAAAAAAGAATTGAGCTTCCTTAAGGTACTGTGATGGAAAATAATCCTTGGGCTATAGGTTTTCTATGCAAGATTCAGTTTAATGCAGTTCATAAAAATATATTAAATACCTACTATATGTGAGACATTTTATATTTATCACATTCTGATGCAATCCAATCTAATCCAAGAAGCAGGATCTACCATGTGCTAGGCAGTGCAGGCACTGGGTATTGTTGTTCAGTCATGTTTCTGTTATGTCTGACACTTTCTGACCCCATTTGGGGTTTTCTTGATAGAGATAAAGGACTGGTTTGTCATTTCCTTCTCCAGTTCATTTTTATAGATGAGGCAGCTGAGGCCCAATGGGGTTAAGTGACTTGCCTGGTATGACACAATTATTAAATTTCTGAGATCAGGTTTGAATTCAGGAAGATAAATCTTTCTGACTCCAGGCCTAGCACTCATTATGGCATCATTATGCCATTTAGCTGCCCCCTGGCACTGAGCATACAAAGACAAAATGGGAAATGGTTCCTGCTCTCAAGGAGCTTACATTCTGTAGCATAGAATACAACATGTAAATAGTTAGAATACATACACAGACACACACACATACAGACACACACACACACCTACACTCACATATATATGTTTTAAGGAGGGAGAAAGCACTAGTAACCAGCCAGGATGAGGTGACGCTTCCTCATGCATGGGTTGAAACTTGAAGGGAGCTAGGAGGCAAAAGAGAGAAGAAAGTACATTCTGGGCATCAGGGACAGACAGTTTATATCAGGGTTGGGGAACCTGTGGCCTTTAGGCCACATGTGGCCTTCTAGATCCTCTGGTGTAACCTCATGATTGAGTCCAAGTTTTACAGAACAAATCCTTTCCCTGTCCCTGGTCTATCCAAAGGAGTAGGAGATGAAGTTCGAATTTCAGGGAGATGTAAGTAGTCCAGTTTGACCGGAACACAGCACACATGAAAATGAAATGATGTGTGAAAAGTCTGCAGTCAGGATGTGAAGGGCCCTACATACCAGAGAAGTTTATTGTCTTATGTGGGTCATAAAATTTGTTTTGGTCAAGGACATAGATGAAAAAATGGACAGGCATGGTCAGAAAAAAGAGAGTTCAGTAATGCTAATCTGGGGTATTGCTTCCCAGCAGTCCAATTTTTATAGTCATTGTCAGCTTCTGCACAGCAATAAAGACTGCTGATTAATCAATTAATAAGTATTAACTAAATGCCTGTTACCAGCTTAGCAAGAATAGTTCCAGCTGGATAGAACAGAAGCAAAATATGAGACACAGTTTGGAAAGGGAAACAAGACATATAAAATTGTAGTGAAGAGTTTTGTTTTGTTTTTGCTTTTTGGAGGGGGGAAGGTAGGGCAATTGCAGTTAAGTGACTTGCCCAAGGTCACACAGCTAGTAAGTGTTAAGTATCTGAGGCTGGATTTGAACTCAGTTCCTCCTGATTCCAGGGTCAGTGCTCTATTCATTGTGCCACCTAGCCACCCCTGTAGTGAAGAGTTTTGTTGTTTGATCATGTCTGACTCTGTGAACCAGTTTGGAGTTTTCTTGGCAAAGATGTTGGAATGGTTTGTCATTTCCTTCTGCAGTTCATTTTATAAATGAGGAAACAGCAAATGGGGTTAAGTGACTTGCCCAAGTTCACGCAGCTAGTAAGTGTCTGATGCCAGATTTGAACTCAGGAAGATGAGTCTTCCTAACTTTGGGAGCAGCACTCTACCTGCTGTTTTAACTACCTGCCCATTGTGAAGAATACAATACAACATATAATTAGGTCCTAAATTTTATGGTATGGTTTATAAAGGCTAGAGGAGTTTAGAGGAAAACATCTATGAAGCCTGAAGTTGTCAAGAAAGGCTCCCTGTGAAAAGTCAATCAATTTTTTAGTGTTGATCATATGAGCATAATGAACATTGATTAAGTAAAACACTACAATGACCACTGGAGATACAAAGAAAAAAATTAAATATTCCTTGTTTCAGAAAGCTTTTCCTACTGGGATAGCTGTTTGACTCAGTAATAGAGCAGTGGCCCTGCAGTCAGGAGGACCTGAGTTCAAAGCTGGCCTCAGACACTTACTAGCTGTGTGACCCTGGACAAGTTACTTGACCCGGATTGCCTCCAAAAAAAAAAAAAAAAGATTTTCAGTATTTTTTAAGAGAATTCAGTTGTAGTGTGATAAGGTCAAGATTGTCCTCCACTCACTTTTCTCGATTTAGTAGGAAGGTTTAAGTGATCATTTTAAGTTTGAAGGATATTACCCAGGACTGAACCAGTAAGTTATCTGAGGAAACTGCTATATGTCTTTAGTGACTTGAAGCTCAAGTAGCTAAGTGAGGACCTAATACTTAACAAATATTTCATTTTTAGAATAAATAAGTTTAGTCACTGATGATATAAATATAAAGTGAATTGGTATTTGGAAAAAAATACTTGATTATATAAAAGTTTCAATTCATTAGAGATTTCGCATAACAGCTCTTTCATAGCCCATTAAAAGTTTATTTTTATTATCAACTTAAGAATTATCAATAAGAAGTTATCAGTTAATCATACAAAACAAGTGAGAATATCTTATCCCACACCCAATGGTTTTAACAAGAGAAACATCATCTTTCAAGAATTTATTAAGAAAAACTGACCTGATATTCTAAAACTAGAGGGTAAAATTAAGTTGAAAGATTCCACTGATAACCTCGTGAAAGAGTTCCCAAAATGAAAACTCATAGGAATATTAGAGCCAAATTCCAAAGTTCCCAGGTCAAGAAGAAAATATTGCAAGCAGCCAGAAAGAAACAATTCAAGTATTGTGGCACCATAATCAGGATAACACAAGATTTAGCAGCTTCTACATTAAGGGATCAGAGGGCTTGGAATATGATATTCCGGAGGTCAAAGGAGCTAGGATTAAAAACAAGAATCACCTACCCTGAAAAATTGAGTGTAGTTAAGGAGGGAGAAAATTGACATTCAGTGACATAGACAAATTAATTCATTCTTGAGAAAAACCAGAGCTAAGTAGAAAATTTGACTTTCAAATACAAGACTCAGGAGAAGAAAAAGGTAAGCAGGAAAGAGAAATCGCAAGGGATTTATTAAAGTTGAACTGTTTACATTCCTACATGGAAAGCTGATATTTTTAACTCATGAGACCATTCTCATTATTAGGGTACTTGGAGGGAATATACATAGACAGAGGGTACAGCATAAATTGAATATGTAGGGATAGTTAAAAAATAAAATTAAGGGGTGAGAGAGGAATGTAGTGGGAGAAAGAGAAAGGGAGAGGCAGAATGGGGTAAATTATCTCACACAAAAGAAGGCAAGAAAAAGTTTTTCCAATGAAGGAGAAGAGGGTGGAGGTGAGAGGGAATGAGAGAAGCTTATTCTCATCAAATTTGACTTAAAAAGAGAATAACATACACATTCAATTGGGTGTGTAAATCTATTTTACCCTATAGGAAAGTAGAGAGGAAGGAGATAAGAGAGCAGGGTGTGGGGTGGGTGTGGGTGATAGAAAAGAGGGCAGATTGGGGGAGGGGGTAATTAGAAGCAAACACTTTTGAGGAGGGACAGGTTGAAAGGAAACAGTATGACTATTATGGAAGGGTTTAGCATGACTATACATATATTGTTGTGCAGAAAAATGCAAGGCAAGACCCCGTTATAAATTTAATTAAATTAAATTTACACTGCTCAGAGTGTAAATTCAAATCAAATAGTCCAAAGCAGGGGCAGAGGCAGAATATTTAAAGACAAAAACCACAAAGTAATGGTCTGATCTATGTGTAAGCAAGAACTTACAGAAGCAGAGAAAAGCAATTGGTTAATACTCAGCTTAGGACCTTATATGGAATAAGGAATATGGTTAAGTTTTGATTTCCCAGAACAGGATGGGTGACCATGCCTTGGGCAACCTCCCAGAAATATGCCTTGGTGGTTCTCTGTGGCAGGACTTCACTTCTGTGAAGAAGAGAGCACAAAGTGGTGAGGACTGGGACAAGATGGAGGGTGTCTCTGGGTTAGGTATGACAGTATAACCTATATCAAATTGCTTGCCTTGTCAGGTGGGCAGGGAGGGAGGAATAGTAAGATTTTGGAACTCAAAGTTATAAAAATGAATGTTAAATATTATTTTTACATGTAACTGGGAAATAAGATACACAGGCAATGGGATATAGAAATCTTTCTTACCCTACAGGAAAATAGAAGGAGAAGGGGATAAGAGAAGATGGAGAGGGTGATAGAAGAGAGGATAGAATGGGGGAAGGGGTAATAAGAAGCAAAACACTTTTGAGGAGTGACAGGATGAAAGAAGAGAGAGGAGGGAATAAATGGGGTTAAGGGGAATCAGATGGAAGAAAATATAGTTAGCAATATTAACTGTGAAAAAAAAATTTTGAAGCAAGCTTCTCTAATAAAGTCCTCATTTCTCTAACATATAGAGAACTGTGTCACATTTATAAAAATAACAGCTATTTCACAATTGATAGATGATCAAAAGCTATCATCAGTTTTCAGATAAAATAATTAAAGCTACCTATAGCCATATGAAAAAATATTCTAACTTACAATGATTGGAGAAATGCAAATTAAAACAATTCTGAGGTACTACTTCACACCTCTTAGATTAGATGATAAGACAAAAAAGGCAAATGGAAAACGTTGGAGAGGATGTGGGAAAAGTGAGACATTAATGTACTGTTGTCAGATTTGTGAATTGATTAAACCAGTCTATAGAGCAATTTGGAACTATGCCCAAAGGGCTATAAAACCACTACTAGGTCTGTATCCCAAAAGAGAAAAAAAAACCAAAAAGGAAAAGGACGTATGTGTACCAAAAATATTTATGGCAGCTCTTTTCTGGGGGGTAAAGAACTGGGAATTGAGGGGATGCATATCAATTGAGGAATAGCTGAATAACTTGTGGTATGTAATTGTGATGAAATACTATTGTACTGAAAGAAATGATGAACAGGGTGCTCTCAGAAAAACCTAGAAAGATTTACATGGGTTGATGCAAAGTGAAATGTAATGGGTACAAAGTAACAGCAATATTGTAGGATGGTCAACAGTGAATGACAGCTATTCTCAGCAATACAATGATCCATGACAACTCTGAAGATTTAGGAGGAAAAATGCTATCCATCTCCAGAGAAAGAACTGATGGTGTCTCAATACCGATTGAAGCAACTTTTTTCCCTTCACTTTATTTTTCTTGAGTTTTTTTAAATCCACATTTTCTTTCACAACATGACTATTATGGCTGTTTTGCATGACTACACATATATAATCTATATGGAACTGCTTGCCTTTTCAATGAGGGGGTCTGGGGTGGAAGGAAGGGAGAGAATTTGGAACTCAAAGTTTTAAAGACAAATGTTAAAAATTGTTGCTTATGTGTAATTGGAGAATAATTAAATAGTAAATAAATACAAAAATAAATAAAATGAAAGTAATAACAATTTAAAAAGAGAAAGAGAGAAGCAAATACATTAACAAACAAAAACCCCAGCAAATAAAGTATTTTTGTTCTGTGTTCCTTTCTAGGTCTGCATAATGTTTTTCTTCTTAATTATAATTATAGTCAGGGTGTCTACAATTCTGCATTTGTTTTGCATCACGATCTTTCTTTATTTACTTGTCTGTTTCATATTTTTATGATCCTATGACATGCTATTATTTTATTATTCCTTAACTAAGTTATCCCTTTCTAGGACTCATAGGTTGTTTCTCTTTTGTTGTTGTTATAAACAGAGCATCTTTGAATGTTTTGTACAAATGGGTCTTTTTTCTTTTAGTTATTTTTATTTTCTCTTTTATTCTTTTCATTTTAATTATTCATTTTTATTTTCATGATTTATTTCAATTTTCATCATAATTTATTATTTTTGCTTTTAATCATTATTTTAAATCATTTTATTATTTTTTTATTATTATTTTTTGGATTAGAGTCCTAGCAATGAAATTTTGACTGGGTCAGAGGGTAGGATCAATCTAATGAAATATTGAAGAGTGAAATGAACAGAACCAAGAGAATATTGCATATAGTAACAGTAATATTGTTCGTAGAGTAACTGTGAATGATTAAGTTATTCTGAGCATAGTAAATACTCAAATCAACTATGAAAGACCTATGAAGGAAGATACTATCCATGCCCAGAGAAATAACTGATAAATAGAAGTATGTGTAATATGGTTTTCATATACGTGTGTGTGTGTGTGTATGTATTTGTGTCAAATGGTGCCTTTCTCTAGTGTGGGGTGAGGAGGGAGGGAGGGAGACAGTTCAAGACCTAAATTGTAACAAAAAAATTAAATCTAAAATAATCTAATGATTTATTACATTCTGTCATATTGCTTTCAAAAATATTTTCACCTGTCTGTGGTGCCAATAATAATGTATTAGTGTCTGTTGGAGCATGACAGCCCACTACCAAATTTTTCTATTTTTCATATTTTTCCTATTCTAGTCTAATAGCTATCTAAGAGAAAAATTGTTTTGCTAAATTTAGGTAATGGTTCAAACAAAGAAAACCAGATAAAGCCCTGGCAAGTCTAACGTGTTCTATCAGAGCATATGAACTATGAGAACATAGTTTTTCCTCAGCTGCAATCAGATTTCAATTCTTTCTCTGGATAAGGCAATGCTGCTGTCCTCTTGTCTTGAGAGGGCAGATCCATCACCCTCCCAGGTCAAGAGAGGAGTACAATCTCATTCTGCTTCCTTATTGCTTCTCACCTAGCTAACTCTGGCCAATCAATCAGCTACTCCTGCAGCTGAACTCCCAGCTGGGTTCTTCCTGCCTTTGGAAAATCTTCATGTAAATAGAGGTCAGCTCTGGAGTTCAGTGTAGTGAGAGAGCCAAAAAGTGCTGGGGCAGGATCACCATAGCAACAAACTCCTCTGCTCTGCTGAAGGTTTATGATTCTGAAACATGCTTTCATCTACCTCTGGAGTTTACAGATGATGGGGGTGAAAACACTGAGCCCTGTGTCTAACAGAGGACATATATTTGATTTTCTAAGGTTATTTTGTTTTATAGCCACCTCTTTTCATTTCTAATCATCTTTTTGCTAGCAAAAATGAGCAAAACTCGAAACAAAAACCTTTTAAAATTCCATTAATTAAAATCACTAAAATCATTAAAATAATGAGTTGATCTATATCTACAATATAGATATATGAATGAATGAGGAAATCTGAAGTGGAGAAGATCCTGTTTTGTTACTCACTTGTAAGCCATTTCTGTCTTTATACCTTCAGGCCTTTGCAGTGTGAGATACAGGAAGGCCTGTACTCTCTGAAAGTTCGTTCTGGCGGGCAGGTATTGAACAGTCTGAGTGAAGGTTCCTGGGATAACTGTACTTTCAAGGTAAATTCTTGGATGGAAGGATTTACTCCATGGGTGCTGTCCACAGTACCTTATTCTACAGAATAAGGTAAACAACATTTGCTTTAGGAGAGGGCATAGACCTTTCATTATTGCCAAGAGAATATAACATTTTTTCATTATTTTAAAATTTTAATTTATTTTTTTTTCAATTGACAAAAATCTATCATCTCTCCACCTTTCCCCTGCCCATTGGAGAAGAAAAAAAGAAAAAAAAACCTCACATAGCAAATATTCATAGTCAGACAAATCAAATTCTCGCATTGACCATAAAAATGTTTCAGTCTGTATCTTGAGACAATCAATTTTCCATCAGGGTAGTATGCTTCATCACTAGACTTAAGTTTTTCCAAGTTATTTGTCCCTATGATGTTCTTGTTATATAAATTGTTCTTTTGGTAGTTATCTCGTGTAAAAAAAAGGCTCTCTCCTTCTTTTCTTCTCCTTCTGTGTTTGAAAAATCTATTCCTGGGGCAACTAGGTGGTGAAGTGAATAGAGCACTGGTTCTGAAGTCAGAAGGGCCTGAATCCAAATATGGCCTCAGACACTTGATGATTAACTAGCTGTGTGACCTTGGACAAGTCACTTAACCCCAAGTGCCCTGCTTTCCCTCCTCTAAAAAAAGAAAAAAAAGAAAAAAAAGAAAATCTATTCCTTCCTCACCTCTCCCATCTTAGAATTTCATTTCCTACAAGAACTACAGCTCCAGTGCTACCTTTCACATGAGGCTTTTCTTGACTCCACCCAGATGCTATTGCCTTCCATCCTCCTGCTCCAATTACCTCGTATTTATTTTGTATATCCTTACACATGAAAAGGCATAGAGAATAGGCATCAGAGTATGAGAATCTGATTTCAAATCCTGTTCCTGACATATCCCAGCTGTGTGAGCCTGGGCAAATTACTTAGTCTCTCACTATTCTGGGGGATTCTCCAAAGATAGGATGGGGGCAATGACACAGTGACAAAAACGAATGTCCACAGACAAGTACCTTATGTGGTGCCTCAGTGGTATTACTTATTATATGCCCACAGCTTTCCCTCCTTCTACCATTTTAGTTCTCTTCCCTCCTTTCCTCTCCTCTCCCTTCCCCTCCCCTCCCCTCTTTCCCCTCCCCTCCTTTCCTCTCCTCTCCTCTCCTCTCCTCTCCTCTCCTCTCCTCTCCTCTCCTCTCTTCTCCTCTTTCCTCTTCATTTTTCTATCTCTTTTCTTTCTGTCTCTGTCTCCTTTCTCTGTTTCTTCCTTTATCTCTTTCTTTCTCTACCTCTTCTCCATCATTCTCTCTCTGTCCTTTTTTATCCTCTTTCTCTTTTTCTTTCTGTCTCTCTCCTCTCTCTGTCTCCTTCATCTTTTTCTCCCTCCCCCTTTCCCTCTTGTTCCTCCCTCTTTCTGCCTCTCTCCCTCTCTCCATCTCTCTCTGTCTCTGTCTCTTTCTCCCCCTCCCTTCATCTCTCTCTTTCTGAATATATAAGCACACACATATATGTAACAAATATGTTATATGGAGTATGTTACATAATTTTTAAAATATATATTATGTGTTAAGTATATATAGGATAGACTATGCAAAGGTGCAGAAATAGATGTCTTAGTGTGTGATAGCAAGCAGGCCAATTTAACTGAAATGTAGAGAGAATGTATGTGTATGTGTGTATGTGTCTGTGTGTGTTGTCATGTACTGTGGTGTGAAATAAATTTGGAAAAGCAGACCGCAGTCATGCTCTGAAACACTTTGAATACCAAACAAAAGGATTTATGTTTTATCCTAAAGGTGATAGAAAACCACAGCAGGGTCTTGAACAGAGGAGTGACAAGGTGCTTTAGGAAAGTTAATTTGGCAGTTGTGCAGAGAATGCATTGGAAAAGGGAATATCTGAAATATATTTCAATGGTCCAAGAGATGATGTCCTGAATAAGGATGATAGTCATCGCTCCATGTGAGTGGAGAGAAGGGAGCTGATGTGAGAGATGTCATGGAGATAGAATTGACAACCTGTCAGTCAATAAACATTTATTAGATGTATACTGTGTGCACTGTGTGCAAGGCACTGGTAATTTGTGGTTTACAGGATGACTGGTAGGGACCTTTGCTGTGGTTCAGTCATTTCAGTAGTGGCCTACTCTTGGTGAGCCCTTTTGGGATTTTCTTGGCAAAGTTATTGGAGTGCTTTGCCATCTTCTTCTCTACGTCATTTTACAGATGAGTAAACTGAAGCAAACAGGGTTTAGTGACTTGCCCAAGATCACACAGCTAGCAAGGGACCTTAGAAGCTGTTGAATCCAGCTGACTCGTTGAAATTGAGAACTGAAAAGTTTAGTGACTTTCCTGGTCTCATAGCTAGTAAGTATATGAGGTTGGATTTGAAGTTAGGTCTTACTGACTTCAAGTCTACCATTCTACTAGACCATCTAAATAAATAAAGGCTTTAATTCTATAGGTTCATCCCTACCATACT
>CM053586.1:158915160-158965692 GCA_028646515.1 Pseudochirops corinnae | reverse complement strand
TTACTAAGGGCTAAATACCTGCTTACTTGACATAACAAAAAAAGGGGTCTTCAAATTTAAATTAATTACCATTACAGAAGTCCAGCATGCATTGGCAAGAATGTGTATGTAATGATTTGTTTACAGTATGATGCTATATGGCTACATGATGCAATATTGCAGCATCAAAATTTCAATGTAAGAAAAAACCACAAATTTACAATAAATTATTAAATTTAAAATATCATTAAAAATATTTTATGTATTTTTGAAATGACGCAATTTTTTTAAATGTTAAAAGGTTAAAGAAAGTAGATTTCCAGGAGACACTGAATAATTTTTTTAAGGGGGTAGTTGCATTAAAGAGATGAAGAAAATTTTCATGGAGCAGACAGCATTTGAGTTTGGTCATAAACAGGGTGAAGGGAAATGGAAAACATCCTAGACAGAAGGGACAGAGTGAAAAGTATGGAGGTAGGAACACAGAGCAAACATAGGGGACAGTGCACAAAGGCTAGTTTGGAAAAGTCAAGAATGATGACAGTCAAAAAGACTCCATTAGGTCTGGCATTTATAGATCCTTGGTAATTGGAAAGAGAAGTTTCAATTGAATGATGAAATAAAAAACCAGACTGAATAAAGTTTAGAGGAGAGTGAAAGGTAAGGAAGTGAATACACCATCTGTAGGTAACTTTTTCAAGGAGTTCAGTTGAGAGGACCAAGAGAGATACAGGACAATAGCTAGTTGGCATAGTAAGGATTTATTTGAGGGTTTATTTTTTTTAAGGATGGGGGAAGTATGTGTGTAAACAATAGAAAAGGATCCATTAAATAGTAAGAGATTCAAAAATAGAGAGTGTGGGAATGATAGTGGAAGTAATCTGGTAGAAAAGACAGAAGGGAATGGGATCAAGGTTAAAGGTAGAGGAGTTGGTCTTGCCAAGTAGAAGGGCCCCCTCATCATTAGAAATGAGAATAAAGAGGAAAATAGTAGGAGACAATGAGAGAGAGCTTTGAGTTGAAGAGGAGAGTAGATATTCTCTTTGAATGGTTTTAATTCTTTCAGTGACGTATGAGTCAAAATCTTGGAGAGGAGGAAGGGAAGCAGTGGTATGGGCAGCTTGAAGAAGAAAAAATAAGGTTTGGAACAACTGTTGTGGTGAGTGTAATTAGGAATTAATTAGGAGGAGTAGGATTGTTTTGCTGTAGTGAGGGCTCAGTTGAGATTAACCAGCATAAATTTATAGTTTACCCAGTCAGTACGATTTTATTATTTCCTTCAGGTCTATTGAGCAGCACATGGGTAGGACCAAAGGATGTGGATGGGAGGAGTAAGTAAAGGTCAGGGTTCAGCACGGCATGGTTTTTGTTGTTCAGTTGTTTCAATCATGTCTGACTCTTCGTGACCCCATTTAGAGTTTTCTTTGCAAAGATACTGGAGTGGTTTGACATTTCCTTCTCCAGTCCATTTTACAGATGAAGAAACTAAAGCAAATAGAGTTAAGTGACTTGCCTAGGGTCACAGTTAGTGTATTAAGTTGGATTTGAACTCAGATCTTCCTGACTCCATGCCCAGTGCTCTACCCACTATACCACCTAGCTGGAAGAAATGATTGGCAATAGGAAAAGGTAGCAGAGGATTCAAGAATAAAGGATAAGGATAGGGTAGAGTTGAACTCATTTACCAAATGGTCAAAATTAGGAAGGGAACAAAGTATAATCAGATAAGAGAGAGGGATACTCTTGAAGGATGGAGGGATTGGAGACTATGGTGAGGGTGAAGAGTTTTAAGAGATTCAACATATTAAGGAGAGATAGAAAGCTAAAAGAATGTGATCAGATAAAAGAATTTCAGAGTTTTTAAACATGGAGATAGAGCATATCGATGAATGACACGATAAAGAATATGACCATTCCCATGTACCTAGGGTAGAGTAGATAAGTAGATCATGGAAGCTGAGTACATTGATGAACTGGGAAGTTAGGATATTTAAGGGAGTGTTAACATGTAAATTGACATTTCCAATGGAATAAAAAGGAAGACTATGAGCCAGGCACTTAACTCATGGAGAAAGGAGAAAGAATGTCCTGGGGGCCCATATATGACAGGTACTAGGATCTGAATTAGGTGATAAATTTTTAAAATGTGAACCAGAAAGGGGAACATTTTTGCTCAGTGATGGTGATAAAGGGAGAGTATAGAAGTGGGGACAGAGAGTCAGGAGTATTCAAATTTCATCACTACATCCAGATGTATAACTGAAAGGGTGTCAAGAGAACAATATCATTCTATGTCATTTGTGAAAGGCATCTGTTCCTGACTCATACTGTCACCAAGGATGCCTTCAATAAATATATGGATTATTCTCATAACCATTTTGAAGAGATAGACAAGTAGGCATGGATTATAGGTATTGTTCTTTCCTTAACTGCCTCCATTTGATAGTAATAAAATCAATATCCCCCCTTCAAATTTTGCTATCCTGACAAAGGTGAGAAAAAAGATAAAGGAAAATGTTGGAGAGTCTGTAGGAAAACACTAATGCAATAATGAACTCTGGGTGGAGCGGTGACACAGTCCCACCTTTCCTGAAAGCATTTTGCAATGACGTGCCCAATACCACAAAACTGTACATATTCTTTTGACCTAGTGGTACCAATATTAGGTATATAGCACCTAAAAAATCCCATATACCCCCATATGCTATATACACCAAAGAGATCAAAAAATGGGAAAAAAACCCTTATATACATAAATACTATACACACACACACACACACACACACACACAAATATATAGCAGGTATGCACACACACATATATAGCAAGTTGTGTGTGTGTGTTTTTTTTTTAGTAGCAAAAAAAAAAGAAACTAAAGTGGTGCCCCCCTATTGAGGAATGACTCAAAGTACCACATGTGAATGTAAAGGAATAGTGTTGTCCATAAGAAATGACAAAATGGATAGTTTCAGAGAAAACTGAGAATATGTTTGTGAAGTGATGCAGAGGGATGTGAGCAGAATGAGAACAGTTTATACAACAACAACATTGTAAAGAAAAGTGATTTTGGAAGACTTTGGAACTCAAGTTACTGCAATGACAAGTCCCAGTTCTGGAAGACTAAAGACAACGTACACTATCAACCTCCTGCCAGAGAGATGATGTACTCAAATAAGCAAAATGAAGCATGCGTTTTTGGACACAACCAATGGGATCGTTTGTGTCACTTGACTCTGCACGTTTGTTATAACAGATTTGGGGTTTCTGTCGTTGTTGCTATTGATCGATTGAAGGAGGAAGAGTAAAGAAACACTTCTTAATTGAAAAAATAAATTTCTTTTCAAAATTTTGAAGAATTTGGAATCCTTTCTTTTAAATAACTTCAGAATTAATTCTTCATGCCCTCAAAATTACGACACTTCTGGCAGGCCCTTTTTTCTGCATACTTGGTCAAATCTAGATAACTTTATTCATAGATTTCTGATATCAAGCAAGGCATAACACAAGATATATATGCAGCAAAGATGCTTGACTCAGTCATGGAGGATGCCCTGTCCAGAGTCCAAATTGAAAAGGGATTCTTGGAGGTGGGTAGGTGGTGCAGTGAATAGAGCACCAGCCTTGGAGTCAGGAGGACCTGAGTTCAAATCCAGCCTCAAACACTTAACACTTACTAGCCATGTGACCTTGGGCAAGTCACTTAACCCCAACTGATCCTCCAAAAAAAAAGGCAAAAAGGGATTCTCTATAAATGGTAAGACCCTCTAAATACTCCTGTTTGCTAGTGATATGGTGCTGATTGCATCAAGCTTTAAAACAGTACAGAGCCTCCTAAGTGAAATGAATAAAATAGTTCAAAGATTTTAGCCAATTCACACAGGAAAAACCAAGTAGATGAAGGATTGCTATTATCCAGACTATTTTATTTTTTCCAATTACATGTAAAGATAGTTTTCAACATTCACTTTTATAAGATTTTTTTCTCCTTCCTTCCCTCTCCTCCCCTACCAACACAGCAAGCAATCTGATATAGGTTATGCATGTACAGTCATATTAATCTTGTTTCCACATTAGTCATGTTGGTTCAGACTGAGGGAGAAGTTGTAGAGGATACCATTCAGTCTATACAGCTATGTCACAGTCCATGAACAATGAGCTGAGGCTACAATTGAACAGAAGATGAACACACCTGGTTTTCTTTGGGAAACTACACAGTTCTATTAATGGCCCCAGGCTTCTCCCTAAAACAAAAGTTCGATTTTTAACACCAGTCTTCTTCTGGTGAAATGATGGCTACCATAGTCTCTGAAGAATGAACAGTATAGATCCCTGAAAGGGCACTGAAGAGATTTAAAGCAGTCATAAATAGACCACAACATATTGCTGACAAAAACACTATATGCCAGAAAATATAGTATAAAAGATATTGTCAAAGAAATAAGAGGGTTATTCCACTTTTATCCAAGTGACCTAGAGGAATGCATCCCCATCCACTCTCTGCATTCCCTATGTGATACTATAATTTATAGAAGATCATCAACATGCTGTTTATAGGCTCATGAGAGATGATTGTTCCATTTTCAATGTGAATATTTACATCTCGGAAGTTGGTAAACGCTACAAATCAGAGCTTGATTTATTCATTTATTGATTCTTCTAGACTTAAGAAAGTAATGGGAAAATATTAAAATTGTAAATTAAACTTAAAAACACGTCATGGGTATATTTTTTTCAGAGTTGTTAAACATTTACCAGCACACCTTTCCAGGACGTGGATAAAAAATAAATCAAGATAAGAAGGCATAGATGGGCCGTATACGGCACCAGAAGCTTTAATGAGATCCCAGATCCATCAAAATTATCATTTTCCCATCCTATTTACATCACCACGTTTCAGTCCAGCATTATCAGTGCTAATGAAAGATGCCATGCCACCAGGCCACAAGGCCACCAGGCCACCAGGCTGCAATGTCCCTTCTTGTGGTTAAAAGGCTATCACTTCACTGTCCAAAAAAATCCCAGACATAAACTCTTTGCCAAATAACTACAAGGTGAGGTTCAGTCCTCTCTTCAATAGAGTAAAGGATAGTTTCAAGAGCAAAATATCATTTTATTGAGCAGAATTTTAAACAAATGAACACTGAGTTACAAAGTAATAACATTTTCATCAAACCTGAATTACTAACCATGACCCACTAGCCAGAGCAGAAGGAACACTGGTTCTAGAGTCACAGGAAGTAGGTTCCTATCTGAGCTCTGACACTTAATGGGTAATCTTGGGAAAGTAATTTAATCTCTCTCTGGACCTCAAGTTTCCTCAACTGTAAAATGAGGGATATGCACTAGGGACTAGAGGTCCCATCTGGCTTCACATCTATGATGCCATGACCCTCGTACTTGATAGGAATGCTTCTTTCTAAAACATCCTGAATCTTTATCTTGGGTCAGATCCAGTGGTATGTTAGCAAATGTTTAACAACAGGCTCTCTGAGGGGAAAGCATGCATGACACACTTTTAAATTTAATCCGCATTATTAACCTTTTTTCCATCACGGTCTTAAGTCTAGACAATCAACAAAACAACAAAGCAAGCCCTGATTTGTAGCACTGACTGATTTCTGAAGCATAAATTTTACATGTAGATAGATATATACGCATACATTTACATACACATACACACATAAACAGAGTGAGAGAGAGATAGAAAGATAGAGAGCTGTTGTTCAGTTGTCTGACTCTTTGTGACCCTGTGGACCATAGCATACCAATACTGTCCAGGGAGTTTTCTTGGCAAAGATACTAGAATGGTTTGCCATTTTTCCAATGGATCAAGGCAAACAAAGGTTAAATGACTTGCCCAAGGTCACAAAGCTGTTAAGTACCTAAGGTCACATTTGAACTCAGATCTTCCTGACTGCAGGCCCAGCCCTCTATCCCCTGAACCATATAACTGCCTGTGTCTGTGTATGTGTGTATGTGTATGTGTATATTGTGACTAAATGCATATATATATATGTATATTATTTTTTTTGTTAAAAGCACTTAGCAAAGTGTCTAGGACATAGTAGATGCTATTATAAATGCTCATTCCTTTCTCTTCCCTTCATAGCAGGTGGTACAGTGGATAGTGGAATGAGCATGGAGCTTGGAAGACCTGAGTTCAGTCCAGCCTCAGACACTTACAAGTGGTGTGGCTCTAGGCTAATCACTGAACCTCAGTTTCTTCAAATATAAAACAGAGATCATAAATGCACCAACAAGGCAGGGTTTTTGTGACAGTGCAGTGACCAATACATAGTAGGTACTATAAAAATGCTTATTCCCTCCCCTACCCAAAATTTAATAAGTGGCTGTCATGAACAGCCTGTAGCACAGCCCTGGTCACATTCCTCCTTGGGGATCTTGGATTCTAAAACTTTAGATTGGTTTATTATCAAAACACCTCTATCTTTCCATTGAACTATGAGGCAGGTGTAATAGATAACACAATGGACTCCTAATCAGGAAGATCTGGGTTTGAATTCTACCTTGGGCACTTACCAGCTGTGAGACTGTGGACAAGTCACTTAATCACTCTGTGCCTCCATTTCCTCACCTGGACTATGAAGGAGTTGGATTCGGTGGCTTCTTAACGTCCCCTACATCTCCTTCCTCTTTGGATTTTTCTTTTCATCTATCAGGTTCTCAACCCTCTTGCTCTCTTTCTCTCCAGTGTCTCTAACTCTCAACTAGAACATGGAAGAAAAAGCAATATAATATATTCCCCTCTGGTTTCTACATCCTAACTTTCCTGCCCTGTTTACCTCACCATGCCTTAGTCAAGCATTATTGACCCTAATGAAAGATGCCAGGCTGCCATGCCACCCCTTATGTTACCTCACTGTACAAAACTCCAGAGAGTTATAAACTTTACCAAATAACTACGAGGTAGGGTTCAG
Organism: Pseudochirops corinnae; assembly: GCA_028646515.1. Taxonomy (NCBI): domain Eukaryota; kingdom Metazoa; phylum Chordata; class Mammalia; order Diprotodontia; family Pseudocheiridae; genus Pseudochirops; species Pseudochirops corinnae. The sequence continues at coordinate 158,958,774 of CM053586.1, read as the reverse complement.
GCCTCTTCAAATAGTTTGACAATTGATTTGCTTTCATTTCATTCTGGGGAAAAGAAAAAACTTCAGATAAAAGAAAGGTTGGGCAGAATAAATTAATGCCTCCATGTCAAACATTTACTTTGTTCTTTGGTCTCCTGCTAATATTTGTTGCCCAAACCACCTGTACTTAACTTGAATCCACACATTCTTTTAGTGAAGTTAAGATTGGTTAATGATTGCCTTCCTACAACACAAGAGAACTGACAGACCTGCCCTGGCCTCAATTCTCCAGAACTCCCTTTAGCTCCAAGGTCATGACTGCACAAGGGAACATGGAAGATTATTGTCTCTACCAGCACATCATGGTTTGCAGCATTTCCTGGAGAAGTAAAGATAGAATGTTGAATTCGGACTCCATGGACCAAAGTTTGAGTCCTTTGCTTCTTTCTATCCATAAGACCTCTCGAGGCCTGGATTTCTTCACAAATGAAAATGAAGGTTGTGGACTCCAGCATGACTAAGGTCCTATTCAGCTTGAAATTCTATGATCTAAGATTAATTAGCATTTCAAAGCCTCAGAAGTCCCTAAGAGGTTTTTCTCTCCTAAATATATCCAGCCTCCATATTTAAACTCTTTTTTGGGTTTTTCTTTCTCTAATCTGTATTATATTTATTTGTACTGAGTTATTGTGCCTCACTCTACCCCCGGGGCAGTTAAGTGGTGCAGTGGTTAGAGTGCCAGGCCTAGAGTCAGGAAGACTCATCTCCCTTAGTTCAATTCTGGCCTCACTTACTAGCTGTGTTATCCTGGGCAAGTCATTTAACCTTGTTTGCCTCAGTTTGCTCGTGTGTAAAATGAGCTGGAGAAGGAAATCACTAACTACTCCAGTATCTTTGCCAAGAAATCCCAAATGGGGTCAGAAGGGATCAGGCATGACTGAAAAATAAAAAAATTGTCCCCTCAGTAACAACCTACAAGCTCCTTCAGGGCGAAGACTTTGTCTTATGATATCATTCTTAAATCACATATTTGACATCACAGGATCAGACATTAAGAGCTGGAAAGGGACCTTGGAGGCTGTCTACTCCAACTTCCTCATTTTACAGCTAAGACCACTGAGACCCCCCAGAGATGAATGACTGGCCCCAAATCACACAGACAAGTGTCAATCAGGATTTGAACCCAGGGAGTCTAACATCAAATACTGTGCTCTTTCCACCACAATAAGCTTCTCCAATTTTTTAAACTAAACTCTGAGCAAACCCCTAAAATATTTTTACCCCAGCAATGATATTTTTCCCTGGATGCCATAGCTATCATCTCTCCTAATGATTTCTCCAATTTTTTTAAAATAACATTTTCCCCCAATTACATGTAAAGACAATTTTTAACATTCATTTCTTAAAATTTTGAGTTCTAAATTTTTTCTCTCCCTCCCTCATCTTTCACCTCCCTGATACAAGAAGCAATTTTATATAGATTGTACACATTTAATCATGCAAGACATATTACCATATTAGTCATATTGTGAAAGAAGACACAAACCCAAAGAAAAAAAAACATGAAAAAATACAGAAAGTGAAAAATAGAGAGGTTTAGTCTTCACTCAGACTCTATCAGTTCTTTCTCTGGAGATGGATAGCATTTTTCATCATGAATCCTTTGGAATTGTCTTAGATCTGAGAATAGCTAAGTCTTTCACAGTTGTTCATCATACAATATTGCTGTTACTGTGTACAATATTGCTGTTACTGTGTACAATGTTCTCCTTGTTCTGCTCACTTCACTCTGTATCAGTTCATATAAGTCTTTCCAGGATTTTCTGAAATCAGCCTGCTCATCATTTCTTATACCACCGTAATATTCCATTACAATCATCTACCATAACTTGTTCACCCATTCCCCATTTGGTGGGCATCCCATCAGTTTCCAATTCTTTGCCACTACAAAAAGAGCTGTTTATAAGGGGGTTTTTTGTGCAAAAAAGGTCCTTTCCCCTTTTGCCAGTATTTTTTATTCTTTAGCCCAAAGGATGAGCTCTGTTTCTCTGCACTGGAATTGTTAAGAGTGAAGGAGCACAAAAGGCATTTCTGTCTTTTCTGTTTGATGATTTTTCTTTTTCATGCCAACCAGATAGCTTCTCCAACCCTCTGCCCCCAACTACCCACTTGGCTTCAAGGGTTCATGCTTAAGCTGAGGGAGACAGGTGGGGCAGCTGATTTCTTTGAATAAAAAAGAAGGCCCAGTTGTCTTCTGTTCACCCTTCTCAAGAGCCTGCTGCTGTTATGTGAACATCCTCTTCTTGCTCCTTTAAAATATGTCAGAAGAGACTAGGAATTTGTATGTGGGCAATCACATTGAAACCTCAGAGCAACTTCTAAGCTTTACTTTTAGTCAAGTCAAAGGGAGACGTCCTGGAACTGGCCCAAATATATGCTGAGTTGCAGATCTTGGTCTTTGGGGAGACCTATGTTACTAAGCAGTAACTTAGAATGGCAGCTGGTGGACAAGAAGGTGGTTTTGCCAGCTGTTGCTTAAAACATTTTTTTAAAGACCTGAGACTTATGCAGACAAAAATCATCCAATAAACTCCCCCTGTCAACACGGCAAAAAGAGAGAAAATGATGCATCTCTCCTTTCCACACCTTTGAGCTGTATGCAGCCCCTTAAAAATTTATTTTTCCCTTTGAAGTTGTCTAATTGTCCTTGATGTTCACTGTAATCATATTTTATATGCAGAAAAATGGAGAGGGTGAGGTAGAGGGCAAAGTATCATTCACCTTGAACCCTGTACTCCTTTAAAGGTAGCCAAGGATGGAGATGTAAATGAGATTGCCCTAGAACACTGAATTGTAGGGGCTATAATGAATTCACATATGTATTCCTTCAGTACCATGAAAGTCACTATAACAACAAAATCCTTCTCCCAATCAACTGTATTTATCTTTTGAAAAATTATTTTTGTATTTTTTATCATGAATTTAAAAATGGATGTGAGGGCAGTTTCATAGTGCTTGTTCTAGGTAGAATGTATGCTGATTGCCCTGAGTTACCAAAATGCTAGTCACAACTTTGCACCTGGATCTACACCAGCCCATTGGAAAGTCCCAGGCTTTAATAGAAGCCTCGGGATGTGATAGAAGTAAAAAATTACATAAACATAGATATACACATACATATATACACATGAGTGTTTGCATGTATACACATATGTATATATGTATGCACACATGCATATACATATATGTATACCCACATATATCAGCTAGGAGGTGCATGGGATAGAGCACTGGATTTGGAATCAGGAAGACTCATTTTCATGAGTTCAAATCCAGCCTCAGGCACTTACTAGATGTGTGATGCAAATCATTTAAACCTATTTGCCTCAGTTTCCTCATCTGTAAAATGAGAAGGAGAAGGAAAGGGCAAACCATTCCAGTATTCTTGCCAAGAAAACCCCAAATGGGGTCACAAAGAGTCGAACAGGACTGAAAAGTGACTGAACAAATAAATGAAGTTTATTATTACAACATATATACAGTGTTTCAAATAAAAAGTGCAATTTGATGGTAAAATATGTACAAATCTACAAATATAACTTGCAAATGCAGACACAAACATAAAATGGGGGTTAATTATATTATGATTTGTCATTATGACAATATCACCAGCTAATGACACATTTTTAAAAATGTTTTGATTCAGTCTTGTGATTTTTTTTTCAGCATATGTAAGGAACTACTTCCACAAGTGCACATTAGTAAGGCGTTTGTAACTTATAATCATAAAAGAGATGGTTTGGACACTAAGAGGATAAAGGACTTGCCCATGGTCTCCAACAGCTTGTCATAGGCAAGACTTGGACCTAGGCTGTCTTTTCTCCAAGGCCAGACCATCTCTCCATTATACCCTGCTGACTCTCTAGTGATCCCAATAATTACACCATTGGGGCGGGGGGGGGGAGGGGGGGGGCAGGGAGGGAAGACATTCAAAATGGTGGCTCATATCTGCTCTTTAAGCAACATAAATAGATTTTTGAACTGCTAATGGAAAATGGGGGCACAACTAGGTAGGACAGTGGATAAAGAGCCAGGCCTGGGGTCAAGAAGATTCATCTTGAGTTCAAACCTTGCCTCAGACTCTTACAACTGTGTGACCCCAGGCAAGTCACTTAACCATATTGGCTTCAGTTTCCTTGTCTATAAAATGAGCTGGAAAAGGCAATGGCAAACTATGCCACTGTCTTGGCCAAGAAAATCCCAAATAGGGACACTAAGAGTTGGACATGTTTGAAACAACTGAACAACAAAAACGACATGGGAAATAGTAACTAGACTGCTTGGTGGTCCTTTCACACCCAGCTACCCTTTCTCCTACTCTCATGCCTTCGTGTTCTTTTTTTTCCACTTGGGCAACCTTCTAGACACACCACATTACTTTGCACTATTATCTAACCCAAAATATGAGGACAAGTTTATACTGTACTGAATCATTCTCAATTGCATAGAAGTTGACGGTTATGTATTTTGAATGTTTGTTTCCTAAAATTGCATGTCATGATATTCTAGCTTAAAATCCAAGTATACTAGTATCTCTTTTTTCTTTTTCTTTTTTTTTTTTTTTGGAAGGGGGAAGGTAGGGCAATTGGAGTTAAGTGACTTGCCCAAGGTTACATGGCTACTTTTTGTGTTAAGTGGCTGAGGCTGGATTTGAACTCAGGTCCTTCAGACTCTAGGACCAGTGCTCTATTCACTGTGCCACCTGGCCACCCTAGTTTCTAAATCATGTGAGCATGAATGTGTGTTGGTGTGTGTTTTATTGGCATAGCAACTCTAGGAGCAGCCTGGAGGTACATACACTGGTAAAGTCAGAGCCCTCTTGAATAAGATACATATGTAATTTGTACTTTTCAAAAATGGTAACTTGACCTTTCCAAGTCCTCACAAGAAGCCTCTGCTCCACACCCTCAGCAGATGTCAGGGACTGAGATAGAACTGAAATCAAATAGTATACATGAATTCTTTGATTCATTTGTTCAACAAGTATTTATTAGACATGCACCATAAACTAAGCACCGTAAAAGATAAAACCAACAAGAAATATAGTCTCCACCTTCAATGAGCTTCTAGTATAAGGAGGAGGAGACAAACCAATTGTTCATAAAAAAAAAAGCGAGCAAACTGTAGACAGTCATATCTGCTGTGCACATGCATATTATAGAAAGAAGGATGGTTTCTGGCAGGTGAACGTGGAGTACGGTTTCTTTTTCATAAAAGGAATCAGGAAAGAGAGTTCTCAAAAAACAATGGCTCCATTCTCCAAACCCCCTAAAAGGAAAAGGAAGAATAAGTAGACTTCTTCAGTGATTTCGTCAATTCAATACAATTAGACACAGTCCAATACATTTGACTCCTACAGAGTGCAGATCACTATAGATGATACTGTCTAGATAGATAGACAAAACACACACATGGGTGACAAGGAAAGAGAACGACTGCCTATTCTGGACAAGTCACTTCCCCCTCAATGAGCCTTAGTTTTCTAATCTGTAAAATGGAAGGACAGTACTAGAGGATCTCTAAGTTCTGCCTCAGTTCTGACGTGCTAGGATTCTGCAAAAAGATCTCTCATTCTTCTGAGTATCATCCTGAACAGTCTTTTCATTATATTAAAGATCCAATAAGCATTCTTTGGACTGGATTGGAATGGACTGGATTGGATTGGATTGAATTGGCAAGAATATAGTCTAAATCACAGCATAATCTTATACTTCTCTGATATGTATGTGACTGTGAAATATTATAAAGGAACAAGCCAAGAAGCTACTAAAAATAATAGAAAACTTTCATTAGTTTCCCATTTGTTTTGGAAAAAAAAAACAAACTTCCATTAGTTTTCCATTCAGTTTTTTTTTTTTCCCCCTGAGAAGCAGCATGGCATGGAAGATAAAACTCAAGATGCAGAGTTAGGAAGACTTGAGTTCAAGCCCCACCTCTGAGGATAACTTTGTGAAACTGAAAAATTGCTTAAATGATTTTAGTCTCAGCTTCTTCTTCTGTAAAATGGGAATAATAATATCTCACAGGCTTGAAGAGAGACTCACATGAGATTGTATTTAAAATCCCTTGCAAACTTTAAAGTGCTGCCATATCTTTAAAAGAAGGCAATAAAACTGGCCGTTCTATGTTTCTGGACCAATCAGGCTGATTAAATTTTTCATTTTCCATTCAACCATTTAGGCTCAGAGTGGAGCAGACATAGCCAAGTGACCAAGTTTGAGAGTTGAAGACTTAAATGAGATTCTACTTTGATGCCCAGTGAGACAATAAGAAAGTCACTACACCTCTCTGTTCCTTCACAAGCAGGAAAATACAACTGATTGCAAAACCCTTAGGAAATATGAAATAATAATAACAATTGCAATAAAACTTAAACTTAAAGTAGGAGAAAGTTTAAGTAGGAGAAGGCTTAAACTTAAACTGAAAGTAGGAGAAAGGGTCCAGGAACTATGTCTTGAAAAAGTAGAGGATTGAGAGGTATGAGATATGGGAAGAGATGTAGGAGACCTCCACGACTTTTCAATCCTCTCTATTTTTTCAAGACCCCAACCCCAGGGTCCCATTGTTACATCCCCGGTCTTCTTGGGCCAACTTTCCCTACTAATCCTCCTGGGAGCTCAGGTACAGGTGGTATTTTCAGGTATATGGCACCTTCTCTGCCATCCCCATCACAGCTGCTCTGCCATATCACACACACACACACACACACACACACACACACACACACACACACACTGTCCCCTGTGTCAACCCCAGATACACACACTATTTGTGCCTGTGATGAAAAGCTTAGTAGTTATGAATTGACTTCTCATAGAAACAGAGAACCGACCCCAGAAGTCTCTGCAGCAACAGTGGAGAAGTTAAGACCTTTTTTCATATTTTAGGATGGTAGGAAACATATTACCTTCAATTCTTGTCTTTTCTCTCCACTTGAACCGCTATCTGCTTGAAATCAAAACGACATATTTTTTGGCATCCTTACAGTATCTAGTTCAGTGTTATGCATACAGTAGATATTTAATGAGTTCTTAGGGATAGAGACTGGACCAGGATTTTCACTGATAGAAACAACACCCAGGGATGAAAACTCCCATTCCCATCAGTGTGGATCACTACCTTCTCTGAGACTTCTAGTTTTAGAGGGTGCCTAGAAGCACTGAGAAAGTAATTTACTTACCAGGTTCACACAGCCAGTGTATGTCAGGCTGGACATGATCTTTCTGGCTTCAGGGCTAGCTCTCTAGCCCTTGTACCACACTGTCTCTTAATAAATACATACATATGAAATTGTATTTTAACAGAAGGAACATGAGACCAGGAGATAATGGACTTGAGTTTTAGTCTTTGCTCCTGATATTAACTTCATATATGACGTGGGGGAAAAAATTTCCTTTGTCTCAATCTCAGTTTGCTCCTCTGTGAAAGGAGAAGGTTGGTCTAAAAAGATCTCTAGCATTCCCTTTGATTCTAAAATAATATATATGTGAATGTGTCCTAATGAGAGATCCAAATCTGAAAGAGCCTCCCATAACAGATGAGAGAAAATCTACCTTATCCTGATCCAACAGCATCTGCTAAAATTTCAGGCAAGAGAAAGTAAGAAAATGGAATCATTGGATTTTAGTCTTCCTTTTGAGGTCAGAAGAGCAGGGTCCCTTTAGTATGAAGTTCTTGATTTGCAACACCTTACTCAGACTAGGATTATGCCCAGAGGAGCAATTCAAGTGAAAAAGATGTATGGTCCGCCTACCACATACAGGACACTGCCAGTAGGTACTAGGTGCCAACCCTACACTTTTTCTGTATAGAAAATTGCTAAACCGTTCCTATTTTCCAGTGTCTACAAGGCTCTATTCAACCCCAAAATGTGGAGGGGCAAATTTTCACACTATACACATTGTTCTCTGAAGCCAAGCATCTGTGATCATTTTATTTTTGCTGTTGAAAACACACTCCTCTCTTTTGGCCCAAGAACAACCAACGATTCCTCACTGCTTCTTTTGTTTCTTGAACCCACCTGTTTGGAGTGTGTTTTTTTCTTTAACAATCCAAATTTTTTTTTCTTTGCTATTGATATCCCCTATCCCAATTCTATAGGGATTGCGCCTTCAGAATACCCATTTCCCTTCTCCTCCCCCACTTTCCTTTAGCCTCAGTGGCAGCTGGAAAAACCTCCAGGGGAACAGCTGGTGACTGAGGGTGACAGACAACCCTCCCATTATCTTCCATGGTGGACCCCAGGAGGAAGTCTCTGGAGCCTGTCCAAAAAAAAATGGTCTGCAAAATGAATACCAATTTCCTCTAATAGTGGAGTTTGTTTGTGCTCTAATAACAATAAGAATAAACACCAATGCTTTATATTTAAAGAGTGTTTCATAATTTACAAAGTGTCTTCCATTCTTTAATCACATTAGTCCTGGGAGGATCAGTCCAGAAGCAGAAACCTGGACAGGTCCTGATTTCATTTCATTTCCTCCTGTTAGATAACAACACTTTTTGCATGACCTTCTAAAGAAAGAGTTCAGAGCCCCCATACATATGTATGAACTCATGCAAAGTGAAGTGAGAAGGATAAGGAGAACAATCTAAGCAATCAGCGACAATAGTATAAAGATAAACAACTTTGAAAGATTTAAGAACTCTGATCAATGAAGTGACCAGTGATGTTCTAGTGGACTGAGAATGAAGCATGTTACCCATCTATTGACAAAAGGTGATGGGCTAGAGATGCAGAATGAGACATACATTTTTGGCCCTGGACAGTTAGGAATTTGTTTTGTTTGATCATTTATTTATTACAAGAGTTTTGCTTTTTATTATTTTGTTTGCTTAAATTCATTATAATATATAAAATATCAAATCATTATTATAAAAGATGTTAATAACACAGAAATATATCGATGTAAATATATATTATTATATATCATATAAATAATATAGGATAATAAAATTATTATTTTGTTGTTTTTTATCACTGTCAGGGGGGAAATGTTTGCTATTTGAAAAATAAAATTTAAAAATAGCCCCCAAAATTGAGGATCTGAGCTGTTGGGACTTCAAAATCATCTAATTCAAAACTCTCATTTACAGATAAGGAAACAGGTCTAGAGAGATGAAGTAGTTAGTAGCACAGCTGAGTCTTGGAAGCTGATTCTATAATTTATGATCCAATGTTCTCTCCATTGTAGGAGGTTGCATAGCTTAATGGAGAGAATGTTAGCCTTGGTTTCAGGAAGACCTGGATTCAAAACCTGCCTCAGATACTTCTTTGCATGGCTGTGCTGGAACCAGCTTCAACCAGCTATCCAGAGTCAATTGTGTAATTTTTAACGAGAACACCTGCACCCTATAAATTGCTGCAAATCAAGGATTGATTTAGGATTTTGTTGGTTGTCTGGACCAAAGAAAATGATAAAGAGAACAGTACTAGTACAGATTAAACTTTAAAGTGTGTCAAGCATACTTCTTTTTCAAAAAGTAAAATAATAATTTTAGAGAAAGCATACTTCTTTTTCAAAGAATCAGTTCTTAAACATCTAACCAGCATACCCACTGCTGTGATGTGACTCTAGATAAGTCATATAACCTCTTAGAGTCTCAATTTTCGCAATTCCCAACTCATATGGATTTTTCTGAGGATCAAATGATACAATGCATGCAATTTGTAAACCTCAAAGCAGTATAGCTATGTGATGTAGTGAGTAAAGAACAGTACCTGGAGTTAGGAAATCCAGAGTTCAAATCCTGCCTCAGGGATTTACTATGTGACTCTGGTCAAGTCACTTAATTTCTCAGCTTCTTTTCCCTATCTACAAATTGGGGGCCAAAATAGCACCTACCTCACAGATTGTTTTGAGGACCCAATGAGATAGATAATATTTTACAAAGCTTATAATGCTATGTAAATGTAATATTACTATTGCACCACTGTCAGTTTAATAACTCAGTTTACCTCTTCTTCTCAAAACACTATTATAATTGCTGCTGATACACCAAAAAGGTGATAAAAGAAACAAAAATAAATCTTAATAACAAGAAAACTAATCTGCCTCCAGAGAGAGAATTGATGGTTTCTGAATAGAGATCATAGAATACAGTTTTTCACTTTCTTTTTCAGTTCATTTTCTTCCACAAAATGACTAATGTGAAAATGTTTTATATGAATATTGATGCATAACCTATATCAGATTGCTTACCACCTCAGAGAGAAGGGAAGGGAGGGAGGGAGGAACAGAATTTTAAAACTCAAAACTTACCAAAAAAAGTTAAAAGATGTTTTTACATGTATTTGGGGCAAAAATAAAATATTTTTTTAAAAAAAGAATGAGAGCCAGAATAAGCATAGCTTATTACTTACACGATTTTAATGTACCAATCACCCTTGGCTAGGGATAAAACTTTCAATTAATTTTTTAAGCCATTCATTTGAGAACAAAGTACTAAAATGGGTGTAGGACCTGCTAACTCACTGATCACTAGTACTTTCACAAAACTCTTCTAATGGTATGCCAGCAAAATTCAAACTCTGGCCACTCCCATCAAGGCAGGAAAACATTAAGGATAGTCCTGGGACTGGGTAATTCTGCTTTGAGAGGACCAGACACACTAAGGACAGAGAGGCTCATCATTGGTATTCTGGCCACTAGGTGATGAATTCTTTAGCCATAGCAACCTCTGAAACAAAAACAAAAACAAAATGGCCCTTAGTCCCAGATGGCTCCCTTTTGCTTCTGCAGTGATGGTGACAATTGCAGAAAGTGGGAGACAGGAGTTTTAAGAATCACATTTCATAGATCATTTATAAACATAAAACTAGGTTGTCTTTTTAATTCAATTCATGATGGAATAAGTACATATTTTTTTTTCTTTTCTTTATTTTTATTTTTTTGCATTGACTTGTTTATTTACTTTTAGTTTACAAGATTCACTTCCACAATCCCTTGAGTTTCAAATTTTCTCCCCAGTACATATTTGTTGATTGATTCTTATCATCATTATCATAAAAATAAGAATAACAATAGCTAACATTTATATGTCCAGGCACCATGCTATGCCTTCACAATTATTATCCCACTTGACCCTCACAACAATGCTGGGAGGTAAGTGTTATTACCATTCCCATTTCACAGATGAAGAAACCAAGGTAAACAGTAGTTGAGTTGTTCTAAGTCTACTAAGCTAGTAAATATCTATGGGCAAATTTTAACTCAAGTCTTTCTGACTCTAGGTCCTCTCTGCTATCTCAGGTCTCTCCACTGTAGAGTTTGGTGGTCCCACTCCTATTTGAGTTTGATATCACTGCTCTAGATCCTTCATTCTGGTCCCTTTCCCTCAGTCCATAATCATATCTATCATCTGTCTGTTTCTGTCTTCTTTCCTTCCTACTTTCCTTTTTTCCTTCCTTTTCTCTTCCTTTCTTTCTTCTTTCCTTCCTTCCTTCCTTCTTCCTTCCTTCCTTCTTCCTTCCTTCCTTCCTTCTTCCTTCCTTCCTGCCTGCCTTAGAAAATCACAAATTAACATTATCTATGTTGTCTCGTATTTTTATTTATTTGGTTAAACATTTCCCAATTACAATCTAATCTGTTTCAGGTCAAATTAAAATGAAGAGTTTTGGTGGCTACTTACCAACCACAGGCTTCTAGTCTGACACCTCTGGGACTGTTCCATACATCCCCAATTAATTCAGTACTCTAGGAATCCTATGATTACTTCAGGAGTACATGCTTACTAATTAACTTATTTTGCCTGTAATGGAGAGACTAGCCAATGTGAATTTGCCTTTCATTGTGCATTGTTTAATATTTCCTGTCTGGTTCTAATTGAATATAGGAAGGTTTGGTGAGGCTACTTCTAACCATGAATAACTGAGGGCCTGGGTCTGTGGAGAGGAAGAGCCTTCCAATTGGCCAAGGGGCCAGAACTGAGGAAAGGCACAAGAGGTTCCAGAATTCTTTTACTATTTCTCTTCCATGAAAATATTGGCAAGATCTTGTGAACCCCAGGGGGAAGACAGGAGAGGGAACACTTGCCTTATCTCCTCACTTGGCTCCCATGGGTCAGTAAATATATGATGCTTCTATTTCTTTTTGGCATTAATTCTTTTTTTTTTTTTTTGCTTTTTTTGGAGGGGGGAAGGCAGGGCAATTGGGGTTAAGTGACTTGCCCAAGGTCACATGGCTAGTAAGTATGTCAAGTGTCTGAGGCCAGATTTGAACTCAGGTTCTCCTGACTCCAGGGCCAGTGCTCTATTCAGTGTGCCACCTAGCCACCCCTTATTCTTTCTTAATATTAGGTGAATGAGTATCTGGAGATAGCTTTCAAAAGTCAGAAGGGAAGAGGCAGTTAGGCTCTGAGTTCAAATTTGACTTCAGACACTTAACACTTACTAGCCATGTGACCTTGGGCAAGTCACTTAACCCCTCCCTGCCCTTCCCCCTAAAAAAAAAGTCAGAAGGGAAGTCAGAAGTACTCTCAGCAATCAGAGAAGAGCAAAAACCACCAGACCTAGTAGCACAGGTAGTAAAAGAGGTGAGTGACCTGCTCACTCAGCCCAGCTGCAGACTGACTCATGAACTGAGATAATTTGTCTTGAAAGGGCTAGCCCATCTGAGTTTAACAGGGTTGGTATACATTAGGAGCTTAATAAATGCTTATTGACTCAAACAATGAAGTGACCTGTCTGTTTCCAACTCCTTGCCCCAAAACAAACTTGATGGGAACCTCCCTAACTAAAGGAAAATAGGACTCCCAGAACCAAGAGTAATGAGGTACCTCTCTGCCCCACATGTTCCCTATATGTGGGCTTCATTATCATGTTACTTTAAGTTCATTCCCACTCTTCATCCCCATGAATTCTGTGAATAGGAGTTGGGAGAGTGAATCTAGAACACCAGCTTGGGGAAAATGTTTTTGTAACTTCAGTCCTTGCCCTATCTTCTCAGTAAATTCACTTTTGTAAAAGCTGGTTGATTCCAACCAGCTGATCAATATTGGAGAGAGCACACTGAAACAACACTAGCGACCTTTTCCTTCAAAGTTACATGATGATAGAATTCTGAAGGGGGAAGTAGTCAGCAGATCTTAGGAATTCCAAATTTCCGGTATAAGTGGGCATTGGGAGAGTGAGTCCAAAGAGGGAGCTACACTCCCATATAAGGCCTGATCTTTCCTTGTAACAACTGGGGGCCACATTTAGCCATTCAGCTGCCCTGTGGTGTTTAGGGGCTTGCAAAAAGTCCTGGCCCTACCTCAAACTGCTTATTGGTATCATCCCATGATCCAGGACACATGAAAGACAGTTTCCCCCTTCTAAAATGAAACCCTCCACTGACAAGGCTTTTATTTCCTTTCTAGGCTCCGTTGATACAGTGAGTGCTCTAAATTTATCTTATCAGTTATTGTAATTGCATATTAGTATATAAAAAATGTGATTGGGCAACATAATATTCCAAGAGTTCCCATGGCTACCTTGGGAGTAGCCTAAGACAAGGCTTCCCATCAGGTCTATTACAATCAGTTGGTAGACACTATCTTTTGTCATCCCAAGTCTACTGCTCTAACCAAAAGAGTTAAAGTGATAATGTCCTAATAGTTTCTTAATCTTTTTTGTGTGTCATGTACATATCTCCTAGGCACTCTAGTGAAGCCTTATAGATACCTTAGAATGATAGTTATAATTGCATAAAATAAAATACACAGGATAACAAAGGAAATCAATTATATTAAATACAGTTATCAAAATTTTTCTTAAATTAAGTTCATGGACTCCATGTTAAAAACTACTATTTTTAAAAATCTGACTTATAAGTGTTATATAGTTTCCATATAGTTAGAATATTTATGCCCTGACCTCAGATACCTTCCATTCTAATATTAGAATACAAAAAAAAAATGCTAAAAAGAGAACTAATAATTTTTTTATGCCTCAAAAAGTAACCAACAAGGGGAAATTCAATATTGCATCTGATTCTCACTAATAGGAAACAACTGGTTGCTGGTGTAGAAATGATGGAAACTTGGGAAAGAAGTGGCCACTCTTTTCTAGAGGATGTGATAGAGAAAAAGAGGAAAAATGGGCATAATCAGACATGCACTCTGATTTGGGGAAAGATTACAAAGCGATCAGAGGAAAAATATGCTGGATCCCCTGCCATAAAATTCTACTGAGGATGTCAAACCAAGAGGCATGGGAAACTCTGGAAAATGGAATTTTGAAGACACAAAAGGAATCCAAACAAATGAGGTAGGAAAATAGAAGCTCCCTGAACATACAAATGTGGATGCACAGGGAACTCACTCACCAACTTGGATTTTTTTTTAAAAAGATTTTTTTAAAGCAGATAGAGGGAAAGGAAAGTAACAGAAACTGAATATGAATAATGCTCAGATCTTGTAAAAACTAGTGCCAAAATTAGGCTGTTATCTGGGCTAAAGATAACAAAGATGATGGAGCTATATTGGGGGAAAGAGGATGTTCTAGAGAAGAGAAAGGAGTCCTACTTGGGAGAATTGGGTAATGATAAATGATGACAGAGCAGGTAAAGGTGATGAGTTCATTTATTGTTACTGTTTTCTCTGCCAAAAAGAATGGCCCTTCCACTGGAAATGAGAAAATAAAAATGGTTAACAGTGTATTGATATCCAGAAGTAAAGAATCATCAGAGAACACCCAGTAAACTTTGATGAATTTCAGTTGACCTAGATTAACTAATGAAAGTTATTCAGGTACTGAAAGTTATTGAAAGAACAGGTGAATGTGATTGGTAAACCACCAGATAGTGAGACCATGGAAAACAGGAGTGATATTACCAGAATGGAGAAGAACAAATATGTAAATTCTCAAAAAAAGAAGAAAAAGTCAAAGAAAACAGTCCATACACTGTAAGAAATGAATTTGATTTTAGTTCCTGAGAAATGAATCATTAAATAGGTGGTAAGTGAATATCTAAAAAAAGGAAGCAAAAAGCCAATATGGTTCCATGAAGAACAGGTTACATCTGAGTCACCTTTTTTCCTTTTTGGACACTATTACTAAAATGAAAGATCCGGGAAACCGTGATACAGTTTTCATAGATTTTAGCAAAATGTTTGATAAACTATTCTTTTCAAGAAGATGGAAGGATGTGGCCTAGATGGATTCAGAGCAAAAGGATTGACTAGATGCATAGAGGCAGTCCTCTAGCACAAATCCAGTGCTATTTCTATACTGCTTTTTCTGTCTATCAGTCTGTCTGAAAAAGATCCCGTGGGTTTTAGTGGACTGAAAGTCTACTCAATGAAGGAGCAGTGGAATGCAACAGCTAAAAAACCAAAGCTAATGTGAACTTGGGCTACATTAAGAAAGGCATACCTTTCAGAAATAAGGAGGTGATCACCCTTATGTACTCTACCCTAGTCAGACCTCATTTGGAGGTTTTGTGTTCAGTTCTGGACAGCACAGTTTAAGAACATTGATAAGCTGAGCATGTCCAGAGGAAGGAAAACAACATAGGAAAGGACCTTGAGTTCATGTTATATATGAGGTTTGGTTGAAAGAACTCAAGGTATTTGGCATGGAGAAGAGACAGTTCAAAGGAAGTGAGAGGATATGTTTTCAAAAGCATCTGAAGAATTGTAATATATAAGGAGGACCAACATGCTCTATCTAGCCCCAGAGGGTAGATAGAGCAGTCTCAAAGGGTGGAAGTTGCAAAGAGGTCAATTTAAGCTGAATATCAGGAAAAACTTCTTAACAAATAAAATTGTCAGCTAGGTAGCACAGGGGTTAGAGTGCCATGCCTGGAGTCAGGAGGACCTGAATTCAAATCTGGCCTCAGATACTTATTGTATGACTCTGGGCAAGTCACTTAACCCTGTTTGCTTCAGTTTCCTCATCTGTAAAATGAACTAGAGAAGGAAATGGCAAACCACTCCAGTATCTTTGCATAAAAAACACTAAATAGGTCACAGAGAGTCAGACATGACTGAAATAACTCAACAAAGACAAAATCAGTGGAATCAGTGGCCACAAGAGGTAGTTAGTAGATTCCTCCTAATTGAAGGTCTTCAAGTAGCTACTGGAGGACCATTTGTTAAGCAGGTTATAGTGAAGATTCCTTTCAGAATGAGTTGAACTAGATGCCCAACTGAGTTCCCTTCTAAATCTAAAATTCTGTAAAAGGTATAAAGGGCAAGAGAAAGGAAGAAAAGAGAGAAATTATTTGGGAAAAAATATGGTGCGTTAGAAAGAATGCTAGACTTAGAATTATGAAAAAGTAAGGATTAAGTTACACCTTTATAAACACTCTCTAGTCGTGTGACCGCAGACAAGTTATATCAGGTTCAGTTGCCTGATAGGGAAAATGACAATAATAATGTTGCAGTGCTTACTTCACAAAATCAGATTAAGACTCACTATGTAAAGTACTTTGCAAACTTTGAAATGCTGTACAAATATTAGTTATTATTTTTCATCTCTAAAAGATTGCTTGTCATGCAAAGGATTGCTGATTGACTTGCCATCTACTATTTATCTTTTAATGTATTTGTCATATCTTTCCAGATAGACTTTAAGTCTTTCAAGGAGAGGAGTTAAATCTTTTTCCTTCTTGTATTTCCAGACAGTGGTGTAGTAATCTACACATATAGACATAAACACATTCTTATTTTTGCACTTTCTAGAGAAGTTTAACAGATACAAAAGTCATTGCTACAATGAACAAACCAAAAGAGTCCAAAAACTCTCTTAACAACAGAAAAAATATCTCCATGCCAAGTGGAAAAAAATGGTAGCCAAGGGCTACAGGGGTTAAAGGTGCCTTAAGAGAAATCATGGACAGTGTTTTTAACTTAAAAACTCTAATTGTTAAGATTTTTGTAACATATAATCAAAATTAACCTCTTTGCAACTTCTACCCATTACTCCTGGTTCTATCAGGCCACTGGACCCAGATGGCTCTGGAGGAGAAAGTGAGGCTGGTGACCTTGCACAGCCCTCCATCATTCAAATCAAAGTCAACAGCAAGTCATGTCATAATTTCCTGCTGTCATAGTCCTCTTCAAAAACAAAGGGCAAACACAACCTGTGAGTAGTCAGAGCTTCTAATGCGGACCCAGCCAGTTAGGTAACTCAGCTCGACCTTTCCCTCTCCTACTCCTCTCCAAAGGAAGGTAAATTTTGATGACTGGAAGCTCCCCAGTTAACTTGGGGTTTACTACCTAGATTCCTTCCTTCCCATTTCTTTCTTCCTTTCTTTCTTTCTTCCTTTCTTTCTTTCCTTCCTTTGTTCTTTCCTTCCTTCCTTCCTTCCTTCTTTCCTTCCTTCCTTCCTTCTTTCCTTCCTTCTTTCCTTCTTTCCTTCCTTCCTTGCTCCCTTCTTTCTTTCTCTCTCTCTCTTTCTCTCTTATTCTCTCTCTCTTTCTCTCTTACTCTCTCCCTTTCTCTCTTACTCTCTCTTTCTCTCTTACTCTCTCTCTTTCTTTCTTTCTTTCTTCCTTTCTTTCGCCCATTCCACTATGAAGCTCATACATTGGACCACAATAGGTCCCTGCTCAAGCTACACTTAATGGCTATATTTTGGACCCTCTTGACCCAGAGTGAATGTCAATGGTAACTGTTTCTCTTTTCACTAGCAACCCTGAGGGTCTTCCCCTCTCCGTTAATTTTTTTTTTCCTTTTTTCTAATTAAAGGGACCATTCCTTGACTCACTTCTTAAAGAGGCCCATTCACTGAATGGGTGTTACCTCACTCAAAGTGAGAACTTGAAAAGGCCTTAGCCTAAAAGGGTCAGGGTCTTCCATTGTATCTTGGACCATCTCCAGTGGTCCTGAGGACCCAGATGGCTCTGGAGGAGAAAGTGAGGCTGGTGACCTTGCACAGCCCTCCATCATTCAAATCAAAGTCAACTGCAAGTCATGTCATCATTTCCCTGATGTCATGGTCCTCTTCAAAAATGAAGGAGAAACACAACAACTGTGTGGGGGCAATAAAATAAGTTTAATATTTCACCCATATGACAGCCTTTTAATACTTCCAGCTAGCCATCATGTCAAGGTGACAAGCACTCATTAAGCCCCTGCTATGTGCCAAACACTGTGTTAAGCATTGAGGATAGAAAGAAAAACAAAAAATAATAGTCCCTGCCCCCTTGAGTGAGCTCACAGTCTAATGCAGGAAAAAACATGCAAACAACTTTGTACAAACAAGAAATATACAGAATAAATTGGAGATGATCTTAGAGGGAAGACACTAAGATTAAGGTGACTACAGAAGGTAGGATTTTGCCTGGTACTTGAAGGAAGTCAGAAAAATAAAGATGAGGAGGGAGGGAATTCCTAGCATGAGGAATAGTCCATGAACACACATTCTAAGTCTCTTCTTCAGGGCAAAAGTGCCTAGTTCCTTCAACAAATACATATTTAGCATAGTATCAAGTCCTCTTAGTATACTGGTTGTCATTTTCCTAATACACTCCAGGGTGTCAATGCCTGCATAGTATAAAGGATAGAGTGCTAGAATCAGAGTCAGGAAGGCCTGGGTTCAAATTCTGCCACAGATACTTATTAGTTGTATGACCCTGGGCAAGTCATTTCTCCCTGTGCTTCAGTTTCTTTGATTGTAAATGAAGGAATTTAACTTGATGATCTCTAAGTTCCCTTCCAGATCTAAATCTATAATTCTGTGTTCCCATGTAGACACCCATCAGGATGCCAGCACCTAACCAGCACAGACAACTTTCCATTTATTCTACTATCAAATGTATATCTTTGCCCCATTCTGACTTCCGAACTCTCTCAGGGAACAGTAATCAAAGTAATAATGCATATTTACTGGGAAAGATAAAATGATATGCTATCTTATGGCTCCACTCACAAGCCCTGTGACTACCTAGGTCCAATCTCCCTTCCCCTGGCTAGCACTCCTTAATACATATTGTTTCCCCTAGTAGAATATAAACTCCCTGAGGGCAGTGACTATGTCAGTACCTCACACAATGCCCATCCCATAGTAAGTGCTTAATAAATTCTTGTTGGCTGATTGGTTAATTGAAAGAGATTGGCCTAGCCATCCACATTGAACAAATAAAATGGATGAAGAATCATAAAATATGAGATGAAGGCAGACAGACAACCCATCTAATTAGTTCATTAATATGTATCAATTGGCCAAGCACTATAGCCAATTAATGAATGGGGCCTAGAAATGCGTAGATTAAGCTGAATCACATCTGGGATCTTTTTAACATCAATATTTTCCAAGCAATGGTATATAGCTGCCAATTGTGAACCCCAAACAAGAAACCCATTACATCTTTGTACATGGAAAGATACGTAGTGGTCCACCATGTTTCCCACAGTGACTTGTAATTGAAAATAATAGTTGGCATTTATATAGTGCTTTAAGGTTGACAAAGAATGTTGAAATACTATTTTATTTCATCCTTACGACAATTTTGAGAGAGAGATGTTATTCTTATCCCCATTTTACAGCAGAGGAAATGGAGAAAGAGGCTAAGTTAAGACTAGCTCAGGACCGTACCACTAGTAAGTGTTTGAGGCTGGATTTGAACCCAGATCTTTCTTACTCCAGGTCCATTATGGTGTCCACTGCACTGTCCAACTTCTCATGCCACAGGAGAAATGGCATAAAAGACATCATTGAGCATGTGTACATCTAAAAAAGGAGATGACCCAGTCATGGAATGAGAACAGGAGGCAACAGATGGACAGCCTGAGTACTGTCCCTGAAATAACCAGAAGACCTTCAGAATGTTGCATAAAAATCCTCTATGGAGAATATATGAGAAAGCACAGATGAGAATAGCATACAATAAGAAATAGTAGCATTTACATAGTACTTAAAGCTCTGCAATGTGCTTTACAAATATCTCATTTTATCCTTATAACAACACTGAGAGGTAGATGCTTATCAATCTTCCCATTTTTACAGATGAGTAAACTGAAGCAAACAGGTTGAAGGGACTTGCCCAAATTCAGTTAATAAGTGTCTTAGGCTGGATTTGAACTTGGGTCTTCATGATTCTAGTTCCTGCCTTTAGCTCTCTATCCACTGTGCTCCTAAACTGCCTCTGAAGAAAGCATGGTGGAATTTCTATCTGTGCCAGTAGAGGGCATATCCACAGTGATGTAGGTACAGATCCCAAGTATCAAAATTAATGAGCTAACCTAGGCTCCCTCCACACCCCAAAAAAACTACACTTCTTTCAGATTTTCAGATTGGGGGTGGTGGAAAGGGTAAGTAATACAGAAATGGCATGTACCCTTAAATACCAGCTCTTGAGTATAGGAACCCCTCCCAAAATGACCTTTATACGTGCCAAAGTATCCCCATTTGGGGTATGGATATTTGGCCCCAACCTAAGTGGAGTACAGTGTCAAGGCTGATTTGTTGGAAAAATTCACCCTTCTTTAAGAGGCTGCATTTGTCATTGCTAATACAGAGAAGTGCTAACACAGATTTGCTCCTCTGAAAAAGGATATAGCAGAGGACATTCCCCCTTGTGATGGGACAGCTGAAGAGGTATAATTTAACAGCTCTCAGAGGCCCCGTCACCGTGGTGATTGAGGTGGACAGGAGGTATGGAAATGGCCAAGTCCTATAAAGGACACAAACAGGTGGAAGTTTGTGCTGGGGGGTGGGCCGAGGGCCGGGGGATACAAAAAGGAGAAGGCCAGCCCTTTCAAGGCATAGACCAGGAGATGGGAGGGAGAGACAGAGCCCCCGGGACAGGCATCCCTGACAGTATTGAGGCAAAGAAAGCAGAAGAAAGAGAGAGGAGGTGGAGAATCATAGTTAGATGAAAGCTAGAGAGTGAGAAAGAAGGCAAATTTATTTGGGGGAGGGGGGGAGAGGAATTTAAGAGAGCTATTCAGGTAAAGACAATGACGGACCAGCATATGCAGGTAAAGAAAATAGATGATAGTAAATCAGGGTGATTTGTCAGTATAGGACTAGAAAGATAATGGCAGAAACACAAGAGAAAGGCAGAAAAGAAAGAACTAAGAGATGAGAAGTCACAATTATACAGCTAAAACCCAAACTATCTTGGTAAAAGATGTTGATAAATAAGTATGGCTGCTACAGGTCTAAACCCTTGGAAAAAATGTCGGGTGGAGTAGCAAAAAACTTCTGCTTCTCCAGGAGGGAAAGATCAGATCAGAAGGGCAGATAGACTGAGGCAGGCAAGAAAATCTAAGTAGCTAACTACCAAAGTCAAAATGGGAGGGGGGGGCGTGGAATGTAGGAGATAGAAAAGGTGAGAAATAGGAGGGGGAAAACCCAAAGGAGAGACTGGCCCAGAAACCTTTTTAACTTTCTGCAAGAATCTTCAAGGCCCCCAAACTAGGCCAATTCGCTGACTGACATTTCTGAGCTCACCAGCTGCCGTTTCCTTGAGAGAATTCTGACAGGAAGGCAGCAGAATCCAAGCCAACACGGCCAGCTCTGAAAAAAATAAATAAATAACACCCCCTCCCTGAAAATCACAACCCAGACACCTCGATGGAGGTCTGAGCCCTTCCAGGGGAAAAATGCACAGAGAGAAAGAAGATCCCGGCAACTTCTCCCCAGGTAATTTCTTGAGCTTTTCCCATGTGCTCTCTCTCCTCTAATTATCCTCTAGCAGTTGTTTCCTTTGCCCATCTGTCTTTCCTTTTCTTTCCTTTCCTTTCTTTTTTTGTTTTGTTTTGTTTTTCCAAGCCCTGATGTGATCTGCTACTCTCATCTGAAACCAGAGAGACCATGTCTATAGCAGCAGGTGAAGCACCATGTTCTCAATCTCTCTCTATATGGAAAGAGGCAGGGAGAGTGAAGTTGCTGACTTAGTCAAAAGTGGTTACCATGATTAGGATGGCTTGGCTGAGTCAAGTTCTCCTTCTCAGAGCTGGAAAAGGGGAAATGAACCAAAAAAAAACAAAAACCACTTTGGCCCTATGACAACAATGGGTACAAATGCATTAGTTGTTTGTGACAAAATAGAAAATGTTCAAAGAGTTGGGGGAGAGGGGTTGAGAGACTAATAGTTATAAGGAATCAGGGCACCTTTAAATTGAATTGAAAAGTGAGGGGGAAAGAGATCTTGTAGTGGTAATGCTCCTGAGTCCCTGGAGACTTATTCTATTTTTTTTTCTTGAGTTTGTCAGGAGGAGCTAAGAAGGGGGGACAATTGGAGTGAAGTAGAGGGAGGGCAGCAGGGCGCAGCTAAATGAAATGAAATTATTTCATTTATCTGTAAAGTTTTAAGAAACTTTTTTAAAAATCTGCCTCATCAGACAACCTACATGATTCTCAAAGGAAGCAAGGTGCCATGGAAAGAGGGTCAACTTGGGAGTCAAGAAGACGACTAAGGGCAAATCCCGTAAACTCTCAATAACTCCAGGCAACTCTAAGACTGTAAATTACAGGCAGGTCATCCATCTGCATTTGTGGAAGGTGTTACCACATCAGAATTTCCTCCCCAGATAGGTCCAAAACAAAAATCAGAAGACTGGCTTATGTATATAAAGTAGTATACACTATTATAGAAAGAATAAGGCTAGGATGGGAGATGAGGCCCTCCCTTTAATAAAGACATAGAAAATGGAGCTTACCCAGCATGTGTAATGTCACCTCTATGTAATAAAACAGAGATAAAGACTGAAAAATAACCCCAGGGCTCCCCAAGAATCAGTTTTACCTGATGATGTCTTTTTAATTTTATCCTGGAGCAATGATTTCACCAGTATAGGGAACTCTAGTGAGGCAATTCCTTCTGTTGATACTAATTAGTACCTTCTCTGCAACAGAGCACTGCCTAGGACACTGAAAAGTTATGTAACTTACCAAGAGTCACACAGCCCATAGGTGTCAGAGGTAGAATTTGAACCCAAGTGTTCCTGTCTCCAAGACTGGCTTTCAATTCATTATAGTAGGCTGTTTACCCCAAAGTTTTTATTAAATATGGGACACTCCTACCCTACCTATTTTATTAAATATGGGACAAGACCCTACCTAATCAAGTGACGGCTGGGGACCAAGATGCCATGTGTTTAGGCTCAAGAGGACTTGTGACTTATTGTATGACCTTGAACATGCCTTTGTCTTGTCCTTTGAACACTATAGGACGATAAAACTTGAAAGGTAGACTGTCTATTTCTTCAAAGGTTCAAAGTATTTAACATTTGATAAGTTGCCTGTGGTTTAAAATGCTTAATAGTTGATGGAAACAGGAATGGTAGAGGGGGTATAGACATGTCTTCAATGAAAACTGGTATTATCCCCATTTAACAGGGAAACTAAGGGAAAGTGAAGTGAATTTTTCTAAGATCAGTGTTGGTTATATAGCTGAGACTAGCACACAATTCTCCTGATTCCAAGTGAGACACTTTTTCCCTTAGACAAGACGCAATCCTTACTCTCTAGCTAACTGAATCGTAAACATAGAACTAGAAGAGGTCATTTGGTCCAAACCCTTCATTTTAGGTGAGAAAATTGAGGCCTGGGAGGTTGTGACTTGCCCAAAGTCTGAGGCAGAATTTGAACCCAGGTTCTCTGACTCCAAACCAATGTTCTTTCTATTCCAAGGCACTATCTCACCAAAGAATTCAGAGGATGGGGAGGGAGGGAAGGGAAGGAGAGATAAGAGAATGTCACATAAAAAGCCATAGTTTTGAAAATGTCGGTATAATCTTACTGCAAAGACACTTTTTCAGTGCATCTGACAAGATAATATAGATCAGCAAACCTATCACTTTTTTAATATACTCTAATCTAAAGGGAAACGCTGGACCTTAATTTACCTCTCTCCTATACCAAACCATGGGTACTACTTTAGCTTGTGATTTGGGGAAAGGCATGCTAGCCAAGGGAATCTATTACTAAAGGTGTGCAATGCCCAAAAGTCCGAATACTCAGTAATCGCTTCATCGGTGGTTAAATGTGCACGTCTCTGCTCTTCTTGGTGTATTCGTTTGTGTCATTATTGGCATGGCCTATAGCCACACTCATGGATCACAACCTCCCTGCTTCTTTCTGACTTTTTATTCCTCTTCCCCACTCCTTTCCTGCCCCGCTACGTTCCACTTCTAGGAATATCAAGACATCAGTGCCAGGGCCGTCTCTGGAAATTCTAAGAATAAGAATTATCTCATGGGTAACATGAGTTTGGAAAAGTGTGACTCCCTGAGCCAAGAACTGGCAAGCCTCAGTTCTCTTTCTGTATTCATTTTTCCTGGGCTGAGGGACCCTAGCCTTATACAGTGAATGGGGGAGGGGAAAGACACAAGCTCAATTTGGAGTCAGAGGACCCGGGTTCAAATCCCACTGGCTGTGTGGCCTGACTTTAAACAAATCCTTTAATGATCTGGGACCTCAATTAACTCATATGTAAAATAAAGGGGTCAGACTAAATGGCTTCTCTGTCCCCTTCTCATTCAAAATTTATGATCCTATAATCTCTAGTCCTATTGCTTTCTATTTCCCAGGAAGATGGGAAGCAATTGACATTTACCTGCAAGTATAGGGGATATGTAAGGAACTTTTTCTGCTATGGATTTGTTTAATATTAATGGAAATCCTCTTTTCCTTCCCTCCAACTCCCATTTTCTAGTCCCTCTTTTATTTAAATGTGTCCATTCAAGAAGCTCTTTTTATCCAACCTAAATCCCTAAAATCACAGCATGTTAGAGAAAGTCACCGTGGTGATCGGTGATGGGAAGACTTTTTGTTTTGTTTTTCCAAGCACTGATATGATCTACTACTCTCATCTGAAACCAGAGAGGCCATGTCTATAGCAGCAGGTGAAGCATCATGTTCTTAATCTCTCTCTATATGAAAAGGGGCAGGGAGAGTGAGGTTGCTGACTTAGTCAAAAGTGGTTACCATGATTAGGATGGCTTGGCTGAGTCAAGTTCTCCCTCTCAGAGCTGGAAAAGGGGAAATGAACCAAATAAAAAAAAAAAACCACTTTGGCTCCATGACGCTCTAGAGTTCTTTGGCTCTAGTCATAGGCGATGGCAGGGATCTGGAACTGGAAGGAATCTCAGAAGTAGTCTAGACCAATCTTGTCATTTGTTAAAATGTAGAAATTGAGGCCCAGAAAGGGTAAGCAATTTATCTGAGCATAGTAAGTGGTACAACTTGATTTTGAATCCAGAGTCTCTAACTCTAGAACTTGAGTTCCTTCCATTATACAATGTAGCCCAACTTCATCATTTTGCAGGTAAGGAAACTGAGGCCCAGAAAAGTTTGATTATTTGTCTAAGGTCACATAATGAATCAGCAATAGGACCAGGATGACAATGGCCAGGTCTGACTGCCAACCCAGGGCCCTCCTGTTACAATCCTAAAAAGTCAGTGAATCCTTTTTGATTTTCCTGTGATTAGTTTTTCCAGATTATTCTAATTTGGACCACTAATTTGCCTCCTTGTTCTCCCCAAACCCTGAGAGCCTCATTTAGATCAGGGACATTCTGTTGCTTCTTAATACCCTGCCCCACCTACAACTTTCTTGAGCTGGGAAGCAGGTGCAGACTGACAGGTGATGACAGATGTCACCACCCTAAATCACTTCTAACAAATATGGTGCACCACCTCCTTGGCAGGATGGTGGTTTCCACCAGTTGCTTAAGGATTTCCCTAGTCTAGGATACCCACGAACATTTTAAAAAGGAGGTAGAGGGAGAAAGATTCACGTTTATTGACTATCAAATAGCAGCACTTTCTGGCTCAGTCCCAGGAAAGATATGATCATATACCAAGATGTTGCTGTCCTCTGGACGCCTTTGAGGGGAGGACATGGAAATCCAAGTGGCTTCCCAGTATATTTACTGGCACACTGGTCAGCTGACCTTAAGCCCCGGACTTAAAGGACATTTTACTGCAATGAACTCTAGGGAAGGTTTTGTTCTATGGAAGGTCACCAAAAGACCCAGCAATAAAGATGCCAATGCTTTACCTCATTAGCCCCTAGAACAACCCCAGAGAGGTAGAAGAAATGTAGTCTTCAAAGCAAGAGTTTACATTTCAATTATGTATCACCACAGATATAGCACTAGACCTGGAACCAGGAAGACTTGAGTTCAAATCTAGCCTCCGTCACTTACCATCTGTGTGACCTTGGGCAAGTCACTCAACCTCTCTTATCCTCCTCACCTGTATAATAGGGATAATGACAGTACCTACCTCCCAGGGATATCATGAAGATAAAATGAGACAACATGGAAAGCACATTTGATATCTAAATGCCAGTTATTGTTATTGTTATTATTATTATTATGAGAGAGGGAGCAACCAAGTCCCAATTATACCTGAAAATAAGCAGCTCAGATGATTTTCTAAGCTGCTACAAGAAGTTTTTAACAAGTTCTGGGATCCAATATGTGACTATAAGATGCCTAACTGTATGATAAGGGAAAAGGGAACTAGGCTATATTTTATTAGAAATTCAGAAAGCTAGAAATCTAGATTTCTCCTGAAAAAAAAAAAAGGTCTTTGGCCACACAACTCACTTCTTGTGATTCAGCAGAAATCAGGCTCCTTTAGTATACTCACTACTGTAATAGCTAACTTCTACATAACATGTACTCTGTAACTGGCACTATGCTAAACAGTTTACAATTATTATCTCATTTATTCCTGAAAACAACCCTGAGAGGTAGGTATTATTAAGATCCCCATTTTAAAGGTGGGGAAACTGAGGCAAATAGAGGTTTAAGTGACATGCCCAGGGTCACACAGCTAGTAAGTGTCTGAGGCTGGATTTGAACTCAGGTCTTCCAGACTCCAGGCCCAGCACTCTATCCACTTCACTGCCTAGCTGCCCACTATCAAAGGTTGACCTTAAGTTCATTTTGAGGAAGTACATTTGGGTGAGCAAGGGACATTTCTCAAGAGAAGTCCTACCACCTCCAGCAAATAAAGGTACTAATTCTGAGATTTGAGACACTTATAGAATCATAGCATATCAGAGCTAGAAGTGATCTAGGAAGCCAATTAATCTGATGCCTTCATTTTGCAGAGAGGAATCAGAAATTCCTTGATGTTAAATGACTCCCCCAAGTGCGTTTAAAACCAGTAACTCTAACTTCCCACCCAAGGTACTCATACCATCTCCTTGCACTTAGCACTGTGTTTGGCATACAATTAGTGCTTAATAAGTACTTTTTATTCATTCCTTCATAAGATTATAGCTTTAAAGCTGGAAGGAGGGACCTTATAGACCATCTGTAGTCCAACTCTGCATCTAAAAAGGCTAAACAGCACGGTGAACAAATTTGAACCCAGGCCCTCTGACTCTAAATCCAGGACATTTTTCTACTGCAACATAACATCTTCTCTATATTAATGGAGAATTCGCAATAATTTCTGACAAGGGGCTAGACTGAAGTTTTCCTGTGCTGGGCAAAAATTTTCTCAACTGGTGATACAAAATTAAGAATATGAACTATAGTATAGTCACATGCCACCATATACCTCATATCTGAATACCGATAACCACCTCCTCAGCTTGGCAGTTTGAAATCATTTAGTATTGCTAATCTATCTCTATACCTCTTCTCCATGTATGCAAAATATTTTATTGCATTGTGCTCAGCCATAAACTGAGTTACCTGATTTATTTATTTATGGCTATTTATGGAACAGTTTCTCCTCTTTAAAATTCTGTTCTGTTTGCTATTTTCCCACTTCACTCCTCCTAACCCCTCCATTTCTTTTATATTTGGTTCTACTCTTTCTGTAATTCTCAATAATAAAATGCTTCATCCATTAGGGATAGAAAACAAAGAAAAATTCTTTTTAATGTAATAAGAAAGAGAAAAAACTGGATCCATATTTCCTCATTGTGGTTTTAACACCCAATGAAAAACACAGAATAGATTCTTTTATTGCTATAAATCCCAGTAGTTGGACTTTATTATGGGAGCCTCTATCATAAGACCCAATTTTATTAGAATTGGGACTCAATAATGCACATTCATTCTGGACTGGAGTCTTCTGCAAAAGATTATCATCCCATACTTTTAGAAGTAATAAGCCTCCTTTAAAAAATATGAATTAAATTTTGGGTGGAATATTTAAAATACAATTTTTAAGAACTCTTAAAATCCTGGGAAACACCCAAAATTAATAATATTATTCATTTCAAATCATTTCACCTCAAAGCAGTTTTTGTTCAGGAAGGAAATAAGCATTTATTAAGTACCAGGCACCATGTTGAACACTTTTACAAACAGTATCTCATTTGGTCCTCAATCCTGTGAAGTAAATACTGTTATTATCCCCTTCTTACAGTTAAGAAAACTGAGGGAAACAAAAGTTAAGTTGTCAAGTGTTACAGAGCTAGTCAGTATCAAAAGTTGGATCTGAACTCAAGTCTTCTTGACTCCAGGACAAGCCCTCAATTCACTGTGCCACCTGGCTACCCCTAGTAGAAATAGCAGATAGACATAAAGTGACTTGTCCAGGGTCACACAGTGGGCAAGTGTCTGAGGTAAGATTTGAACTCGGAACTTTCTAACTCTAGGCTCTCTGGTACCTACAACACCATCTTGTTTTCTTGGAAACTCCTTCCCTCCTTCTAGGATCACAACTATTGTTCAACTTCTCTACTTAGGCACTGAGAAGTTAAAAGCGACTTGGCCATGGTCTCACAGTACGCATGTGTCAGAGAAGGAACTTGAACCTTGCTCTTCTTAACTCCAAGGCTGACTTTCTATCTACGGTGCCATGCTGCCTCTCCTCACTTACAAAAAAAAATGTTTTTAATTTTTAATGATATCTTTTCACTTGGCATCATTTTCATTTCCGAATATTACTTCCCTTACTCTTTGTAACAAATAGAAAAAAGTTCAGCAAAACTAATCAACATATCAACCAAGTTTGACAATGTATGTGTGTGTATACACACACACACACACACACACACACACACACACATATATAAATATCTAGATAGATAGGTAGGTAGGTAGGTAGGTAGGTAGATAGGTAGACAGGTAGTTAGAAAGAAAACATAAAGCACATTTTAGGTACATTAGTGATCTAGGTTACCCTTGGAGAAACTAGGTGGCATGGTAGATAGACCACTGGCCTTGCAATCAGGAAGACTCATTTTCCTGAGTTCAAATCCAGCCTCAGACACTTATTAGGTATATGACCCTGGGCAAGTAACTTAACCTTGTTTGCCTCAGTTTCTTCATCTGTAAAATGAGCTGGAGAAGGAAATGGCAAACCACTCCAGTATCTTTGCCAAGAAAACCACAAATGGGATTACAAAGAGTCAGATACATCCAAAACAATCTGACAACAACAAAGTTATCTTGGTACAGTGGTCCCCATCCCCCAGGTCAGTGAAAGAAAAGAGGGGGAAATTGTATCTGCTGTTGTTATTTAGATACTGGATATTTTGCTCTTCTCACTCTCCTGGTTCTACACGTTTTTCAATTGGAGTTCCTTATTAGGGCCAACAGAGATTCTACCATGAAAATTCAAAGGCTTTCTGAACTCTGGTTGGATTCAGACTCCGGAGTGATTATTCAAGAAGGAAAAGAATCTGTTTTCATTAAGGTTACAAGTGGCACTTTGAATTGATACGGTTCCTTTCCTCCATGAAACTCAAAACCCTCCCCATATGTTATCCCTTTATCTCTTTAATCTTGAGCCCCCATGCCCTACCCAGAAGGGCTAGATACAATTACAGGACTGCCATTTACAGAGAGCAGGCAGAGGCTATGGGGCAGGAATAAGAAGCGAAAAGGTCAAGTGATTTATCCTATGTCACACAGGGAACAAGTGGCAGGTGGAGATCATTGCATGATGGGATCATAAATTTAGAGTTACAAGGAACCTAAAGGCATCTAGTGCAACCTTCTCATTTTACAGAGAAGAAAACAGAGGCCCGGAGAAGATGCCCACACTCCAGTATTCTTAATAGATCTCAGGGGTGAGGAGCCTGTGGCCTTGAGGTCCCATGTGACCTTCTAGATCCTTGAGTGTGGTCTTTTGACTGTGTCCAAGGTTTACAGAACAAATCGTTTTACTAAGAGGATTTGTTCTGTGAAGTTTGGATTCAATCAAAGGGCCGCGCTTGAGGATGTAGAGCAGTGGTTCTCAACCTTCCTAATGCCACGACCCTTTAATACAGTTCCTCATGTTGTGGTGACCCCCAACCATAAAATTATTTTCGTTGCTACTTTATAACTGTAATTTTGCTACTGTTATGAATCGTAATGTAAATATCTGATATGCAGGATGTATTTTCATTGTTACAAATTGAACATAACCCACAGGCTGAGAACCACTGATGCAGAGGGTCACATGTGGCCTCGAGCCCACAGGGTCCCCACCCCTGAACCATTCCTTCTCACACAAAAGAAAAGGGGTTAAATGGAAAACCTTTGTCCACTCCCTCCAGAAACATCCTCAGAATAAAGCAGCTGATGGTGATGAGCAGTGAAGTCGACATTAGTACTCCCAACCATGCATAATTTCCGTTTGCAAAAGCTCATTTAGTAATTGCCTTTTGGACCCAGCACAATTTCTTCTGTCCCCTTTTCTAATCTATTTCATTAGCATGGGCCCCTTAGCTTAGAGAATATGGGAGAGAGGGATTTGGTTCAGGCACAGAAATGTGACTAATGGTCAGATCTTCTATTTTGATAAGTACCTCTTTTCCTTGGGATGCAAAAGTCTTTGTGCATTTTAAAGGAAATTAATTCTACTGTATTTTTGGCTAAGAACCATGTGATATTCCAGGGGCCTTTGAAATAAGTTTTTTAAAACCTTTTGGTCAAAAGAGATTGTGTCTCTCCCCAAAGGTAAAATCCAGGCTTTGGGAAAAGGAAGGAAGGACATAATGTAGTCTGTCTAGTCATAAGCACACTCATTCGGAGTCCAGAATCTGGTCTGGGTACTGATTTGTGTGTGACTTTGGATGACTGACTTGCTTTCTCTAGGATTTGGTCACTCGCAAATGTTGAATGACTCCTAAATCTGACTCCTTAACACTTTTCTTGGGCTATGACCTCACATATCCAAACTTTCCTTGTTCTGGAGGGCATGTACTTTCAGAGGGCACATTGAAGTTGGGACCCATGATGAGCAAAGGGTGATTCGATCTCCATACAGGAAGCATTTTAAAAAAATGCTTGTTGGTTGACTAGGAGATATTGAATTTATGTGGCCCTGTGAATGTCACAGGATGTGTGACCATACACTACCATACACTGAGGCAGCTAGGTGGCACAGTGGATAGAGCACCAGGCCTGGAGTCAGGAAGATCTGAGTTCAAATCTTAGTCTCATGCACTTATGAGCTGTGTGACCTCTGGACAAGTCATTTAACCTTTGTCTGCCCTCGGTTTCCTCATCTGTAAATGAGAATAATAAAAGTATCTACCTCCCAAAGTTGTTGTAAGAATAAGATGATCTAATATAGGCAAAGCACTTAAACATATAAATGCTAGCTATTGTCATTATTATTACATATGTGACCTTAGACAAGTAGCTTCACCTCTCTAGGGCTCAGTCTTTTCTTACATAAAATGAGGGAGTTGGACTCTAAGGCCCTTCCCAATTCTCCATAACTTGATGAATGTAAAGCATTTTATAACCATGAGATACTAACTTATACTTTCCTCAGACCAAGAAAAGCATATTTGATGCTGACTCTAACACTTTTCTGGAAGTTCCCAAAGTCATACAGAAAAACATGGAGCTTATTAACACCAGGCCTTTTTTCCCTTCCACATTCCTTGGAGGCCATCATGAGCATGTCCCTACCCAGCAGTCTTGGCAGGTCATCAGAAGCAAGCATGGCTCCTACTTATTCAACGTTCTTGGCAGGCCTTCATGAGCATGCATGGCCACTACCTACCCGGCATTCCTGGAAGGCCATCATGAGCATGTATGGATTCTACTCATCCAACATTCTTGACAGACCATTGTGAGCATGTGTGGCTCCTAACTACCCAGAATTCCTGGAAGGAGGCCATCAGGAACATGAATCCAAGATAAAGCAGCAAAGGATCAGCCATCTCCATAGGACACAAAGGGTAAAGAACCTCCTCCCCACTTTGCCCACTCTAGTTACCACTCAGAGGTCTTCCTTCTCTATATTTCCCAAAGCTTGGCCCCAATCTGACAGGCCAGGCAATCAAGGCAGATCATCAACCTCCAAAAATATATATAATTAACTGCCATACTCAGTGCTGTGGACACCAACAGAAAAGCTTCTTTTAGGTTGCAATCTTCTCTCTTAGCATTTCCTGGCAGAAGACCAAATTCTCTCCATAGCCAAGGGTTGCCCTTCCAGGCTCTTGAGAAGCTCAACAGCTGCCAACATCCTTTCCTTTTTCCTGACTCAGTCATCACAGATGGGATTGGCTGTAGGGAGGAGTGGAGGGGGAGAGAGAGAAAGGAGTAGGGGGAGAAGTAATAAGAGAAAAGATATTCCTTCATTGAATAATTATGCTTGGAATACTGCACAGTGACTGCTGCATTCCACTGAGAAAAGGCTAGGCAAATGCATACCAGAGAATATACTGAAGTAGACACTAGGGGTGATTCTGTTCAGGATGTGGTCACCTGGACATTCGCAGGTATGTGTCCCTCTAATTAATTTTCTCTCCATTTTTCTTTCACAAGGAACTACTTATGTTGCCAAAAACATGTGTCAAACAGAATAAAAGAGCCACAGCTGATAAAATCTATTTTAAAAGTTCACTCATAGATTGCTAATTGATTTTAAAAAAGACAGAATAACTAGGTCTCAAGTCCTACATGTTTTCCAAAGCAACATCAGAATAGAATTAGGCTTCAAAATGATAGATCCTCATTTTCTTCCCTGATTCTCTTGCTAATTTTAGCTAGTTTGTTCCTCTGGATAGTAACCCCAAGACACTTCTTATGGAGCAAAACATCAGTAGGATCATAGTTCTAGAGTTGGAAGGAAATCCTGATCTAATCCAATCCTCTCATTTTACAGATGAGAAAAATGAGGTCAGATG
This sequence comes from Pseudochirops corinnae, assembly GCA_028646515.1. Lineage (NCBI taxonomy): Eukaryota > Metazoa > Chordata > Mammalia > Diprotodontia > Pseudocheiridae > Pseudochirops > Pseudochirops corinnae. The sequence goes on along the minus strand of CM053586.1, from coordinate 158,925,750 downwards.
ATTTACCAATAGCCATACTTGTAGAAGGTGCAGTAGAGTGCCAGGCTTGGAGTCAGGAATTTTAATTTTCCTGTGCTCAAATGTAGCCTCAGACATGCACTAGCTTCGTGATCCTGAGCAAGTCACTTAACCCTGTGTGCCTCAGTTTCCTCATTTGAAAAATGGCTGAGAAGGAAATGGCAAACCAAAAACCCAAAATGGGGTCATGAAGAGTCAGACACGACCAAAACAACTGAACAACAATGACATACAGGTAGTAAGAATCAGAAGCAAGATTTGAACCCAAGTCCTCTAGCTCTAAAACTGATATTCAATCCATTAGACCATGCTACCTCCCCCTTTTCAAGATCAGAATATAATGAAAAGAGCATTGCTTTCAGATTCAAGACAGAGACCAAATTGCTAGTCCCTCTTCCAAGGATGAATAGCTATGTGACCTTGGGCAAGTCACAATAGTAATAGACTTAATTTCTTTATCTATCAAGTAGAGATAATAATACCTTATCTACCTAAAGTCTGGTGGCTATATCAGATAAACTTTTAAACATGTGTGTCCAAGTATGCTAGGTTATGGGACAGCTAGGTGGTGCAGTGAATAGAGCACTGGCCCTGAGTTCAAATCCAATCTCAGACACTTGATACTTAACTTGCTGTGTGACCTTGGGCAAGTCACTTAACCCCAATTGCCTCGCCTCCCCCCTCCAAAAAAATTTTTTTTAAGTATGCAAGGTTACAAATTAAAGCCAGAAGGGACATTCCTATGCCCCAGTTTGTGTTTGACATCCTGCTTTCAAATACATTAGCAAACAATCCAAGAGAAATCAGCCTATGTGGGATTAATAGTTATGTAGCCATAAAAGTGTTTCATCATTATGTTAAAGATATTAATCTTAATTACTATTAATTATATGTTTATTGATAAGAAGCAAAGTGGATATTACTTAATAGTAGCAAGTTACTATTTAAATATCGTGTCTTCTAATGTTAGGTCAATTTTTATTTTTTAGCCAAAAATTTTTAAATGCTTGCTTGACAAGATTTCATTCACCTTCAAGCAATATTTCCAGGTCCAGAGTGGTACATCCCCAGATCTATTCAAGAGAAACTAATGTCTTCTTAAGCTACCTAGTTTACCTTCAGTCACGTTGTTACTGTTCAATTCTTTGTGACCCTATTTGGGGTTTTCTTGGCAAAGATACCAGAGGGGTTTGCCATTTTTTTCTCCAGCTCATTTTACAGATGAGACACTGAGGCAAATAGGGTTAAGTGACTTGGCCAGGGTTACACCATTGGCAAGAGTATGAGGTCAGATTTGAACTCAGGATGATGAGTTTTCCTGATTCCAAGCCCCACTGTGCCACCTAGCTGCCCAGTCACATGGGAAACAACTGATTATCAGTTTCCTTATCTGTAGAAAGGAGGTATAGAATTAGATGAACTTTGAGCTTTCATCTAGTTCTTAATCCCATGATCTTCTCATTCTATGGGAAAATGAAATGGTAGAAGTGTTTAGTAATGCTTATAAGGCATTTCAACATAATAACTGCAGCCTGGGTACTGAGGTGTATTACTGACATTGGTAGTGGGAGGACACGTATAGCAAATTAAGGAATAGATACATTCCCAGCATTTCCAGGAAACACATAGAGCCTTTAAGTCTGCCAAACCTATATTCAATTCAATCCAACAAGCATTTTATTAAATGCCTGCTGTGTATGAGGCATCAAGCTAGACTCTGGGGATACAAAGATAAGACCATATGGTCTTCTCAAGGAGTATACATTTTACATTATGTTTATGAAAAAGGGACTGTGTCTTAGTTGAATTTTCTGTCAGTCTTAACCCCTAACATAGTGCTCTGTATATAGTAGGAACCATGAATGAATGAATGAATGAAATATCCTAGGGCAAGAAGGAGAAAGGTTCTGTAGTTAAAGCTAGATCTTGAATTCTGGTTGTTTATGAGCTTATTTTCTTAATTTCTGCAGGGTCTCGGTTATGTTTTCTCATTAGTGAAATGAAGATAGATTGCCTCACAGAAGTGTCTTGAAAGTGATCAGTGTCTGTAGTATGGGCCAATAGATGCTTCATGAAACAGTAGTATATATCACAAAATGGGAATTGACAAAATAACAAAAGTTGACTAAGAATTAGCAGAATTAGAATATTTAATATCTCCTATCCCCTCTACCTCTGTATACAACTGGGTGCTCAACGATTAACAATGGTTGGTTTTGGGGAGCAATCATCTGAAAATTCCTAAAGTAGACCAACTCAGTGGCCCATGGTGGGAAAATAGTTGGCCAGGAAGACTTCAGTTGAAGTCTTGCTTCTGATATATTCTTTCTCATTTAACCTCTCAGTGTTATAGGCAACTCTCTGAGACTACAACTTGATACCAGCCTGCAAAGGTAGAATTTTCCTCACCTGGCAACTACCTATTCCAATGAAATGATAGGTCAAACCCCTATCCATCTTCAAGACCAGCCTTCTGAAAATGTTTAAGGTAGACAGTCTTTCTTTGGGCCCTGAGTCTCATCTTCATAGACTCTTAAGACTCAAGAGGACCCGGTTTCAAATCTTGGCTTTTTCATTCATTAATTTGTTGACTTTGGGCAAGTGAATTCCTCTCTCTGATCCTCAGTTTGCTTATCTGCAAAAGACGACCTACAAGGTCACTTGGAAAATCTATGGGACTATATGGAGAATGTATGGCCTCTCCTAAGACTCCTATATAGTCTTGACAGCAAAGAAATAAGCCTCTGGAAATGGAATTGGGGCACTAATCATTTAGTGGTAAACATATTTTGACCATGGGAAGAGAGGGGGGACTTTCCTGGGACTCCTGAAATTACAGAGTATGTATTTGTCATCCCTCATTATATATCTTCCTTTTAAATACCAGTGAGTCAATAACCCAGTTGGTGCCATCAACAGACATTCAAGGACATATACTGGGTTAGAACTGATTCTACCCAGGATATTGAAGATGAAACACATTATAGAGCAAAGAGCAGTAAACTAAAAATCAGAAGTTCTGGGTTCTAGTTTTGACACTATCACCACTTTATTTCTTCTATGTTGTCAAATTTGTGGTTGTTTAGTCATTTTCAATTGTGTCTGACTCTTCATGACCTCATGCTGGGTTTTCTTGGCAAAGATACAGGAGTGGTTAGCCATTTCCTTCTCTGGGTCATTTTACAGATGAGGAAACAGAGGCAAACAGGATTAAGTGACTTGCCAAGTGTCACGTAGCTAGTAAGTATCCGAGGCCACATTTGAATTCAGATCCTCCTGACTCCAGGCTGGGCACTCTATCCACTGCACCACCTAGCCGCCTTTCTGTAAAGTAGGAGTTAATTTCCATCTCAGGTTTAAGCCTCAAGAAATAAGCCTCTGAGACCTGCTGAGAAGATCTGCAACAGTAGTTCTCAACCTGTGGCTCGTGACCCCTTTGGGAGTTGAATGACCCTTTCACAGGGGTCACAGGGGTCACCTAAGACCATCAGAAAACACATTTTTCTGATGGTCTTAGGAACCAAGACAGCGCAGCTCTATCAGTCTCCAGGCAGGTCTGCTCACATGCAGATATGCCCACATATGAGTATTAAAAGATCACGGCATTAGGAAGGTTGAGAACCATTGATCTACACTGATCTACAGGAACACATAAAACCCTTTGAATTTCCTAAAGGTAAGGGATCTTCACTTGCAAGGTATTGATTTTTTTTTAAGGTTTATTCATTTGGCTTAACAAATACCTGCTAATGTTTACATATGTATAATACTGTTCTAGATGCTACAAGTTCTAGAAAGAGGCATAAGTCAAGGTTACTGTATAGGAGTTTACTATCTAGCAAAGAAATGCATGAAGAATTAAAGGAAATAATACAAGGCAAATAAAGGCAGTCTGATGCAATAATTAATAAGGCAGTAACAACAGATCACAATTACACAGCATTTTACAGTTCGCAAAGCATTTTATCCCTTTTGGTCCTTATAACTCTGTGAGTGAGGTGCTGTTATTTTCACCATTTTATGGATGAGGAAGCTGAGTGTCAGAGAGGTTAAAATGACTTGACAAGGGCTACATAGCTAGTTGTTTTCTGAGGCAGAATTTGATGTGAGGTCTTCCTGACTCCAAGTCCAGTGTGCTTCATTCACAACTGACCATTGGTCTTGGAATCAGAAAGACCCACTCTCAAATCCTGCTTCTCACACTTCTTAGCTGTGGGACCCTGGGCATGTCACTTAACCCTGTTTGCCTCAGTTTCCTCATCTATAAAATGAGCTGGAGAAAGAAATGGCAAAGGACTCCACTATCTTTGCCAAGAAAACTCCAAATGGGGTCATGAAGAGTCAGACATGACTAATCAACTAAACAACACTAGTTGTGGGACTCTGAGTAAGTTTTACTTAACTTCTTTTCCTTGAAGCATCTCCCTAAAACTTATCTTCTACTAAATCAAGGTTCCAATCTATTTGGAAGGAGTTTCCACATTGGTAGTTCCCCAGGTTGACACAAGATAAAATCACAGGACTTTCCTTCTCACAGCTCCGTAATGCAAGGCAATAGATATGGTGAAACACTCATGAGATTCAGGTCTATGACTGACTGGATGAGGAGAGATTGGGGGTGGGGAAAGATGCTAGTTCATAGAAAGAGACTGCTTTCTGAGGCAACATGCTTCTTTATATCCCCATATGAATTATGCTGCTATGGAATGTAAGGAAGTGTGTGGTTTCGGGAAGTTTGCCTTCTAATAGGTCCAATGCATAGTTTCTATGACAATTAGGTAAGTGACTGGCAAGGAGTCGTGATCAAGTAGGTGTCTCAGTCACCAGAAAAAATAGACCATTTAGAATCTTCCACATTTTGTTCCTCCTCTTCATCAGCCTTAGAGAGTTCCCTTGCAATGTCATAAGATTATAAATTTAGAACTGGAAGTGACATCAAAGATCAACTTCTACAACCCATTTATTTTCTGCTGAGGAAACAAAAATTCAGTGACTGGCCCAAGGTCATAGAGGTATGAAGTAAGACAAAGGCTGCTTCCCAGGCATTCTGGTTCCCTGCTTAGAATTGGAGAATAGTAGTGAACTCTTCAAGACCGGGGGCTATCTGTCTTTTGTATGTGCATTTCCAAAATCTAACATGATTCCTGCTTAATAAATATTTGCTGATTGATTGGAAGGAACCTTAGAGAAAGTACCATGATTCTGTCTTATGTCGGCCTGAAGGATTACTGATATGAAAACTCCTTCCAAACAGATTGGAACCTCACATTTTAAGGAGTTGCCTCAGATTAAATGAAATTTAGCCAAGATCCCACAAGTAATTTGTTGTTGTTGTTCAGTCATTTCAGTTATGTGCGACTTTTTATGATCCCATTTGAAGTTTTCTTGGCAAATATACTGGAGTTGATGGGGTGGGGGGTGTTTCAGGAGTCCAAGAACCCCAATAACCAGACTCCCTCGGTGGGCAATCTGGAAAAAATTCACAGGCTCAAGCATCTTTAAATCAGGGTGGTAAAAGTTTATTGTTATGCTTCACAGTGGCCAAGAGTTCTTAGGGAACCTGTAACTTTAAATGTTACAGTTAAAGTTTATAAAGGATAACCATAGTAAATAAGATGTTGATTATGCTAATAAGATGCTAATTATGCTAGGTGAGTCAGAGTAGGATTAAGGAGGAATTAAGGAGTGGTCAGTGCTTAAAGGAACATGCACTTTTAACATCTACTGAGCAGGTGTATTGCCCATAATTCACTGGGAAATAGCTCAAGGGAGGGCTGCCTGGAGATGTGGCACCCCATCAGAGTGACCTGTCATTGCCTTCTCCAGTTCATTTTACAGATGAGGAAACTGAAGGAAACAGGGTGAAGTGACTTACCCAGGGTCACACAGCAAGTAAGTGTCTGAGGTCACATTTGAACTCAGATCTTCCTGACTCCAGGCCTGGAGCTCTATCCATTATACCACCTAGCCAAAAGCAGTTAGAGAACATCTAATCCAATCCCATTTCAAATATGAGAAACTGAAGCTGAGAGTAGTTAAATGACAAGATCATAGGAATAGCGGAAGCCATCTAGTCCACTTCTTTTGGAAACTGAGGCCAGCTAGTGACTTCTCAAGGTCAAAGTGATTTCTCAAAGGTCAAAAAATAGTATCAGAGGCAAGATTTGAACTTGGGTCCTTTGACTTGCATGCCAGCATTCATTCCATTGTACTACAAGGTCATACAGGTAATAGCTAAGTAGGTCTCCAGACCTCCAAAAATATTGTTCTTTCTACTACACCACTAACAAGAAGGATGTGATGAGGGCCACTTCAGCAGGTTACTATTTATAGTTGCATCTTTCCATGTAAGTATGCATTTTGTGATGTCAAGTTTGATGTATTACCCTAAAAGCTCAAAACCCCTCGTGAATGGTAACACACAGGAGGCAAAATGTTCTAAATATTGCCTGGGATACACAAATGCTTTGTCCCAGAGCTTTATTCTTCTCAAAATGCTTTCACAGCCATCATCTCATCTGATCTTCACAACAAACTCATGTTTGTGGGCATAAGCAAGAGAAAGAAAGACTCAGAGACAGAGAGATAAAGAGAGAGAAACAAAGACAGAGAGAGACAGAGAGAAAGAGACAGAGGCAGAGACAGAGACAGAGGCAGAGACAGAGACAGACAGACAGAGACAGAAAGAAAGAAAGAAAGAAAGAAAGAAAGAAAGAAAGAAAGAAAGAAAGAGGAAGAAAGAAAGAAAGAAAGAAAGAAAGAAAGAAAGAAAGAAAGAAAGAAAGAGGAAGAAAGAAAGAAAGAAAGAAAGAAAGAAAGAAAGAAAGAAAGAAAGAAAGAAAGAAAGAAAGAGGGAAAGAAGAAAGAAAGAAAACTATAGATGATGCATATTACACTATGGGTAACAACGAATTTAGTGACAGGGGCTGAGGTTTGATAATAAGGATGTTATAGTATCAAAGAATCTTAGAGTCAGAAAAGACTTCAGAGGCCAACTAGTGCCATCCTCTCACCTTCTATAAAGACATCAAACAAGTCATTAACCTGTCTTTGCCTGAAAACCCCACTCCCCTATTCTATTTTTGGATAAAGAAAGTTGGATCAATTCCCATGATATCAGGATCATGATATCAGTCAGTATCCAGGACTGACAAATTATTTCTGCATTCTCCCTGCTTAGGTGTAACAAGCACAGAACATTGCACAGTCATTAGAGGTAGTGTGACATAGTGAAGTCTATAAGACTTGGATTCAAGTCTTATCGCTGACACATGCCGGCTATGTGACCACCTCTCAGTACCCCTAGGCAAGACTCTGATTTACAGATGAGTTGCTAATCTACACATATGAAGAGAGTTTCCATACTAGGATGTCCCCAAGATGATAATAATCATTCTGGAAACTCTTCTTCCCCCCTCCCCCCAGCAAAAAAAAAAAAAAATCCCATAGTCTGCCAGGAAAATATATTGCTATACTCTAGAAGGACCTTCCCATAGTCTTCTTTTTGAGTTTATAAAATGTTTTATAAGAATTATATATTTATACATTGCATTGTATATTATATATATATATATTTATATATGTGTATATGTTTATAAGGGTTATAAATCCTGCCTAAAGGATTACAAACAAAAAGAGCACTTGGGGGGAAGTAAAGAGGTAGAGATCATGTATGTAGAAGAAGGACCATATCCTTGAAAAGATTATTCTAAAGGGTCAATTAAGCATATTAAGCAAGTGGTTGGCAAGAAGTATCTTTACCTTTGAAATTATGTAATATTCTGTGTGCTCCTGGACTGGTCACTCTCCTGTGTTTTCTGTATTTCTTGTGCCTTAGTCCTTCCAGTAAAAGGAACAGATACTATGAGTTGCCACTTATTGACAATGGCATCCATTTTCCCATTCAAAATCATCCCACTTCCAAAGACAGGATCCCAGGATCATTGATTAGAATTGGAATGGAAATCAGAGCCCATCTAGTGCAAAGCCCTTATTTGACAGATAAGAAAACAGAATCCCAGAAAAGTTAAGTGATTCCCCCAAGGTTATATAAATAGTAAATGGCAATGCTAGGATTTGAACCTAGATTGTAGATCTAGAAGGAACCTTAGAAGTTAACCCCTTTTACAGGTAAGGAAACTGAGACCTAAAGATTTTATATGACTTACCCAGGCTATATACTAGTATCAGAGAAGGGATTTGAATCCAGATCCTGTGATTTCAGAGTCACTGTTCTTCCCACTATACTACACAAAGGCTTTCCTCTTTTATCCCCTGCATAGTTGATCTAAGCAGGGAAGATGATAGTTGTCTTTAAGCAAAATTATAACAAGGTAAGAGAGATCAGAGCTTTCTCCCAGAGTTCTAAAAGTCAAAGGGTACTACAGAGAGGCTTTGCAATCATTTCCCAACATAAAAACAATGAGTTTCTAATTTGGTGAGCAGCAGTGATTCAACTAGAAGTTACAAGAAAGCTTGTTTTTTCCTTCTGATGACTGTACCTCACTCAGATTGCCAAAAGCTGATTTCAAGACGCTTTTCATGCTGCTTGCTCTAGGTACCAAAATTGTTCTTCGAGTATTTAAAGGGCCAACATGGTGAAGCTTTAACTCCAGATGGTAAAAAGTGGGCAAAGATGTAGAACATAGACTCATAGGTTTTATGTAAGGATGGACTTTCTGACCACCAGAGCTATCTCAAAGTGGAATCAGCTGCCTGAGTAGACAGTGAGTTTCTCCCCTCACTGGAGGTCTCCAAGCCTTTGCTTAATGATCCCTTGTCAGGATTTGGAGAACGAATCCTAGCTCAGGCATCTGTTGGAGTAGATGTTCTCCAAAATCCCCTATAGCTCTGAGAGTTGGTGATATTTGGCAATACTTAGCATTTAATCATGAGCAAAGGGGGTGAGGAAGGAAGCAAAGGAAGGAAAGGAAATAAGCATATGTTAAATACTTAGTACATGCAGGACACTGTGCAAAGCACTTCACAAATACTATCTTACTTGATCCTCAAAACAGGATCCTTGATCCTGGAAAGTAGATGCTCTTATTACCCCCATTGTAAGGCTGAGGAAACTGAGGCAGGAAGCAGTTAAGTGTGCCCAGGGCTACACACTTAGTAAGTGTCTAAAGCCAGGTGAGGGGTGAAAGACAACATCCTGAATTACAGAGATCCCACAGGAATCCAGTGAACCTTGCCCAGTTTCAAAAAATGCTACTTCCGTCTGGGTGTAAGGCTGGCACCTGTCTTGTGTTTCCCTCCCCTCCAGTTGTCTCTTCCTTTGGTTCCTCTAGTACAGCTGGAGTAGGGAGATGACATGATGAGGAGCATGTCTGATGGGCAGCTGTCAGGTAATATGATTTTGAATGACGAAAGAAAAGGCTGAAAGACAGATGTGTGATGGCGGTGAAGGGAAGAGGAAGAAATCATAATCTGGCTAACAATCTCTGTATCTAAAAGTGCAAATGACATAACATTAAAACTGGAAGAAACCCTAATGTTTATCTAGTTGAAGCATTCTTAAAATCTTGAGGAGGTCACAAATAAAGTCTATGGATCCTTTTACAAATAACATTTGTTGCCTATATTCATAATGGAAGAAAATGTTGTTTCAATTAGAGGTTAGTGAAAATAAAGACATAATTTTTTCTTATCCAAATTCATAGACTCTCATGAAATCTCTCCACGAGGTCCATGGATGCTAGGTTAAGAATCCCTTATCCACTCTAATCTCCTTGTGTTAGCCAGGTTTAGAATTTCAAGGAATAAGAAGAGGAAGAAAAATAAGCATTTATTTATTTAGATCTTTAAGATTTACTAAATTATTTACCCATATGGTCTCATTTGACCCTCACTGTGAGGTAGGCACCATGATTAACCCTGTTTGACAAATATGAAGACTGAAACTGAGAGGCTGAGGTTATACAGCTATTAAGTGTCTAAGGAAGGATTTGAATTCAGGTATTCCTATGTGTGACTGCAACCCCTTATATACTGAACCACCTAGCAGCCTCCTGAGAGCAGAGAGACACAGACATCCCAAGTTTAAAAGTCTAAATTCAAATCCTTTTTCTGATGCTTTCCACCCATATGACCTTGGACAGGTCACTGACTCCCCTGTCTGTCAGTTTCCTGATTTATAAAATGAGAAAGTTGGACTAGATTGCCTCAGAGGTCCCTTTCAATGCCAGGTTTATGATTCTGTGACATTATGCTGACTATTGAATTAAATAAATAATATACCAGCCATGTGAGTATTCTCACTTTTGTAGAAAGGATACAAGGAAGGAAGGAAAGAAGAAAGGAAGGAAGGAGGGAAGGAAGGAAGGAAGAGGAAGGAAGGAGAGAAGGAAGGAAGAGGAAAGAAGGAGAGAAGAAAAGAGAGAAGGAAGGAAGGAAGGAAGGAAGGAAGGAAGGAAGGAGAGAAGGAAGGAAGGAAGGAGAGAAGAAGGAAGGAAGGAGAGAAGGAAGAGGGTATCTCTCTAAGCTCTGTTTTGAGCCCTGTTCTCTTCTGTTCTCCCCCTTATTATTCACTTGGTGATTTCATGAGTTCCCATAGATTCAATCTCTCTC
>CM053586.1:158876565-158909298 GCA_028646515.1 Pseudochirops corinnae | reverse complement strand
TCTCTGTCTGTCTGTCTGTCTGTCTATCTATCTATCTACCTATCATCTATCTATCTATCTGGCTGTGTCTAGGGGTTGCACTAATCACCTTGTCAGTTTATCAGGTACAACTGGGGTCTTGGAAAGGAGTGCTATTGACAGCACCAAAGTCTGCTCACCAAGTATAGCACTTAGTTTAGTCATATTTGATATAACTCTTGCTTCTGATTCCATTGTTGTCCTAATCCAAGGCGCGGATCCAACGGAACTTTCCTAGTCCATTGCTAGAAAACTTCCTCTCCACTGTTTCTGTTCTCCTTCAGAGTCTTTGATCTTCCAGGACAGTAAAGAGCCTTGAATTCATGTCATATTAGGATGAAGGTGTTTATACTGGAGAGGAAAAAACTTAGGGGTATGCTATAGTCAGCTCAAACTGGTCAGAGAGAGCCAATTGCTAAATATTCAATGTGAGCGTTTACACCTTGGAAACTGGCAAACACCACAAATCAGGGCTTGATTTATTGTTTTGATGATTAAGAAAGTGATGGAGAAAATTTTAGTAATGGAGATTAAACTTAAAAGTATGTACTGTGTACTCTCCCCCCTCCCCCACATCCCAGAGGGTTGGTTGTTAAACATTTATCAGAACACCTCTGACTTAGGGGAAGAAATAGCTATCATTAAGTGTTTGAAGGTCTTTTAAGCTATTCAGCTTGGCCCTAGAAAACAGAGACAGGAGTAATGGGTACAAGATGCAGAGAAGAAAATTTAGGTTTGAAGCAAGAAAAAAAAAATTCCAAAAATGGGAGTTATCTAAAAATGGAATGGAATGCTGTATGAGGTAACATGTTTCCCTTTATTGGAGGTCTTTAAGCAAAGCTAGATAATCATTTAAGTATGTTAAAGGGTATGTGTGTTACTTTTTTCTTTTTGTCTTTTTGGAGGGGAGAAGGCAGGGCAACTGGGGTTAAGTGACTTGCTTAAGGTCACACAGCTGGTAAGTGTTTTGTGTCTGAGGTAGAATTTGAACTCAGGTCCTCCTGACTCCACAGCCAGTGCTCTATTCACTGCGCCACCTAGCTGCCCCTTTTTCTTTTCTTTTTAAAAAATTAATAATAATTTATTTTCTCTTCACCTTTTCATTCCTCCCTCCCCACTAAAAAAGAGGAAAAAAATGGAAACTTTTATAAAAAATATACATAATCAAGTAAAACAAATCCCAACAATAGCCATGTCCAAAAAAAGTGTATCATTCTGCATATTTGGCCCATATTTGTCTCATTCTGCATATTTGGTCCCTTTCTTTCAGGAGTTGGCATTCTTTCTGTTTGTTTGGTTTTATTTAATCTTTTTTCAATTAGAAAAAACATTTTCTCTCCTTCCTATCTCCTCACCATTGAGGGAAAAAAAAAACCTAAAGCTTTGTAACAAATACATAGTCAAATGAAACAAATTCTCATATTGGTCATGGTAAAAAAAAAAAATGTGTGTCTAACTGTTTCCGAGACCTGCATTTCTCTGTCAGGAGGCAGATAGCATGCTTCATTATTAGTCCTCTGGAATCAGGATTGTTCATTTTGTTGATCAGAGTTTTTATGGTTTTTTGAGTTGTTGTATGATGTTGCTACGGTATAGATCATTTTCCTTGTTCTGCTCACTTCAATCTATAGTAATTCATATTAGTCTTCCCAGGTTCCACTGAAATTGTTTCTTTCATTATTTCTTATAGCATAGTAAGAAAGAACACCTGCTTAGCTTATAGTTCTTCTTTTCAGAATGTTCCAAATCCAACTTGGTCACCATGCTCCCATCACCTAACTTAGTATCTCCTTATCTCAGTATTATGTTTGTTTTCAACTTTGTACCATCCCCTTTTTGTTCTTTGTCTTCTCACTCCATTTGTAAAACTACAGATTTTTCAGCCTTACTCAGCTTATATGAAGAACATGGCCATGACAGCTGTTTGCACATTCGTGGTTCAATCAGTCCTTCCTTTGTGTAAATAATAAAAATGCTTCGGTCAAGCAAGAAAATGCAGAGTACTGAGTCAATACCCAATTTTTAAAAAGCAAGTTTTAAAAGATAAGTCAAGAGTATAATTTTTACCTTTGTCCCTACTCTTTAACTGTTAGAAATAATGACTTAATCTAGCCCTGGTATATCTCTAGACTTGATTAGAAAGTTGCTTCATAATTCTGACTATAAAACATAATCACAAAAACTTCTTTATACTCCTAAATCCTTACATTAGAGTCGGATCCCTCCAGTGACATGTCAGAACCAGTTTGAACAGATTCATGAGACTTGATTGTTAACTTTTCAGTGTGAGCATTTATCATTCGTAAATCAGCAAATTCTGCAAATCAGGGCTGAATTTGTTGTTTTGTTGGTTTCTAAACTTAAGAAAGTGAAGGAGAAAATGAATCTTAGAAGGGTATACATTTTCTTCTTTTCAAAAAACTGGTTGTTAAACATATACCAAGAGCCCCCTGGATACCTCCCAGGATGGTTCAGAAACAGTAACCAGCTTAGACCATTCCTTGAAAAGGATGATGATGTGGGATCTGAGCCATGAGGAACCAGCTGCCATGATTTGGTCTGGGCTCTTTAGTTCAATCGGTTATAATGTAGGATTGATTAGAGCTTGAGTTCCGTGCTCATATAGGTCAATTTGTTTTGCACGGAGGAAAGCGTATGCGCTATGGCCACAAACTGCTCACCGACCCCTAATAGGTCATCCCACAAACACATATTTTGGTCTCAAGAAAACAGTACTGCTATTTTCACAAGGGGCAGTACATTTCTTTTCCCTTCTATAGGGTTAGTAGGTCCTGTTGTTGGGGAGTTGGTGTCAATCTGTTCCCTTTTTCTCAAAATAACTTGTTCTGTTCAGCTCGTAGTATTTTCCTCCTTAATCAGGCATAATTCTGGTTAGAGAGATGGAGCATCAGGTGATGAATGATAGTCTAGGAGACTCAGCTCAATTCAATGAACATTATCATTGGCACCAGGCAGTGGGAATTGGTGAGTGGGACTGAGAATATAAAGCAACCTGGACAACATTGTTCCTGACCCAATGAACTTGTCATCCAGTTGGGAAGCAGCATGGTATAGGGACAAGAGTTCTGGCTCTGGAGTTAAAGGACCTGAATTCAAATGCCTCCTCTGATACTTACTATCACTATCACTTACTTACTTACTATTATATATTATATAATATAATATATATTGTAGTACTTACTATTACTATCACTAGTTAAGTGACTCACTTAACTCCCACCCACCCCCACACCTGTTCTTGGTTTTAATTTTTACTAGTATCTTTTGTTTTTGCATCACCTTCATTTCCAATATCCTTCTTCCCTTCCTGACCTAGAGCTATCTCCTGTAAGAACTAATAAAATAAGAGGAGAGGGGGAAAAGAGTGATTCTGCAAAACTAACCAACATATTGATTCAGTCTCACAAATGTTAAATGTCCTGCACCCATAGTCTTTCCTGTCTGTTGCAGGTAATTTGAATAAATTATTGTTTTGATGTCCTTGGAAGCCTTGCAGCATGATCTCATCTTAGGAAACATTTTATACCATAATAATAACTGACCTTTATTTAGTGCTTTGAAGTTTGCAAAGAGCTCTACATTCATTATCTCACTTGGGTCTCATAATACCCCTATGATAGGGGTGCTGTGGATATTATTATCCCAATTTTAGAGGGGAGGAAATTGAAACTCAGAGAAATTGAATGATTTGCTCACAGTCACTGAGCTAGTTAAATGTCACAGGTAGGATTTGAACACAGTTCTTGATACTAACTCCAGGGTACTATCTACTATATTAACCTACTTTTCAGGACCAGTTCCCTCACATAGCAGCAGTTAAGCTATTGATATAGTAACCCAATTTTATTGAATACACCTGTACTCCATCCATTGAATTGAAATCAGAATTTATTGAGGTGGACCATGAAATAAACAAAGCCCAGGAAGGTCCAGCTGAATCCTATTTTGGGTTTGGTCATAGACTTATTTCACCTTTTTAGAAACTTAGCCTCCCTGGTCTTAAAATGGGGTCAATGATTTTTCTTTTCCAGCTTCATGGTAAGAATTCTCTAAAAGAGAATTAACATTTGCATGTCTCTTTGCAAATTAACATTTGCATGTCTCTTGAAGATAAGAAAATAGAGCAGAGAGCATGTGGAAAGAGTTGATTCATGTAAATAAAGAAAAGCAAACAGCATTTTGGAACCATCTTTGCAGCTAATCAGACATTTTGGGATTCTGTTATAGCGTGAGATGCTGAAGGTGGAAGTGGGGGTGGTGATTAAAGATTTGAGCATTCTGCCGTCATCCCTTTCCTTTCAGGTTTCCCTTTTCTACCCCTCAGAAAGTAGAATTAAAAAAAAAAGTTAGTCATCATCTCCAAGTTAACCACAACTCTAAGACAAGAAATAGGCTAGTGGAAATAAGGGCAGTGATTGCTTTACAGCCACTATAAAAGAAGCAGGTACTATCAAGGATACAACACACATACAGACACACACACACACACACACACACATACACACATACGTACATACATACACCACCCAGGTGCTTCAAACACTAGGTTGGCTACCAGAGAAGAACCACTATGGCTTTCCCAAAGGGCACAAGAATGGTGAGTATTGTCATTTCTTGCTTTGCCACTTGCTGGCTCATTTGCAAAATGGGCTGAATAGTATCTAAACAACCGACCTCGCAGAAGGAGAGTGCTTAAAAAATTTCACAGCATCAGAGAAAAATGAGTTATTTCTATGTTGGTATAATTATTATCATGAGTAGTATTTGATCAGGTTGTTGTTAGAGGGAGAAAAGGAAAAGGATATCCATCAGGTGAGATATTATGGGAAGGGCACTGCCTTGGAGTGAACAAAAAAGCTTAGATTTGAGTATAATTCCATAACTTTCAGTCATGTGACATTGAATAATTTATCTGTATCTGTTTCATCATCTCTAAAAGAGAGAAACCAATACTTGTACTAGTTACCTTGGATGTTGAGAAAATCATGGGAAATTCTGTTAAGTGAGAGAACTTTGTAAAATGCACAATGTGAACTATTATTAATTTTTATTACTCATAGGCAATTATACTGATTCAGTGCCAGGAGTGGTGGGATATACAATTCTGGATGGCTCTGGGTTATGGAATAAGAAAAGTAGCACACGTACTTCTGTAGCATTTGAAGGCTAACAAAGTACTTTTCTAAAAATGACTCTATGAGGAAAGTGGCATATTATTACGTCCATTTAACAAAGGAGAAAACACTTGTTTTCTTGCTTATTGGCCATGCAGCTAGTAAGTGGTTTTAAACCTGGGTGTCCTCACTCTAAATTCAGCTCTCTGTAAACCAATTTGCTTCACTTTCGCACATACCTACAGTAATCTTGTCCTAAAATTCACATCTGATTAGATATAAGCTCGGCATGAAACTTCAGAAATAAGGGGAAATAGGCATGACCTGAAGACTTGGGACTCCTCAGTGTTGGACTTTGGACAGTTCCTTTGGAGGAAGAGCTTTGCTCTTTGTGATAGGTGGTGGGGATGCTTTAACATTTTCCTTTTGCTGTTGGTGGAATACTAGGATGCTAGCGCTACTGAAAATGAAGTGGTCCTCAGTGATGGGATAGCTCTTCCTTAGCTAGAATCCCCAGGAATTCCTGCATCCTATCTTCCTTCATAGCTTCAGTGTTGACTTGGTGGCTCACATTGGATGTGGTGCATCAGGGAGAGCACTTGACTCTAACAGGAGACAGATTTGAACCCTAACTTGACACTGTCAAGCTGGGTGACCATGAACAAACTACTTACAGTCTCTGAGCCTCAGTTTCCTCACCTGTAAGATGGGTATAATATGTGTACCACCTTCTTTACAGAATGGTTGTGAGAGGAAGGCACTTCGTAAAACTTAAGGTGCTATGGGAGATGTGAGTTATTATAATATGCTATCCACATTTTCCAATTGGATTGTTAGGGTTGGGAGGTAAGTAGCTCATGTATAATTCCCCCTCACCCCTATTTTATAGCTAAGGAAGTGACTTACATAAAGTTGCATTCCTAGGAAACGACTTGGGATTTGAACCAATCTCTGTATTGAAAGCTCTACACAACCCAACACTTTGTCTTTTGGAGTGGGTTGATGTACTGGGAAGGAGGAAATAATTCCTAGAATAGCATGGTATCATGAACCAAGACCATATTTAATGGTGCGTTGTCTTTGAGTCATTTCAATAGTGTCCAACCCTTTGTGACCCCCATTTGGGGTTTCTTGGCAAAGATACTGGAGTGGCTGACCATTTCCTTCTGCAGCTCATTTCATAGAGGAGGAAGCTGAGGCAAACAGAGCTAAGTGACTTGCCTAGGGCAACACAGCTTGTATTTGAGACCACATTTGATCTCAGGTCTTCCTGACTTCATGGCCAGTACTCTATCCACTATACCACTTGGCTGCCCATAGTCAATGTTAGTAGTGGTATACATGATGTGTCTTTCCACTTTTGCAGATTTTTTTGGGTAGACTGTCTTTAAAATAGCCTGTATCTTGTAAAAAGAACAGTATTTATGTTAAAAAAAAATTAATGGGGGCAAGGAGGATAATGCTTTTGAATTTAAATCCATTGTGTGGAAAACATCAGAAAAATCTGTCAGACACGTTTGTCCTTTATGGCTCATTTCACTCTCAGTTACTAGAAACTGTCCAAGTTTGGCTGTCAGTTAGAAGTATTGCCAGTGCCAGACACAATAGAATATGGTTAGAAACAAAAGTTCCATAGGCAGACTGGATAACCTTTACAAAGACAGTCCAGGACAATTCCCATAGTGAACATCCATTGCTATCTGTTCCCTGGATAAAGTGCTTAATCAGTGGATTGTAAGTTCCCTGAGGACAGGGACTGTTTTTGTCTTTGTACCCTTGGTACCTGTCATATTGCCTGGCACATAGTAGGTGCTGAATGAAATTTAATTATTGATGGTTTAATAGAGAAATACCTCAGTTCTCTTCTGGAAGCCAAAACTCTGAGCCTAGATCAAATCTGAGCCTTGTTATATCCCCTTAGACAGACAGTGTGGCGTAATGGGTAAAACGATAGACTTGGAAGTCAGGAAGACCTGGACTAAAATATTGCCTTAGACACCAACTGTGAGACCCTGGGCAAGTCATTTAACTTTTCTTAGCCTCAGTTTTCTCATCTATAAGAAAGAGCAGCATTTTCTAGTTTACCGTTGGATGATAGAAAAAAAAACAACTCATAGGGTTGTGTGAGAATCATGAAGTAATCTATGTAAAGATCTTTACAAACCTTAAAACGCTATATAAATGTAAGCTGTGATTATCCTTAATGTGCTCTTTCTCCTGCTTCAGTTGTCCTATTTGCATAATGGAGATAAATATCCATTCCTATGCCTCATGGAGGATAAAAGAAACATCTCTATATACACATTGCTTCAAGTTCTTCAGAAAACAAATAGCTGAATCACCTCGATTTACATAAACCACAGTTTCAAGTTTTGCGCTCAGGATTTCTTAGTCTGATTGCTAGATAAGAAATTACCCACAAGAACTTAAGCTGCTGCTATTCTATTATACTTGATTATATATGGTGGTGCAAAGTCCCTCAGACTAGAATCCTTCAGAGTCCAGTTTCCAAATATCGAGTGATATCATGTTGTTAATAATAATTACAATGAGCAGATAGAGCTCATTGTACTGGAGATCATGAGCCCTGGTTCCATTCTTTGTACTATAGCTTAGGAGTTGTGTTGGCTATAGTTTCAACAAGCTCTTGGAAGGGAGAGTATTTGTGGGGTGCGTGAGAATACATAGCTTGATTCCAGTTGGTTCCAGCCGTTCCATCTCTTTGAACTCTAGTTTCTGTTTCTGTAAAATGCTATAGTAATACCCACCCTACTCTCCTTACAGGGTTCATGTGAACAACCATTGGAATGTAATTTTTTTTTGAGTATGGGTTTTCACTTTGCACTTGTATCTCTAGTGCCTGGCATACAGTAGGTGCTTAATAAATATTTTGATTGATTGATCAAAAGAAAAAATTAGGTGTGAAAACCTTTTGTAAAACCTAAAGTACTCTACAGATGTATATTATTAATTATAATTGATATTAGGGTGCTATTAATAGTCTCTTTCACAAAAGATTTCCTCCAAATCTTCATCATGATACAGAGGTGACTCTGGATCCTCAACAAGCACAGCTAATATTTATATAACACTTTAAGGTTTACCAAGCACTTTATAAGAATCATCTCACTTGATCCTCATGACAATACTGTGAATTAGATGCAATTATTATTTCCAGTTTGAAGATGACAGAATTTAGACTCAGTCAGGTTAGGTGACATGCCCAAGGTCATGCAACTATTAAATGTCTGAGGTAAGATCAGAATGTAGGTCTTGATTCCAAATCCGGTACTCTCTCCACCATGACAGAAGATCCTTCAGGGTGTATCCCACAGAGTAAGCTCTGCCAGACCTTCCCAAGCTGCAAAGGCTTTGAGTATAAGCCTGGTGATGGGATGGATGTCTGTCATATAAGGACCAGGCTAAGTTTAGAGAGGAGCATAACCAGATGGGTCACAGGATAATGAATTTAGCCATTCATGAAGACTAGCCACTAAGCCATAGAAGGCTTGCATTTTGTGTTGTTGGAGGAAGAACTCAAACTGAAAAAGTCACAGAAACTTGAAATATTGAAGGAAGTAGGGACTTAAGAGATGCATAGAATTTTAGATCCAAAAGAGGCCTGATAAATGATCCAGGCCAATTTCTTCATTTTACAGATGAGGAAATGACGCAGAGAAATTAAAATGACTCATGTTGGCACAGATAAAGCCAGGATTGGAATAAACTTTTTCTGACTCCAAATCTAGTAACCTTTTCTACTATACCATGTTTCATTCATTTATTCACCCATCCAACCGCTCATCTAATATTTATTGAGCACCTTCTATATTTAAGGTGCTTTGAGGAACTGAAAGATAATATGTACTACATTAATTCAAAGGAAGTAGAGATGACTTCTATCTGGGATTGTCATGGGAACTGAATCTTGAAGAATAGATAGGATTTTATAGACTGAGATGGAATGTGGAAGACATTTCAGAAAGATAGCAAAGCAAGGAGGCGGGACAATACGAAGAATGTATAACAAATGACAAATAGACTAGTTTGTCTGGAGAAGTCTAGTGGGAAACCAAGCTGGAAAGGTCAGTAGGGGTTAGATCATAGAAGACCAGGCTGATAATTTTGGATTTTTCTCTTTGTAGCATAACTTGGCTCTCACATCAATAGAAGAGGACATTGTTATTTCAATTTTATTGAACTCTGCTTCTCTAACTTGAATATGCTGAATTTCTTTTTTTTTTAAACTTTTTAATTTTCTTTATTTATTTTGTCTTTTTGGAGGAGGAAAGGCAGGGCAATTTGGGTTAAGTGACTTGCCCAAGGTCACACAGCTAGTAAGTGTTCAGAATCTGAGGCTGGATTTGAACTCAGGTCACCCTAACTCTAGTGTCGGTGCTCTATTTACTGTACCACCTAGCTGCCCCGTATGCTGAATTTCCTGAGAGTGAAACAGAGCCTATAACAAAGTATACCTTTTTATCTCTTTCAGTTTAAATTATCACTGCTGATGGTACTGGGGCTTATTCTCCTTGGGCATGTGGGAGCTCGGAAAATTACAAAAAGAGGAGCAGTTTCCCAGAAGGGTAATAATTGTCCTTCATTGGAAAGCAACAGTGTGAAGGTTGACATCCGCATTATCAACAGGCAACAAGGCATCTACTTGGCACATAACTTTCAGAACCGCTCCATCTCTCCTTGGGATTACAAGTAAGGATCATTCTTCATAGAAGTAGGGTCGGGGATTTTTCTAATGACTGCGTATTCCCCTTTCTGCTTTGGACAAGAATGGTATTATGTGTCAAAGAGCAACATAAATGATTAAGGATTTATAAAATGGGAAAAGGCTTAGGGAAGCCAGTCAAGGTTTTAAAATGCTTTAATCCAAAATCTAGGGACAATTTTCAGCTGTATTAGTGCGTGAAGACCAGTTCATCTTCCCTGACTGTAGAACAATGGTAGGAAATGATTTTCTATCTTAGCAGGAAGAATATTGGTCAGATATAAGGGAAAACTACCGGTAAAGATACAAACTGGAATGGGGTCCAGGGAGATTTCCTCGAGAAGAAAGAGCATTGAATTTGGAAGCAGAAGATATGGGTTTGAAGTCTTTATCTGTCTCTTATTCCCTGTATGATTCAGAACATACAACAACTGCAACATAAAATGAAGGAATGGGATTCAGGTAATCTCTAAACCCTTTCCATCTCTAAATCTCATTCATAGATGTCTGAGTTGCTAGGACTGTCGAGATTATGCAATTTAACTTTCTCATTTGACAGATGAAGAGAAGAGTGAAGCCTTTACTAAGAAAGCACAGCATGTCTGGTCATTCTCCACCCATAATATAGGATGGGACCATTTTATTTAAGGAAGAAAATAAGCATTTTTAAGTGCTTACAAATAGTGTCTTGTTTGATTCTCACAACCACCCTGGGAGGGAGGGAGGTGGTATTGTTGTCTCCATTTTAGAGTTAAAGAAATTGAGGCAAATAGAAGCAAAATGATGTGCCCAGTATCACATAGCTAGTGTAAGAGGCTGGATTTGAACTCAGATCTTCCTGCCCAGTGCTGCCCCTAGAAGCTTAGGAAGTATGCACTACATTTCCTATGAAGGCAAAGGGGAGACAGTTTGCAGTGACAAAAGGGATGGGGTAAAAATGACCTGGAGGACAATCATGGTCAAATTTATGCCAGGTGCTCTGAACTTGACAATTTCTGTCAATTCTCTTGGCACATGGTCAATGAATGCTTTCTTGGCTTATGACATGATGGATGGGAGGGAATACAGAGGGGAGTGGGTCAGGGTGATTGGGGCAGTGAAAGGAAGAAATTAAGATCTCAGATTTAGAGCTGGAAGGGACCTTTGAGGTTATCTAATCAAGAGCATTTATTTTACAATTGAGGAAACTGAGGCAATTTGGTAATAAGTAGCATTGTCAAGGTCTGAACTTGTATCCTCTGACTCCAAATATAGTGCTCTTTCCATGGCACCATTTGGGCCAAAGGGAAGACACACGTAATATAGATGTACCAAGTGTGCCCTGGACAACAGTGGCTTGTTTGCGGGGCTAGGTAGGGGATGGCATGCCTGTTATACAGTGTTGTCCAGGGAGCCTCGGATGAACTGTCTCCCTCAACTTCTGCAGACCCTCTGTTCTTACTCTATTTTTCTGTGTGTTCTACCAACAGATGCCACTTAATTTATCTGGTGCTACTAGTAAGAGAGGCAGTAAGTGGTAGACTGTAAGGGAATAAGGAAACCTGGGTTTTAGCTCTGCCACTAGCTAATTGTGTGACCTCTTGCAAGTCATTCCCCTTCTTAAGCCTCAGTTTCCCCATTTGTAAATTGAGGGGGTTGGACTAGATGATCTCTAAGGTCTTCCCTAAGTCAAAATTTTGATGATTTGATGATGATCCTGTGGTTCACTACAAGGTAGCAATTGAGGTGTCCATGATTCCTTCATGGACAACAGTTGCCATTCAGCTGACACTGTTACTGCCATTTCCCTAACTTATTACAAGAGATCTCTTAGTTGAAAGGTGGAGACTCATCTAGGATTCTGTTTTCGCATTCTTGTTTAACATTACCTACCACCTAGTTTGCACAATTTAACTCTTCCTTGATTGCCTCTTTGTGATGAAAGAAGAGGGACTTTTAAATCAAAACAGTGAGGTATAGAGGGAGAAGCATTGGACCTTGAGCAAAGAGAACTTGGCTGGAGTCCTGGCTCCATCCCTTAATAACCGTGAGACTATAATCAAGCAGGCAATTGACAAGCATTTATTAAACACCTAGAATGTTGGTGCAGGGGTACAAAGACAACAATAAAACTGTCCATGCCCTTAAGGAATTTACATCTTATTGAGGGAGGGAAGGAGACAACATATATATATATATAAATACGCATGTACGATTTTTTAAAAAGTCATTTCACCCCTCTGACTCTCAGTTTCCTTATCTATAAACTGGGGATACTTATACTTGCCCTGCCTACCTCATAGAGTCATTATGAGCAAAGTACTTGGAGTATCTGAAAGTGCTGCATTCAAGTGAGTTGGCCTGAATCTGAGATTTCATCTGTGTAGGAAATTCCCATCACCAATGCAGTACTCCTCCAAAGCTCATTATTTTAGAATTGCTTGAGCATCCTGAGAAGTTAAATGACTTTAATGCCAACAGTTACACAATTACTTATGCTTTAGAGATAGGGCTCAAACCCAGGTCTTCCTTGTTCCAAAGCCAGCACTGTATCTTCTGTGCCACATGGCTGCCTCTCGAAATGTACTGTAATAGATATTACTTCCATGCCTATATCTGTTTAAATAAGAAAGATAAATACAGAGCAATCAAAGACTGATAAATAATGCCATGATCTTCCTTCATAGAATCATAGATCTAGAAGCAGTCTCAGAAGCCAGCTAGTCTAACACATTTGGTTTTTGTTGTTCAGTCGTTTTCAGTTGTGTCTGACTCTTGGTGACCCCATTTGGGGTTTTCTTGGCAAAGATACTAGAGTGGTTTGCCATTTCCTTCTCCAGCTCATTTGACAGATGAGGAAACTGAGTCAAATAAGATTAGGTGACTTGCCCAGGGTCACACAGCTAGTAAGTGTCTGAGGCCAGATTTGAACTCATGAAAAAGAGTTTGCCTGACTTTAGGGCCAGCACTCTATCCACTGTGCCACCTGGTTACCCAGCCCATTTGGCTTACATATAAGGAATCTAGGTTCAGGGACGTTAAATGGTTTGTCTAAGGCAGTAGTTCTCAACCTTCCTAATGCTGCGACCCTTTAATATGGTTCCTCATGTTGTGGTGACCCCCAACCATAAAATTATTTTCATTGCTACTTCATAACTGTAATTTTGCTACTGTTATGAATTGTAATGTAAATATCTGATATGCAGGATGTATTTTCATTGTTACAAACCGAACATAACACACAGGTTGAGAACCGCTGGTCTAAGGTAACATGGGTAGAAAGCATCAAAGTCAAGACTTGAACCCAGGTCTCCTGACTCCACAACCAGTGCTCTTTCCATTGTACTGGCTTGTGTGTTGCTGTTTAAAGAATACAACAGACAAGAAAATATGGATGATGTGAAATCAAAAGCTCTCTGAATTTTTTTAAGTCAGCAAACAAAAATGTAATAGGCAGGCTATGTGGAGTATTCATTGCTAATGCTTTTTTTCTGCTGGTACATACAACTTAATTCTGCTTCACTGCCTGAATGTCTCCTGGAGGTTGGATTAGGAAGCATGGCGGAAGGAAGGAAACCCATGTGAAAGTGGAGGGGTTGGGTACAAGATCCATTGGCTTTCAGAAGGTTGTATTGTTCATTGATGGTAAGCACTGTTCTTCCTCTCTCGCTGGGATCAGCCCACAGAGAGGCAGCCAGAGAATTTGTCAGAACTATGTTCGTGAGAACACCATGTCCTGATGCATCTTGTTAAAGGAGAGGTGCCAAGTCTGAGACCTTGTGGTTGGTGGTTTCTCTTGTAATTGGCATCATTAAATTCAGTGTTATTCTGTGGGCTGGAGCCTGCAATCAGCCAAAAAGCCATAGAGATGAATGTTTCGGAGACCTATGGGTGATGCCCAGGTAGGTGAGGGCAAGAGGTCATTGCCAGGTTCAGATGTCAGCCACCTTTTCTTTCTGCCTCTATCTCAGCTTACCTTTGCACTGTGTGCATTTCTCCCACAGCATCACCAAAGACCCCAACAGATTCCCCTCAGAGATTGCAGAGGCCAGATGCCGGTACAAAGGATGCCTCAATGCTGAGGGGCAAGAAGAGAACGGGAAAAATTCGGTCCCCATCCGGCAGGAGTTCTTGGTTCTCCGGAGAGAGCCAGCACAGAGCTGTTCCCATTCCTTCCGACTAGAGAAGATCATGGTGACTGTGGGCTGTACCTGTGTTACCCCAATCACTCGGTCTATTGCTTGAGATTTGCCCCTCTCTTTGGTAGGGGAAACTGGAAAGGCTAAGGAGAAATTCTCATTCCTCCCAATGAGCTTCCCACTCAGCCTCCCAGCCCTCAGCCCCTTCCATACCCAAACTAACTCTGGTCCTTAAGACTTTCAATCTGACCTCAGCACAATTCTGAAAACTCCCTTCTATATAGGAGAATGCCACCTTGGAGCTCTCCAGGGAACACAACTTGATTCTGAAATATTCCAGTGTTATATTTAAGTTTACCCAGGATACTATATTGTTAAATGCTAGGTACTGCTTTGAAAATGAGTGAAGGATCTTCCTGAGAAGACTCTAGCCTCTTTAGTCCTTTATTCCAGAAGCCAGTTCCCCTCATGTTATAATCCCTTCCCGTTCCTGTCTCTGACTCTATTTATAATGCTACAACATACCCCATTTCCTCATTTTTAAGTAAGGATAAAGCACAAAAATTCAGCCAGTGGGGAAGGGGAAACAGAAGGCATATTATTCAATTTTAGATAGGTTTAAAGTATGTTTACATCGGTTTTTAAGGCAACTTTCCATATATTTATGATTCAAAGTTTATATAAATATATCTATTTCAGAAGTAAAATATGTTAAGAGATAAAATAGGAACTAATATAATAAAATATTATTACTTAAAAACGTATTTGATGTGTTCATTTCTGATTAGCAGTGTATACTTTTTTTTTGCTTAGTACTTCCTTTATCTACATACCAGGATAAAACACATTAATGTTTTATTTCTCTCATTGTTCCAGAATTCCCTTTACCTCCTTGAGTTGATTTCAGTATTTGGACAACCATATTTGCATAATAACATTGACCTGCCCTGTCAGGCTTTGTATATTTTAAAATTTTTATGTAATCTCATCTTTAACTGCTCTAACCAGATCATATGAGTGAATTAATAGATGAAAAGTTTTGTATAGTAAGTAATTACTAAGTGCCAGGCACTCTGCTACAGGCTTGGGATGAAAGATAGAAAGCAGAAACATTCCCTACCTTCAAAGTACTTATTTTCTTTCTTTCTTTCTTTTATTATTCCTATTAATTTACTTTAAGTTTTCAACATTCTCTTCTGTAAGATTCTGTGTTCCACATTTTCTCCCCATCTCTCCCCTTCCCCCACCCCAAGAAGGCATACATTCTGATTACCCCTTCGGCCAATCTGCCCTCCCCCCATCACCCCTCCCCCGCCCCCTCTTCTCTTATCCCCTTCCCTTCTATTTTCCTATAGGACATGATAGGTTTCTGTATCCCATTGCCTGTATATTTTATTTCCCAGTTGCATGTAAAAACAATTTTTAACATTTGTTTTTATTTTTAAAACACATTCTCTCCTGTCCTCCCCACCCACCCTCATTGAGAAGGCAAGCAGTTGGATATAGGTTATACATGTGAAGTTATGCAAGACACTTCCGTAACAGTCATGTTGTGAAAGACTAACTATATTTCCGTCCATCCTATCCTGCCCCCCATTTATTCGATACTCTCCTTTGACCCTGCCCCTCCTCAACAGTGTTTGCTTCTGATTGCCCCTCCTCCCATTTTCCCTCCCTTCTACCATCCTCCCCTCTCTTATCCCCTTTCTCCCTACTTTCCTGTAGGGTAAGATAGATTTTCATACCCAATTGAGTATGTATGTTATTCCCTCCTTAAGCCAAATGTTTAGAAGTGTATGCTTATAGGATATGTATTACCAAAAGATTCAAAGTTCTGTACAAACCCCATCATTTCATAGAATGTCCCACCTCTCTAGGAAGGAGCACATATTAGAAGCATTTTGCAGAGAGAAGACCATTTTAGAGACTAAAGTCCAGAGGTCACATGGAAAGAAGGAAATAAACATTTATTAAAGGCTTAGGTGCCAAGGATTGTGCAAAGTGCTTTATGAATGTCATCTCATTTGATCCTCACAACACTCCTAGGAGGTAGCTACTATCATGATCCCAGTTTTATAGTTGAGGAAACTGAGGCAAACAGAGGTTAGATGACTTGCCCAAGGCCCCACATAGCTATTAAGTATATGAGGTCAGATTCGAACTCTGGGCCTAACACTCTAACCACTGAACCACCTAAGTGTCTTTTATGTGAAGTCACTGGGAGAAAGAAGACTAGAGGAAGGAGGGAGGGAGGGACGGAAGGGAATGAGCATTTATATAACACCTACCATGTGCCAGACACTGTGATAAATGTTTTAACAAATATTATCTCAATTTGATCCTTTTAATAGTCCTGGGAGTTATTAGTTATCTCTATTTTACAGTTGAGGAAACTAAGGCAGGCAGAGGTTAAGTGACTTGCTCAGGGTCATGCAACTAGTAAGTGTCTGAGGCTGGATTGGAACTCCAGGCTCAGCACTCTATCCACTGTGTCACCTAATTGCCTCTCGTTCTCACTCTCCCTGTTATCCTATTTATTGTTCTCCTTTTCTGACTACATTGAAAGACTTTTTATTAAAAACAAATGATTTCTTGTTTAAAAATAATTTTATCAATATCTTTTGTTTTTATATCACCTACATTTTTCAATGTATCCCTTCCTCCTCTATTCCTTCCCCCATTCTCAATGCAAAAGCCATCCCTTATAACAAAGAATTAAAAAAGAGGGGGAAAAATCAGCAAAACTAGCTAGCTAACTATATGTGTGTCTGTGTATAACTAATTATCTATCTATATAGCTAGAACTAATATATAAAAAAAAAAGTCTGACAGTATATGTAGTATTCCAAACCCATAGTTCCTCACCTCTGTAGTGAAGATCCCTTTTTTGTATTTCCTTTTCGGAGCCAAGCCTATAAATCAGTGATTTAGGAAGTTCATTTAAAGTATCTCAGGGTGTTCCAGTGATCAGAAGGAGTATCATGAAATAGGATGGGGAAAGGAAAGACAAACCTCACAAAGGCTGACCCTTGCTGAAAGGACAAGCGTATCACCCGTTTTGAGCTTTGTCTTTTTTCATCACCAGGTGCATGCAATTCCTGCACCTGTCACAAGGTGGCAGTGTGGCAGCAAGTCCCCAGATCCCTCTGCCCGGCTCTAGTTGAACATATTGAAAACACATTAAATTTTCTTACAAAGAACCTCAACCAATATTTCCGCAGCGGAGGTTTATGGGGAGGTTATTTGTAACTTTCAGAATTTCAGGTACAGTGGGGGGAAGGGGAACCTGAGCCACCTGTGGCTTTTCAGTTGTTAGATTGCTGATTCCTCTTCTGACTTCCTAATGGGGGTAGAACCCAGGGCCCTCAGCCACCAAGTGCGGTTTGCTGGATTCTATAGAAAAGTCTTCCTTCGCTCTAACTTGATGAACTGTTTGACCCTGGGTCTTAGACAGAAGCTCAGAGTTTCAGGGGACCTCAGATGACAACTCCGCTTGACCGACAATCTCCTAAATAATATACCACACGATCTAGCTTCAGCTTGACTTCCTTGGGGGAGGAGGGGGCGCGGCGCATCACTTCCCAAGCCTGATCATCTCTCTTGTTAATCAGTCAATCAGACTGGAATTTACTAAGTGCTTCCTATGTGCCAGGCGCTGTGCTAAGGGCTAAGGATTAAAAGATGGGCAAAAATGTGATCCTTGCCTTTGGGAGCTCACATTCTAATGAGGGAGAAAATATGCGGACAATTGTGTACATGCTATACACGCATTATGTATATATGTATAAACATACGCAAATATATGCATATATACTTATGCACACATCCTTATGTATATGTCTGCATGTGAGTGTAAATGGGAGGTCATTTAAGAGGATAGGAACTAGCAATGTGTGTGTGTGTGTGTGTGTGTGTGTGTGTATGTGTGTGTGTGTGTGTGTTGGGAAAAGCTTCTTCAAGAAGGTGGGATTTGAGCAGTCTTTAAGCCAGAGAAATCAGAAGGCATAGGAGTGAAGGAAGACCATTCCAGATATGGCAGACAGGGCACAGTCAGGGAATGGTGTGTCCTGTTTGAGCATACGGGAGAAGGTCATTGGATCATAGTTTATGGAGGGGAGTGAAGTTAAAAAAAAAGAAAGGAATGGAAAGACGATGCCAGGTTGTGACAGGTTTTAAGAACCAAACAGAGAGTTTTATATTTAATTGTGCCGTCATGATTTGCCTAGTTTAATTTATAATGGGGTTTTGTGTGTGCCTGTTTCACCTAAGATGGAGACATTATGAGAGAGAACAGGGACCTGCCCCTGGGAGATATCCTGCACTCCCTATAAGTGGGAGCAGCCTCTTTCCAATGACTAAATAGCCAGAACAAGTTGCATCTCTAAAACTACCAGCTTGGGACAGCCTTTATCTTTCTTTCCAGTTACACAGACATGAAGGTCTCTTGTTCACACAACAGCATGGAGGCCATTTACCAGACTGGGTGGAAGAAAGGTATCCTTCCCCTATTCCCTTTTTGACTCTGTCTTCCCCTCAGCAGTCAAATTGATTTTCCTAAAAGTTTGTCTGGGGATGGCTAGGTGGCACAGTGAACTGAGCACCAGCCCTGGAGTCAGGAGGGCCTGAGTTCAAATCCAGATGCAGACACTTAACACTTACTAGCCATGTTACTTTGGGCAAGTCATTTAACCCCAATTGCCCTGCCTTCTCCCCTCCAAAAAAAAGGAAAAAAAAGAACCCAAAACTTCAGTGGCTCCCTATTATCTCTAGGGTCAAATATAAAATCTTTTAAAATTTTTTTATAACCTGCTTCCTCTACCTTTCTAGCGTCTTGTACCTTACTCCCTGCCATGAACTCTGTGATTCAGTGACAATGCCTTCTTGCTGTTCTTTGCACACTTCCATCTCTCAACTGCATTTTTACTGACTGGTCCACATTCCTGGATGCAAAAGGGGGCCCTTGGCCCAAGGATATCAGTTGTAGACCTATACGCCAAAAGAACTGAAGAAAGAAGAAAACAACCCGTACTTACATACAAAAAAAATGGATAGAAACTCTTTTTGTGGTTGTAAAAAAAACAGGAAATTAAGGTGAGGGGGAGAAGAAGGGAAGTTGTCCATCAACTGATGAATGGCTGAACAAATTATGGCAGATAAATGCAATAGAATAAGTATGCAGAATAAATAGATAAATATATCACTGGTGTGCCATAAGAAATCATAAAGCGGATGGTTTCAGAAAAACCTGGGGAAAATTTGTATGAACTGATACAGAAGGAAGTGAACAGAACCAGAACAATTTCTATTATAACACAATATTATAAAAACAACTTTGAAAGACTTTAGAACTGTGATCGACTTAATGGTCAACTGTGATTCCAGAGGACTGATGATGAAAACTATTACCCACTTCCTGACAGAGAGGTTAAAATAAACTAAATATGCAAAATAAGACATGTTTTTGTGTATCAGCAACATAGGGATTTGTCTTTCTTTTCTCTCCATATTTGTTACAAGCATTGTTTTTCTTTTTTTCCTGGTGTGTGTGTACATGTGTGCACATGCATGCACATACACATGTGTATATATGTGTGTATGGGCAGAAGTCAAGAAAATAAATGCTTATTAATTGAAAACAAGATAAAGAAAAGAAAGAGATGTACATTTTGGGATGTGACCACTATTTTTATTAGGTTTACTTGTCAATGCTTTTTTGTTATAAGGGCTTTATTTTTCTTTCTGTTAATTGAGGCAAGGAATAGAGGTATAGAGGAAGAGTAAGCAATTGTGTTGCTAAGAAAAAAAGGGCCATTGAAACTTTTTCAAACTTGCCAGAAGAGAACAGAAGGACATTCAGAAAGAAGCATGGATAAGTTGGACAATTTTGAAAGTAATGTGTAGAAATTATACAGTATTTAAAAGATTTTTCTTCAAAATTATTATTCATTTATTTTTTACAATCTTTTTTTTTAAATTTGGTCCCAAATTCTTTCCCTCTCTCCAGCCTCTCCCCTACTCACCTGAGGTAGCCAATTACATCTGTGGACAGACCTAACTGGAAGTTTTTCTTTATATTGAGCTAAAACTTGTCTTCCATTCATTGATGCTACTCGTGCCCATGAAGCCAATAGTCTGTCCTTTAATTCATAACAACTACACCCCTACAATGACCTATAAACCCTCTTCCCACCTTAATTTTTTAAATGCAGTGGTAGGAAGGCCAGCAACATGATATCAATTATAGATGTGAAATCATGCAAAACATATTTCCATATTAGCCATTTCTCGAAAAAGCAAGTGGTTGGCATATAATAGGAGCTTAATAAGTACTCATTGAATTAAATTTCTGCAGCCCACACTGAGGTTGTCAGGGTTAAGACATCACAGGTTTTGAAGTCCTTAACGGTACCATCAATACATCCATAGGTACCCTTCTCAGGAAGATTATTTCTCACTGTATACTGAATGAATGTATGCAGGATCCTGGTTTTCAAGCATTTGGTTCCAAATTTCTTTTCTTCTGCTCCCACAAGGCAGTCCTCCAGGTGACTTTTATCAAAATAAATTTCCCCTCCAAAATGAGAGTTTGGAAACAAAAGCTGGAATGAAAAGGCTAACAGAAAACAAAATGAAAGAATGGAACTGAATTAAGCATTAAAGCTTTACTGCCCCAAACAGTTTTCTTCTATTCTAGTACGTCTGTTTGCTAAGTCTTCAGCCTGTATGTGCCCCACAGTATTTGAGAAATCAATATACGGCAGACTGGATATAGTTAGCAACTCTTTTCTCTATCTGTTCTTCATTTTAAGCAAAGCAGTGCATTTAAAAATTAAGATGATCATTGGAGGGGTATAGTTGTTAGAAGTTAAAAGAGAGACTGTTGGTCCCACAGACACAAGCAGCAACCATGAGAAGACAAGTTTCAGCTCAATATAAAGAAAAGCTTCCAATTAGATCTATCAGCAGATGGAAGGAGCTACCTCAGGTGGTCAGGCGGATGTTCAAGGAAGTCTGGAGAAGCTTCCTAGGGTCAGAGAAACATAGATTTAGAGCTGGAAGGGATATTAGAGTCAAGTCAACAAGCATTTATTTCACATCTTCTATGTGACAGGCACGCTGCTAAGCACTGGGGATACAAAGAGAGTAAAAAAAAAAACCAAACAAATAGTCCCTGGTCTCAAGGAACTCACAGTCTAGTGAGGAAAACAACATGCAAGCAATTCTGTACGAATAAGATCTATGTAGGATAAATTGGAGATAATCAATAGAGAGAAGATTTGAGCATTAAGGAAAGGCTTCTTGTAGAAGGCAGGATTTCCTTTGAGACTTGATGGAAGCCAGAGAACCCAGGAGACAGACATGAGTGAGAAAGGTGAGTATCCCTGGTATGGGGGAAACGTGGAAAATGTTTGGAGTTAGGATATGGTTTAGGAACAGTTAGGAGGCCAGTATCCCTGGGTGGCAGAGTATGTAGAGGGGAGAAAGGTAGAAGAAGACTGGAAAGGAAGAAAGGGACCAGCTTATGATGGTCTTAAAAAGTCAAAGAGGATTTTATATTTGGTCTTGGAGATAAGAGGAAGCAGAGAGAGTTTATAAGTTCTAAGAGGTTGTCTAATTCAACCCCTTTCTTTTATAGCTAAGGAAACTGAGACCCAGAGTGAACGTGACACGTCCAAGGTCGCACAAATGGAAGTAAACGTCAGTGCTGGGATGTGAGCCCCAAGCCCCTGATCCCAAACTCAATTTTTTTTTTTGTTATTTTGTTCTCCCTCTGTACCACACTGGAGATCTGCTTTATTTTAACTAGGAGTTAGGTGAGACAACCTCAGATATCTCTTCAAGTTCTCTGATTCCCTGATACTAAAAATTCTGACTTCACAGAGATCCCTCTCTGTGGTTTCATTGTTGTCTGTAAGTGACACACCACAGCCTTCCACAGAGCCTGAAGGTGAAGGCTTCATGTGACTTGACAAGTGGTGATAAGAGGAAAAGCCAAGTAACCATTCCCACAACCGCTTTCACTCAGCTTTGACAGAAATGAGTGCTAGAGGCTGGTGGTCTGGGAAATGAAGCGGGATCATTGTTGGACTGCCTCTGTGAGGCCAGTTGGATGAATCCAGGTGTGGCCACATCAAAGCTGATGACCTGATAATGTGTGAGCTGGGGTCACTTGGCAAGAGTTTCAGGAGGCAGAGGACTTCTGCTATTTCCTCCCCCTTGGTATAAAAGGTGCAGGTTATCCCACAGGCCACAGGCTCATTGCCTGATCTTTATCTGAGGCAACTTCAAGCCTGAGTGAGATTTAAAAGGGGTGGGGTGCGCGCGTGTGTGTGTGCGCCTGTGTGCGTGCGTGTGTGCGTGTGTGCATGCGTGTGTGCATGTGCGTGGGTGTGTGTGTGTGTGTGTGTGTGTGTGTGTGGTTGAGGGGTGTGGGTGGGATTGTCGTTCTTTTCTAACTGTATTTGCAAGATTCCAAAATCTGGATTTTTGGAAATATTTCATGGTTGAATTTTTCAGTTTTCATCAAGCTAATGATGAAACGTAAGCCTACGTATATGTCATGTTCTACATATATGTACATGTCAATGTACAGTGCATTACTTGTGACCTCTCACTTGACCCTTATCACAAGCCCATGAAGTAAATCATGAAAAAGTTGTTATACCCATTTTATAGATGAGAAATTAGTCCTTGCTCTCAAAGAGTTTGCATTCAGGTGAGTGAGATATATGTATGTATGTATACACACACACACACACATATATATATATATATACACACACACACACACACATATATGTATACACACATACATATACGTATATAAATATTATATAACACAAATAAATACAAGGTAACTTTCAAAAAGATGGCACTAGTGACTGCAGGTTGGGGGGCTGGAGAGGGTAGTGGATAATGAAAGGTCTCATTCAGATGGAACTTGAGTGAAGTCTTGAAGGAAGTGAGAGATTCCATAACAATATTGAAAATTTATATAGCATTTACTATGTTCCAGGCCCTATGATAAGCACTTTACAGTTTATTATTTCATTTATTATGATCTCATTTATTATTTATTATGATGCAATTTACAGGCTTATTATTATACAATTTATATGCTTTATTCATTTATTTATGTATTATTTATTATTATACAATTTATAATCTCATTTGATCCTCACAACAACCTTGGGAGGTAGGTGCTATTATTATTCACATTTTACAGATGAGGAAACTGAAGCAAACAGAGGTTAAATGACTTGCCCAGGGTCACAGAGCTAGTGTCTGAAGCTAGATTTGAATTCAGATCTTCCTGATTCCAGGTCCAGTGCTCTAACTACATTTACATAGCACTTTAAGGTTTGCAAAGTGCTTTATATGTTGTGATCTTTCCAACAATCCTATGGGATTGTTGCTATTATTATCCCTATTTTACAGATGAGAAAACTGAGGCCTAGAGTGTTTAAGTGACTTACCCAGGGCTATACAGTTAATTATAGTATATATATAAAGCAGGAGTCAGGAAATGAACTGAGGTCTTCCTGACTCCTAATCCTGTATTCTATGGGTGTCCCCTAGCTGCTCTAGAATAAAATATTGGAATCAAGGAGACCTGGGTTCAAATTCTACCTTAGGAGCTTATAAGACACTTCACTGCTCCTCTGAGATCCATTAACCTCACCTGCAAAATGAGGGTCCTATAAATGAATTATAGGAATTATCGGACCAGAAACTCAGCCAAGCAGTTGTAAATCTTAAGTCATCATAATTTAATGACAGCTAATTACATTGTTACTTTAGTTATGATTAAAGAACCATAGCTGGCCACCCTGATGGAAGGTAATGCTCATCAGACACTAGCCGGTAACAGGCTGTCTGAGAACTGTCTCTAGTCTCTAACCACAATGGGCATTTGGTGGGAAAGCTCTTTCCGTCTGACAACATCAGGCCTATGTGGTGAAAGAGATGAAAGGCATTTAGGCTTCTCACCATCTCACTGAATCTAGCCACTTCTTACAGTAATGCCTGTGGGAGGGAAGTGATTACTGGTGAATGCTAGAAGCATGACCTAAATTTCCAGCTACTCGATCTATCTATCTATCTATCTATCTATCTATCTATTTTTAGTGAGGCAATTTGGGGTAGGTGACTTGCCCGGGGTCGCACAGCTGTTAAGTATCAAGTGTCTGAGGCTGGATTTGAACTTAGGTCCTCCTGACTCCAGGGCCCCAGTTCTATCCATTGTGCCACTTAGCTGCTCCTTACTCAATTGATTTTTACTATAGGAAGTAATGGGGGTTCAGTGGGTTGAAGGTTAAGACATAGTGATGTCTGTGTGCTGGATGCTTGCCAATCTCTTGACCTCTTGCTTTTTTTTTCTTACTTTGAGTTTGATCTTTCGGCAAATTGCTAAGCAGGTAAATTTTATCTCTCATATTGCTCTCTCTCCATCTGCTTTAGGAAAACCCCTTCATCTATTGAAAGGAGAAGGTCAGGAGACCTAGCTCCTGTTCCTCACTAACTGGAGGCCCTCACCTGGTTCTGATCTGTCACTAATTAGCTGCATGTCCTTGGCCCAATCACTTTTCTTTTTCTAGTCAAGTCTTTACACCTGTAAAAGGCTGGAATTAGACTGGACCAGGGATGGGGAACCTGTGACCTCAAGGCCTTGAGGCTCCAGGTTCCCCACCCCTGGACTGGATTATCTCTAGGATACATTTTTTTTCTTTTGGAGGGAGAAAGGCAGGGCATTTGGGATTCAGTGATTTGCCCAAGGTCTCACAGCTAGTAAATGTCAATTGTCTGAGGCCAGATTTGAACTTGGATCCTCCTGACTCCAGGGCTTGTGCTGTATTCACTGTGCCACCTAGCCGCCCCTGGACTGGGCTATCTCCAAATCCTCTTTGAGCTCTAAAAATTTATGATTCTGAGATTCTTAATTTCTTTGGGATTTAGATTAATTTTTTTGGTAAAATGAAGGGTTTGGATTAGATGATGGAGAAAATTAGATGATGGAGAAATTGTAGAATCTCAGGGAGTCAAGACAGACCAGTAGAAAGCACATTGTTTTATTCCATAGATTAAACAAACAAGTAAATAAAAACATTGACTTTAAGGTCCAAGAACCTAGGTTTCTCTACGGCCTCTGGCATTTCCTCTTCCATGTCACACCTTAAATAGTTGGAGAAAGATAGATCCTTCCTTCCTGAGTCTTCTCTAAACTGAACACCCTCAGTTCCTTCAACTGACCCTAATATGTTATGGTCCCCAGCCTACCATTCTGGAGGGGCTCCTCTGACTCCTTCCAATCTGTCAGTGCTTTAATTAAATTCAACAAGCATTTATTAGGTGTCTACCTGTGCCAGGCAAAGTGCTGTCAATGGGGAGACAAAGGGGCAAAGTCCCTGGTCTTCACAAACTCGTATTTTCTTGAAGGTGGGTGGAATGAGGAATAGGAAGTAACATATAAAGGAATAAATGAAAATAAAATAAATGCAAATTTTGGGGGGCAGGGGGAGAGCACTAACATCTGGGGGAGTAAGCAAAGGTTCAACATTAAAGGTTAAAGGTGGAACTTGTGCTAAACCTTGGAGAGTTCTAAGGAAGGCTGGAGGGACAGCCAGGGGAGAGGCAGGAAGATGGGAGATAAAATGTCACGTGTGAGGAACAGCAAGGTCAGTTTGGCTGGATCATAGAGTGTGTGAAAAAGAGCAATGTATATTTTTAAAAACCTGGAAAGGTAGGTGAGAATCAGGTTGTGATGGGCTTCACTGCTCTGAAGCCATGAACCGCTCTCCCCTCCTGTCCCCTTGTTTCCTCTCCTCTCCCCTCCTCCCCTTTCTGTCCTTTCTCTTCTCTCCTTTCATCTCCTCTCCTCTCTCCCTTTCTTTTCTCTTCACTTTCCCTCCTTTTCCTTCCTCCATTAAAAATGAATGCAAATTAAAACAACGCTGACATCTTACCGATATTAAATTGGAAAAAGAACAATCAATAAGCACTCACTGATTAAGCCTTCACAAATCCCTAGGCAAAGATAGTTAAAAACAATAAAATTCAGTATTGTAAGGGTTAGTGGAAAAGAATTGTGCTGGTGGTGTTGTGAATTGGTTCGATCTTTTTGGAGAACACCATGGCATTATTTAATAACAGCTGCAAAATATACTCCTTGGTTTGTTTGGTTTTTTTTTATTCCTTAAAAAAAAATCTTAGTTTTGTAGATCCATCCATCCATCCATCCATCTATCCATCCATCCACACTTTTTCATCCAGTGTGACTCTTGTCCTTTTATAAATCCTTAGTAGAGAATCTATTCACTGAACTGGAGACCTTCTTCCAGTGGATAGCAGTGTAATCATGGGTTTATCATCCCTTAGTCTTGCTTAAGTATTTGTTAACCTCCTTTTCTGGTCATACATATTAAAGATGTCTTTTATTATTCCTTATTCTGTGCACAACACATTTGGTAAAATGCTATAGCCTTATTTTTATTGTTCAGTTGTTTTCAGCCATTTCTGGTTCTTCATGACCCTATATGGGGTTTTCTTGGCAAAAGGTACTAATTTGCCATTCCCTTTTCTAGCTCATTTTACAGGTGAGGCAACTGAGGCAAACAGGATAAAATGACTTGCCCAGAATCACATAGCTAATAAGTGGCTGAGGCCACATTTGAACTCAGGGAGGTGAATCTTCTTGACTCCAGACCTAAAACTCCATTGTGCCAGCCACTTAACTGCCCTAGTCTTATTATATGTCAATTAATCAATAAGCATTTATTATGCATTTATGATGTGCTGGGTGCTATGGTGACTTTGATGGATGTGGGTGATACTTGACATTATGTATATCACATGGGACACAGGTGAGATATGTTCATTTGTACACATGGATGCTGTTGGTGAGAGGGGTGGCAGGTGGTGCTTTGCTATCATTGAGCTACTCACAACTGCAAGACCTGACTTCTGGAGGTGGGATTCTGATAAGACAGAAACCACTCTCAACTTCTTTTACTTTTTCTTTTTTTAAATAACTTTCCCCCAGTTATATGTAAAGACAAATTTTGACATTAATTTAAAAACCATTGAGCTCCAAATTTTCTCTCTCTCTCCCCCTTACCTCCCTCATCTCCCTTGAGATGGTTAACAATGTGATAGTTTGTACAGGTTCAACCCTGCAACACATATTACTATTTTCGTCATGTTGTGGAAGATGAAAACCTAAAAGGATAAAAAAAAGCATGAGAAAAATGTAGAAAGTGAAAATAGTGTCCTTTGATCTAGATTCAGACTCCATCAGTTCTTTCTCTGGAGGTGGATAGCATTTTCCAGCATGAATCCTTTCACTCCAGATTTCTTTATGCTACTTCAGATCTATTCAACTAATTTAGGAATATAAATGAGAACTGGAGATTTTTAGCCTGAATAAAGGGAGGATTTAGGTGGTCATGGTGGGGCAATATGATAGCTGTCTTCAACTATTTGAAGGACTATCCTAGGGAAGAGGGATTATACTTGTTTTGTTTACTCTTGTAGAGTTTAACAGTCCATGGAGGGAAGTTGCAGAGAGGCAGATTTATCTTTTTTTGTTTTAATTTTTATTGATAATTTTTATTTTTATACCATCTTAATTTCCAAATATATCCCCCTCTCTTGGCTTCCTAGAGAGCTAGCTATCCTTTATAACAAAGAATAAAAAAGAAAGAAAGAAACGGTCCAACAAAACTAACCAATATATCAACCAGATCTGATGGTATATACAATATTCCATACCCATAGTCCCCACATCTACAAACAAGAAAGATGAAGTTAATTTCCTCTCCTCTCCCCTCCTCTCCCTTCCCCTCCCTTCTGCTGTTAAGGAGCTCACAACCTAAGGGATTTTAGTCTTTGCTTCGACTCAATTTGGTAATATTCCACTGGCAGTTAGCTACACTTGCCAAATTCTACACTCATATCTGTTATAAGCTTCTACCATTGCTCGGTGAAGTAGTTCTGTAGGTTTCTGACTCCTTTGTTATGTGCTCTAAGAATATCTATCAATACCCTTCTCTCTCTTTTTTTTTTTTGGTGTGAGAGTTCTAACATTTCTGTAATTGCCCAAGGGTGGTAGAGTCTCTGTTTTGTTAATACTGTGTGGGTTTTTGTTTAGGGTACTTTCCAAATCTATTATGTTCTTTTTATAATTCTGAAAATGTACATTAAAATGTGTATTAGGTAGGTGTTAATTACTCTAAATGTGGTCTTCCTATTCAGCTTTAATTTCAGGATTACAGTAAGCTTCTTAATGTATTCAGCCGAAGTCTTCACCTTAATATTTTAATTTTCTAAATTAAATTTTATTTTTTCAACTAATAAGCATTTCTTTTCTCTCCCTCTAAACTCCTCCCTCCTGTGTTCCCCCATCCCTGAAAAAGAAAAATATAAATAAAACTCTTATAACTTGTTATGGAGCAAAACAAATGACCACACTGGCCATGTCAAAAAACGTGTACTTAATTCTACATATTTAATCCATTATTTCTTTGTCAGGTAGCATGTAGTATCATTCATCATCCTGTGCCCTCTGGAATCATGTTAGGACATTACATTGATCAGAGTCTTTCAAAGGGGTTTGTTTTTATAATGTTATTGTATAAATGTTTTCCTAATTCTGCTTACTTTACTCTGCATCAGATCATGCAAGTTTACCCAGATTTCTCGGAAACAAGTCTTCATTGTTGCTTATGGCACAATATTATTCCATTTTCTTCATATATCATATTTTGGTCAGCTGTTTCCTAACTTAAAGACATTTCCTTGGTATTCAATTCTGCTTTCTTGGCATAAACCCAACCAGTTTGTTGTATGTTATGTTGTAACATTTGTTATGTTACATCATTTTTTGTAACATCTTTTTGTTATGTTGTATAGCCTCTTTTCTAAAATTGCATTTAAAGTTTTTGCAAAGAAGTTCATTAAAGGATATTGTTTAATAGTTTTCTTTCTCTGCTTTGCTTTTTCAGGCTTAGGTAACAGAACAATATTTGTATTTTTTTTTTCTTTTTGGAAGGGGGAAGGCAGGGCAATTGTGGTTAAGTGACTTGCCCAAGGTCACATGCCTAGTAAGTGTTAAGTGTCTGAGGTCGGATTTGAACTCAGGTCCTACTGACTTCAGGACGGGTGCTCTACTCACTGCGCCACCTAGCCTGTAATACAACAATATTTGTATTATAGATGGAGTTTGTTAGGATTCTTTTTCAAAGGCTGTGTAATAATGAAACAGGTTGTTCTTTGAATATTTGATAAAAATTGCTTGTAAGTCCATCTGCCTCTGGTTTTTTTACCCTTTTGGGATTTCATTTATGATTATTCAGTTATCTTCTCTGAGATTTGGTATTTAAAATTTTCTATTTCCTATTCTGCTAATTGAGAATTTTATATTTTTGTAAATATTCCCATATGCCTTTATACTTGGTATACTTTTGTAAGTATTCTCTTCATGTATTGGTTCAATGAGACATTTGGATTCAAATTCACAACCATCAATTTCTACCTTTCCTTGGTGTTAAGAACCAAGAAGAATTTTGTGAGAATTAAGAATTTTATGTTCATAAAGTCCAATGTTATCACTGGAGAACGATTCCTTGAAATGAAGAAGCTGTTGAATGAAAAACCACATAGCTTGGTGAATATTTATTGAACAGTTAATAAGATATTTTGAATCAGTTTCTTTAATCTAGAAGCCATGTGTGCTTCTACTCAGGAGAGATGATAATGGATTTAAGACCTGGAAAATTCATAATGGGTTCACACTATCTCCCCGAAAAATGCTGAATTTTTATCAATCGCTCCTTTTTTTTTTTGGAGGGGAAGGGCAGGGCAGTTGGGGTTATGTGACTTGCCCAAGGTCACACAGCTAGCAAGCGTTAAGTATCTGAGGCGGAATTTGAACTCAGGTCCTCCTGACTCCAGGGCCAGTGTTCTATTCATTTTGCCACCTAACTACCTCTATCAAGCACTCTTGACACAGGGTTCTAATCTCTTTAGGTAGCGGGCTAGGTTATCAGCTTAATTGTTGTGAATGAGGATCAGGAGAGAAAATAGACAGATAAGAAGAGTTAGCATTCATGTAGTGCTTTAAAGTTGCAAAGAACTTGATAGGAGTTATCTCATCTGATCTTCACAAATCCCCTGTGAGGTAGCTGTTGTTTTTCCATTTTACATGTGTGAGGCAGGATTCGTATGCAGGTCTTCCTGACTCCTAGTACAACACAGTATCCATTGTACTTGGCTAGCAACCCTAAGGGTCTTCCCCTCCCAGTTTGATTTTTCTTTATTAAAGAGGTCATCCCTTGATTCACTTCTTAAAGAGGCCTAATCACTCAATGGGCCTTACCTTACTTAAAGTGAGAACCTGAAAAGACCTTAACCTGAAAGGCCCAGGGTCTCCCATTGCATCCTTCATCGACTCCAGTGATCCTGATGGATATCAGGCCACTGGACCCAGATGGCTCTGGAGGAGAAAGTGAAGCTGGTGACCTTGCACAGCCCTCCTTCGCTCAAATCAAAGTCAACTGCAAGTCATGTCATCATCTCCCTGATGTCATGGTCTTCTTTGAGAATGAAGGACAAACACACAATCATTGTGTTACTCAGTTACCTAAAGGAACATTTGGAACTGTTTCTGTTAGGGAATCAAAGAATCAAAGGAAGCAGGATAGAATTAAGCTGCAGCAAGGGCCTAGCTGAGGTTGTATGCAAGAATTTGCGGTGGATAAATTCAGTTCAGTTTCATGATTTTCACTCATAACATTCAGCATCGATCCCTGGAACAAGCATGGAGAAACTGGATATTTGCTATTATCTTATGTGGCAAATGCTCATGTGTAGTGAGGCACCGTGTATTCTTAGGGCTGTTCTCCTTGAAATAACACGAGAGTGATGAGGGGTCCCCAAACCCCTCCAAACGGCATCAGGAGTATAATTTTATAGCTCAAAGGGAGTCAGAATGCACTTCTCCAGCCTCTTCTCCCCATACCTTTCTTCAAAGTTTTGATTCCCTTCTGTGATGATTAAAAAGGTTTGAGAGACATAGTTTCTGGGTAATTTAATAATTTTATTAATAAGGCCATTAATAATAACCCAATAAGGGTTATTAATAAAAGGATGGTCATTCAGCCCTGTCTTTTAGACCAAAGACCCCTAATAGTGGGGGGGTCACAGCTATTATGTGCCCGTTGAAGAGTGGGTGTTCCTGGGGGTGGCAATCAACTCAGATTGGTTATTCCAATGAGAGGTGTGGGCTACATTAAAATGAAGGTCTTGACTGCCTTTGACAGAAATAGAAAAGTTTGGAAGAGGCAAGGATTTGGAAGGAAAGATATGAATTTACTTTGGGACATGTTGGAGTTGATGTTTTTGGAGCATTTGGTTTGCCCCTGGTGAAGCTTGCTGACTCTGCCCCATCCCTTATGCATGGTAGGGCATTCATTTCCACCACTGAGGAGAGTCCTATTTCAGTGGGCTTTGGGATTGGGGTTACACCAGTGATGAGGATTTTCAGAGTGAGAACAATGGACAGTTAGGTGGAATAGAAAAATTACAGAGTGGTATCAAGTGAATGATTAAAGTGGTAGGCCAAGAGAACAGAACTGGGAATGGCCAAGAGTAAGTTAAGTGGGAATGAGAAAGTGGAAAAAGAAGGACAGGAGATTCTGGTCACAAAGCAGAATCTCAAAATTTTAGATGTCCATTTTTAAATAATGAGGGCAAAGTGGTATGGTGATTAGAGTACTGAATATGTAGTTAGGAAAACCTGAGTTGAAATTATAATTCTATGACCATAAAAACAAAACTTTATTAGACCCGCTATCCCTAAGCTATTCTATCAATTCTTGGTA
Organism: Pseudochirops corinnae; assembly: GCA_028646515.1. Taxonomy (NCBI): domain Eukaryota; kingdom Metazoa; phylum Chordata; class Mammalia; order Diprotodontia; family Pseudocheiridae; genus Pseudochirops; species Pseudochirops corinnae. The sequence goes on along the minus strand of CM053586.1, from coordinate 158,877,428 downwards.
TGGAATTAATTTCCTTCTCCCTCTGTTTTACACTAGTCTTACCAAAGCAAGTTTTAAAACTGCATAATCATGGGCATGAGAAAGTTAGGATGAAACTCTGGAAATTGGTAGGTGATGAAACAAGTATGGGTAGAGAGTGACAAGAAGATTGCATGGATTGCAAGACAGACCATTGAAAGATGGTGCTAGAGAAATTGTCTAAAAGCAGCAGGAGGAGAAAGTAATATGTTTATCCTTCCTCTTGGCCTTATGAGTCAGAAATGGAGGACTGAATGTCCACCAGTGGAAAGGACTGTAAGGGACCCAAAGTTCATTTAAGCAAGGGTTCTTAACCTGTATACTTCCTTAGGAGCTGTAGATGGATTTGGGGTCATCTGTGAATTTGGATAGAAACAAATAACGTCTTTATTTTCACTAACGTTTATTTTCCTTTATGATCTTATATATTTCATTTTATCTTTTTTAAAACATTACTCTGACAAGGGATCCATAGGATTCACCAGACTCCCAAAAGGGTTTATGCCACAAAAAAGTTATGACCCCCAATGCTAAGTGAGGTTTTGGGTAAAATTTTAATTGAAAACCTCAGGATGTAAGGGTTGGTCCATGAGACACAAAAAGCTTTCAGGGGTGATACTCTGTTGTTAGAAGCAGAAATAATTCCAATTATCTGAGAAAGGAGGAGCTACCTACAGACCATGGGGAAGTCTCTGACACACTCAGACAGGTATGAAAGAATAGCCAAGTCTTCAAAGAACTGTGTCAAGAGTGACAAAGGCAAGAGTGAAGTGAGACTGTTTATGAATGTTAAGAATAAAAAAACCATTTTTTTCCTGGCTATGTTGGAGGCATCTCAGAAAGAA
>CM053586.1:158859282-158876065 GCA_028646515.1 Pseudochirops corinnae | reverse complement strand
ATTAGCAAAGTAAATTCCTGCATTACACATTAATACACACATGTTTGTATATATATGTGTGTGTGCATATACATACACATAATATACAAAATACATGCATATATGTGTATATCTCTATATACACATATATATCTCATTCTCAGTATACAGAATACATGTATGTATATGTACATATATTCTGTATACGTATGGATAAATACATGTCTCATTCTGCTTGCTGAGTCCATCACCTTTCTGCCTGGTAGTGGGTAGCTGGTAGCATGGTTCATAGTGGTTGTTTGGAATTGTGGTTGTCATTGCATTGATTGGAGTTTTTAAGTTTTTCCTAGTTGATAGCTGATAATAGTGACAAGGCTCAACTAATCCCCTCTTGTTTTGTATCTATTTTTCTTTTTCAATGATAATGATTTTTGGAAGGATAAGCAGAAATGGTTAGCACAGAGTAGAAACGAAATATGAATGAAGAGACAGATTTTATCTAGATACTATTGTCAATAAGTTCAAGTTACCAGGTCCAGATGAATAATATCCTAGAACACCTATTTCCAAGTGTGGGGGTCCATGTGGCCGTGGGGGTTTCTGAGACCCTTTTAGGAGATCTGCAATGTCAATACTATTTTCATTATTATACTAAGATGTTTTAATTTCTAAGATGATAAACATCAATAAATATAACGCACATAAACAGAAGTCTTTCTTTTTCTTTCTTTGAAGGGGGGAAGGCAGGGTAATTGAGGTTAAGTGACTTGTCCAAGGTCACACAGCTAGTAAGTGTTAAGTGTCTGAGGCCACATTTGAACTCAGGTTCTCCTGACTCCAGGGCCGGTGTTCTATTCACTGTACCACCTAGCTGCCCCCAACGAGAGTTTTTCTTGAGGGGAATTTGTTCCTCTAAATAATTTTTAAGATTGTTAAGGGTCCCAATAGCAATAAAAATTGAAAACAGTTGTCCTAGAGCACCAAAAGAATGCTTAGGTGTGATTACGAAGCCGCTGTTGGTGATCTTTGAAAGATCTTAGAGAATAGGAGAGTTGATACAGGACTGGAGAAAAGCCAATTAATTTCTTAATTTTAAAGAAAGGGAAGAGGGTGGAGGAAAAAATTAAAGACCACCAAGCAATAGAAATACTAAGCAATTTGCCAAAGATCACACAGCCAAGCCAGTACACATCATAGGCAAGCCTGAAACCTAGGTTGTTCTGACCCAAGCCTCATCTCTACTATCCCACACTGTCTTATTTCTGCTGTAGTTAACCTGTTGAAAAGGGAAATGACCTGTTTGTGATAAAGCTAAGATGTCATTAAGTGACCTTTTTTCCTATTCAAAATGTTCAGTTACCATCTCCTTGAATAATGTGTCCTAGGATTTTGTCAATAATGGAAGTCAATCTTGGTGGTCTTTAATTTTTGTTTCCACCCTCTTCCCTTTCTTCAAAATGGACAGCACTTTTCATCATAAGTCTACAAAATTGTCTCAGATCACAATGTAACTCTTGAGTCCTGAATCTCTATTAGGACAGTTAGAAGGACTGTACATAGACAGAGGACATGGGTATAAGATGATTTTGATGTGATGATTTTAAGAAAAAATTAAGGGTTGAAAAAAAAATATCGTACTGGGAGAAGAAGAAAGGGGGAGGCCCAATAGGGTAAATTATATCTTATGAAGAGGTTCAAAAGACCTATTATAGAAGAGGGGAAGAAGGGAGGGGTGAGCACTGTTTGAATCTTACTCTCATTGGATTTGGCTCAAAGAGGGAATAACATATACACTCAGTTGGATATAGAAATTTATCTCACCCTATAGGGAAGTAGAAGGGAAAGGGGAAAGAAAACGGAAAGGTGGGACTGATAAAAGTATTTCTATTTCTATAAATTTGATTCAGTTCTCTCTTTTCAGAAACAAAGTCTTTATCAGAGAAACTCACACTAATGATTACCAAGTATGTATTCTATCCTAGTTCTCTCCTGTTTGTCCTATTCTTTGCCTCTCTCTCTCCTTTTACCCTGTCCATTCTTAAGTGTTTTGCTTCTGACTTTTACATCCCCCAATCTGCCTTTCCTTTTGTCAGCTCTGCCCCTCCTCCTCTTTCTCTTATTCTTTTCCCCTCCTACTTTCCTATATGGTAAAATAGATTTCTTCACCCAACTGAGTGTGTATATTATTCCCTCCTTAAGAGGGAATCGCCCAATTCTGATAAGAGTAAGGTTCAAGTGCTCTCCTCCTTGCTTCCCTCATTTCTCCTTCCACTGTAAAATCTGTTTCAGGTCTCTTTTGTGTCAGATAATTTTTCCCATTCTACTTCTCCCTTTTTCCTTTCTCCCAGTGCATTCTTCTCTCTCTTCCCTGAATTTTATTTTTTTAGATAAAACCATCACATTCAACTCATACCTCTGCTTTTTCTCTACTCATACCCCTTCTAACCACCCTAATAATGAGAAAATTTTTTGGAGTTATAAATATCAGGAATATGAACTGTTTAACTTTATTGAATCACTTATGATTTCTCTTTCCTATTTACCTTTTTTATGTTTCTTTTGTGTCTTGTATTTGAATGTCAACATTTTTATTCAGGTCTGATCTTTTGATCAGGAATGCTTGAAAGTTCTCTATTTCATCCCCCCAAACTCCTCCCCACCCTCTGGTCCCTGAAGGATTATACTCAGTTTTTCTGGTCAGGTGATTCTTGGTAGTAATCCTAGAACTTTTGCCCTCTGGAACATCATATTCCAAGCCCTCTGATCCTTTGAGGTAGAAGCTGCTAAATCTTGTGTTATTCTGACTGTGGATCCGTGATATTTGAATTGTTTCTTTTTGTCTGCATGCAGAATTTTCTCCTTGACCTGGGAGCTCTGGAATTTGGGTATAATATTCCTGGGAGTTTTCATTTTTGGATCTCTTTCAGGAGGTGATTAGTAGATTCTTTCAATTTCTATTTTATTCTCTGGTTGTAGAATATCAGGGCAGTTTTCCTTGATAATTTCTTCAAAGATGATGTTTAGGCTCTTTTTTTTATCACGACTTTCAAGTCATTCTGTATGCTATATGTGCTGTAACACACTGTTGACTTGTAGTCCCACTGAGAGCTAAATTGTTCATTAGCTATAACTGCTTGACTTTGGGAAGATTATTTTTGAGTAATTTTGTTTTTGAGGAGAGGCAGCATGGTACAATGAAAACAGCTCCAACTTTAGAGTCAGATAGACTTAGATTCAAATCCTGTCCCTTTAATCTAGTATGTATGTGACCTATGGAAAGTCACTTACTTTCTCTCGACCTCAGTGTCCTCATCTGTAAAATGAGTGGGTTGCACTAGATGTCCATCTAGTTCCAACTAGTTTATTTAAAAAAAAATATTTACTTAGTATTTTATTTTTCTCCAATTACATTTTAAAACAATTTTTAACATTTGTTTTTATAATTTTGAGTTTCAAATTCTCTCCTTCTCTCCCTCCCCATGCCCTCATTGAGAAGGCAAGCAATTTGATATAGGTTAAACATGTGTAGTCATGTAAAACATATTTCCATATTAGTCATATTGTAAAAGAAAATATAGACCAAAAAAACCCCGAAGAAAAATAAAGTAAAAAAATATGCTTTGATTTGTATTCAGACTCCATCAGTTTTTTCTCAGGGGATGGATAGCATTTTTCATCATAAATCCTTCAGAGTTTTCTTGGATCATTGTATTTTCTTTTTGGAGGGGGGAAATCAGGGCAATTAGGGTTAAGTGACTTGCCCATGGTCACATGGCTGGTGAGTGTTAAGTGTCTGAAGTTGGGGTCATTGTATTACTGAGAATAGCTAAAACATTTACAGCTGATCATCTTACAATATTGCTGTTACTGTGTACGACATTAGGAGAGTACTTTGTTAAAAATTAAAGTGATATATAAGTGTCAGTTGATATTCTATGGTTTGGTTTTGGTGACTACTGTTTTGTTAGCACAAACCCAATTTTATAGAATTCCAAGGCACAAACTAGGAAGCTCCTTTAGAGAAAATTATCTGTCTGCCCAGGGACACAGCCTGTTTTTTGCTTTCCACTAGATAGTTAAAGACTGACTTTCAAACTGCATATTGCTGTTTCTAAGGGAGGAGTTGGGGGGCAGTTAGGGGAAAGGGGATTCCATTTGTGACCCAGCAAGGCAAAGAGGAAAGGCTGGCCATCAACATTCTCTAGAGAGATGGTACCCAAGGTCCCCCTCCTGATCATTGAGGGTTTCTGGGAAAGATGCTTTTGTGACAGAAAGTGACATCTTCATATTTTTTTTTTTTATGGATGGTCATCAACAGTGACTGGCTTTGGAAGAGTTTTAGCTTGTCTTCATCATGCTGGGTGACCCAGGGGCAGCAGCGAAATGCAAGTCAGAAGTCAAAGGGAAATTGTTACTTGAGTCAGCAATAGATCATGGAATTGTACATGGTGAAGCTTATGGTAAGCCAGAAGAGGGCCAGGGAGACCTGCTGGATAAATTTGTGGCAATATATGTCCAGATGGAAGGTACCCAGAATGAAGTAGAGGTGATCAGGCAGACATCAGATGGGAAAAATCACCACCATGGTCTTCAGAGACCTCTTTTTTTGCTGCAATGTGTCTTCATTTCTGTTGGACCCTGACCAACTGATTTCTAAGGGATGACCTGTATCCAGAGAGTGATGCCCATGATGCTGTAGGGACAAACATCACCACCGGTGACAAGAAGTCAAGGCTATCGTGGTGAGATGGTACCTGAGCCTCAACTTCTCCATCGTCATTGATTCCTTATTCTTCTGGGTGAGTGACCCTGGCATTAATCCCTCACATCCTCCCTCACTGAAGGAGAGAGTGAGGAGCGTGGCCTAGCAGAGAGCAGGCTCATTCACCTGGGGAAAACTTAGCTCTAATTTTTTATCCTATTTCCATCTTGATTACATTTTATTTTATTTTATTTGGCCCAGTATTCTTGTTTGTCAAGAACTTTTTGAGTCCTAACGCTGTCATCAACAAAGAATAAATGTAAAGTTCTTCATCTCAGTTCATAATATTAACTCTTGAAATGTAGGATAGGAAAGCCATGGTTAGACAACAGAACATCTTCTGTGAAAAAGATCTAAGTTTTGGTGGCTGTAAGCTGCATATGCATCAATAGATATGACAGCCAAAAAAGCTAATTGTAGGTTATGTTGATGGGTAGTTAGGTGGTGCAGTGGATAGAGTGCCTGACCTGAAGTGAGGAAGACTCTTCTCCCTGAGATCAAGTGTGACCTCAGACTCTTGCTAGCTGTGTGACCCTGGGCAAGTCACTCAACCCCTATGGATTCCTCCTTAGAATAATATTTGCAAATGCTGTATCAGTACCCCCAGCCCACACTCTGTACCTTGAGTCTGTAGCATATGTTAAAGAAGGGATTCTGGGGGAGTTATGGATTTGACTAGGTCCTTTACTAGCTCTTCTCAGATTCTGTGATTGTATGTAGTTTTGTTGAGATGAATAAAGCAAGGGTTCCAAAAGGCACAGTGAGGTGGTATGGTAAAAGAAGAAATATGGCAAAACACTGGGACCTAGGCCAATCGGACTGGATGAATAGGATTTGGGAATCAGTAGGACTGGAGAAAGGTTGCTGGGAGATGCTCCATTTATAAGGGACTTACTGAATAAATTGGTAGCAGGCATTGAATTAGGATGGGATTGTTGATACTTTGATACTCTAGAGGGCTCCTTTAGCATAGACTCTACTCCAATTAGGTCGGTCCACTAATTACTCATCCTTTCCCTCTCCCTTTAGCTGCTCCCCTCAAAGCATGTTCAAACCTTTCTTCATGCCTTTGGCCACCCTGCTCTCCCCAACATAATGTCCTCTTCTCTTTTCATTTACGGATAGTCTACTGAGTAAGCCTTCAAAGCCCATTTTGGTTGGAACATAGAATACATGAAGTTGTGGAATAGGAAATAAATCTTGAGAGTCAAATTAAGGAAGACTTTAAATTCATAAATAGGATTTTTTTAAAAATTGGAGTAGCTTGTTATAAGGCATGAGGATGGACCATATTATCTCTATCCCAGTTCTATGTTTTTACCATCATTAGGCTAATCTTCATCATCATTTTTACTCTTGTCTTCATTCACATCAGTGCCATTATCATTGGCATCATCAACCAAATGGCACTGCACTAAATCTTTTCTTTTTTTTCTCCTTCCAGGAATACATAAAAGCAAACCAGCCCAGGCACTTAAAATGTGAATCTTAAGTCATTGCTTTGATGCATCTAGAAGCCTTATGTTTCTCACCAATGGACATATATGGCTCTTCCCTCTATAGCTATGAGTCACGCCATGCTCCTAGGCTAGGAGAAATTGTTTTGTCAGCTTTGTCCTACATTGAACGAACACCTGGTGAGAGCTGGTGCTTGAGAGTGTGAGGAAGGGTGGAGAGAGAAAGCCACATCTTAGACCTAAGTTTGTGCATGTCATCTCCCTGGTGGTTAGCAATAACCTCACTGCTTTGCTTCTTTTGTGGTAGAGACTGGGCTTTGGTTCCTTGATTCGAAAGATGCTCTTGTAATGAGAAAACATAGAGAAAAACCACTGCTCAGTAATACCAGGGGCTGAACTTCCCTTATCTCTCTTCTGTCTTTCCAGAGGAGATATGTCAGGCAAATGCTGATGTTGATAACTGACGTTTTTTGCTTCAAAATTTGCAAAGCATTTTACACATATTATCTCATTTAAGCCTTACATCAACTCTTTGAGGTAAGTTACAATTCCCATTTTACAGAAGAAACTGAGGCTCAGAGAGATGAAAAGATGTGTCCATAGTCTAATAAGAAGGAGAGGCAGGATTTGAATCCAAGTCTTTGACTCTGACACTCTATTCTCTGATTTGTAATCTCAGGACTTCCCAGCACTTAATATCTTTTTACAAATATTGAATCCGTAAGTTAAACAAGTAGACACCTACTATGTGCCTAGGACTGTCCTAGATAGGATCAGCCCTGTTTTGCAGATGGATAAATGGAATCACAGAGGAGGACAGATGATAATGGTGGAATATAGACAACTGGTTAGATTAGCCAAGTTGATGAATGAGAAATGGGATCAAACTATGGAGTCTGATTTCACTGACTTGATGATTTGACCTCTGATATCACTTATGTAGGGAGTTCACAGTGAGGAGCTCCCTCTATCAAAACCGATAGCCACCTGTTCTGCAACTTGTGGTCTGAGGGAGTTGCCTGAAGGTTCTGAGAGGTTAGATTAAGTGACCCGTCCAGGATCACACAGACCATATGTGTTCTCCATCTCTGATTTCATTAGGGATATTAAATTAGGTGGATCATAACTGATTTGAAATTTTTTTGTCCTTTAATGATCCATTTAACTGGTCAACATCATGTAGGAGGAGGGAACAAGTATTTCTTGAGGGCTTCCTATGTGCTAAGTACCATGCTAAATGCTTTACTAATTTTATCTCATCATATCACATCTATGTCATCATATAGGGCTGTAAAATCATGATTTACATGTAGAAGAGACCTTAGAAACCATTGGGTCCAACTTCTTCATTTTATAGATGAGGAAACTGAGGCATGGGGGGGAATTAAATGACTTGCCAAGGACTACACAGTAATTGTCTAAACAGAATTTGAATTCAGATCTTCCTCACTCCAAGTTCAGTGGTTTATCCATTATGCCATATTTTTCCCTGTTTGGAATTCTCCCCTCCCTTAGTCTTCAAGGTTCAACCTCAAATCTGCCTCTACAAATGAAGCTTTTCTTGACTCCCCCAGTCTGCAGTTCTTTCCCCTACTCTCTCTGAGCTCCTTTTAGTACTCATTGTCTATACTGCTCACTTGATGCAAAGTACACTAGACAGGCTACGGAGAAGGAACAAGGAGAGTTGAGATTAAGACTTAACTCTCCTGAGTCACTAGGTAAATGACTTTGATTCCCCAGGCCTTAGTTTCCTAGATGATCTCTCAGATGCCTTCTAAATCTACCATAACTTATCTATCTATTCATCCATCTCTACCTATAGTTATTACTATATATAAAGCAACAATTTGGTAGGTCACAAAGTGTAGGAGTCAGAGGATCTGGGTTCAAATTCTAGATCTCCTACTTTTTTATCTACGAGTTCTGAAGAGTCCTTTATCTCTGGTCCTCAGTTTCTTTATTAATAAGATGAAAGGACTGGAACTGATTCTGTGTAAGGTCTCTTTTAGTTCTTCATTCTAGGATCTATCTTTGTATTCTAATTATCTTTTTATTTGTATGTGTTCTATTTCCCTATCTACACTGTCAGCTTTTGATGACAGGAATTGTTCCTTTTACATCTATGTATTTCTCAATAACACCTAGCACAGGGTCTGCTCCATGGTCAAAGCTTAATAAATATTACTTGGATGAGTGAATGAATCCATGGATATCGAGTTAATTAATCCTTGTGGGATCTGCTTCGTGATGTTGTACTTAACTATCTTTTAAAACATTTTAGAAAAAAAAGCAGGTCAATTATATTTGGCCGGTTGGGTGGTTGTACACAGCAACAGCCTTAATTGAAATTATCTAAAATATCAGCAACAAAACAGGACTTTCCATTTTGAAAAGCTAGCAGCTACTTGACACTTTCCAAACTCTCCTCAAACATTTGTGCCTAGAGATATCCCTCACCACATAGCATAGTGTAACTGTGACAGTTATCACAATGTTTCCACTGTTACCTCTTTTTGAGGCTCAGGTGGCCCAAAGATATGTATTTCCATGGGATTTAGAATTACCTTTCTGTCATCAGGCAGTTTGTGGGTGGCATGAGATTTGGTATGTAGGAGTGGGAAAGAATGATTTGAGAAGCTCAGAGGATGCTTCTCAGAAAATCGGTCACTAACCAGTGAATGTTCCTCTGCTGCAGAAAAACTAGGCTCTTCTATTGACTCATCTTTGGACCTTGAAGGAAGAGGAGCTTACATGGAAGCCCCCTTTTGTACTGCTGGTTTCTGTTTGAACCCATGTAACTAACCTCGGGATTCTGCAGATCTTAATTCTCCAAATGAGAGCCTCAGATACTGCCTATTTTACTAGGCTTACATCTTTTCTCTCTTGAGTTCCTTCCAGATCAGATATCCTATGATTCTGAATTAGCTAGAACTGTTGATTTGATATACCTTTTGTTAGAAATAGATGTCCCCCAAGACATGTGGTCCTTGGAAAAAAAGTGTGTTAGTGATAAGACTATTTTATTAAATTTCTTTAATTAATGCTATTTATTAACACAATTAGCCTTTCCCAGTACTCCTCTCCCAACATTAGAACCCTTTCTTATAACAAATGAAAACAGTTAAGCAAAACAAATCAATACAACAACTAAGTCTGACATAATATTCAATAATCTGTACCTGTTGTCCCGCCCCCCTTCTCTCCCAAGAGGACGGAAGAGTGTTTCATGATAAAATTTAGTTAGGCTTTTAAAATATGAAAGTAAATCATTTCAGGAATTTATCATTCACATGTTAACATTGTGGGAAAGAAAATTTTCTTTATCAAAGTGTGTAGTGGAATTACGAGGGATGGAGGGAGGAGAGGAAAGGCAGAAATCCAGTGATATCATTCAAAATGGAAGTAGAGCAGTCAACCACCAGCGAAAACACTGACCAACAATGATAGAAGAACAGATTGTGAAACTTGATTCCCAAAGTCCAATGATATGGCACTCTCTCCTCATTGGTGGAGATCAATGCCCTCCACCTGCAAGAGGGTCAGGGCAGAGTTGGTGAGATTGAGAGAGAAGAGAGCTCTAGCCTCTTCAATTTCTTTGGCCTCTTTAGTCTCTTCAGACTTCAAAAATTGCTGGCTTCTAGATTCAAGAGAGAAGATGGATTGTGGCAACCCTATTTCAGGTTGCTGAAGGGAAAAATTAGACTCTGGAAGGAAGCTGAAATGAGAGGAGCTAGCCATCTCTATCACATCCCTATATTTGGCTTGCCACTCTAGAGATTTTTGGGGAATTTTCCCATGGAGGAGATCTGGGACTCTCTTGATTGAGTTGAGTTACCTCACTCTCAGTGAGACAGCTCCTTCTCTCTGTACCCTGTATATATTCTCCTATGTATACTTTCTCTTATCTCTGTTAAGCTACTAAGAGAGAGAGAGAGAGAGCGAGAGAGAGAGAGCAAAAAAGGCTTTTGAATTAAGAAAATTAATGTGAAAGGACCCCAGAGGAAAAATCTTTGTATCAAGCAAAGAAATACAATACAATATAATACAAAAAATTTTGTAACAAGAAAGAAATAACAGAAATAACAGATATGCTATATCTCTGTTATGCTATAAATTGGTTTCTTTGCTTTGTACTTTGTGTGTTCATTGTGGAACTGGTATTTGGTGGGAAGGATGTCAAGTATTGGATATACAGTTTGGGGGTCCTACTTCCCCAATAAGAATAAGAATCGGATATTTAGTTTGAACCTGAAAACCATCTCCCTTACACTAATAATATTTATTAGAACAGAGAGATGTAATTTCGGGCTGGTACCCTGTCTCTCAAGGAGAGCAGAGTGGCCAAACTTCTGGCCTCAACTGCCTGCTTCCCCTCCTGGCAGGAATTAAAGTCTCCCTTGGAGAAGAATTGGGAGGGAAGAGGCTAGAGATGTTGATTCTGCCTCTTTTTGAGTCACAGCAATACATCCACATTACATGTGGGGGATCTCTCTCATTACATAGCTAAATTCTCTATATATACCCAAAAGGGTAAAGAGAGAAAATTACCTTTGAATACTGGGAAGTGCCCAAGGAAGGCTGGAAAATATGGAGTGGGCATTAAGCAGCCCATGGGCATTTTACTCCAGGGGGGAAGGAGAGGTGGGATATAAAAGGGGCAGAGGAATACTGAAAGGGAAGATGGGAAGGACAACTTTGTGGAATTCACAATTTGGGCCTGGATAGATCTGCAATAAGCCTACAAAGCTTTCTCCTGGTGTCTTTGAGGATTTTTAAAAAAAATATCCACACCAGACAAAGAGAATATTCTAAGAATATCCTATACAATACCAGGTCTTATCAAGTTTGATGTGGTAGAAGCCTGAATTCTGATCCCTGTTTTTAAGTTAGATAAGGAGGGGCTGAGGAGCTATAAAAAATTTAACAAGAATGTTAGATATATGTAAAAAAATTCACCATAGTAAATTTTCAGTTATGAGATTGTTGTAACCCCCCATTTTGTGAACATCCCCCATCTCTCCCCATCATAAGAAACCTGCCTAGGACACTTGCCCAAAACCCAACAAAGCCCACGTAGGCCACAAACCTGGCAAGTAAACCTGCTCAAACCTGCCACCTGGAATCCATAGTTCCCCACCCCCTTGCCTTTTTGGTTAGCTCTCAGAATAGACTTGGGAATTTTCCAGTTGGGCAACAAACTGATTGCTGGGCAACAAGTCATTAGGCAATGAACTGATTGCTACCTTTTGCCTTCTGTATTTTCCCCCCGCTTGCGCGGCAACTGACTAAGTTGTGGTTACCTCCTGGTAATAGTTATGTTGTGACTTTTGTCTATATAAGCCCTGAGGAAATGCATCTCAGGGCTGCTTGATTTGTGTGGTGCTTTTCCCTTGCAGTAGCAGGATTATTAAACTCCACTTAAAAAGATTAATGGTCTCACTCATTGTCATTTCTCCTTACAACAAGATTTCATCTGCTATGAATGGGGTCTTCACTTTCCAGGAAACACCACTTCAAGAAATAAGCTAACAGCGGGACTTTGGGCAAATCACTTGACCCCAATTGCCTTGTATTTCCCCCTTCAAAAAAAGAGCAAAAAAATAAAGAAAAGAAAAGAAATAAGCTAACAGAACTATTGTTATCAGTACTAACAAGAGGAAGACTAGGTGAATAGACACATCTCTCCCTTTTATATGGAGAAGAGTAGGGGTGTGGGGTATGTTCAGGAAAGATTATTATCTCTGGTGCAAAGGTTACCGAACCCTTTTCAGGGCTCCTTTCTACCATTGGTGTCCACTGGTTCTACCTAACTCTCACCTTTGGCTCCAAGAAGTTGTAAGATGTACAACATCCACACTCAGGTAAACCATTTAGGCAAATAGGCTAAACCAGGTTGAGGGTAACCAAGGGGTCTCAAACCTGTCAGTGAATTAAGCATCTGAAGATTTCCTCTGGTGGAATGGGCAGATGAGAGCAATTTGTTCCAATGTCCATGAAGCTAACTGAAACAGATACTGTGGAGTGCTGAGCTTGGTTAGACATCAAAGGCACCAATGCCATCCACTGCATCTTGAGCCATCACCAGTCATCCTGACTCTGTCCTGCCCCTGAACTGTGATGACTGGAGGAGAGTATGAGGCTGGTGACTTTGTGTAACACTGCCTCACTTAAATCCAATTTATGCCTGAATCAAAAAAAGAAAAAAGGGAGAAAGAAAAAGTGAGGAAATTGAAAGATTTTTGATTTAATAAAATTAACAAAATTAATTAACAAAAGATATGGGGAGAAAATTGGAGGAAAAAAAATCTTTGTATCAAATGTCTCTGATAAGGATCTGATAGCCAAGATAAATAAACAATTAACAGAAATAAGTGAGAACAAAAATCATTCCCCAATAGTAAGAGGTCAAAGGATTTGAACTATTCTCAAAAAGAATCATAAACTATTAAAAACCATATAAAAATGCTCCAAATTACTAGTAATAAGTATTGAGGGAGGGGAGACTTGCCAATGAGTCCAGTCCTTATGAACACTATAGTATACTTTGCTGATCTAATTCCCACATGGACTTCAGAGTATATATATCTATTCTTTCTGGTCTGTATGCCATATGAAGAAGAGGAGCCTTTATATTGGCTGCTGAGTCAGAATTGAGAATGCTTACAAAAGTCATTAACCAGTCAAAGTGTTTTCTCTTTTCACTCTGGTTGCAACCGAGGGAAGACTTGCTGTAAGCCTCTGAGTGGGGAGTAAAGCCTCAGGTCTTAATCTTCCCACCTGGGCTCACACATGGCCATGAATGTGGGCCTCTGTTCTTTGCCTTTTGCATTTATTCTTTTCTGCTCTTCCATAAAGGAGTTTTGGACTAGGCTGTGACATTGTGACCTTCAAGAGATCAGGAGAACCAGTAACCAGAGGCCCAGGACCTGGAGTCTATGACAAATTTTGTGAATATCCAACTCAGCTGTGAGACCTTGAACAACCTTTGGGACCTAGCCCATCCTTGAATCAAACCCAGATGCTGAGATAATATTTTCTTGAACAACTTCATCCATCAATCAAGAAGCATTTGGAAGTGAACTTAATGGGATGAATGCATGTATCAATGACTTTAAATTTGAACCCACTTTCTCCCAGGACTGAGGTGGTGGAGGGGAGTGTGTCTCAGTTCAGGGGAATGGTTTATACTTCTCTTTTTGCTATATCTTTTCAATAAATATCCTTTGTAAAAGGGATTGATGTTAATTGGCTAAATGAAAATGGCGGTGTTAATTATCAGCAGTTAACACTGAGGAGAACACACTTGGAATGGGGGTTGTGGCCAGGAGCATTAGAAAAAGACCCCCTAATCCCTCAGGGGTACCCCTAGGATGTGAGGAGAGGGGGGAATGTAGTCTTGTTCAGGGACCTAACTTGTCTATAAGTTGGGATAAGGATTCTCAGAACTTACAAGGATTCCATAAAAGAAAAACAAATTGAAACAATCCTGAGGCTTTGCCTAATTCATTGCCAGTCACTTGCATCCAGGGATGTTGGATTCCTTACAGTGGCACGAACAAGTGATCTATCTCTCTGCTCCAGGCATTTTCTCTGGCTGTTCCCTGTGCCTGGAATATTTTCCCTCCTTGTCTTTGCTGCCTGGCTTTTCTGGCTTCCTTTGAGTCTCAACTAAAACCTTGCCTTCTATAGGAACTTTTCCCTAACACTCCTTAATTCCAATGTCTTTCCTCTCTTATTTCTTATTTATTTTATATGTGACATGTTTGCACATTTTTTTTTTTTGCTTGATGTCTCCCCCATTAGATTGGGAGCTCCTTGAGGGCAGGGATGGTCTTTTACCTCTTTGTTTTTTATCCCTACCACTTAGCTTAGTGTCTGGCACACAGTTGGCGTTTAATAAATGATTATTGACTTTTAGAAAATTGACAACTATGATGAAAGCCAGGAATAATCACTGTTGGAGTGATTGTGAAAAGAAAGGCAAACTATCACATTTACTGTTGGTGGAGCTGTGATTTGTTCTAACCATTCTGAAAAACAATTTGGATTTATGCAAAGTGATTGAAATGTTCATGTTGTTTGACCCAGATATTTCATTGCTGGGCATATACTAGGAGGAAGTCAATGGCAAAAATAAAGGCCCCATATGCACTCAAATCTTTATAGCAATACTTTTTGGGTAGCAAAGAAATAGAAACAAAGTAGATGCCAATTGATTGGGGAATGGCTAAACGAATTGAAGTACACTAATACAATATGGAGCATTATTATGTTGTAAGAACTGATGATCACAGAGGAGCATGTAATGCCTTACATGATACAAACTAATAATTGACAACCCAGAGGTGGAGAACCTGCAGCCTCGAGGCCACAGGTGACCCTCTAGGTCAGCGGTTCTGAACCTGTGGGTCGCAACCCCTTTGGCGATCGAACGACACTTTCACAGGGTCGCTTAAGACCATTGGAAAACACTTATTTCTGATGGTCTTAGAAACCGAGACACTGCTCCTCTATCCATCTCCAGGTGGGTCCGCCCACATTTAGGTACGCCCACATACAAGTATTAAAGGGTGGCGGTATTAGGAAGGTTGAGAACCACTGCTCTAGGTCCTCAAGTACAGCCCTTTGACTGAGTCCAAGTTTTATAGAACTAATCCTTTTATGAATGGGATTTGTTCTGTGAAGTTTGGATTCAGCCAAAGGGCCTTGAGGTTGCAGGTTCCCTATCCCCGACTTAACTATGCCTAATGTATTACTACAAAACATATATTTATTTTAAACTATCTGTAAATGATAATCGCTGATAGAGATATCAATCTATTAATTCTTTCATGATAAAACCTAGGGTCCCCATCTCAGAATAAAGCTTTTAAATATGTAAAATAAAATACAGAGTTTTACAAGAGAAACAAATTATTTTGAGATATAATTAAATCCCCTCTCCCCCAACAATTTGACAGATACCAGGTTAAAGACTCTTGCATGAAGCTGGAAAGGCTTTGAATATGGTCCCGTGACAAAGTATTTGAATGTCTTCTGTCCAAATATGAGTTTAGCTAAGTCTGGGGAGGCTTAATACCTTTACTACTGTCTGATGAATTATTTGCCATGAAAACCCACGAAAGAAGGAAGGGAAGGAGGAAACAAGCATTTATTAAGGGCCTACTTTGTACTAGATATTATGCTAAGAACTTTACAAATGTAATCACATTTGATTCTCACAACAATTTTATGAGGTGGGTGCTGTTGTTATACCCGTTTTACAGGTGGGAAAACAGGAAACAGAAGTTAACTGACTTGCTCAGGGTCACATAGCTAGTAGGTGTCAGAGGCTGGATCTGAACTCAGGTCTTCCTGACTCTAGATCCAGTCATCTATCTACTGTGTCATCTAGCTGCCTCTGAAAACATAGGTATTTATAGGTATATATACACATGGACACATATATACATGCATATAATATATATCCATGCATGTATATATGTAAATATACGACACGTACATTTATAAACACACATGTATATTTTACATTCTATATGTTTTCTTCTTTCTTCCTTCCCCTCCTTTCTTTCTTTCCCCTTCTCTCTCTCTTTCTCTCTCTCTCCTTCCCTCCTTCCCTCCCTCCCTCCCTCCATTCCTTCCTCCATCCCTTCCTTCCTTCGTTCCTTCGTTCCTTCGTTCCTTCTTTCCTTCCTTTCTTCTTTCCTCTATGGTTCTCTGGTAACTTTAAGGGTCGTTTGGAGTATCTAGGCTCTCCACACATGAGTCTAGCACCAACTAATGGTGTTCCTTCAATTGTTGGGGGTCCCCTGCCCCCAGTTTCATTTTACTATCAACTAAACTAACTAAAGATTAGCTTTTATAAATAATATTTACTTCAAAATATATAATAACAAATATATGAATAGTGTAGTTCAGTTCCTGTAGAGCAGAGTCCCATTTCCATGTCCCAAATCCCCCTATAGTTCAAGTCCCGGGCACTCTGACTTTTCAGGGCTTCCCTGACAGATGGGCTAGTCACAATATCCTGCCTACAATTCTGACTCCAAGGTTATCATCACTGAAACTCTTGGGCCCTGTAGAGATCACCATTGGCACCTGAAAATGAGAAGGACAGATGGCACAGAACAGAAATAAACTCCCCCAGGTCCATTCATTCCTCAAAGGTAGAGTAAAAGGGAGAAGGGAAGATATCCCTACCCTCCTAGCTCGGCACTGTGGGTGAACTGTAATCTTCACTTTATGGATGCAACAGCAAAGAGTGAGATTATCTCAGTCTGGTTGGGTTTTGCCAACTTGTTCTGCCTGTATTCCCAATAAAAAGACACAATTACCACCCATTTGGCAGAGGAATTCAGGGAAACAGGATGCTTCCATGTTAGGTGATATGCGCATTTGCAGGCAAGCCCTTTTATATGACTATCTACCTACCTATCTGTATGTTTGTCCCTCCCTCTGTGGCTGTCTGTGGCTGTCTGTCTATCTATCTCTCTACCTTTGTATCTACCCATCTATCCATCATCCATCATCTATCTATCTATCTATCTATCTATCTATCTATCTATCTATCTATTATCTATCTATC
>CM053586.1:158840214-158858782 GCA_028646515.1 Pseudochirops corinnae | reverse complement strand
TATGTATGTATATGTATGTATGTGTATATGTGTGTATGTATGTATATGCATATATATCCATATCCACATCCGCATCCATATCTCTATCTCATTTTCTATATTATCTCTGCCTCTGCAAGACTCTCCTCCATGCTTAGAACCCCTAATGTCCTTTAAGGTGTAGCTCTCGTGCCATTTCTCAAGGAAAGCCCTACCCACTCTCATTGTTAATGCTCTGTACTCATTGTAACTTCCCCACCCTCAATAGAATGGAAGCTCCTTGAGGACAGAGACTCCCCCCCCCTTCTTTTTTTGGTTTGTGTCTTTAGCACTTAGCAAAGTGCCTTGTACATAATAGTTGTATAATAAAAGCTTATTGAAAATGATTAGATAGGGAAGAATATAGCAAGTGGAATAGAGTTTAAGTAATTAAAAAAAATGGAAACAGGTGAACCTTTTCTTACAAACTTTTATTCATCATCTTTTATTCATAATTACAAGGAGGTGAATTAAACATAGAATTAGACTTGGTATCTATCTTATGAAAATAACATCAATATCTGGTAAACTTAATAAATATAAAACTAGATTTGGTCAACATTTTCAGTCCAATAGAGAACAATGGTTTGTCCTTAGAAGCTGTGATAGACAAAAAGTTCACCATTCTGATCTTAAAGGGAAGATGAATTCACTCTACTCTCTAGTTCTTGGGATCATTTGATCACAGGATGCTAGAATCAGACTGGCAGCTGGAAGTGACTTCATAAGTCAACTAGTCCAGTCCCAGATTTAGAACGAGAAAATAGACTTCCCTTAGTGAATCTAAGAACCAGATTGTTTCATTTCTCTCTGTAAACTAAGGCAATATAAATAGATCCATAAATAATTCATATAAATATAGGTTTTACCTTTTTAAATAATAAACAAAATCATACACCTACTCACTGATTTTTAGGGCAAGATGTTAAAAAAAATACTGAGAGCTCTCAGCAAATTGAGATTTCAGTTCTCAATGGTCTAAGGATATATAACCAACTTTTAAAAAATTCAAAAAATCAAATTAAAAGCCAACATGGGTCCATAGAGATAGTTGGTCCTCATGCCTGAACAAAAGTTTGAAGCCAGATCAGATTGAACGTCCTTTAGATTCTAGATAGAATTTAGTTTTGCTCCCTGAGGATCTGTGTGTGGCTAAAGGGAGGTATCTGCTGTTGGAAGCCAAGTTTGATGACTTCTCGGTGCCGCTGAGGCATCCCCCTATGAGTTGACCCTCAGCTTTCAGGACACTGTGCGTGGGGTGACACAGGTGCAGCCCACAGTCACCAGTATCTTCTCCAGTCGGAAGGAAGTGGAGCAGTTTGAGAACTCTCTGCGGAGGACCAAAATCTCCTGCTGGATTTCTACAGAGTTCATGTAGTGGTCCACTTTCCCCTCAGCGTTGATGCAGCCTTCGTGACGGCACCTAGCCTCCCAGATTGTGCGGGGTAGTCTGTTGTTATCGACATTAGGACTGGAGGAGAAAACAAAGAGAGATGTGATTTCTTGAGGGTAGCATAAAAACGACCAGAATGGGAACACAAAAGAAGAAGACTTTTTAAGGGGGATAAATTCCAGACACTGGAAGTTTCTAATCATTTTTAGGAAACATCATTTAGGTATTACTTTAATTTATTTTTTATTTTTTGCTTTTTGGAGAGGGGAAGGCATGGCAGTTGGGGTTAAATGACTTGCTCAAGGTCACACAGCTAGCAAGTGTTAAATGTCTGAGGCTAGATTTGAGCTCAGGTTCTCCTGACTCCAGGGTCAGTGCTTTATTCACTGCACCACCTAGCTGCCCCTTAGGTATTATTTTAAAAGGGTCTTAATGAGTCTCTGCATGATGAAGAATGCTATCCCTTTTCTCTGCTTCTATTCCATAGTGACCAAGGAAGATGAAATGCACCTAAGCCACAGTAGCAGGGATTTAGATTACAGACAAGTCTCAACTCTTAGAGGAGAGTGATAGATGTGGTATAAGACCAAGGACCACTCTCAGCTGGGGATTGTGGTGGTGGTGTCTTACTTACAATACATCCCAAGGAGAGGTGGAGCGGCTCTTGTAATCGGGGGATATCTTTGAGCCTTGGTTTCGGTTAGTGATATTCAGGCTGACCATCACGCTCTGAGAAGAGTCATTCCCTTCAGCTTTGGGGCAGCCTGACCTCTTTGGCATTGAGACTCCTGTCTTCATCATGACCACCAGAACCAGCAACAGCAGCAGTGACTTGGACTGGAGGAGAGAAAGGGAGGAAAGTGTGAGAAAGAGGAGATAAACAAATGATCTGGATGACTAGGATACCCACGATCCTAAGGATCATAGGGATGTTCAGTGCTATGGGAAGAGTTGCAAAAGCTTTTCAGGTAAGTGAGGAAAAACAAAACAAAACAAGAAACAAATCCACCAAACAATTTAAGGGACCACAGACTTTCCTTCCTTATTTTCTGTTCTCCTAGTGATGATGACAAAGGTGTCTGTTGGTGGCCTAAAGAATAGCACAATGGCAGTCTATTTTGTGATTTTAACTGAAATTCTTATTTGCTTCACAGAATGTTTTCTTACTTCAGTTACTGAGTTGGGAGGGGTGGTATCTGTGTTATTTTGAATGGCTGAGGTATATTATCAAATGTATAATAGAGTTATAGCTCCTGGCTTCATTTTTCTAGAGGAAAGCAAAGGCCTAGGGAGATGAAATCAAAGTAAGTCAGTGTAGAAGAGCCCTGGCTCTGGAGTTAGAGAAAGGTTCAAATCTTATCTCAGATGCTTACTACCTTTATGGCTTTGGGCAGTCACTTAACTTTCCTGAGTCTGTTTCTTCATCTGTAAAATTAGGGTGTTGGGATAAATGGCATGTAGAATCCCATTCAGATCTATGTCTGTGATCCATTCATCCAACAGTAAGCTGAGGCTATACCTACATTACTTTTCATTAAACCTACTGAAAAGGGAAAATGTTGGTTAAGCTACAGGTCATTTTGACATGGCAATACTGAATAATTGGTTTAACTGAATTAATTGGACTAGCTGGCTATTGAGGTGTTACAAAGACCACCATGAGGTTCAGACTCTATCTATAACAGTAAAACCCCGAAAGATCAGCACAATTGTTAACCTGATAGTCTTGACTTCATAACTAATTTAATTAATCTAGATTTTAGAATGGCTACTATAACTTAACTTGCCATACTAGATAAAAAAAGAATCATCCTCAGAATGATCTGTTGGTTGGCTCAGATCATTGGATCCAGTTTTTGGGGACTTTCAGATCAGCCTGCTCATCTTCATGAGAAGAAATGACATCCATACTTCTGCAAAGTTGGGTACACAACTCTCACTCTTCCTTGTATAATATTGGGAAGACCATTGTATTCTCCTATGTGAAATGATTGGTGCATCTGGGAAGTCAGGACTATAGAAAACAACAATGGTATTCGTATTAAGAATGTGAAGTCAGAGGGCATGGATTCAAATCCCACCTCTACCCCCTACTACATGTGCAACCTTGGACAAACACTTAATCTCCTTGGGGCTCCGTTTCCTCATCTGTAAAATGAGATGTTAGAGTAGATAGTCTCTAAGACACCTTTTTGCCCTACACCTATGATCATAAGATCCTACAGGCAATTCTGGATAATTGTTGTATTATTATGTGCTAAGTCATGGGATGAGTTCCAACAATTTTGCAAATGAATTAACAAAACAAAACAAAACCAAGCTTTAAGTTCAGCAAAAATACTAATAAACTACAAGTTTTCCTTTATTCTAGTGATAATGCCTAGTCATTAATTTGTCTTGGTGGTTAAATTGATTTTGGATAACAATAGCTTCTGCTTTCTATTACATTTTAAGGCTTGCAAAACTTTTTCTTTACCATATCTCTCTGAAAAGGATGTGTAAGTATATTGAAGATAAGAAGATTGAGATTCAAAGGGCTTAAGCAAATTTCCCTTGGTCAGAGAGCCTGATCTCCTCAAACCCAGGTCTCCTGATGCCAAGTGTAGCACTCATTCTATTGTACTTCAACTGACTGTTTCCCCAGAGATTTCTTATTCTACAGGGGAAATACAACATACACACAAGTACAGTACAAAGAAAATTGAGTGGAAGAGAGCAGTAACAACTTAGTGAGTTGAGGATGGTTTCACTGAGGAGGTAAAAGTGAGGAGGTGAGCTCAAGAGACTCCTAAGTTGCACCTTGAAGGAAATTAAAGTTTTTGAGAGGTATAGATGAGGAGGGGGTTCATTCCAGGAAAGAGGAATAGCTTGGGCCATTGCATGGAAGTGAATGATAGAGTATCAACTTCTTGGAACTAATACCCAATGAACTGAACACTAGACTTTAACTAGCTATTTGGAATTTGAGTATGTGTGTGGGAACACACAACCATATCCACCTTGTTAGAATAATATTTGGGGTGGCTAGATGGCACAGTGAATAGAGCACCAGCCCTGGAGTCAGGAGGACCTGAGTTCACATTTGACCTCAGACACTTAACACTTACTAGCTGTGTGACCTTGGGCAAGTCACTTAACCCCAATTGTTCTGCCTTCCCCCCTCCAAAAAGCAAAAAAAAAAAAAAAAAAAAAGACTACGAATATTTGTTGTATTAAGAATACAACGGAAGAGCATAGAAAGCTCAGGAGGGCACACTTCAAAGACCCATTTTTGATAGAATGACCCATTTTAACGGCAAGTGTAGCCACAGAAGTATTATATTAAAGTTCCCTCTGCAACCTGAGAACAAGATACTGTGACATGATATGACACATCCCATGTGGTTTAGCTTAAGGCATAGTTCTCTTTCAGTTTTAATCTAATTCTTCATGTTGATCATTATTTCATCCACATAGCTTACAACCAACCCTCTGCATTTCCCATCCAAAGTATATGTCATTCTTTCATCTACCATAGAAAGCAGTCAATATTCTTGCATACCCAGGTTAGAAGCATTTTCTGGGCCTTCCCAAAGAAAGACGTTCAGGCTATTGTACTCACCGCTGGCAAGTTGCTCAGAGAAGACATGGTGGCCCCTCTTCCTCAGTCTGGGATTGATGGGTATGTGTCTGCTGAAAGACTGACGATGTGTAGCGCTGTCATTTCACCTTATCTTTTTATAGTATGTCACTCTTCTTCCCTGTCACTTGTGGTTAGGCTGACTTCACAGTATTTAGTTTAAAAATTCCATTCGCTAAGCAGGTCAAATCATATGATTGGAAAGAAATAATTCATTGTTCGCCCTGAGTAATACACATAGTAACCAATATGATCATCATTGGCCAAACTGGAAGGGACCATAGAAATCATTTATTCCAGCCTCCTTTTTTTTCCCATGTGAGGAGAGAAATACTAAGTGCAACAAAATAACATTCTATAATTCTAACATTTTTATGCCCCTTTAAAGTATATTAAATGGTTTCCTTGTCATAACCATGGTGAGTAGTTGGTGCACATTTGGAAAGTGCCTGGGACTGGACATCAGGAAAGACATGGATTTGGATGTTGGCTGTGATACTAGCTTTCATTGTGATGTTGGGCAAGTAAATTAACTTCCCAAAGCCTTAGTTTTGTTTTTTTTTAAATGGGGATAATGATATTCTCATACTACCCAGATCTCAGGTTGTTATGAGGGGAATACTTTGTAAAGTTTAAAAGCTTATGGTCCCTTTTTTACAGATGAGGAATATATAGATGACAGCACAGAATGGAAAAATTATTTAGGATCCTGGGATTAAGAGCTAGAGGAGGTTTTAGACATAATCTGTTGCAATTCCTGTAATTTATAGATAAGAGGAGACCTTTTGGATCAATATACAGTGTCTTTTCCATTAAACTTTGTTGTCTGTCTGTATCCATGGTCTCTAGACTCCCAGGGTAGTACTCGTATGGTTAGCTCCTTTCTAATGTACATGGCAGATACAGCTAGGAGACTCAGTGGATAGAACACTGGGCCCAGAGTCAGGAAGACCTGTGTTCAAATCTGGCCTCAGACACTCCCTAGCTGTGTGACCCTGGGCGAGTCACTTGACTTCTGCTTGCCTCAATCCATTGGAGAAGGAAATGCCATACCACTGTATTATCTTTGGCCAGAAAACCCCATGGACAGTATGGTTGATGGGGTCATAAAGAGTTGGACAGAACCAAACAACAAGATGTATATTGCACATTTCTGGTCATTGACTTCAATTAAAAAATGTTGCTAATTACCTAATCTACCCTACAACTTAAGAAACGATTATGTACAGTTGCCTGTAATGACTTGGTATGGATATATAAAGAGAATTCAGTAAAGTAGATGGACAACTGGCTTTGGATTCAGGAAGACTAAGGTTTTAATACTGCATCTCATCCATTGTGATTGTGTTACCTTGGGCAAGTCAATCAAAATTTCACTGCTCCAGGTAATTCTCTAAGATTAGATGGTCTCAGAGTCAATACCCATAAAAGGCCTAGGGATTTTCCTTATTAGGAGTTCCCTACATCAGTGAAATTATAGATCTAACAAAAAAGGAAGGGCATTCACATTCTATGTATATGCATACACAATATTAAATTCTCAAATACAGCCACCACTCAAGATCTCCTCCAATGCTTCACCATGGTGGAAAGAGGTCCCTGGGGGCTTTTGAAGACAATGCCATTAGGATGTCTAAAGGACCTTGGAAAGGCTTCTTCAAGACTGTATATCTATCATTTGAGGATCAGTTTAGCTGAAGTCAGAGAAGCTGATCAATAAGATGGATCCAGGGTGAATTTTTCAGCCACTAGAACTTTCAAAGACTACCTACTAAGGTTTGTACCTACTTATATAGAGGATTTGTAGTACACACACACACACACACACACACAGACACACACACACACAGAGTGATAGAATCACAGATCTTTCAAATATTTTAAAGAAATCACATCTTTTTTTCCCCCTACCACATGGAGAAAATAAAAGTAGTATGTCATGTATGGTACTCAAGAGGGCCTTAGATTACTTGCATGTAAAATGAGCATGTTAGATTAGATAATTTCTCCAGTTAGCTCTCAATCTTATAATCCCACCCAATCCCTCATCACATAAATTTCTAAAACTTCAACAAACAGTATAGTGTATGGGTTCTTCATGATCTTCTAGAGGGGCTCTCAGCCTCTTCCTGATGAAGAATCAGATCAATTTAATTCAACACTCATCAAGAACCTAGTCTCAAGAACTGTCCAAATGATATGAAGACAAAAGTGAACCAGGCTCTGATCTCCAGGAGCTTACACTTGGTGGAGAGAGACCTGAATGTAGAGTCAGGGGACCTGGGTTCACATCCTGATTCTGTCACCTAATAGTTACGTGTCATTGGGAAAGATCATGTCATTTCTCTGGGTCTCAGTTTCCTCATTTTATCAAGATGACCCCCAAGATCCCTTTCAAGGGATCTACCTTGGGGAATGTAACATATATACAAGTTAAGAATAATCCAATGAATGTTAATGAGAGAGACACAGAGAGAGAAACACAGAGGGATCCCTAACAAATGGAGGGCTCAAGGCAAGAAGCCCTGAGGAGGTGGCACCTAGGGTAAAGGAAGACAAGATTTCTGAAAGGAGAAGGAGTGTTTTCCAAGTATATGTAACATCTTATGTGTGTATGGTTAACTACAAAGTTCACATGAAAAAAGACTGTCTACATTCAGAGAAAGAACACACACACACACACACACACACACACACACACACACACACCCCTATCTAATGGTAGTCATCTGTAGGGTGGGCAGGAGGGGAAAAGGGGGGGAAAAGAAATTTACTTGATAATTTTATTATATTTTGAGAGGAATAGCAAGTTGTACACAATACAGCTTTTGTAAAAATACATACTACATTATGGACATGCTTATTTTATTCCATTAATTAAAAATAAAGTAAAACCTTTTGTATGTAGAAGGCTTATTTGGGAAAGCTGATCAATTTGATGAGTTTCCAGGAAATTGGCAAGTGGAATGCAGAATTTAGAGAACAACTAGGTGTCTCCTTAGAGGCAGCTACTAAAAAAGAAAAAGAATAAAGTGAATAAAGCTCAAATTGAGTTAATATGGTCAATGCCTTAGGAAGACTATATTGTTGGCTATATGGAGCATGGATTGAAGAATAAGAGAGCTGGGAGTCAAATTAGAAGGCTTTTGCGGTAGGACATGAGGAAGTTGGACAAGATGTAGTTCAGGTGAGAGGTGATGATGGCCTTAATTGGAGTGTTGGCTGTGTGAATGGAGAGAAAAGGATGGATGTGAGAGGGGTTGTGGAGGAAGAATCAAACAAACTTAGCAATTTATTGGATATGGGGTGGGGTGGTGAGAGAGAGAGACAGAGAGACAGAGACAGAGAGACAGAGACACAGAGAGAGAGAGACAGAGACAGAGACATAGATGGAGACAGAGAGAATAATTAAGAATGATTATGAAGTGAGAACCTGGGTGACTGGAAGGATGGTGATGCCTTCAGCAGAGATCAGGAATCCTTTAGAAGGGACAAGTTTAAAAGGAAAGATAATGAGTTCTTTTCTGGATATGCTATCCCAGTCCCTCAGACTCACAACCTAGTTAGTAGCCTCACCTCCTCACTATCTCTCACTATCTCTAAGTGGAAGCCTCACCTCCTTGATATTTCTCTTCCTTCCCCAATATCCAAGCTGTTGCCAGAGCCTATTCATTTCACCTTTGTAACACCTCTTGGATTTACTCCATTCTCTCCTATAACACTGCCCCTATTCTAGCACAAGTCCTCATCACCTCACACCTGGTGGATCTCTGCCTGCCTCAAGCCTCTCCCCACTCCAATCCATTCTCCATTCAGCCACCAAAGTGATCATCCTAAAATTCAGGTCCAACTACATCACCTCCTACTCAATAAACTCTTGTGGCTCCATATTGCCTCCATGATCAAATACAAAATCTAACATTTGATATTCAAAGACTCTATAAAGGACTCTTTGTAACTTAGCCCTCTCCTATCTTTCCAGTCTTCTTATAGGCTACTCCCTACCACATACTCTTTGACCAGTGATGCTGACCTCCTTGCTTTTCCACAAACAAAAACCTCCACATTCTTTATCCAAGTGTTTTCTCTGGCTGTCCCCCATACCTGGAAGTCTTTCCCTCCTCTTTTCTGCCTACTGGCTTCCCTTAAGTCCCAACTTAAATCCCATTTTCTACAGGAAGCCTTTCCCAATTTTTCTAAATTCTAGTGCTTTCCTTTTGTTAATTTATCTGATTTTATCCTGTATATAGTTTTATTTGTATATATTGTCTGCTGTCTCTTCCATTAGATTGTAAGCTCCTTGAAGGCACTATCTATCTCTTGCCTCTTTTAATATTCCCAGCACTTCATATAGTGGCTGGCAAATAGTGTTCATTGATAACTTAATTTGATATTTTAAATTTGAAATGCTTATGGTCCATATGATAGGAGATATCCAATAGATTGATGATATGTGACTGTTATTCAGAAGAAAAATTAGAGGCTGGGCATCAAGACTTGGGAATCCTTTGACTAGATATGGTACTTGTACCCATAGGAGCTGACGATATCTCCTAAAATAATGTTCCAGAAAGCAAAGACAAAAGGGCCCACAATGGAGCATTGTTGAACAGTCAAGGAAAGAGGGCAGGAATTGGACAGTCATTTAGCAAAAGAGAATGAGAAGGAATGAACAATTAGGAGAACCAAGATGGAATAGAATCACTGAAGTCAAGAGAAGAGAGAATTTAAGAGAAAGGGTTTGCTATTCTCAAAAACTGCAGATAGAGGTCAAGAAACACTAGGGACTGAGAAAAAGTAATTGAATTCAATAGTTAATATATCGTCATGCAGAGAGCAGTTTTGGTAAAGTGGTAGAGTCAGATGGAAAGAGAATAAGGAGTGAGTGGGTGATGAGATTGTATAGGCAATGGGTGTTGATGTTTCTTTCCAGGCATGTGGCACTGAAAGGGAGAAGAGATATAGGGTAATATCTTGAGGAGACGTCAGGATGAAGGGAGGTTTTTAAATGATGGGATACACTTGAGCCTGTTTGTTAGTATGGGTAACAGAGTTAATATTTAAGGAGAGATTGAAGATGAGAGAGAGAGAGAAAGTTTCTGGAAGAGTCAGGCAAGGGTGGGATCAAGAATACTTGTAATGGGGTTGGCCTTAGTGAGGAGAAAGGCCTTTTCTTTAGTAGAGAAAAGAGTAGAGGAGGGGAAAATGAGTAAGGAAGATGCAGAGCTATTTTGAGACTTGGAGCAGGGAAGAAGATAGTTTGTGGTAGAGGGTTTCTATTTTTCTTAGCAAAGTAGGAGACAAGGAAATCTACTGAGAAATAGGGAGAATAGAGGAGGAAAGAGAAGGTTTGGAACAGCTGAAGAGAAGAGTGAGACAAAATCAATCAAGGACTAAGTTTTACCATCCATTAGGGTTCAGTTGAGACTAGATCAGTTGAGTTTGAAGTGGACCCAGATAGCATGGTGGTGTGACTTTTTACAAAGGGGATCATCAGGGTGATCCAGGGCTAAAGACTGACTGGGAGTGAATGATTGTAGAATAAAGGGGCAACTGAGTCAAAGAGAAGGAAAGTATATAGTTAGAGAGTGTATAGTGGGATCCAGACTGTAAAGAGAAAAATGAGGTCCGAGCAAGGGTGCTGGGAGAACAGGGAGCAATGAGGGACCTGCCCATAGTAGGTGTTCAATGAATGCTTATTGATTGATTGGACCCATGATCACTAGTGGACAGCTATGTGATAGAGTAGATAGAGTGCTGGGCCTGGAGTCAGAAAGACTCAAATTCCTAAGTTCAAATCTGGCCTCAGACACTTAGTAGCTGTGTGACCCTGGGCAAGTCACTTAACCCTGTTTGCCTCAGTTCCTCATCTGTAAAATGAGTTGAAGAAGGAAATGGCAAACCATTCCATCATCTTTGTGAAGAAAACCCCAAATGGGGTCACAGAGAGTTAGACATGACTGAAATGACTGAGCAAAGCATGATCACTAGTAGCTGGATGGGAGCCAGCAACTTATTTTACATAGACAGAGAGCAGTCATTAGCAACAGACCAAGAACTGAAATGGTGACCTGGAAGACAGGAAATCACAAATGGCATGACCAAGTTCCTAAAGTTTCTCCCTTCTTCAACTTTTTCCTTCCTCCTTCTTCTCTGTCAGGAGGTGCATGTTTTATCCTCTATTCCCTGGAATCATGGATAGTCTTTTTATTAATAATATTCCTAAGAGCTTTCAAGGTGGTTTGTCTTTACAGCATTATTATTGTATAATTGGATCTCCTGGTTCAACCCATTTCACTCTTCATCAATTTGTATATGTCTTTTATATTGTTCATTTTTATAATATTGATATAATGGTATAAATTATTCTAATTTTGCTCAATTCCCTCTATATTAGTGCATACAGGTCCCTTGTGAAATCATCTGTTCCCTTATTTGAAATCATCTTATTTCCTTATTTCTTAGTACCCCCTTCACATTCATATAACAACTTATTTAACTATATTTAGAGCTGTGCTAGGGCGGTTAGGTGGCACAGTGGGTAGTATACTGGACTTGAAGTCAGGAAGACCGGTCTTCCTGAGTTCAAATCAGGTCTCAGACACTTACCTATCTGCGTGACCCTGGGCAAGTCACTTAATTTTGTTTGTCTCAGTTTCTTCAAATGTAAAAAGAGCTGGAGAAGGAAATTGCAGACTACTCCAGTATCTTTGCCAAGAAAACCCCAAAGAGGGTCGTGAAAAGTTGGGCACAACTGAAAAATGCCTTAAACAACAACAGAGTTGTGTGTTGTGTAGAGGATTTCTTGGCTTCAGTTAATTATTCTAGTCATATATGATTGATAGCCTTTTAAAGCAGATGTTTCTTAACCCTGAGGTTTTGTTCTTCAGACATCCCCATGTATATATTTTCTGTATAAAATACATTTCTATGTGTTTTCTGTATAAAAGGAGCCCTGTGGGAAAAATCACATTTTCGTTTGTGTTCAGAATTATGATCTCTCCTTGCATCCCCTTTGCACTGCAAATAAAAAAAAGTATTATTTAGTGACTGTGTCTTCTTTCAGCCACCCCAGCAGATCTCTCTTATGTACTCAATCAAATCCTAACTACAGTGTCCCTAAAATCTGGACACATAAGAAATCTCATTAGCTGCATATTTTCAAGAAATGAAATGAATGAAATTTTCAACATTTTATTTAATTAGCATAAATAAGGTTTCACATAGGAGACACATAGGAAATCTCATTAATTAATTAATCTCATTAATATGGAAAATAGTTCCCAATAGCTAATGAAAGCTTTTATTCCATATGAAACTGTCATGGCTAAAATGTATGCTAATTAAATAAAGTGTTGTTGAAAATTTCATTCATTTCTTGAAAATATGCATAGTTAATGAGATTTCCTGTGTGTCCAGACCTTAGGGACACCCTGTAGCATTCTCATCATTTGTTTATAGCTTACTTGTACTCTGTTATTTTAGGTCAGAGACACCCAGCCTTTCACATAATATAGAAGACGCTTAATAAATGCTTGTTGAATTGTCAAATTATAAGTCAAAATCATGATGCATGTGTCAGAAAAATAATAGAGAGAAGGAAATAGATAAGAAAAGTAATATGGTTTGGAGTATGTGTAGGGAGATCTTAGTCTCAAGTCTTAGTCCTGTACACAGTTGACCTGAACAGCAGCTGGCAGAGAAATTCAATCTAAAGTTGTTTAAAGAGACACAAGATATAAAAATGCAATAAAGGGACAGTCACCCCTGAAAGTATTATAACAAAATTACCCTGACTTTCTTTGTTTGGAGAGCAGAGATGTTGCATTTCACCCCTTCGCCAGGGTTCTCTCACACTTTTAAAGGGGTTCAGGCATGTCTACACTTTGCCACTGGTTCAAACTCCCACTGATTGTGTTCCCTCAGGTTTTTTGGGGTCCAATGGAACCCTAGTTCCATTTATCCACTTTATAGCTTAGATTTTACAAAGGAATATCTATTTTAAAAGGTAGAGCAAGAATAAATACACAAATATTCACTGACCCTCTCTCCCCACCAAAACATGTAAGGAATAATCTTCTTTACATCTGTGGGAAGGGAATGGGAATAAAGTTCACAGTTAGCATAGTCTCACCAAGTTCCAGGTCTAAAGATCCTTGTCTCCCTTCTCTCCCCTCCCCACCTCCCTCCACTCCCCCTGGGATATTGGCTTCTGAGATCTTCCCTTCTGGTTTGGTGTCCACATTTGACCTGGGATCCTAACTCCAGGTTTATTAGGTTTATAGCTCTAGGGTTTGGGGTCTCTGTCTCTTATACCTAGAACCGAGGAGGACAAACAAAGTTTCAGGACCATTTCTTGAGGCCATAGAGCCTAAGGGGTCAGAAGAAAGTGTCCTTCTAGGGGCCACAGGACCTAAGTGGATGGGGGAAGGTGGCCTTCCCTGCTTAGCTCAGTGTATGGCGTCCGTTCCATGGGTGACCACAAGAAGAGAGAAGTACTCTGACTGCTTTAGGTGGATTTAGGGTTCTGGCTACATAGCCAATGGAAAGAAACTGCCCTTCCCCATGTGACAGGGGAATGAAGAATTTCTTCCCCCACAAGCAGGTCCCTTTCATCTGTCACATGGGGACCGCCATCTTAGGCCATCTGAGCATATCTCATAGCCTCATCACAGCACGAAGAGTTAATGAGCCAAGGAGCTGAGCTCATTCTCGCCTTCCCCTTTTAACCTCTTTGAGATCCCTGATCTGTAGAGACTGGAGAGCTTCATATAACAGGACATCCTAGATGCTGCTATCATGAAACTATCAAAATAATGGTTTTGAAAATGGATCTTTGTTAATTGAGAGTCAGGCCTCCCCCATCCTCTCCCCCAAATAGATCTTTTATGGATCAAAGTAGCCTTTAAATTTTTTTTAATCAGTCGCTTTCTTCTGTAGGGGACAAAGACTCTTAAATATTTAATCTTGTAATTAAGATCTTTGTGGTTCTATGGTTTGAGAACTCCTTAAGCAGTTCAAAAAGGATGCTTCTATTCTTGCTGGTCCCCATTTAATCTCTTCTTTGGCATAGGAAGCTGATTGTTTACTTTCAGCCAGCTTCAATCCCAACTTTCCAGCCCTGAACATCCAGCTTGGTAGTCAACAATCATTTTTAGTTCTCTGGTTTCTTACAGGGATTATTTTATAGTTGCTTATATCTAGAACATTTTTCTCCGCCAGGTACAAAAACAATTAAGGGATCACTGGCAGAGAACAGTGAATGTGGGAGGACATCTGGATAGCAGGCCTGTATGATTGCCATGAGGGCGAGGTTATCCTCTGGCTTCTACCTCTAGGAGAACTGAGGCTAATGTGGGTCCCTGGATTCTGGGGGCTCCTGCCTGTGAGGACTTGCTCTGCATAGAGTACCTGTCTGGAGAAACTCAAGGTAGCTGCCAAGGGGAGAAAGTCACTTGTCATGGAGCAAAACCCTATTAGCTCCTTGTTAGTCTTTACTCTTATACCTTAAGGTGAAGTAGAGTAATATATGATTATTTTTGTGAGTCCATTTATGATTATTTTCTAACGTGAGGCCATTTGGAAATGTCTATTGGATTATTTATTTTCAAAATGTCCTAATTAGATGAATACTTGCTAAGTCTGGGATTGATGTTGTCAACTAGCTAACTCCCTTTTCATTCAAAGTTTGGCTATTTCCATTTCTGAGCTTTGGAACATTCTTTCTCCCTCAGGCTGGCCAAAGGGGTTCCCTTCTCAGCTTTGTTTTTTGGTAAGATTTTTGTCAGATTACAGCTATGTGACACAGTAGATAGAGTTTTCGACTTGAAGTTAGGACTCTCAGACACTATTAGTTGTGTGACCCTGAACCAATAACTTTTTTTGGCCTGTTTCTTCATTTATAAAATGAAATAATAATAATAACACCTACCTCACAGGGTTGATTTGAAGATCAAATGGGACAGCATGTGTGATGCATTTTGAAAACCATAAAGGGACCTATAAATATTACTTTTATATGAGGAAAACAAGTTTAAAAAGACCATCTGCCATGTTAATCAATGAATTATTTTAGAGAAAAGTCATGATAACTTCCTAATTCAATTCAATTAATAAATAAACATTTATTAAGTGACTAGTGTGTGCTGGAAAATAGTTCAAATAGAGGCTTATACCGACCCAATTTCCATCTATGAAAAAGAGAATCATCTTTGCCCAAGAAGCTGCTGCGAAAAGTGTCTGAAACAATAACTGGAAAGAGATTTAGCTACATGAGAGGGAAGACACATCATATTAGAACAGTATGGCCACAGTCATCGAGTGTGTTTCCCCAATCCCTGTATTAATTAACTTCATGGAAACTAACCACATTACCCCACCAGTTGGGTATTTTCTCTTTCCTCTTTTACTGAAACATTGATTTAAAGTGGGTCAGCTTACAAATCTCCATTTCGCTGGGGTGACACTGAGTCAGGGGACGCTTACTTACTTGAGTGACACTAAGGTTCGATGACGTTATTTTGGGTACTGCTGACACACCCCTCTGACCCCAGTGGAATCCAGGTCAGTGAGGGACTGAGATCTGAATGAATGGCCCCCACCCAAATTAAACAGCAAGGAGAATGAACTACCAAATAACAGGCTCTGTGGTTTGTGCAGTAACTCATGCAACTTCATTGCACTTATCTTTTCTTTCTTTCTTTCTTTCTTTTTTTTTTTTTTTTTTAGCATTTTCAAAGCTAAAAAAGATATAGGGAACCACAGAATATACCTAAGAGGAAACACCCAGCAGCCAGAACAATTTACTAATGAGTTTTCTCCAGTCAGCTGTGGGCTTAGAAGTGTAAGTGTTGACTGTTGCTGGAATCTTGGTTCCTGAGATGCCTTATTATGGGGGAGGAAATTTGACTGTACCTGTGTGCCCTACTTTCATCTCAATTTCCCCAGGCCACAAGAGGCAGAGGTAGAGAGATAGAAGACAAGATGTATGTGCTCATTTAAGTTAGTAGAATGACCACTTTGAAGTCATAATAGCAAGGTTTTAAATAACAATGATGATAATGGCAACTAGCATTTATATAGTATTTTAAGTTTTGCAAAGTACTTTATGTATGTTATCTCATTTGATTCTCACTATCCCCATATTGAAGTGTCTGAGGCAGGATTTGAACTCGGGTCTTGCTGACTGTTCCAATGTTTGACTCCATTCTGTGTCTAACAAAATGTGCCACCTGTTGTCCTTCACCTCTTTACTGAGAGGATGAGGCTTCCTGGTTCAGTGGACAGATTATGGATTTGGAGTCACAGGATCTGACTGGAATTTCAACTCTGACTTTGTAAACCTTGGTGTCTTCATCTTTAAAGAGAAGGGAAGGGGGCAGCTAGGTGGCTCTGGAGTCAGGAGGACCGGAGTTCAAATCTGGCCTCAGACACTTGAAACTTGGGTAAGTCACTTAACCCCAGTTGCCCTGCCTTCCCCCATCCAAAAATATGAAAAAAAAAAAGGGGGAAGGAAGGAATTGGATTAGATGACCGCTGAAGTTTCTTCCTCTTTAAAACTATGACACTAACACTTATACTTCTGGACCCACAGTTAGATAAAAAATGTTTCATCATCCATTCAGTAGGACGTTTGAAAATGAAACTTGCATTAGAGTGTAATGTTGCTGCTTGAAAGTTTTGATTATAATGGAGCATGTTAGCTATGACAACTGTTGCAACAGGAGCTTAGATATTAGGATTTTTTTTAGAAAATGATATCTCTGTCTGGAACTTTCCAGATAATGGGGCTTTCCTTTTCAGCTTTTTTTTTTTTTTTTGGCAGGGATAAACAGAGGTAGTGCTGAGGTCAGTATCATACTCAGTTAGATCATGCATGCAGTTCGATCACAAAGATGATGAGAGCAGGATCGTCTATCCACAGATAAATGAGAATTGATTATATGATAGAAAAAATAGTGGCCAAGAGGAAGTAAGGGGAGACTCATCACACACCTGTTTTAGGGAGCACTATTAAAAGAGATGTGGGGTCAAGAAAGAATAAAACAAAGCCCTACAGCTTCGTGGATCAAGGCCTGGCCTTTGAGTCTATCAAATCGTGCTTCTAACACATACTGACTATGTGACCTTGGACCAGTCACTTAACCCCTTAAGTACCCTGGGCAGCTCTATAAAACTATAAGCTTCAGAGTAGATTCCTATCTACATTAGGAGAGATTTAACTGGAAATTCCCCATAACAACAAAATCAGAAATCACAGGTCTAAAACATACACACAAAATCTCAATGCCGAAAAAACATTGGAATTATCTAAATACACATATACTCAAACACATATACTCACACATATGTCATATATGTATATACATCTGTATATGTATGCAAATACATATGTATAAGTATATGTGTGAATCTATGTATGTCTATGTATGCGTGTATATATGTGAATCTGTGTGCATGTATATATGTTTATGCATATATGTATGAGTATATTGATAACAATAACTCTCTCTTTATCTATCCATTTACCTGTCTGTCTCTCTGTCTGTCTGTATCTACTGTTACTCTCCTTACACTGTAAAAATGTCACCAGCTATGTTTTATTTTTATATTTTTATTTTTTTAATTAACTTTTGTTTATCTTTAGTTTACATCATTCATTTCCACAAGATTTTGAGTTACAAATTTTCTCCCTGTTTTTCCCCTACCGACCACCCTGAAACAGTGATCCCACTGTATACCCCTCCCTCAATCTGTTCTCTCCTATGTCCTTCCCCTTGCCCCTCTGACTTTCTGATAGGGCAGGATGAATCTCCTTACCACAGTGCCTGTATATCTTAATTCTCTGTTGGATATAGTTAATAATATATATAATATAATTATATAATATATATACATATATATACATATATATTTTAAACATTTGATTATAGAACTTTAAATTCTAGATTCTTTCCCTTCCTCCCTCGTCACCCACTCCCACTGGAAGGACAAGCAATTAAATACAGGTTGTACATGTGTAATTATGCAGAACATCTCCACAGTAGGCATATTGTGAGAGACTGATTATATGTCCCTCCTTGCTATCCGACTCCTCCCCTTATTCTATTTTCTACCCTGTCCCTGTCCCTTTACAGAAGTGTGTACTTCCAGCAACCCTTATCCCACCTCTGATCCCCATCCCCCCTACTCTCCTGTGTGGCAAGATACC
Organism: Pseudochirops corinnae; assembly: GCA_028646515.1. Classification (NCBI taxonomy): domain Eukaryota; kingdom Metazoa; phylum Chordata; class Mammalia; order Diprotodontia; family Pseudocheiridae; genus Pseudochirops; species Pseudochirops corinnae. The sequence continues at coordinate 158,840,542 of CM053586.1, read as the reverse complement.
CAGTTTAGAATTTATGTCATTCTTTCCCTAAGCCAAATTCAATGAGAGTAAGGTTGACCCTTTCCCTTTTGCCTTCCTGTTCTTCCCCTCAATTGTAACAATTATCCCTTGCCTCTTCTATATGAGATGATTAACTCCATTGTGTCTCTCCCTGTCTCCTCTCGTTCTAATCCTCTCTCACCTCAGAATTTCATCTTTTAGAGTATCATCCCTTCCTATTCAATTGTTCCTGTGCCCTCTATGTACTTATATATACACATACTCAGATATGTGTTCGTACACATATATAAACCCTCCTATATAGACATATGTGTATGTATACATATAT
>CM053586.1:158804245-158839714 GCA_028646515.1 Pseudochirops corinnae | reverse complement strand
GTCTGAGGCTAGATTAGAACTTGGAAATTCTTGTTCAGATATGAACTCATTTTTTGAAGTCCCTTCCAGGTCTGAGATTCTTTGATTTTCTATCTTCCACAGAGGGATGACCATCAGGAGGACACATACTCCTAGTTACATTTTCAGAAGTAGGGATGTTTTCATCTTTAGCCATCCGCACTTTTTCCCAATTCCTTTTTTGACCAAAAACACATTATCTCTGAGAATTTGACCAGGAAGAACAATATAATCAAGTAGTCTTTAAAAAAAAAAAAGCAAATAAAATTGGTCTATAACCACAGCCCCATGAAAATGATGCCCTAACCCAGTGATTCTCAACCTGTGGGTTGCAACCCCTCTGGGGGTCGAATGACCCTTTCACAGGGGTTGCCCAAGACCATTGGAAAACACATATTTCCGATGGTCTTAGGAACCAAGACACCGCTCCTCTATCCATCTCCAGGCAGGTCTGCCCACATGCAGATACGCCCACATACAACTATTAAAGGGTCGCGGCATCAGGAAGGTTGAGAAGAACCACTGCCCTAACCCAGTGATGTCACCAATACCATGGTGGTACCTAAAAGCACTGCAAACATCTCTATCTCAAGGGACATAAACTAAGATGAGGCAGTGGAGTGGGACAGCAAAAGGAGAGCCAGGCCCAGAGTAGAGAACATCCGAGTGTGAACCCTGTCTCAGACCCCCACTAGCTACATGACTGCGCACAAGTCACTTACCCTGTTTGTCTCACTGGGGATAATAGTAACGCCTGGCTCCCAGAGTAGTTCTGAGGATCAAAGGAGATGATACTTACAAAGTGCTGAACATAGTGTCCAAGCACAGAGGCAGCACCATACAAATGCCACATAGCTATGATTGTTATTGTTGCCGTTATCATTAATCCAGGGAGCAAAGATCAATAACAGCACTCACTTCTTCTTCTTGGTCCCGTGCAGAAGGCTGTCGTGCTTCTCATAAATGGGTGTCTCCTGCTGGTCCTCCAGGACAAAGCTGGGATCATCTGTTGCAAGGATATCCACGGCACTACCCAAAGGCATGGCTGGAAAACCCAGAAAATTAGCTTAACAATTAGGAAACTATGTCCATAAAGTCACTAAACTGTGTATGCCCTTTGCCCCAGCGATCCCGATCCATGGAAAAAAAAAAGATCAATGAAAGAGGGAAAAGACCCTTATGTACATAATTATTTATAGCAGTGTAGTATGCTAGATTTTCAGGGGTCTCCTGGCCCCATTAAGGAAATGCTCGTCTCTTCTATGAGGTCACTAGGGAGATATGCAGGAGGAGTATAATCTTGTGGCTGATGCCTCCATGGGTCCTATGAATAACTAAAGAAAATTCAGGGTAGTTAATTAGCAAGTCTTGTTTGTGACTCCCTGTTTGCATGTGCCTCTGGACAAGGTCCTAGGCTGAAGTCTTAATAAATAATTAGCCTTGGGCTGGGGTAGGGAGTGGTCGATTCCAAAGGAGGGTGCTTGCATTCTGGTTACATAAGAATTTCTGCTATAGAGAATATAAGCCTTATGATTTTCTTGTATCTTGGCTCTGTATAAAATAGTTCTGAAATAAACAGACTACTGAAACATCCCCATCTCTCTTTTTATTCAGCTGGTTGCTGGGCCATACAACTATGCTGGTCACAGTATAGCAGCATTTTATTTTTGTTAAAGAACTAGAAACAAAGAAGGTATCCATCTACCAGGGAATGGCTGAATAAATTATGGAATTTGGATGTAACAGAATATTACTGGGCCATAAGGAAAGATGAAAAGGGCATCTTCAAAGAAACTCTGAAAGATGTGTATGAACTGATGCAGTGACGTGAACAGAACCAGGAGAACAATTTATAAAATAACAATATTACTGAAAAAGCAAACAACTTGGACTTTCATCACATATCACATTGGTAGCAGCAACACAACACGAAGATATGGATGGAAAGGATACTTTTGTGCCACAAAATGAGAAGGAGGACCTGGCCAGAAAGGGATATGCTCACTAGGTGACCACATCAGATAGATGTGAGATCCACAGATAAGAAGAAAGGCAGCAATAGAGTAACTTACAACTTCAGTAAGTAGAGGTAAAGTGATAGGTAGACTCCAAGTCATCTTAGTCAGGAACGACCAGCCAGGTGGCTTTGGGGTAAGAATATGGCCATTTTCCCTTACAATTCAAACCCCAAACCATTCACTGACTACTCCTGGTTTCCCTCACTTCCTAAAGTTCAGAAGGAGATAGAAGATGGGGGCCTCACTCACCATCACCATCCTGCTCCCCAGCTGCCCGGTATCGATGCATCCTGAGAACGTGATCTGAGATCTCCCGGTCCTGCTCAGGATCCATCTGATCCAGCATGATGAAAAGCAAGTCAAATCGGGACAGTAAAGAATCCTGCAGTCCGATGTTCTCCATAGGTGTCTTGTACTGATCATACTGGGAAAAAAAAAAACAGGAGAGGAATGAGTCACTGGGAGAACCACAGGATCAGACTTAGGAACCAGAAGGGACCTGGAAACTGCATCTAGTCCAATCCTCTTATTTTACAGATGAAGAGACAGATACCCAGAATTTAAGGCACGCATCCAATTTCACACAGCTATTAATTGGCAGACAAGGCTTTCAACCTAGATTCTCTGACTTCAAATTCAGCATATTTTCCAATCTCTTATATCATCTTTCAGGGAAGGAGACTCAGATATCTTCACCACTTCTCTATATGTGCTGTCTTCTTCTACTATAATATTACATAATATGTGATCATATATTAATATATAATGTATGCTACATGATATGATAGAATATATGAGCTTCTTGAGGGCAGAGACTGTCTTATTTTTCACATGTATATCCCCTGGCATATGAAAAGGGCTGACTAAATGATTTTTCATTCACTTTTTTTATCCATCCACTCATTCATTCTACAATGGATTATCTTAGTGATTCTCACTTTATAAAGGAAATGTAACCAGTCCCGACTTAATACATACTGGCTTTGTGACCCTGGGCAAATCACTTAACCTCTCTGTAACTGAGGCAATGCTCTAACACTTTTAAGTTACAGAGCAGTGGTTGATCTACATTGTTGGAGGGAGTTTCCATACTTGAAGTTTCCCACACCAACAAAAGCATAGGTCTGATCAAAAATGAATTACTACTGAATCACAGAAAGTCTCAATCCCTGCTACCTTTTCATCCTTATATATAAAACCTGCCATTGTCCCTTTACCCAAATGTGCCAAGAAAAAACACATTCCTGTTTAAGATGTGAACTAAAAACAACAAAAAGAAGATAAAGAGCTTGCTAGTGTACTTAGGACATTGGTCTCATTTCTCAAAATGTTGCTTCACTGGCCCCCCCAGCAATGAGCTATTCTACATAGCTATCCAAAGACAGTTAGAAATTAAGCTGTTTGAAAGAAGGGATTATGGCCTCGAGGCACACAGTAGGCAGTTAAAAGACATTTGCTGACTGATGGCTGAGAAGCTCCTTGCCCTACTTTGAGGCAGCTAGGTGACTCAGTGGGCCTAGAATCAGGAAGGTCCCAATTCAAATCCAGCCTCAGGCACCTTCTAGCTGTGTGATGTAGGGGCAAGTCACTTAAACTTTATTTGCCTCAGTACCCTCAACGGTAAAAATGAGTATAATAGCACCTATCTCCCAGAGAAATTATGAGGACCAAATGAGACAGTATTTGTAAAGCAAGAAATACAGTGCCTGGCACACAGTAGGCCCTTAATCAATGCTTATTTGCTTTCCTCTAACCTAGGACACCCAAAGCCCATCCAACTCACCCTGCCGTAGACGGGGTTAGCAGCTGCCAGCACACTGCAGCGGGCATTCAGGCGAGCGTGGATGCCGGCTTTGGAGATTGTGACCCTGCCCTGCTCCATCACCTCATGGATGGCTGTACGGTCAACGTCAGACATCTTGTCAAACTCATCGATGCACACAACCCCTCGGTCAGCCAGCACCATGGCCCCCGCTTCCAGGCGGCGCTCCCCTGGACAATGGGAAAAAGAGAGAAAAAAGCAAGCACCAGCTTTAGGGAATGGGGGAAAGTAACAACCAGGAAACAAAGGGGATAAAATCTGGCCTTCCTTAGAATATTTATGTTTGTTTGGGGAGCAACTGAGAGGAGTCCAGGGACTCCATCACCAATAACTGAAGAGTTTCATACCAAAAGTCTAGCCCTTCCCTGCTATCTCAACTCTTCTCCCCTTGTCCTACTTGGAAAAGACTCTGGTTCTGGTTTGCATGAATACACATGTATAACCTATACCAAATTGCTGCTTGCCTTCTCAATGAGAGGAGTAAAGAGGAAGGGAGTGAATGTGGAATTCAAAATTTTAAAAACGGATGCCAAAATTGTTTTTATGTAATTGGGGAAAAATAAAATACTAAATAAATTTTCCAAGTTCCTGAGACTTCCACTCCTCTTCCATCATCATCAGTGATCTAAAAATGTTTTTTAAATCAGAAAAAATCGGTGGGGACGGGGGAGTGATTAGAAAAAAACTATCTTTTTCTTATCAGTTAAGTATCTTAATTATAGAAGAGAAAAAAATTGTCTAATAAATGGAAAATTACTGGGGCAAAATTAAGATCTGATTGCACAAAAATAAAAGGATTTTGCAGGACAAAAAAAATTATATATTCGAAATTGAAAAAGGAGAAACCATTTGAGAGTAAAATCTTCCAGTAAATGTGGCTGATGGATAAAAGTCTGATATCCCATTTGACCTCTCATTGTTCTAAGCAATTCTCTAAGACTGTAGGTGGCAAAGCAGACGACAATCTGCATTGGTAGAGTCTATTAATGAGATCACAGGTCTGGTCCAAATCCCAAACCTGTCTTCTTATCTCACTCCTCTTGCTTTGTTCCTCCAATACTGCCGATACTGTCCTCTCCTTCAATTTTCTTAGCATATACTTTGTCTGACAAGCTTCTTTGAAATACTACTCAAGGTATTTTTCTAAGAATAGTCCTGGGTCAGCAAATATTCTATTCTAAAAGTAAAACTAATTCATTTATTGCAACTGATCAATCACAAGACTACATCTACCATTACTGGGGTCCAAACCTGCCTGTTAAACCTTCAGTAGTATACTCTTGGCATATAAACTTTCTGCTTAAGTAAGATCCACGCACACTCCGATCCACGCACACTCCCTGCCCTGAGCTCCTAGCCTGCCCTCTGTTTTATGCATCTCTGCTAAGCAAGCACTCTGCCCAGGCCTTACCTGTCTCTTGGTCTGTGGTAACAGCAGCTGTCAGACCAACCCCAGAAGAACCCCTGCCAGTGGTTGGGATTGCCCGGGGAGCTGTGCAAAGCACATAACGCAGGAGCTGAGATTTGGCAACTGATGGGTCTCCTAAATAAAAATGGGACAAGTGGTGAATCCTATGCTATGGGACTGCTAAAATACAATCCCACATAGCAAAGGAAAGGAAACAAACCAGAGGCCCATCAAATAAGGAATGGCTAAACAAATTATGATACATGATTATGTATGTTACTGTGCTGCAGGAAACAACAAACCTATTCATAAATGGATTGAGAGAAAAAAGACTCCTATGATCTGCTGCAAAATGTAAGTAGAGTTTAAAAGCACATATGAGATGACTATAACAATGTAAATGGAAATAACCACAAAACAATCAAAATTGAATGTTGTGAAATTGCAAAGAACAAGACAGACCCCAAAGAAGAGGTATGAAAAGACACTGCCCTTACTCTTTTGCAAAAGTCTAGAGACTGACAGCTGTTGAACACTGCATGTAAAGTAAGACTTTTTTGTATGTAATCACTGGTTTTTGCCTTATTTTTTTCTTTTCCTCTTTAAAAAAAACCTTTACTATAAAGGATAGAAAATATAGGTGATACAAAAACAAAAGATATCAAAAAAACCTCATTTTTTTTAAAAAATGTAACCCCATATCCCAACAATTTCCCTTTTTTTCCATCTGTTCTTATTATACTAGGATTGTCAGAGTTCCCTAAATACCAACGACTCTCTAATAGTCATCAACATGTCATCATTTTATATGCTGGTTATGACCTCTCTCAGAGCCAAGAAGACCTAACCTCAGTGATTCTCATTACAGTTCTACAAGGAGATAGAAGTTACAAGCTGGCTACCATGAAACCTTATCCCTGTAATCCCTATCTTCATGGCACGGATGGGGCACTGGAGGTAGAGCCATAAAGACCTGGGTTCACACTCCATCTCAGAACCTGTGCGACCCTGGGCCAGTCATTACTAACCTCTCCGTGCTTCAGTTTTCTCATCTGTAAAATGAGTAGGGTAGACTCAGTGGGCTAGATTTCAGCTCTCCTTGTCACTAATATTACACACCCTGCACTCTGTATTTTACCGATCAATTATTACATTCATTAAATCACAGAATCCTGGCCCTGAAAAGGATCCACACTGGCAAAGATCACCATGTAGCAGCCTCATTGTTTCAAGCATTCCTTCTGGTCTCATGGCCTACGACGCATTTATTCATAGAAGTCTAATTTTTAAAACTGCAGAGAAACCCAAGGAAAGGGTTGAGAATTAAGAAAGCCCAGTCTGAGCTCAGCCGGTCCAAAGTGTTTCCCAAATTCTACAGATGCCCAAAGGCCACCATACCCACAGAAAACTGGGTAGCCCCAGAGGCAACTCCATCACCATGCCTTTTCCCCTCCCTCAGGCCCTTTATTTACTCATTATATATTATACGTTATGTTACATTATATTATATATTGCATGACCCTGGCCAAGTCATTTCACTTGTCTGCTTCAGTTTTCTCATCTGTAAAATGAAGATAATAAGAGCAACTCCCTACAAAGATATGAGAAAATATTTGTAAAGAGCTCTGCAAACCTTAAAGCATTATATAAGTACTAATTTTATTATTAGTACTACTACTACTACCTATGTGACTCTTATCTTGATAGCCTACCCCTCTAGGGCCTCAGTTTCCTCACCTATAAAATGACAGAATTGGACTAGACCTTTAAGGTCCCTTCCAGAGCTATGTTCCTACTAAACCTCAGAATAACAAGAGTACCCACTGATAAGAGAATAGCAATAACACACCAATCACTTGGAGTAAGGGGAAAAAAGTTTAGCATGGTATAGAGCACCATATATCATGAATCTACAAATTGCAAGGGTTCCCTATTCTGGGATGTATGCATGCATATCGTGCTCACAGAATTACTACTATAAGACCATTCATTACCTATCAGAAGAACATTGATGTCCCCACGGATGCGACTCCCATTTTCTAGGACCTTCTCAACTCCTCCAAGGAGCATGCATAGGATTGCTTTCTTGATGTATTCATGTCCATGGATGCTGGGAGCCAATGACCTAGACAACTGATCAAAGATATCCTACGGGAGAGACATATGGAACAGGGGGGAAAAAATAATCATTACCAATATAATGTGAGCTCCTTGAGGGTAAGGACTTTTGTCATTTTCATCTTCGTATTACCAGTACCTACCACAAAGCAGGCACTTAATAAATGTTTGATTGATTGATGATGGATTTTATTGGATATCTTTTGGTTCCTTGGTGTTGAGTTATATGCTTAAAGAAAAACAGAGATTAAAAAATGGTTCCTGACCTCAAGGTATTCCGCTCTAAAACTAAGTGCACAGACCAGAATATATGGCAAAAAAATAAGAGATGAACTCTTCTCTCCATGCTCTAACCTCCAAAAAGTTCACAAAAAATTCAAGGAAAACATGTCATTTACAAGAGAAAGTTTTAATACTATTGTAAAAGAAGTCTAGAAATTACAGGGACTTTGAGAGGTTAACTAATTTCATCTATCTCCCTTGCTCAGGCAAAATCCCACCTAACCCCATAATCTCCCTCACCTGTTCATCCCAGTTCATGAAAAGATTCACTACAGAAATCATGTCATTCTCCAACACAATGACATTAAAAGTCATTGAAACTGACTTTTAGAGATGGAAGGAGCATAAACAGAAGGCAGAACTCATCCTTTCTTCCTTAGAATTAAAGGACAAACAAAAACGCTGGCCAAAAACAAAGTTAAATTATTAAATAGGAGATTTTAAACAGTACTGAATCAATACTCATCCAACTATCAATGGGTTACTTTGTAAGATTCAATAAGGCCATAATAAAATTAATGTGAAAAAAACATAATTAAAAGCTACTTTTATTTCTTTTTTGATATAAGAAGCTTAACACAAAGATTCTGAATCTTGGTCAAAAGAAAGGGTACTACTATCAAAATCTCTCTGGCTTTGAATTGAGGGAACACAGCAGTGTCCACTCTTCTTATGAGCAAGAAGCAACTGCTGGTAGCGACTAAATGATTAAGGGCTATGCTTACAGCAGAGCTGTAGTGTCCTGCAGAGGCCAGTAACAATAGTACAAAGGTATTATCAGAAAAGCAGCGGTCCTACAGTATCAGAAGGATGAGTTGTCTTTCAACCTTGCGAGGTCTGGCCATGCATTTCCAATATTTGATTTGTACATCTGTGATAATGTGGTTCAGATTTACAGGGCAAATGTTATGTGGCTACTTTTCTTAACGTACCATTTCATTAAATGCCTAAGCTTTAAATTATTTTCAAGCAGAGCTTTTTTTTTAATTGAAAAGGGCCTCATCCTTGCAGAGTCTAAAATATACTATAAAAACTATCTTACAAGACAAAAAAAAAAATCAGATCACTGGAATAGAACAGAGAATCCAGAAAGAGAAACTAGTGTCAAATCAAAGACTTTCGATTGATAAACTGAGGACTAAAAAACATTAGGGAAAGGAATTAAATTCCATTAAAATTGTTAATAAAACTAGAAAGCAAAATGGCCAAAAAAAAAGAGGATAAACACACAACACATCATCTATTATAATAAAACCAATCTGATTCATGATAGAGAAATCTGGAAGAAAAAGGAATAGTATATCTCTCCCACATTTGGTGACGGAAAAATATTTTCTCTATTGGACAAACTCCTAGTTAGGAAAAAATGTTTCATTCTCTGGACTTTTATCTATAGAGCCCAGAAGAGTCAGTTCCTGGTACATATTATTAGGTGATTAACAAATTTTTGTTGATTGGCTAACTGACACAAAACGGATGGAGCTGAGCACACCAAAATAAAAAGAATTCTGTACAACAAATAAGTGATGATTCCAAAATAAAGAGAAACAGATGGGGGAAAGGGAAGAACATTTATGACAAACAGCTGACATTCAAAACCTAATCTATAAGGATAATATCCATTCCCCATCAGAATGCCTCAAATACTAGCTATGCGACTTCACAGTGCTAAGGCCTCAGTTTCTCCATTTGTAAAATGAGAAGATTGGGCTCAATGACCTCTAAGGTCCCATTCAGATCTAAATCTAAGACCCAGCGAAATGGTCGAAAGACATGAATAATTCAATTATATACTAATATGATCATGTAATAATTCAAAGAAGAAAGTAAAATTGCTAATAAGCATGAGAACCTATTCAAAGTCTCTAAGGATCAGAAATGTAATTAAAATAACTTGGATGCCGCATTATATCAAGCATAAAATGGCAAAATCAGCTGAAAATTATAAAATGTTAATATTGGCAGCCCTTCAGGGAAACAAACATTTTCACATTGTCAGTAAGACTATAAATTGATACAAGCTTTTTGGACAGCAATGTAGCATCGCGTAATGAGAATTATGAAACCGATCCTACATTTGGACCCCAAAATGCCATACTGCTTGCTGGAACTAGATGCCAAGGATTTTAATCAAATTTAAAAAGGATTTCTCTGTACAAAAATATTCAAACTCACTTCGTTTGTAATGGCCAAAAAAAAATAAAAAAGCCAAGCTATTATTAGTCCAATGACTGGAGAATAACTAAGTTATAGTCTATCAATGATGCAATGGAATGTTCCTGAACCACAAAATGGTAAAATACAAAGGAATATAGATAGGTTCATAAGAGGTGATATAAAGCAAGGAGTATAAAATAACCTACACATGGAAACTGTAATTACAAGGGGGGAAAAATCCAAGGGCATCAAAATGAATCAAAATCAAAATCACAAGAAAGTGCTAAAGGCAAAGCAAATAAATTATTAGTGTCATTTTGCAGGGAGGGGCACAATTGGCACAGTCAAACAGACCTGGCCTCAAGAGCCCAAAAGACCTGGATTCAAGTCGTGACTGACACAAATTGACAGTATGACCCTGGGCAAGTCAAATATCTTCTCAGAATCCCAGGTCAACTCTCCAAGGCAACTACAAAGGTGAAGACTTCTCTAGTAAATAACATAATACCTAACATTTACGTAGCCCTTCAAGTACGCCAGAACTGTAAACGTTACTTCACTGGGTCCCCGAGACAACCCAACGAGAGGGCGCTGTTTACCATTCCCATCTGACAAATGAAGAAACTGAAGTTATAGAGGTTGTGACTTTGCCCAGAGCCACATAGATCGTGAGGCTCCAACTCCACACACCAAGTTGCTTTAGATACTGTAGAGGAAGTTCTTCACCATGAACTCCCCACACCAAGGAAATAAAAGGTCCAGTCCAAAAAGAAAAAAGAAATTAATATTTTTATCAAAACGTAAATATTTTCTATCCTCAATTCCATATTGTTTGCTTATTTGTACTCAATGAAAAACAATTTGCAATTTTAAGAATGCTTCTTAAAAAACAGTAAGGCTACAACTGGGTAAGAACTTCTTTTCACTCATCATTTAACAAAAAAGTTATACACAAAGAAAACTCTCATACCTTTTCTAGACTTCTTCAGAATTTCTTTAACCATTATCTACCTAGCCTACACTCCTCTGGGTTCCTCCAAATCCAAAAGATGGCAACTATTTCCATAAAAGGAGTGGAAAGTCTGCTACTCAGTGGAAAATACTAGAACCAAGTCAAAGGACCCAGAGAAACAGAGATAATCCCCCCCCTCCCAACTCCCAAGGAAAGCTCCCACCCCAAAAGCCTTTTCTACCCAAAGTCCTCTCCTACCTCTTCCTCTCAAAAACACTTAAGGTGGGAGTCTATCCCAAAGCTCTTTCCTACCTTGGAGTGAGATCTGCTGAACTTCTTAATCTTGGCTACATCTTCGGCAGAAAACATAGGCTGAACCTCCTTGCTCATAAATTTCACATGGCAGGCAATCAGAATAGTCCTAAGGAGAAAAGAATGATTGGAAAAACAATAATTATCAATCCTGAGCATTCAGCAGCATCTTCTACTGGCCAGTCAGTTCAATCAGCAGTATTCCTTGGGAGAAGATGGTATCTTCATGCCCTGACCTAGGAAACTGTCCAGGACCATCCTAATTTCAGGTAGCATGAAGCTCTGGATTCTGCACTGGACTTGGAACCAGTAAGCCTTAAGTTAAAAGCCTGCCTCAGACATGAGCTGTGCGGCTCTGTGCAAATTACTTAACTCATCTCAGTCCTATAAAATGAGAGGGATGGACTCAGTGATCTCTAAAGTCCCTCCCAACACTAAATCACTGATCCTCTGAGAGAAGTTATTCTCTACCACTTTCTGCCTCCCATAGGCTAACTACCTCCACATGCATATCATGGAAACCATCCTTCCTTTTGCTGATGATTAATAATAGTAATAATTTATATAGTACTTTAACTTTACACATACCTCCTTTGATAAAGTAGGCTTTAGTCTAGATGGAAGTGGGTAAACCACTTTACAACCCCTCTTAATTCAAGTGCCTTTCCCCGTGTGTGTGTGTGTGTGTGTGTGTGTGTGTGTGTGTGTGTGTGATTTGCATGTTGTCTCCCCAATTAGGGTGCAAACCCCTTGAGGGCAGGGACTGTCCATTGCCTCTTTTTGTATCCCCTGGCACATAGGAGACACTTAATTAATATCAACTGACTGATTGACTGGAAGGACTTTGCTCAGTGACTTGAGTTGGTCTACCCTTGGGATGAATGTGCACCAATCAATGGCTACAGGCTTAGTTTTCTCTCGGACTTATGGGGAGAACCTGTTCTTTAAGCTCAAGAGATCCTCCCTAAAAGTCAGAGGTAGAACCGAGAGCTGAGAAAAAGCCAGGAGTCCTGACAATCAGATTTACCCAGTGTTCTACCTGTGACATATTATCACAGGATTTGGGCAAAGAATGACAAAAAAGCAGACAGCCACAAACCCCAAGATGCCTCAAACCTTTGAGACTCTCCAAGGCTGCTACCTGAATGTTCCTGAAGTGTATCCTCCTTTCTTTCCTGGGAGACAACGGTAAGTTCCCACCACCTGAATCCTGTCACCCGGCTTCACTTTATCTACTAAGTCATCATCGAGGATAACATCCACAGAGCGCGGCAGCTGTCCAGCGGGGGCCTTCTCAGGCATTTCCTGGATAGTGATGGTCTGGTGGTCCTTATATACCGAAAGGCCATATTCTGTCTCCAGAGGATTATTCTCTTCATCCTAAAAAACAGATATTCTAAACGTATCTGCCCCTAGAGAATAAAGTTTGCAAATTATCAGGACATCATAACTTCCTGCCACCCCCTGCAAAAAAGAAAATAAATTCTAGGGTTTCTCACTCTTACCCATGTGTTTATGATTGAACAATTAATAAAAAGTAGAACTGGTATTCTACTTTTAATGTTATCAATTAATGTTATTGAATTATTACTTTTAATGCTACTAATTGAGACAATTAAATATTTTCAGCAAAGTTGCTGGCTACAAAATAAATGCACAAAAAGCAATAGCATTTCTAAGAGGTGATAACAGAAACAGAAATCCCAATCAAAATGATTACAAAATGAAGAAAATATTTGGGAGTCAATCTACCATTATAACATTAAATCCTTATATAGACTGAATTACAAAGTGTTCCTTCAAGAAACAAACAACAAATTAAGTAGATGAAGGAACATTCCGTGCTCCTGGCTAGGTCCAACCATTATAATAAAAATAGCAATACCACTAAAACAGATTTATAGTTACAGAGGCACCTGGGTGGTGCAATGGATACAACCCAGGGCCTCAGGTCAGGAAGACCTGAATTCATTTCCAGCCTCAGACACTTACTATCTGTGACCCTGGGCAGATCACTTAACATCTGGTTGCCTCAGTTTCCTCCTCTGTAAAATGAATATAATAAAAGCACCTATTTGAGCGGCTACGTGGAGCAGTGAACACAGCACCGGCCCCAGAGTCAGGAGGACTTGAGTGCAAATCCAGCCTCAGACACTTAACTAGCCATGTGATCTTTGGCAAGTCACTTAATCCCAATCACCCTGCCTTTCTCCTTCCAAAAAAAATAAATAAATAAAAGCACCTACTTCCAAGGCCTGTTTCAAGGAACAAAAGATAATATTTGTAACATGCTTAGTGGTACATAATGCGCTCTTAACAAATGCTTATTCCACTGCAAGAAATAAAATGACAAACGGGATGCTTTCGGAAAAAAAAGGGAAAGATTGACATGAACTGATGCAAACTGAAGTGAGCAGAACCAGGACAACACTGTACACAATAACAACGTACAATGTTCGACTATGACTGACTTAGCTATTCTCAGAAATACAATGATCTAAGACAATTCTGAAGCACTCATGAAGAAAGATGATATCTACCTCCAGAGAAAGAAATGATGGAGTCTGAGTACAGATCGAAACATGCTCTTTTAAACTATTTTTCTTGGTGAACTTTTTTGGGGGCAGTGGGGGAGCAGTGCAAGTGTCTGTATTTTCTTTCACAATATGACTAATACAGAAATGTTTAGCATGACTACACATGTATAACCTATATCAAACTGCCTGCCCTCTCAATGAGAGGGGAGGGAGGGTGGGATGGAATTTGGAATTCAGTATTTTTTAAAAATAAACGTTAAAAATTGTTTTTACGTCATTAAAAAAATTAAAGATTTTTAAATAATAAAAATAAAAACAAAAAAATGCCTATTCTCTCCCTCTCTGTAATGTTAAACCAAACTATCAAAGGAACAGTTACTGCATAGAACTTGACAAAATAATAACAAGATTTATCTGGAGGTATGAAAGATCTACAATAATAAGGGAAATAATGGAAAAAAAGTAGAAATGAAGAGGAAACAGCACTTCCAGAACTTAAACTGTATTTATTATAAAGCAGTCATCAAAATTATCTGGTACTGATTAAAAAACAGAAAAAGATCAATAAGAGGAGAGAGAATCAGAAATAATGTAACTCAATAACTTAGTGTTCACTAAGCCAGAAAACAGGGAAAATTTTCCCAGTGTGTAAACACCATCCACTTTAAAGGCTCAAGGTATGTCCAGCAGTCCATTTTCCTCTGGAATGACTCCTTTTTAATCACCCACTCAATTTCTAAAAATAAAACTTCAAATCTTTCTTTCTCTTCTTCTTCTCTTTTCTTTTTTTGTCTCCTTTCTCCTCTCTTCCTTTTTTCTTCCTCTTTCTTTCTCTGTCCCTCCCTCCCTTCCTTGTTTGTCAGCCCTGTAATTCCATGAGGAAAAGAAGCTATTACTGAGAAAACTTGGCTAATGCACATCACCACCTGTTCTACAATTTACAATTTATAATCTTCAAGAATTGCCTGAGTTCAGAGAGGCTAATTAACTTGCCCAGGGTCACCCAGGGCCAGTATGTGTTTAGAAGAGGGACTTGAACTCAGATCTTCCTGATTCATAGGCTAGTTTTCCCTACGGGCCTCTCTGATACCACTCAACAACTGCATGAGAAGAGAAGGTCAACTCAGTTCCCTTACCTTGGTGGGGTAGACAGAGCTGGAAGGAAAGGGCACCAGTGTGGTGAGATCAGTGTAGTTTCTCTCTAGGGTCTTCTTGGTGGCCGGACAATAGTGGACACTACGGACAACCTTGGGACGAATCAGGGAGCCTGAAAGGAGAGAAGCCAAGTAAAGATCAGAGGGCAACCTTTGCTCTCTGATACACTAGATGATATGGAAGGGAAATTCATCTCCTTTTCTTATAGTGTGACTTCTATATCCCAAGCCAACCTCATCATTTCTTCCTCTTCACTCCCTACTCCATGAACCAGTTCCTGAAGAGATGAGGGGAAACAGACCAAAGGAGATGGATTTCACTCTTAACAGCAGTCTAAATACAAGTTAGCCAACTCACACCAACTTCACATTCCCTAAAGTCCTATTAAAGGACCATGGATTTCAGAAATGTAAAAGTCCCCTGATAGTTTTCTGAATGTCTGATAAAGAAAGAAAACTACTGTCTGGTTCAAGAATATGGTCACAAGAAAGGATAGTAAGCTCCCCAATTCCTCTTATTTCCAGTGCCTTCCCTCTGTTAATTATTTCCTATTTATCCTATGCATAGCATACTTCATATATATTTATTTGCATGTTCTCTCTCTCCCCCATTAGATTGTAAGCTCCTTGAAAGTAGGGACTGTCTTTTGCTTCCTTTCATATCGTCGGCTTTTAGCATAGTACTAAGTAATAAATACTAAGTAATAAACATACTAAGTAATAAATATTTGTTTATATAAATATTTATGTTTATTTATTTATAAACAATGTTATTATATATTACATATTTATATATTTTATACATTATATATTTATATAAATATCTATATAAATAAATATTTACTGATTGAAATAGCAATAATAGCAGCTAACACCTACAAAATAAGGTTTGCAAAGCTGTTTACATATATTAACATTTGATCCTCCCAATAATTCTGCAAAGTAGGTGCTATTATTATTCTTGTTTTCCAGATGAAGAAAGTGAAGCTGCAAGAGGATAAGTGACTTGCCCAAGGTCACAGAGCTATTAAGTGTCTGAGACATGATTTGAATTTGGGTCTTCCCGACTCCTATCCAAAGAGGTTAACTGATTTGCCCAAATTCATATAGGTATGAAATATCAGAGGCAGGATTTGAATACAGGTTCACCAAACCACCTAGTTACTTCATAAGAGGGGGCTCAATGCAAAATCATTCATGCTACTAGAAAAATAATAATAACAATAGGTAAAATTCACATAGTGCTTACTCTATGCCAATTACTATCATTATTACTTCATTCTATCCTCACAATAACCTGGAAAGTAAGTACTATTAGTATCCTCATTTTACAGATGAAGAAATTGGGGGGCAAAGAGGGAGTTAAGTAACTCGCCAGGGTCACACAGCTAGTAGGTATCTGAGACAGGATTTGAACTCAGGTCTTCCTGACTCTAAGCTTGGCACTTTTTCTACTAGTTTCCTAGTAATGCACAATACATGATCTACAGGTGATCAAATCATTTTCAAAGAAAAAAATTTTGTTTCGGTCCTGACCTATGATTTCACCAGTGTGGGGAATTTCCAGTGTGGAAATTCATTCCTCTTATGCACTTTAGCCAATTCCTGTGTAAGTGGAAATCATAAGAGAGTTTTCTACATCACTGACAGATTCAGTCTACACTAGACATCAGTAGGACTCGAAACCGCATCTCCCCTGACTACAGGGATGGCCCTTCTATCCACTCTACTACACTGCCTCTACATAGGTAAAACAACAGTTTTTAAAATGAGGACTCATGAGGAGGCAAGGTGCTGCCGTGAAGAGCCCCCACCCTGGAGTCAGGAGAACCTAAGTTCAAATCTGGCCTCAGACACTTGACACTTATTAGTTGTGTGACCTTGGGCAAGTCACTTAACCCCAACTGCCTTTCCTTCCTCCCTTGTAATGGGAATTTGAAGACCTCCCCTGCTTTGAAAGTAAACTCTGCCCCCTAACAGGATGAATGTGGTCACATGGAGCCTGAGGTGGGAAGAGTTTGCTGAAGGGAAGCGGAGCCCACAGGAAGCTGGGAATCAGAGCTAATGAGATGGTGAGAGAGAGGGGTGCTCAGGCAAGGAGATAGAGAGGTTTGTGAGTAAATATTGATCTAATATTGCTTTGTGAGAAGGCTAAAGGATGCTGTGACTTTCAGTGTTATTATGGCTTCTGAATATCTTTGGTACTATGATGGAATTGACTTACTGGTTTTGGGATTGGGTTTTCTGGTATCTAAATAAATGTTTCAGTTCCGTCCTCTATATGGAGAGTTTGGTATATCTTGTGATTGAGCATCATGCGATATTTATAGTCACTGTCTTTATTGTGATCATGTGCACTGTAAATATTGCATTGGCACTACATTCCTCCAAAAATAAAATAAAATAAAACACAGCTTCTTACCCTACTATTTAGTCTAGGGTTTCTCCCAATCATTTTCACTGCCTGTTCTAAATCTTCAAAATTCTGCATCCTCAAGCTGTCTAGCTATGCTTTCCCCACCCTGCAGAGCCCTCCATCTATTCCTAGAGTGCCCACAGGAAGTCCCCTCTATTCTAACAATGCTGTTCGGCCCCCTCACATTTGGTGACGATGCCCTCCACACAGACGATGCAACTGAGGAAGCAGGAGGTGAGGGTCCGAGGAGAAACATGCTTGGAACCAAAGCTACCCTCCAAACCAATGTAGAATTCTTCATACTGCTTAGCATAGGTGGCATCAATGGAAGCCACAAAGTCCTTCAGGGCACGCTGGAAGGCGAGGAGTTCCTCAAAGGCATTGTTAAGGAGCCTGCAGATGGGACAAGAAGGGGAAAAATAATTAACTGAGAAAGGGAGAAACAATCTCTCTAGTAAAATACTGACCCAAATGTAACCCAAAAGGATCAAAACAAGATCAAAGATTTATAGCTAAAAGGAACTTTAGAGATCACCCAGTGTAAACCCTTTATGAGTAAGCAAACTGAGGCCCAGAGAGGTCAAGTCACTTATCCAAAGTCACACAGCTAGTAAGTATCTGAGGTAGGATTTGAATCCAGGTCTTCCTGACTCCAAAGGCAATGCTCTATATCCATCCATACACTCTGTTGCCTCTCAAGGACATCCTCCAATCCCACTCATCTCCCCAACTAGAACAGTGAGAGTCAGGTCAAGAAAAATGGAGCATGAATGGAGGAGGCCTCCTCTGAACTTCAGTGCTCAAAGGTTCTCCAGGTACTCTATGCCTGCTAGAGACTTCTTACCAATGGCTTTTTAACATTTCTACTGAAAGTCTGAAGAACTTCAACCCCTCTCAATCCAATAGATTTTATTAGTTACTTATTTATTAAGGACCTGCTGTGCACCAGGCACTGAGTAAGGTGCTGGGGACATAGGAAGGGGAAGAGGAGAGAAGAAAAGAGAAAAGAAAAAATGAAAAGAGAAAGAAGAGAGAATAGAAAAGGCGAGAAGAGAAAAAGGAGAAAAGAGAAAAAAGAATAAAGAGGAGAAAAGAAAAAAGAAGTGAGAAAAGAAAGGAGAGGAGGGGAGGGGAGAGGGGAAGAGAAAGGAGAGGAGTGGAAGAGGGAGAAGAAGAGGGAGGGGGAAAAGAAGATGGAGAGTGAGAGGAGAGGAGAGGAGAGGAGAGGAAGGGGGGAGAGGAAGAGGAGAGAAGGAAAAAGTTCCTTCCCTCAAGAACTTTGTATTTCACTGCTTGTGGGGAGAACTTATGAAAGAAAACCTTGAACTTAATTTCTAAAAGAAAGGCAGGAAATGTGAACTCTGAACCACACTAGAAAGAAGTCCACTGACTGATAAATGACTTATTGTCTCTAGAAAAACCAAAATTCTACTCTTGGAATCAAGAGGGGAAAATCAAGAGATCAGGCAACAGAAAAACAGAAAGTCCATGCATATTTATAAAGTCAATTTCATGGGACCGTAGATCTTAAGCTAGAAGGCACCTCACAGGTCATCTAGTCCAACCCTTTCTTTTTAAAGATAAGCACAATGAGGTCAAGCACACTGACTTGCCCAAAATCACAGAGGTGGTAAATTGCAGGGAAGGATTTGTACTCTCATCCCCTGACTCTAGGGCCAACACTGTGTATACTGTCTCCACTTAGGTATCAATGCAGCTCCCTGTGGGGGAGAATGTGACTCTGCTCTAGCAAATAAAAAGGGGAATAGGAAGGTTTCCATTTGTACTCATTTCCTCCCTCAATGACCCTAGCACTTACCGAATGGCTCTCTTTTCATTCCTCCTACGTAGATCATTGACATTGACAATTAGACGATGCTGGTTATCGCTAATCAGCTCTCGAACTTTGCTCTGATAAATTCCTTGGTCTTCCTATAAAATAGCCAGAACTCATTTATTAGCCTAGTCAAATAGTTTATGTTTTAAAGTGATTCTAAATGAACACAAGAGAAAATTACTCCTGTCTCCCCTTACTGGAGAGGTCGGTGACTAAATGTAGAAAACATTACATAAACTGTCAGATTCCATTTGATGCATTGCTTGGTTTTAATAACCAGAGTAAATATTTAACAAGAAGCTCTTTGGGGGGAAATGTCCCCATGACATATTTTTTAAGATTAATCTCCCTCCTTTTTTAGTCTGAAACCTTTCCCTTATAAAAAAGAAGAAAGAAAGCAATATATTTTAATGATGATCAACTGTGCAAGACTTAGCTTCTCCAATCAGGATAATAACCCAAAACAATCCCAAAGGACCCAAGATAAAAAATGCCATCCACCTCCAGAGAAGAACTGATAAACTCCAAGTACAAAATAAAGCATATTTTTTTTTCAACTTTCTTTCTTTTTCTTAAGGATTTTGTGTTTTCTTTCGCAATGGCTAATATGGAAAATGTTTTGCATGACTTCACATGTATAATCAATATATTGCTTGCCTTCTCAAGGGGTGGAAGAAAATTTGGAACTCAAAATTTTTAAAAGTGAATGTTAAAAATGTTTTCATATGTAATTGGGAAAAATTTAACAACATAAATAAAAGATATTTAAAAAAACAAAAAAGAAATGGGAAAAATGTTTAGTAAAACTGACCCACATATCAACTAAGTCTAGTTGGTGAGATGAGTGGGATTGTAGGAAGTCTCTATTAAAAAGTCTCTATTAAAAAATTATAAAAGCTGTATTTTTTTTAATCTCCACTCTAGGACCAACTTTAATTATTATGTTACATAGCATTCAGATTGGTTTTTTTAAAATTATCTTTCTCCCCATTTACGCCATAATAGTCTACGTGTGTGCATATAGATAAATATAGATATTGTTTTCCTGGTTCTGCTTTATTTCACTCTGGAACCCTAACCTTCCTATTCATCATATCATATTTCCTACACAGCCACAATATTTTATTGCGTTCATAATACCACAATTTGTTTAGCCAATTCTCACTTAATGGTTATCTACTTCGTTTTCAGTTCTGTTTTTGGTATATGTACCTTTCTATCATTGACCTCCTCAGGGTACATATCCAGCAGGAAGATCTCAAAGGATATGAATATTTCAGTCACTTTCTTTCGATTAATTCCAAATTACTTTCCTGAACAATTTGACCACTATATAGCTCCATTTTTTAAAAAATATATTAATGTGTCCAGCTTTCCACAACCCCTCAACATGGATCATTTGCATCTTCTGTCATTTTTGCTAATTTCCTGGGTGAGATGAAACTTCCACTTGCTTTTACTTTCAACTCTCTTATTAAAGATTTGACAAAATCTTTCACAGGTTCATTAAATGCCTGCAATTCTTTTAAGAACTGTTTGTTCATAGTCGTTGATCATATCCAATGGTAAATGATTATTGGTCTTATGTACTTGTATTGGTTCTTTGTATATCCAGGACGCTTAGAAAGCTCTGTAGATGATTCAAAGGCTTTCCCCCCAACCCAGTGCTTTCCTTTTTATACAAGTTGCACTGATTTTCTTTGTGCAGTTATCTATTTCATGTTATGTGATCAGCTGTATACTCCTTCCATGTTTGGTGGAGGAAAACAAACTCTACTCAGCTTAGTCACAGCAGTGAAAGGTACCTAATCTGTCACCTAAATTTTTTATAGTATCACCTTTCATTTTCATCTTACAGTATTACCTTTCATTCAAGTTGCACATTCATTCTTACCTTATTATTTACTCTATAAGATGTTGATCTGGATTTAATTTCTGCCAATTTGCTCTCCAGTTTTCCCAACCATTCTGTCAAATATGGAATTCTTTGCCAAGTAATTTATATCTTCAGGGATATAGATCACTGGGTTATTAAGTTCAATTGTTTCTGATTCTTCTTTATCCAATTTGTTCTATCAATCTACTTTTTTATTTTTTTAACCCCAAATAGTTTCAATGATTACTGCTTTATAGTAAAACTAGTACCCTTCATTCTGACTTTTCTTTATTATTTCTCTTAAGATTTTAGATCTTTTGTTCTTCCAGATTATTTTTATTATTATTTTGTCTACCTCTGGCAAGTATCCCCTTGGTAGTTGGTTTGGTATAGTATTAAGTCAGCAAATTAATTTAGGTAGTATCATTTTTTATTATACTCTTCTTACCTAACATAGAATAATGAAAAAATTACTTTATTCCTTTATTTACTGATAAAGTTTCTGGTGTTTTCCCATTTCAAATGGTTTTAGACACACTTTCATCATTTAAAATGGTCCTTCTGGGTCTATGATCTATGGTACACTTTGTCAAAGGCTTTTTCTGTATATATTCATACAATCCTGTAGTTTACAATGGTTTTCTGATTGCTTTTCTAACTCTGCACCATCCTTGCATCTACAGTATAAATCTAACTTGATAACTGTGATTAAATTTTTTTATATATTGCCATGGTTTTTGCTAAAAAAAAAATCTCTTAAAATTATTATCAGTACTCATTAGTGATGTTGGTCTGTAGTTCTCTTTACTTTATCCTCCCCTAGTTGAGGTATTAGAACAAGGCTATCCCCTTAGGGATCGCCACAAAAATCCATCTTAGCGATCATAAAGGCAGTACTATTGACACTCACTCACAGAGAAACAAATAGATAAACCCTGTTACTCATGTGTCAGTCACTGTGCTAAGTTCGGAAGCCATCACTATGTGTCAAACTAATCCACTTGACAGATGTATTCTGCTCTTATTTATCTGGATTAAGTCAAGAAAAGGGGGTCAGCCAATGACAAGCATGCCTCCTTAGCAAAAAAAAAACAACAAAAAAACTCAACAATCTTGCAAATAGCACCAGCATCTTAGAGGTCTACACTCCCTTTCTTTAGATAGTGATACTCACAGCGGTCTATGCCAAAAAATGCCGCTTGGGAAATTTTTCACCAGTTTAACTCAACCATTTCAATTCGACACAACAGTTACTAAACATCTATGATGTGTCTGGTGCTAGATGCTAAGAAAAAGGCTAAAGAGACTGCTTTTGCTACCAAAAAATATCGCAGACACAAAACTTTTCCAAGGATGGCCCTACCTCGCCCCTCCTTTACCCCTCACCCCCAAGGGAACAAAGACTAAAGTATCTTCGCACCCTCAATCCAATAAAAGTTCAAGGCTTCAGCTCTAAAGACCACGCTTATTCCATTAGCAACTTTTTAAAGAGTAACACGGTCCAGGGCAGGGTCCTAGACGAGTGCTTGAAGGCCTCCTGGTGAAACCTCCCCCACCGGGGAACTCCAACAAGCCCTCCCCACCCACCCACACCTGCCTGGGCTCATACTAACAGCCCGGACCCGGGTCCATAAACCAAGCTGGCCAGACAAAAGGACCTTCCTTTTCCTATGGCAACGCGTGCAGGGAATCAAGCCTCGCTTCCCTTCCAAGCACACATCTCAGCCGGCGCCAGCTGGCCACACGGCTTCTCCCGAAACTCCCATCTGGAGCTCCGGGAGGGAGGAGGCTAATACCCTCACCTCATCGTCCAGGAAGTCCAGGTAATCTCTCTGCGCCTCCCGCAGCTCAACGTCGTCTATCACGGTGGTAGTAGCCATGCTTCCGAGCGGCAGAATGGAGTCCGCTTCTTCGCTCCCTACAACGCTGACTCCTCCCCTGGCGCGAAAATTACTTGACTTTTCCCGCCAACAAAAGTCACCTCCTAGGCGTCAGCGGAAGCAGATTGGATTCTTGGCTGCGATTTACAAAACCGGAAAAGGGTGTGCCCAATGGGAAGCTTCTTCCTCCACTTGGCGTTCCGATACGTCAGCCGTGGCGGGAAATTTACTGATGTCTCTCTACTTCCACCATCCCTTTAGACCGCCCTTAAGTCAAAAGAACGTAACTGGCCAATCAAGAGGGCGCGATGGGCGGAGCGCCCTGTGACTTTCAGCTCCCGAGGGTTGGCCCTGCAAAGAAAATACGTCGCGTTGCCTTCTGGGAATTGTAGTCCATATGATAGAAATCTAGTTCTGAGGTCTTGGTGCTTCCTGTGGCTACGTGCTTTCTGCTGATTTCTAACTGGCTGTTTCCCTTCTGAGTAATATACAAACATAGTAACTGTGTGGAGTAGTCCATTCTCACCTGCGCCTTATTCTCACTTCGCGATTGTTAAGTCAGTACTGTGTGTGTCAGTTCTGTGCCTTCCTTTATAATAGTTTGGAAATGGTGTTATATTACATTGGAGAGGGGGTATCAAACTACATAAAAACGTGAAGATCAATGATCAGTTTTTTTAAATTAGGTAGACATGGCCAGGGATGTGCAGGAGCGAGCTCCTTACCAGCAGAATTGGTTGTTAAATTTTCACTGTGAGCATTTAAAACTTGGAAATCGGCAAATGCTCCTAATTAGGACTTGATTTGTATTATTGATTGTCTAACTCCAGAACTTAAGAAAATGATGGAGGAAATGTTAATGCTGATTTTAGTTAAAAGTGTATAATGAGTACATTACACACACACATACACACACACACACACACAGTTAAACAATGGTTAAACATTTACCAACATACTCCTGATCCACCTGAGAGTTCATAGGTTTGAGGAACTCCTTTCATTGACAATTCGGCAACATTTCTGTAATTTGCAGTCTTAGAGAGCTGGCTGGGCACGGAGAGTTGAAGTGATCTGCCCACATTTCTGTAGCCGGTATGAATGAAAGGCAGAAATTACTCTCTATCACTAGATTGATTAAATAAAAGAAGCGATGCAAAGCAAATATCTTCTCACATCTATCAAGCAGCTTTTATTCTCTGCTGTGTCTTCAATAGGGTGCTAGACTTTCTGTAAAGAACGCTGGATTCAAATTCTGCCTCAGACGCTTACAAACTATGTAACCTGTGGCAAATCACAAATTCTTTTTTTTTTTTAAATTTAAATTTATTTATTTATTTTTAGTTTACAACATTCAGTTCCACAACCCTTGAGTTTCAAATTTTCTCCCCTCCCCTTCCCATGGCGGCATGCAATCAAATATAGGTCCTACAAATACCTTCACATTGAACATTAGTCAAGTTGTAAAGAAGAAATCACAAATTCTTTAAGCGTCTTTTCCCTCATTTGTAAAATAAAGGGATTGAATAATAAAATCTCCAAGGTCCCTTCCAGTTCTAAATAGAGGCAGCTAGGTGGCGCATTTGGATAAGGTCATTTAAAACTCGATTTCAAATCCACTCTCAAAAACTTACTATCTATCTACCTGTGTGACCCTGGACAAATCACTCAATTTTTTTCTGCCTGTTTCATCATCTGAAAAATGAAATTAAGGATAGCACCTACCTCTTTTGTGAGGATCAAATGAAATAATATTTGTAAGCCCTTTGCACACCTTTAAAGCACCACATAAGTGGTTATTATTATTACTTTTTAAAATTATAGCTATGATTTCAAAGTGTTTAAGATATGAAAATAAATTCTGGAAATCATATAGTTTAAAAAGATATCCTATGATGCAGCTATGTTTTTGTGAAGATCTAATGAGATAATGGGCAACTAAGTAGTGCAGTAGAAAGAATGCCAGGCCTGGGGTCAGGAAGACTCCTCTTTATGAATTGAAATCTGGCCTCAGATACTTACTAACTGTGCAAACCTCAGCAAGTCACCTCACCCTGTCTCAGTTTCCTCATCTGTAAAATAAGCTTGGGAAGGAAAGGCAAACCACTCCAGTATCTCTGCCAAGAAAACTCCAAATGGAATCACGAAGAGTCAGACATGTCTGAACAACAATGAGATACCTACAAAGTGTTTATAGCACAGTGTCTGTAACATATTAGGCACTATATGAATGTTAGTGATGATGACAATGATGATAGCTGATGTTCTGAATACCTGGATACATTAATGTGTGCTCTGTAAACTTCTTGGTATTTATCCCTATAAATTGAGTAGATTAAGATTGATCTTGTATCATTTTCTTATTGGTCCTATTTGCAACTAATTGATTTTGTCCTAAAACTGCTTAAGTCATGGTTCTTTGTCTCTGAACTTAATTCAGTGTTCAGCTGGTCTGTGATGGGTTAAGTTTCCAGCTCTCCTGCCTCAAGGAATTTAACTGATCTTGGTGAATGTGTGAGAACTCAAGGAAATTTGGGCTCAATACTCTTACTCCACCAAGCTATCCTTCAAGGATGCTGGGTTTGCTGTCCAAAAGCCTGGGCCATTATCTCACACCTTCCCTCAGACAGTGAACACTTCTTAGTCTCATGAGAGGACAAGGCGGGTCATTGCTAGGACCCTTACCAAACTTTCCACCAATTATGTTTGTTGCCTGCACCTCAACTCTGTGACCAGTCCTGTTGCCCTTAATCCCATGATGTCATCAGCCCTGCTCTATGCTTTGTACTTTCCAAAACCCTGTACAAGGAGAACTGCCCTCTTGCTTGGGCTCTTTGGCATTAATGGAGGCAAGCCATTGACCATTTATTGATAGGTAATATGCCCTGGCTAATAAATGTTATCTTGTGCTGAGATCTTCCTCAGTTTACCCTTTCATTAAAATTCAATCTCTACAAAGTTATATAATGATAAATACCCTTGTCCTTCAAAGTCCAAACATGAAGGACACCAGAGTTAAATCCTTGCTCTACTATTCACTACCTGTTCCTTCCTGATTAACCTAATTCTAAGTATAGTTTCCTTATCTCAAACGGGTTGAAAGCTATGTAACCTGCAGCCCAAAAGTTACTCGCATAAAACTATCCAAAATGGCCTTTGAGAGACAGGTTATATCTATTGTACCTCACAGGGGTGTTGCAAGGATCCCATGAGCTAATTTCTATGAAATATGTAAAACTCCAGCTATATGCATGCACATTTAAGGTCTTATTGATTAGCTATAAGACTATGGTTTGAAAGCCTTAAATATGACTAGTGTCTGATTTTTACATTTGCAATCTGGAGAACAAAAACAAATTTATAGATCAAGATCCTATTTACACTTTTATACAAGGTAAGATTATGAATGAATGAATGAAAAAGATCAGTAAATGATTACTATGTGCCAGGAACAGAACTAAGCACTAGGAATACAAATGTATAAAAAGAGAACTAGTTTCTGATATCAAGGAGTTTATATTTTAATAGAGCAGGTACTCTTAACTTGAGGTCCACAAACCCCTATAGGATCCATGAATAGATTTCAAGGGATCTGAAAATTTGGATGAGAAAAAATTATAATTTTTCTTCAATATAATTGTTTTCTTTTATAATCTCATATATTTTAATACATTAAAAAATATTCTGAGAAGAGATCAATAAACTTCACCAACCTGTCAAAGGGGTCTATGCATGAAAAAAGGTCAAGAACCTATGTAATAGAGTGAAATGACACACATAGGGGAATGGTGGTCAAGGGACATTTTGGTCAAGAAAGTGGTCTAATAATAAAAATAATAGCATTTATAGGTCATTTTAAGGTTTGCGGTATTTTACAAATATTACCTTATTTCATCTTCACAACAATCCTAGGTCCTATTGATGAGGTTTGGAGTTAGAGGCTTGGGGTGCTGGGAACGCGAAGGCAGGGTTGCCTGGAATACATTCACACACTCAAGCCATCTTTCAATCAAGAGGCATTTTACTATAATGCCAATAGAAGGGGGCAGAGTTCCTTTAGAAAACTTGCAACCTAACGGGGTGAATCTAGAACTTATACAGAAAAGGGATATGGGAAAGGAATAAGGTCATGCGAGGGGTCCAGGTGTCTGGAAGCAATCATCAGTGATCTATGGATGGAAAAATGTTGGGAGTTTCGCAGCGATAACTTTGTTGATACCAGACATTGAGGGAATTGTCAGAGACATGGACCTTGGGGATATGATGGGAGGAGATTCCTTGGGCCAGGCATCCCTGCATCTGTTGTTTATCTAAGGAATTACAGGATCAACTCTGTATACGTCTGTAACAAGGAAAGAAATTTCTCACGGGTAGAGGAGGAAGAGGGTTTGGGTTGCTTTCAGAGACATGGTCTTAGGGCTTTTTGGGGTCCAGGTCCCACCACCTCAATCACTGTTATTATTCCCATTTTACAGATGAGGAAACTGAGGCTGGCAGAAATGGAATTTATTTGCTATTGATTTGATTACTATGTCCAGAGAAAAGGGAGGGGGAAAGAAAATGTATTGCTAAGTATCCCAATTTTGCTTTTTATTCATATTTATGATTTCTTATCACCTGGTTTATTTCAAGGCCAACCCAATTTCAGGCTCACAATACTGAGCAGATAGAAGATCTTGGATACCAAGAAAATTGGTGATAATGTAACACCTTGTTTTTCAGGGTTCCCAGGGAAGGAGAAAGTGTGGGGGGTAGCGACTAGACCTGT
This sequence comes from Pseudochirops corinnae, assembly GCA_028646515.1. Lineage (NCBI taxonomy): Eukaryota > Metazoa > Chordata > Mammalia > Diprotodontia > Pseudocheiridae > Pseudochirops > Pseudochirops corinnae. The sequence goes on along the minus strand of CM053586.1, from coordinate 158,812,159 downwards.
CTAGTTTCCCAGATCAGGAAAATAGCTCTTAAATATTTTCTCTATAACTTAAGTCTTATAGCATTGCCTAGGGCAAGGAGAAATAAAGATAGGAACTAGATCTGTGTAGTTCTCTGATTTGCCCAAGATTTTATTTTTTAAAGCTGGGACAATGTATTATTTGTTTTAATTTATGATTTCTTGAAATAATAGCTCTAAAAAAACCAGGCTTTAAAACAAAAAGCATTGTGTTTCAAATGGAGCTGGTCCTAGGGTCATACCTGAGTTCAAATTCAGCTTCGAACATTAGCTGTGTGCTCTTGGCACTTAACCTGTTTGCCTCTAATAGCACCTACCTTCTTTCCAAGGTGGTTGTGAGGATCAAAAGAGATAATAATTGCAAAGCACTCAGCATAGTGCTTGGCATATAGTAAAGAGGCCATGGATTTCCCTTTTGGGAAGTCTTCAAGCCAAAGCTGGTTGATCACACATTGGGGATGTCACAGCAGGAGTTCCAGTTTGGGTGTGAATTGGACTAGAAGGCTTTTGGGCTGTCTTCCATCCCTGAGATTCCATAGTGCCGTACTTTCATTCACTGTGTCCCATGGCTGCCTATTGTTGGCTGCTTAAATTGTTACAAAGATATTCCTGATATCAAGCCTAAATTTGCTGCTTTATAATTTCCATTCATTCATTTCTCCTAATTCTACCCTCTTGGGACAAGCAGAATAAGTCTAATTAAACCCCCTTCCAAGAGGGCTGCTAAGTGGCAAGTGGATAGAGAACCTGGCCTGGAGTCAGGAAGACCTGAGTTCAAATATGACCTTAGGTGCTTATTAACCTCTGTTTGCCTCAGTTTCCTTACCTGCAAATAATAACACCCACCTCTCAGGGTATTGTGAGAATCAAATGAGGCAATAATTGTAAAGCTCTTAGCACAGTGCCTGGCACGTAGTAAACATTACATAAATGTTAGTAATTAATATTGTTCCACATGACAGCCCTTCAGTACTTGAACATAGCAATCGTGTGTCCTAAGTCTCTTCTCCAGGCTTAAACATCCCCAGTTCCTTCAGCCAGTTCTTGGATGGCATCATCTTGAATTCCTCCACCTTCCTCTTCTGGACAATTCCTAGATCATCACTGTCCTTCCAAAAGTGATGCATTCAGAATGGAAGACAATAATTCAGAATGATCTGACTGGGGTGGCACATTGGAGGACTGTGGTAGGACTATCACCTCCCTAATCTTGATCACTATGTCTTTTTAATGTAGCTGAAGACCCCATGAGTTTTTTTGGTGACCATATCCTAACAGTGATTCATATTAAGTTCATGTGCCTAGAATGCCCCTCTCCCCACCCCTTTACAATCCCTTGGTTATTTAAGCATTCAGGTCATGAAGCCTCTCCTGATCCCCTAGCTGATTCCTCAACTAACCTCATTCCCCACTCCCTTGCCCCACCACAAAAGCTCCTGGTAGACAAGGACAGTCCCTTGTGTTCATTGAGTACATTTATGAGTTTTCTATTCCTTAAAGTATCATGGATCACACCTTATAACTTCTGAGATGTTCACACAAGAGGTACAATTTTCAAACCTTGACTAGGATGTGCAAATGCTCATCTCTAAAGTACGATAAACCGAGTTTTTGAAAGTTTGCAAAAACATTTTTCATTTCTAGATTTTTTTTTAAACTAACTGCCCTAATCTTACACAGAGTGATTGGAATAAAAAAGTTTACAATTACAAATAGTTCGCAATTGTATCCACAGTGCCTAGTTTTTCAGTTGTGACCAATTCTTCATGACCCTATTTGGGGTTTGCTTGGCAGAGATACTGGAGTGGTTTGCCATTTCCTTCTCTAGCTCATTTTATGGATGAGGAAACTGAGGCAAATAGGGTTAAGTGACTGGCCCAATGTCACCCAGTTAGTGTCTGAGACCAGATTTGAACTCAGGAAGATGAGTCTTTTAGACTCCAGACCCACCTCTCTATCCACTGTACCACTTAACTGCCTGACTAGCACATAGTAGGTATTTCATAATGAATGACTGATCTTTGGTAAACTAAAAAGCCTCAGGCCTTTTCTAGAAAAACTGTCATGTAGCTATGCCTCCCCATCTTGTAGTTTTAAAGTTGATTTTTTAAATCTAAGTGTAAGACTCAATATCCAGAGAATATGATCCCTGGCAACACCTTTCTCCCTTGTCAACTATACTGTCAAACTCTATAAACAACCCTGCCATGATTATGGAGGCCCCTTTCCTGTCCCATTGAGAGGAATTGCCATATATCGCCAAAAGTACAATGGCCACAGGTTGTCAGGTTCTGTATCAGGCCACACGATGGTTCAAGACTGCCCTCTCCACATTACTCTTTGCCCACTTCAATCATGAGATCAGCTACATAATTCAGAAGATCATTCTGAACCTATTAGTCAATGACAAATCTTTTGGTGGTTCAGGCTCAGAATTAAAGCAAAATGAGATGCTGATAGATGACAAAACCTTTAACAAAAGGAACTTTATTCAACGATAGAATGGAAAGGGTATTCAGCAGTGTTGGTTCATGGCTGATACATTGTTGGTTCAGTTGGACACGGCTTCACTTGATTCTGCAATATGGCAGGCCTGGTCAAGAAGGGTGCAAGGCAGTAGGAATCTGTCAATACTAAGGAGCCCTGACTTTTCCTGACCTGTACTTTTACGTCTTGGGTAGCCATGAAGCAAATGTCAACTACCTGTGTCTTAGTCCCCTGGACCATTTAAGTCTCAAGTATGGTTTAATTCAGTGGTTCTCAATCTGTGGGTTGCAACCCCTTTGGGGGTTGAACGACCCTTTCACAGGGGTCGCCTAAGACCATCTGCAAACACATATTTCCAATTGTCTTAGGAACTGAGACACCGCTCCTCTATCCATCTCCAAAGAGTCGCAGTATTAGGAAGGTTGAGAACCACTGGTTTAATTGCTTTTTAAAAGGAAAACTAGCCTATATGGCAGGGACCTTCTAGTCTTCTTAGACCAAGTGATGAATTTCTAGTTGCAGGGCTTACCACTACAGGCTCCAACCAAATTAGCAATGGATGATACAAGCTCTGGCTACCAGTCATGAGATAGGAAAGGAAGGAAGGAAATAAGCATTTATTAAATGCCTGCTATATGCCAGGTGAGTTACTAGGAGGTACAGTGGATAGAGTGCCAGGCCTAGAATCAGGAAGATTTATCTTCCTGAGTTTAAATCTGGCCTCAGACACTTATTAGTTGTGTGACCCTGGGCAAGTCACTTAACTATGTTTGCCTCAGTTTCCTCATCTGTAAAATAACCTGGAGAAGAAAATGGCAAACCACTCTAGAATCTTTGCCGAGAAAACCCAAGAAGGGGTCATAAAGACACAACTGAAACAACTGAACAGCAACAAATGTGCCCGGTATAGTGCTAAGCACTTTTTACAAGTATTAAAGATCATTTGATTAAAGATCATTTGATCTTTACAATAACCTTTGCTGGTAGGTACTATTATGACCCCCTTTTACAGCAGCTAGATGGTTCAATGGATAAAGTGATAAGCCTGGACTCAGGAAGGCCTTACTTCAAATCTAGCCTCAGATACTTACCAGCTGTGAGACCCTGCACAAGTCACTTAACCTCTATTTGCCTCATTTTCCCCAATTCTGTAAAACAGGAATAATAACACCCACCTCCCAGGGTTATTGTGAGAATCAAATGATATGATAATTATAAAGCACTTAGCACAGTACCTGGAATATAATAAAAGCTATGTAAATATTAGCTATTATTATTACAGTTGAAGAAACTGAGGCAGGCAGAGAGTAAGTGACTTGGCCAAGGTCACACAGCTAGTAAGGCTAGATCTGAACTCAGGTCTTCCTGATTCCAGGTCCAGGGTTCTATCCACTGTACCACCTAGCTGTGTCTGACCAAGCAGGAGCCACTAGTCATTCATATCCTTCAGCAAAGGCAGAGGATGTGTCCTTATCTGCAGAGTCAAGCAGACAGACCTAGTTGCACAGGAGTTTCTCCACTCCAGATCCAGTAGATCTGAAGGCTCCCATGATCATCCCTGTTAATGTTTACAATCAGATAAAGGGTAAAAATTTTACATCTAGCTCAAATTTGTGTCCAGGACTATATAGTGTGGCTAAAGAAAATCTATTTTATTAAGGTTGTATTTATTTTAAACCACAAACACAAAGCAGAAGGAAAAAATTCATGAATTTTCTTCTGTTTGATGCAGTAGTTGAGAATGTATTTGATGATCAGGATAAAATATGCATATTAACTGAATTCTGATCCCAAATATGGTTCTATACAACCTGTCTCAAAGGTCTAAATCCATATCTACAATGCTGACTATTAGAAACTGGTATACCAGGAGGCAGCTTGGGAAAGGCAGATTTGGGGGATTAGGTGACTTCATTGTTGTCTGCACTGCCCATTAAGCATTTGACAGCATAGATGCTAATGGAGGGGCTTGGGGCACAAGATGGGTTGAAATCTCTAGATCTCACTTTTTCCTGTATATGATATATAATGTCCCCCACCCCCAACCCAACTTTTCACCTTCCAAACCATTGCCTTTTTTTTTTTTTTTGCTTTCTGGAAGGGGGAAGGCAGGGCAATTGGGGTTAAGTGACTTGCCCAAGGTCACACAGCTATTAAATGTTGTCATACCATTGCCTTTCAATATTGTATTGCATGTTAGTTTGAATCCAGGGATGCATAGATAGTCAGTAACACAAAAATGTATTATACTTTTTGGAACAATAGGCTAGTGATATTTGGATATGTTGCTCATTTTGACCCTTTAATCCCCAGGAGTTCTGTTCCCCCACCAGCCCTCGGTGATTGCTCTACCTGGCCCACTATCTTAGGCAGGCCCCAACCCATGCTTTACCTCACTTTCTGTTGCTCAGCCATCTGACTGGCCACCAAGAAATCATGCCTGGGCATCCTCTTCTCCAAACCTCTCCCCAGTTTTGGAACCAAATCAACTCTGCCATTGCTTGGGGGAGGGATTTCTCAGTCTCTTCTGCTATGGTCCTTCTCAACATCCTTGTAAATTTCAGGACCGGAATGCCTATTCCTGGCTACAAATCTCCCAGGTATGTTGTCTCCTTTTGGAAAATAAGTTCCTTTAGCACAAGGATGATCTTTGCTTTTATATGTATATCTCCAGGATTTTCACAGTGCTTAGCACCTAGTAAGGGGCCAGCTAGGTGGGCAGTAGATAGAGCCCAGTTCAGATCTCACCTCAGACACATAATAGCTGTGTGACCCTAGGTAAGTCCCTGTACCCTGCTTGCCTCAGTTTCCTCATCTGTAAAATGAGTTGGAGAAGGAAATGGCGAACCACTCCAGTGTCTTTGCAAAAAAAAAAAAATACAAAAAAAAAATCAAATAGGGTCAGGAAGAATAGGAAGAGGCTGAAAAATGAGTAAACAACAACAAATAGCTTCTGTTTGCACTTTAAAGGGCTATAGAACCAGCTGGAGGGCTAAACATCAAATGTTTATCTGTTTTCCAAAGTATTTAACTGCTTTTTTTATGTGGCAGTAAAACAAAAAACAAAAACTCTTTGATCTGACACTGACTTCAGATGGAACATTTTCTTGGCTTTTGTCCACCCTGTGTCTTTCTGAGCTGGCAGCAGAAAGAATCACACAGGGAACGGGCATTTACAAATAGCCGTTTATTACTACTTTCTGCCAAAGCCACCTTGTTCATTTAAAATGAAAGAGACTTCTAAAATGATCAAATAATAACTGGGCATCTAGTTGTCTGGTGAAATGGCCCTTATTTCAAATGCTGTGCTATAGTATTATAAAATGATTGGTATTTAAGGAATTTTTAAGAGACCATGTATGTGTATAGATATACATATGTAGTGCTTTATACTCCCCAAAGCATTTTTAGATACTTTATATTAATAGCAACTTAAATCTATGATTTTGGATTTTTTTAGAATTTAAAAGCACTCACAAATACATTATCTCACAATATATGTCCAACAATTCTAATAAGTACAAATATTATTCTTCCCATTTTAAAGATGAGGAAACTAAATTAAGTAATTTATTCATAGTCACATAGGTGGTAAGTGTCAGAGTCAGGATTTGAACTCAGCTCTTTTCACTATGTGATTGCTACCACCCAATGATTATGGTATTGATAGAAGTGGTGGTAGCCGTGGAAGTGAAGATGATGTGGTTTTCAATAAAACATTTAACCTCCCTGTTCCTCAGTTTTACTACCTGTAATATATGTGCAGCACCACTCTGGACATACTGTTCCAATCCACATGCACTAGCAGGTTCCCAGAACTGGGATTCCCAGAACAAGGGCAGCTGCACCTCCCTCTCAAAAGCTTGATGATAGAGTTGAAGGGTTAAGCGTGTTTCTAATGCTATCAGCTTGAGCCCCCATTCTAGTATGTTTTCCCTAATATCAATCATCAATTATAGTTACTATTTTCCTGATATCATTGAAACCCTCCAGTGATTAGCACTCCAAGATTATTTAACCAATTAAGATCAATTAGCTTTCATGAAGGTATACTTGCTGAGAAGACTTATAAAGAAAGCAGAACAAGCCATTCCTCTAAACTAGGCAGGGCAGAAGAGGGAGAGCACACTCTCCTTTATAATTCTTCAGTCCCTGGAGAGAGTCGTATCAAAGTTAAAGTGGTTGCTACAAAGCATTAACCCACTAAATTCACTTGCAAGTACAATAACATGGCCAGTGGATGAGCTGATTATCACTACCTCTTGGCCACTTCCAACACACTGCTCTGCTGAGTCAAGCTGCTCTGTGCCTTGCTCCTCACTGGGCACCAGAGTCCACAAAATCTGGCACAGACTTCCATCTCTGGACCTTTGGCAGCTCACTCTTCTAAATTTTTGAAGCTCACAAGGTCACAGCCTAGTCCATTCCATATTCCTTCACCTAAGGGAAGAAAAAGTACACACAACAGCAACACAAGCAACAACAGGCCCATGTTCTCACAGCTTCAGATTAACCAGAGTGGGGAAAGTGCTGCTGATGTTAGCTCTCTCCCCATCCAAAGGCTTAGAACAGTCTTTGACTACTTATTTTAATATAACCAGGCAGGAGGAGGGAGAGGGAGAGAGGGGAAAAGGGAAATGGAGAGGGAGAGAAAAAGAGGGAAGGAAAGAAGAGAAAGGGGAAAAGAAGGAAAGAGAGAAAGGAGAAGAGGAAGGGAAAAGGTAGAGGGGGAAGGGAGAGAAAGGGGGAAAGGGAGAAGGATAGGGAAAGGAAAAGAGAAAAAGAGGGAGAGGGAAATAGAGAAAGGAAGTGGGGAAAGGGAAGAAGGGAGGGAAAGAGGGAGAAGAAGTGAGGAGGAAAGGGAAGGAGGGAGGAAAAAGGAGAAGAAGGGAAGAGTTGGAAAGGAAAAGAGGGAGAAGGAAGGAGGGAGTGAAAGACAGAGAAGAAATGAAGAGAGGGAGGAGAGACAGAGAAGAGAGGGAGAGAAAAGGAAAGGAAAGAGGAAAAGGAAGAGAAGAGAGAGACAAAAAGATTAAGAGAAAAGAGGGAGAAGGGAAAAGATGAAAGGAAGAGAGTAAGAAAGGGAGAGAAAAATCCTTTTCTTCAACTTGTAATTATCATAATTAGTAGTCATTCTTTTTTAATTAATTAATTTATTTTCTTGTTTACATCACTCATTCCCATGAGATTTTGAGTTACAAATTTTCTCCCCATCTTTCCCTTACCCACCGCTCCAAAACAGCCATCTCACTGTATAGCCTCTCCCCCAATCTGCTCTCTCCTATGTCCTCCCCCTTGCCCCTCTGACTTTCCGGTAAGGCAGGATGAATCTCCCTACCACAATGCCTGTGTATCTTAAGATCTAGTTGGATGTAGTTAATAATAACAATAATAATAATAATAATAATT
>CM053586.1:158792204-158803745 GCA_028646515.1 Pseudochirops corinnae | reverse complement strand
CTCTCTGTTCTCTCTCTCTGTTCTCTCTCTCTTTCTCTCTGTTCTCTCTCTCTCTTTCTCTCTGTTCTCTCTCTCTCTTTCTCTCTGTTCTCTCTCTCTTTCTCTCTGTTCTCTCTCTCTTTCTCTCTGTTCTCTCTCTCTCTCTCCCTCTATCTCTCTGCCTCTCTCTCTCTCTTTCTCTCTCTCTGTTCTCTGTCTCTCTGTCTCTCTCTCTGTTCTCTCTCTCTCTGTTCTCTGTCTCTCTGTCTCTCTCTGTTCCCTTTCAATTCTCTCTCTCTGTTCTCTCTCTTTTCTCTCTCTCTCTTTCTCTCTGTTCTCTCTCTCTCTTTCTCTCCCTCTGTCTCTCTCTCTGTTCTCTCTCTCTCTGTTCTCTCTCTCTCTCTCTTTCTCTCTGTCCTCTCTCTGTCTCTCTCTGTCCTCTCTCAATCTCTCTGTTTCCTCTCTCTCTCTGTCTCTCTGTCCTCTCTTTCTGTTCTCTCTCTCTCTGTCTCTCTCTCTGTCTCTCTCTGTTCTCTTTCTATTTTCTCTCTATCTCACATACACATACATCTCATCATCATTATTATCTTTATCACCATCATCATCCTCATGATCATTACTCACCCCAACAATCCCTGCGTCCACTTTAGAAAGGGGAACTATCCAGGAGCTGTGGGTATCAGTGGGAGTTGAAGACAGACAGGGAAATGCTCAATTGGAAAGCACAAAGTGATGTCTCATAGAAGCCGGGCATTGGATTATCTCTATACTGTTCTCTTATGTGAAACCTTATCCACGGATAAGACCAAATTTCTTTAACTGCTTATGAAAACTGTTTATCTTTCACCAAACTCCTCACTTTTATCAGTCGTTGGGCAAAGGCTCTACTCCTTTCCAAGATACCACAGGATTACCCAGTCCCTTAGCCCTTAGAAAATTAAAAAGCATGGTACAATGGAAAGGGGCAGCTAGGTGGCACAGGGCATAGAGTGCCAGTCCTGAAGTCAGGAAGACTCATCTTCTTGAGTTCAAATCTGGCCCCAGATACTTACTAAGTGTGTGACCCTCAGCAAGTCACTTAACCCTGTTTGCCTCAGTTTCCTCATCTAGAAAATAAGCTGGAGAAGGAAATGGCAAACCACTACAGTATCTTTGCCAAGAAAACCCCAAGTGGGTTCACAAAAAGTCAAGAAGAAACAGTGGAAAGAGCACTGACTCTAGAGGTAAAGAATTTGGGTTTAAACCCCACCTCTGATGATAACTTTGGACAAATCACCCTCCCCAGGCCTTGGTTTCTTATGTAGTTAGATTAAATCTATGAATGTACTATCTCTTTGCTTTTCCCAGGCAGATTTCTCTCCAGGAGGAGACAGTATAGTTTCTGGGCATCATTAAAATGCTGTTTCTCTTCTAACCATTGGACAGGTAGGGGAGTGACAAGAACAGAAGGCCTGAGTTAAAATCCAAGCTCTAGGTGGTGCAGTGAATAGAGAAACAGCCCTGGAGTCAGGAGGACCTGAGTTCAAATCTAGCCTAGACACCCAACACTTACTAGCCATGTGACCTTGGGTAAGTCACTTAACCTCAATTGCCCTGCCTTCCCTCCTTCAAAAATAAAAAATAATAAACGATAAAATCCAACCTTTACCATTAAATGCTCCTCTGCCCTTGTGCAAATTCTATCAATTTTCTGTGTCTCAGTTTCCTGGTCTGTAAAATGAAAGAATTGGACTAGATCACCTCCAAAACCTCTTCTCTCTCTAAATCCTAAGATTTAGGGTGCTAAATCTACTAACTTTCTCAAAACTCTAAAAGGACTACTGTATACACAGGAACATGTAAAAATCCAGGTTTTACATCCTGGAAAACATCTAATTTCAGAGCTGCAAAGGCTCTTTGACATCATCTAATTTCAGAGGAAAGGAAAATAAACATCCGGGAAAGATGAAGATATTTATCCAGGGTCACCCTGTAAGGAGCAGGCCTGGTGTCCCACTTACCCAAAGTGCTCGAGGGCATGTTTCTATGCCCAGCATTTATATAGTACCTACTATGTGCCAGGCGCTTTACAAATATCATCTTATTTGATCCTCACAACAACCCTAAGAGGCAGGTGCTGTTACTATGTCCATATTACAGATGAGGAAACTGAAGCAAACAGATTAAGCGACTTGCCCAGGGTCACAACAAGTAAGTGTCTAGTAAGTTAGTCTTCCTGAATCCAGGCCAAGGAACATGGAAGAAATTTAGTGACTTCTTGAAGGTCACAAAATCAATCAATTCATAAGCACTTATTAGTCAATAAATATTTATTAAGCTCCTACTAGGTGCCTCTGTGTTAAGTGTTGGGTATACAAAGGAGAGGACTCAAGGTGCTTACAGTCTAATGGAGGAAGACTCCCCACAAAGAAAGCTGAAAGGGGAGAGGGGGAAGAAAAGACAAATTTATCTGGTGCCAGGGAAGGACAGAGAAATTCAAAACAGCACAACCAGGTGGGAACCAAAGATACCTACCTACCTTGTGCCAGGAACAGTGCTAAGTGCTTGGGGATACAGAAACAGAAAAAGCGCACAGGTGACAAGACCTGAGATTCAAATCTAGGTTGTTTGCCTCCAGATTCAGTGTTCTATCCTCTAAACCATCTTCATCATCACCAAAATTCACTTTGTAGGATCACATTTTATTTTTATTTGTTTGTTTGTTTAGGATCACATTTTTAAAGCTGAAAGATGCCCAAGAAGAAGGACATTTAGTCCAAGCCCCTCATTTTACACCTGAGAAAATTCTCCCAAAGAGTTTAAGTGGCCTTGACCTATGTTCCACAGGTAGGAAATGGCAGAGGCAGGATTTGAACCCAGGTCCTTGGACTCCAAATGAGACATTCTTACCACTACACCAGATTTTTGATTGTCATGTTTAAGTTCCTGTTAAGATCCTGTCTTAGGATCATTGATAATAGGGGCTGCCTTTTTTCCTTTCCTAGAATCCCCAGCACCTAATCCTAGCATACACACAGTAGGTGCTTAATAAATGCTTGTTTACTAGTAACAGACATAAGAGCTAGAAGGGAGCTCAGAGATAATCTAATCCAACCACTCATTCTATAGACAAGGAAAACCAAGGACCAGAGATGCTAAGTCACTTGTTTAAAGATCCCACAAACAAACAAAAACTAAAGCTATATTTGAACCCAGATCCTCTGATACCAGGAGGTGGCTCAGCAGATGGAGCACTGGGCCTCGAGTCAGGAAGAACTGAATTCAAATCTGGCCTCAGATACTTACTAGCTTTGTGACCTTGGAAAGGTCACTTAACTTCTGTTCACCTTAATCCACTGGAGAACGACATGGCAAACCACTCTAGTATCTTTGCCAACAAAACTGCAAGGAAAGTATGGCCCATGGGGTCACAAAGAGTTGGACTTGACTAAACAATAAAACCTCTGATTCCAAATCTAGTACTCTTCACAGACTCATCATTCATTCTAAAGGAAACAAATTGTCCAAACAGCATTCTATTGAAACTTGGGTGTGATTTTTTTTTCTTTAATGTGAACCCTGGCCTTCTATAATTCTTCATTGCTAAGAAATCTGCCAGGAGAGGAGGAAGCATTGAACAGAGAAGAGAATTAGGTAAAAAACAAACGAAATAAAAGCTGGGTTTGGGAGATGTCCCTTGCATTTCTAATGTATCACAGAGAAGGAGGCCCACTACAGAAATACAGTCCATTTGTCTTTCACCCCGGGCTATTTTGTTCAATATAGCTTTCTGGGAAAGTTGTCTATTGCCCACCCTTCAACCTAGGAGGAGAAAGAAGATGGGAAAGAAGGGCTGAAGGAGCTGTGTGGAAGAATTTAAAGAAGGGGAGAAAGGATGAGAGGAGAGGAACTCCCAAAACTACATCTCCTAGAATTCCAGCTAGTGGTCATTTTCTACCCATGCTGGAACGTTGCAAACTGTAGTTCCAAACTGATCTCTCCAAAGTGAACCTTCTGCTCTTATTAAGATTCATTTCTCTAATATGACCCACATACACCATGTTTCTTTTCCACTTCTGTATATTTGCTCATGTTGGTTCCCCCCCAGACACTCCCACAGCCCCAAGTTTGCCTCATTAATGTTTGTGGAACTCCATCAGATAACCACTGAATTCCCCATTGGGACTCCACATAGTTTTCAGTGTATTATTCCCTCATAGTCATGGGACTGGGTATTGACCTTCCTCACTTGTTGGCCCTCCTTCCCTTTGCTACCTCCCCACCCTCAATATTTTTAATCTCTTTGGAAATATGCAGTCCCTATAGATCAGTGGTTCTCAACCTTTCTAATGCCTGTGACCATTTAATACTCGAATGGGCATATCTGCATGTGGGTGGACCTGCCTGGAGACGGATAGAGGAGCGGTGTCAAAAGCCCATGCAAATAGCATCCACAACCTCAGTTCGTAAGACCATCAGAAATACGTGTTTTCCGATGTCTTAGGCAACCCCTGTGACCCCTATGAAAGGGTTGTTCAATCCCTAAAGGGGTCGTGACCCACAGGTTGAGAACCACCGCTATAGATCATCTCCCTCAAATCCAACGAATGTCAAAAACCTACTGTCTGCTAGACATTGTGCTCTACTCCCTGTTAAATAAAAAATATTCCACCTAATTGTAAGTAAAATGTACACAGAGAAGTAGAGGGGCTTTGAACTCAGGCTCAACACCCACCAGTAACTCATACTGACTGTGTAGTCCTAGGTAGGTCATAACTTCTTAGAGCTCCAAGCAATTCTCTAAAACTAGACATTGCACTGGTAGGAGAAGCGCCACATTAGGAGGGCCCAAAAGCTGTGAAATCTGGGTTCCAGTCCTTATCCTTAAAATGTGTATGTGTTTTATAAAGTGAAAGGAGCACAAGGAGAAAGACAAAACCAGAAAGAAGGTGGGATCTTTGTAGGAAAACGCTGGAGATTTCAGGTGATGTTTGAACTGAGTAGGTCAGAATTTCATGCAGAAATATATGTGTCTAGACAGATATATGTATATGTGGGTATACATATATATATATATATTCCTCTATATGTGTGTATAGAGATTGCGTTTGAATTGAGTAGGTCAGAATCTCATACACAAATATATATGTCTATATAGATATATGAATATATGGGTGTATGCATATACATTCCTCTGTGTGTGTGTGCGTGTGTATGGAGGTTTTAGGTGGTATTTGAGTAGGTCAGAGTCTCATATACAAATACGTACATATATATGCATATATACATATGTACATATTTGTATGAATCTTTCTATGTGTGTATATGCATAAAACATACATACATGTAAAGGAATATATATGTAATATATTATATGTGATATATATCGCAAATACGGATACATCATATACAATATCAATATATACACACAGAAAAGCATATGACAGTGGTTTCAAGTCCATCTCCGGCACATAATGGCTGTGTGGCCCTGGGTAAGGTAAGTCACTTCTCAGTACCCTAGGAAAGTCTAAGATTAGGTTTCAGCTCTGGTACTGAACTGCTAGCAGAGGGAGTTTTCTCAATGGAATTTTTTTAGTATCAGTAAAATTACAGGTCTGGTAGTCTCAAACACATGCATGCATGTATGTGTGTGTGAATATACACATTTTAGATACACATATGTGTATACATACATATACACGTGCATAGATATACATATACACATACAATTTTAATATTTATTTATAAAATGAAATGTTTGTATATAGACGTATATCTTTTTGGACAACAAAATTCTTGTCCTACAGACAAAAAGTTAGGATTCTAGGAAGCTTAGAGTAAAACCAGTTATGAGCACCAAGGCCACCACTCTTAACAGTTAGAATATTATGGCAATTGCATTCTTGTAAACTATATATCTAGTCTCTCAATCCATTTTTTACAAGGCCTGTAAATAATACATTGAACAATATATCCTTCTTTCTTTTTTTTTTGAGGGGGGAGGGCAGGGCAATTGGGGGTAAGTGACTTGCCCAACGTCACACAGCTAGTAAGTGTTAAGTGTCTGAGGTCAAATTTGAACTCAGGTCCTCTTGACTCCAGGGCAAGTGCGCCACCTAGCTGCCCTTATACTTCCTTCTTCTAATGCTATATATGCAGCTACTCTCCATCAGCCAATCTTGGGTGCTCAAAAAAAAAGTGCGAGGGGAGTAGGGAATGTGATTCACCAAAGAGTTGTAAATATTAATAGCACAGATTTATTAATGAGGTTTTGGAGAAAGAAGAAGAAAAAAGACAGGGCAGGGGAGATTTCACTCTCTATCCTGCTGGGCATCCAGGGCTAAATATTGAATGATGGCTTGACGCACTCGCTGCCCCATTTTCCTTTGTGCCTCATCATTTGCAAGCCACTCAGCAGTCTGGCTCTGCTCAATGCAGTATCGATGCTGAAGGCCACTGTCCCACTCATGGGGGAAGACCTGGCCTTGCCCAATACAGAGATTGTGTAGCAAGCAGCAACCAATGACAACCTCCCCAATGCACTCAGCCCGACAAGGAGCCTTGGCCAAGAGACATTGCCACCATCCTCTCAGCTGCCTGAATGCCTGGTCAATTGTCCCTTGCGCTGCTGAGAGCCTCTCATTGAAACATAGTTCTTCAGGGGTGGCAGGGTGGAGGCATGGGACCATCAGCCACTCTCAAAGAGGGTAGGCCTCATCACCAACCAAAACAGGTACAATGGTTTGGCCTCCAATTTCTTTATGGATGGGTGGAAAGAGAATGCCTAGTTCTCCCTTTTGACAGAGTTGGCTTACTTCCAACATGTGGGAATGGTGGCTGGAACCTGGGCAACCAACAAACACTTGACTGAACCGGAGTCTGGGATCAGCCACAGCTTGAAGAATAACTGAAAAATATTGGTGCTGCTCCAGTAGTCTTTTTCCTGTCCCTTGGGGCAGCACACCTCAAGATGGGTGCTACCAATGGCCCCAGCACACATTGGAAAACTATGCCTAGCCCCAAACATCTCCATGACCTTCTCAAGATCACATTGGTTTTCCAGGAGGTGTCGAAAGCCCACGCAAATAGCATCCACAACCTCATAAAAGGCATGTCCAGCGGTGGATCACCCCACCCCAAAAAGCTCAGCAACACATCAAAGAGGCAAAGGGGAGGCCAAACAGTAAAGGCCAATGACTACCTTGCAGGGAACTGAGAGAGGGAGCTTCATATGGGTGGCTTCACATTGGAGGTATGATGTCAGCTGGTCATAGATGTAATAGAAGGTCTCCTTAGACATTCGGAAGGTTTGCCTCCAGCACTGGGGGTCTAGCCTGCCAGCTCTGGGGTCCTGCCAGAGTCTGGAGTGGGTGGGGAAGGCCGAGCCCCTGTGGGCTCTTCTTCCAAGGGACTGAAACACAGCAGGCATCTGGGGTTCTATAAGCAGAGAGCTGATGAGCTCTAGGATCCTCTGAGTATGAAGGATGGCTTGATTCAGGTTGGCCTGCATGGTCTGGGCCAGAGTAACAGTCTTCTCAGCTTCCTTACTCTCTGCTACAAAAGTTGCTGCAATGGCTCCCATTTGCAGAGCCACTTGTGCAAGAAGCCGTAGGCCTTGCTGAGCCTGTTCCATGAAATGGAATTTGGAGATCACAGGTGACATTAGAGCCAAGATGCACCTTTCCAGATGGTGGGCAACATAATCCTTGCCCTCCTAATAAAAAGTGAGGTAGGCAGGAATCTTAGGATGGGACCAGAAGGTTTTCCACCAAACTACTCAGGGTATTAAGGTAACCCTTCCCATGTAAACACATACATATTCCTTTCCATCTTCTTACTGACCTTATTAAAAATAGAGAACCAAGGAGACAGTTTGGAGTAGATAACAGAATTTGTAGGCTAATAGACGGATGGGTTTTCTCTCCTTCGCACACATTGATATTTCCTCACTTTATATTTTCTACTTATAAGCAGGCATTTCCCACTTCTACTGCACTTTTTCAAAAAGCAGACATATTGGTAAAGAGATACAGGAAGTTTCCTTCCATTCTCCAAATCAGGGAGTGTCAATGAAAAAGAATATAAGCAGGCTACTTGACCAACCAGTCTTACTTGCTTTTCTCAGATGTGTTTACAATTCCTTTCCGTCAAGGGTCACTTCCTTACATCTGTTTTCAAGTTCTTGGCTGAATTTTTAACTCTGGGTTTCAATTATGAAAAGGTAGGACCCATCCTCTTCACCTGCTTCAAAGGGGGTTGAACAAAAAAATCAAATTAAGGACTGTTTGGAGTTTTCAGAATGAAAGACATCCCAGGGAATGGTAGGCCATGAAGTTGAGGACTATAAATCCCAGGTTGCCAAAGCATTGACCATAATCAATAAATCTTTTTTAAGTTATTAAATGATCTGCATGTTGGTAGAACAAAGAAGTGCTAAAGGGTATATTTTTACAACATCAGTAATCTAGATAGAGCTGGAAGTAATCTCAAAGTCATTCAACTATTTAATTTTAAAGATGGAGAAATTCACACCCAGAGAGGTTAAATGACCCAGGGTTACACAGTAATTAAGTATCAGGAATGGAATTTGAATAGAGGTCCTCAGAGGTTTACAGATTTAAAGCTGGAGGGGACCTTACAGGTCATTGATTCCAAACCCCATATTTTACAGATGAAGAAATGGAGGCCCAGGGAAATTAAGTGACTTTCATAAGGTCACACAGGCAGAGGTGGAATTTGAACCCTGGTCCTTTTACTCTAGATATTAGCATAAGAGATAGAGGGCTGGGTTTGCAATCAGGGAGATCTAAGTTTAGATCCCCCCTCAGATACTAGCTTTGTAACCTTACTAAAGTCACTTAACCTCTGTGAGAACTGGTTTCCTCATCTATAAAAATAAATGGGTTAGTTACCTCATACCCTGCAAATTGGCAAAAAATTTTTAAAGTGGCAATGTCAATGTTAGCGGGATTGTGCGACAACAGGTACACTAATATATTGTTGGTGGAGTTGTGAAATAGTATAACCATTTTGGAAAGCAATTTAGAATTATGCAAATAAGGTGATTAAAATGCCCATGCCATTTGAACCAGAGACTTTATTCCAGGGCTTATACCCCAAGAAAGCCATCAATACAAAAAAGTCCCCAGTATACTCCAAAATATTTATAACAGTACTTTTTGTGATAACTAAGAATGGAAAACAAAGTAGATGCCCATTGATTGGGGAATGGCTAAGCAAATTTTGGTATATAATATAATGGAATATTACTATGTCATAAGAAATGGTGTATATGATGAATATAGAGAAGCTTGAAAAGATCTATATGAACTGATACAGAATGAAGGAAACTATCCAGGAAAGCAATATACACAGTAACTGCAACAATGTAAATGGAAAAAAAAAAAACCTACATACCAAAAAATCAAAAGTAAATGTAACAAAATTATAAAGATCAAGCAGGACCTGAATGAAGAGATGTGAGAAGATAACCCAGGAAGTGTTACATATTACACCCATTTTCAGACTTTCTCAATGTAACAATCAATTATATAGATTCTTTTTTTCCTCTCTAAAAAAATAATCCACTATTTGTTCACATGGGATGGTTGTGGGGGAGGGGAAGAGGGAGAGATACTTGGGATATTATGGTGACTTAAGAAATAGAAAACATCAATAACAAATTATTTTAAAAAATAAATAAACGGATTGGCTTCACGGAGCTGTAAGGTCCTATCCTGCTCTAAATCTACAATCCCATTACCTTCTGACTCTAGGACCAGGACTCTTTCCACTATACCACATTTCCATATCTTCCCAATTCCTTTCCCTGCTACTATTTTTTGTTCTGGATGAACATCATGTCCAAAGCAAAAAGGAAAAAAAAAAAGTACAGAGATTGTGGCACTCTCTAGTGATAAGGACATTGCTACTGTTATCATTAGGCAAGTCATAGTCTTTCTGGATCTCAATAGCCTCATCCAAATATAAAGAGGTTGAATGAAATTGTTTCTAGTGTCTCTTTCAGCTTGAACATTCTGTAATTAATGCTAAGTTATTCAATAAAGGGCAGACATAGGAATCTGTGCACCCTCACTGGGTTTCCCTTCAATCTAAACTTTTAAGGAGAGAGGCAATATGATATAATGGATAAAGTCCTAGCCTTGGAGAAAGGAAGACCTAGGTTTAGATCCCACCTCAGATGCTTTGCTTGTTTCTTTATCTACAAAATGAGGAAGTTGAACTTCCTTGGCTTGAAATCTATTATCTAATAATTCAGGGTGTGACTTAAGGCAGTCCCTCTGTTGATCTCAGTGCTTGCTTCTAAAATGGACATAATCTTATTTGGTTCAAGATTACCTAAGAAATACTAGCTCTTTATAGACTAGAATGTGGTGTGGTATATTAAGTACCATGTTATATACCCCAAAAGAGATGAAGACATGAAGTTGATCTGACACCTTCTTGGTGATTAATAGCTGTTGTTCGGTCATTTCAGTTGTATCTGACTCTCTGTGATCCTATTTGGTGTTTCCTTGGCAAAGATACTGGAATGGTTGGCCATTTTCCTTCTCCAGTTCATTTTACAAATAAGGAGTCTGAGTCAAACAGGATTAAGTGACTTGAGCAGGGTCACATAGCTAATAATTAATTAAGGCTGGATTTGAATTCAGATCTTCCTGACTCCAGGCCAGTACTCTATCCACTGTGCCACCTAGCTGCCCAACCATTAGCTACAGCTTTGGAAATTAATAGATTATATCTATATATGGATTCTTGGAGGTGGACAAGGCTGTCATTCAGTCATTTTTCAGACCAACTCTTCTTGACTTCATTTGTGGTTTTCTTGGCAAAGATAATGGAGTGGTTTGCTATTTCCTTGAGCTCATTTTACAGATGAGGAAATTGAGGCAAATAAGGTTAAATGGCTACCCAGGGTCATACAGCTAATAAGTGTCTGAGGCCAGATTTGAACTCAGGAAGATAAGTTTTCCTGGCTCTAGGGCCCAGCACTCTGTCTACTGCACCACACTGACATTGTAGATTGGGTCTTGATTAGGAACTTTTCCCTACTCTTACAATACCAGGCATAGTTCCTAGAACTGCAACCACTCATCACCAGATGTTAGAAATACCTGCCCCATTCTTACCCTCAGAACTTAATGAATGAATCCCATTTCTACCCCATAAGACTTAATACAGCTTCATTTTCCATACTCTTAGGGCTCTGGCAGCTAGGTAGTGTGGTAGAGAGAGTGCTGGACTTGGATTTAGGAAGACCTGAATTCAAATCCAGTCTCAGACACTTACTGTGTAACCTTGATGTAGTGGCAATCACACTGGTATACCCAGGATGGCTGCTAGCACAGGTTCTTAGATCTGCTTTAGTAGGAAAGATAGCTGTTTAAAGGGTCAACAATCTTTTAAAATTATATTCACTAGTTCAGGGGAAAAGTCAGCACTCTGAACTTCAGAGAAAATATAAGCAGGGTAATAAAGACCAACAGACAGGGCTTCTAACTGCCTGAGAAATTAGCACAGATCAACAGACATATCCAACTGTCTGACCAAGGCAATATATAC
>CM053586.1:158731992-158786450 GCA_028646515.1 Pseudochirops corinnae | reverse complement strand
TATTGAATTGCTTGTCTTTCCAGTGGGGGTGGGTGACAAGGGAGGAAGGGAAAGAATCTAGAATTTAAAGTTCTAAAATCACATGTTAAAATATATATATATATATATGTATATATATATATATATATGTATATATATATGTATATATATATATATACATATATATACACACACATATATATATATATAATTATTATTTACATGCAACTGGGAAATAAGATATACAGGACTGGGATAGGGAGATCCATCTTGCTCTACCAAAAAGTCAGAGGGGTGATGGGGGAGGATATAGGAGAGAGCAGATTGGGGGAGGGGCTATACAGTGGGATAGCTGTTTTGAGGTGGTGGGTAGGAGAAGATGGGGGGAAAATTTGTAACTCAAAATCTTGTGGAAATCAATTATGTAAACTAAAAATAAACAAAAGTTAATTACCAAAAAAAAAAAAGTAACTTGCCTAGGGTCACACAGCTAAAGTTTCTGAGGCTGGATTTGAACTCAGATCTTCCTGTCTCCAGACCTGATGCTCTATTCATTGTGCCACATGGCTGCCTAAATTCTTTCTAGAGCCTTCATTTTGGGAAGAGGCCCAGACCAATCTGCCTTTGTTCTCCTGTCTTCATTACCAACTTCAAAATCATACCCATGTTTTAGCTCCTGCATGTCCCTCTGCCTGCTGGTGGATCTGTCTGTCTCTCTCCATTCCAATCCATCTTCCATTCAGTCACTGAAATGATTTTCCAGGTCTGACCATTTCAATCTCCCCCTCCCCTATCCCTCTAATATCAAACACAAAGTAGGTTCCCTATTCCTCTAATATCAAACACAAAGTACTCTGTTTGGTATTTCAAGCCCTTCATAATGTAGCCCCTTCCTACCTTTCCATTCTTATACCTTACTCTGCAACACATATTCTTCTTGGCTTCTCTACAAATAAGAGGCCCCACCTCTTTGCTCTGGACTTTTTCTTTTTCTATTTTTTTTTAAATTTTAATTAAAAATTTTTTTGTCTTTATTAATTTGTTTACTTTTAGTTTACAAGATTCAATTCCACAATCCCTTGAGTTTCAAATTTTCTCCCCCTCCTTCTCTTCCCCCCCTTCATGGCAGCATGCAATCAAGTATAGGATCTGCAAATACTTTCATATTAGACATTAGTCAGGTTATAAAAAAGGATTGTAATGGATAGAATGAACAATAAGGAAGAGGAAACAAAACAAAACAAGAAAAAGAAAGAGAGCAGGTAGTTGCAGCTCTGGACTTTTTCTCTGGCCATCCACTCTATCTGGAATGTTCTCCCTTTTAAAGTCTGTCTATTGACTTCCTTGGTTTCCCTAATAAATATTTATGGATTAATAGATTGATTGAAGCTCTCTAAAACTCCCTGTAGGTAGTTCCATTAACCCTTTTCAAAAAAGTCCCTCTGTTATGGGCCTTGTCATAGTGCTATAGGAGAGATTGTTTCTTTTCTGTTGTCACACCATCAAAACTCAAATGCAGTACCTCATCAAGTACTTTACTCTGAACTACTCTTCCCCTCAACATCTGGCCTCACATGAAAGTTTGCCCAGGAATCAAAAACACATTTCACAACTCTTGTCTCTCAGAGAGTCTCTATCTTTAATACAGATTAAGACATGGTGAGAATGATGGCCTGTTTTTCTCCATGCACCTACTTGCCATTGTTTCCTTCCTATTTCACCATTTCCCATGAGTCTAGTATCAAGCAAAACACTCTCATTTCTCCCCAATTGTTTCTCCCACCCTACAGGTCCCTTTGGGAGCAACTGGGTTGTTCCAGTCCTCTGGGGCTGCTAAGCACTAAGCTGAGAGGGTAGAAGGAGGAGACAAAGTCTTGTTACATACACCATCATCCCTTACACTTGAACTAAAACACATTAACATGAATGAGTTCATTCTCCCAGGTATTTGCCATCTTAGCTCTAAGAGTATAAAATCAAGGGCTTTCCCTCCTGTGGAAAAATGTCTGATCCACTGGGGATAGAGTGTGTGTGTGTGTGTGTGTGTGTGTGTGTGTGTGTGTGTGTGTGTGTAAAAATCACAGAACTTCAGAGCTAGAAGGGATCTCAATATTATTATTTTTGTATTATTTATCTATATTTTATTTTTAAAAAATTTACTTAAATAGTATTTCATTTTTTCTGACAGATAGACTATTCCTAGTTCTTCTAATTTGATTGCTTCATTGTCTGTGGTACCTTTGTATTTTCCTTCCTTATCTAGTTTAATTAGGTATGCTTTTGCTTTTACTTCGTCTGAGATCAGGATTGCTACCCCTGCCTTTTTTTTTTCTACTTCACTGAAGCATAACAGATTCTGGTCCAGCCCTTTATCTTTACTCTGTATGTGTCTCTCTGCTTCAAGTATGTTTCTTGTAAGCAACATATGGTTGGATTCTGGTTTTTGATCTATTCTTCTATCCCCTTTTGTTTTATGGGAGAAATCCCATAATCCCATTCACATTCACAGTTATGATGACTACCTGTGTATTTCCCTCCATTCTATTCTTCCTCCTGTTTGTCCTCTCTCTCCTTTCATTCTTTCCCTCCTCACCAGTATTTTGCTTTTATCTACCACTTCCCCTGCTCTTCCCTCCCTTATTCAGTACCCCAGCACGCCCCCTCCCTCCCTTTGCTTAATCTCCTTCTCTCCTACTTCCCTGTTGGGTAAGATAGTTTTCTATGTTCAACTGATTGTGTATATTATTCCCTCTTTGAGCCAATACTGATGAGAGTAAGTTTCAAGTGATGCCCATTGCCCAGCCTCCCATGCTCCCCTCCACTGTAATAGGTCTTTCTCACCTCTTCATGTGAGATAATTTACCCCATTCTACCTCTCCCTTCTTTCTGCACCCTTTGTAGTCCTCTTTCTCATCCCTTAATTTTTTTGGCATTTCCTCAAATTCACATTCTACCCATATCCACTGTCTATGTATATTCCTTTTATCTGTACTGTTAGTGATAGAATTTTTAAGGGTTACAAGTACCATCTTCCTGTGTAGGCATGTAAACAGTTTAGCTCTATTGAATACCTTATGTTTTCTCTTCCCTTTCAACCTGTTAATGCTTCTCTTGGGTTTTGATCTTGGAGGTCAAAATCTTTGCTTGGTTCTGGTCTTTTCTTTATGAAGCCTTTAAATACTTCTGTTTCATTAAGATCTTAGTATTATTTATTCTATCCCATCTAAGGCTGGTTCTAAACTATAAACCCACTCTTGTCACTTTGGGGAGAGTGCTAGTTCAGAAGATATGGTAATAAATTCTTGACCCTCCTTACAGCTTTCAGATTCCTTATTGTTCTTTTGGAGAGGATGAGCCTGCACTACCTCTATTAGATAGCAAAGTAATCTAGCCAACAGAATGTTGGAGATGGAATCAGAGTTTTGGAATCAGGAATTTTGGACTAGGGTCCAAATTCTAGCCCTGATACATACTAACTGTGTGACTATGGGCAAGTCATTTAACTTCTCTGGTCATCAGTTTCTTCATCTATAAGATGAGGATATTTCCTCCAAGGGTGATTATAGAGAAAGTACTTTGTAAAAATTAAAGTACACTTGACCTAATAGAGCAAAACATAGTTTTAAAGGTTCTATTCCCAAAAGGATCCTCTAGTGCATATGTCAAGATCATAAGAAAGAACCCCAAGTTTCCTTGATAGATGCCACTATGGAACCAGAGAACCATAACATTGTTCAACAATCTATTGATAATCATTATCAAATCAGTCATAAAACAAGGATACAGACCTTTGACAAAGAGGTTTGCTACTGTCATGGAGGATGTCCTGTGCAAAGTCCAAATGGAAGAAAGACTCCCTAACAAATACTCATGCTTGTGGAAGACATTATGCTGACTTTGTTAAGCTTCAGAATACTACAAGACATTCTAAAGGATCTTGATAGTTGTCATAATTAAATTAATTATGATTCTATCCTGTTGTAATCTGCAACTAATTGCAGTTGATTTTATTATTATTATTGTTGTTATCTTTGGTACCAGGTACAGAGAACAAAATAGCAGTGTTTCATTCTAAAGATACTCGTTATCCAAGAATGCATCAAAACCATCTGCATGTTCTAGCAAGTAGTCTGATTCAAACACCATTCAACACTGCCATGGTTTCTGCTCTGTGTCTTTGTTTCCCCATCCTAGGCCTAGAGAATTGCTTTGAACTTTCCATACTATCCCAGTGGAACAAATCCAGAATAGAGTAGTCCCAGAGCCTCAAATGCTTAGCTGCCTCTAGGGATCTTTCCTGGGCCTGAATGATGTCTGGTTTGGGGTATCACCAGGATATGTGAGGGTCACTCCCAGAATTGTAATCTAACTGAGAATGGCTGAAGAGAAGGTAGAATGTTGAGCCAAGGCTGCCCTAAATCATGGTCATACAAAATGGTGCTGTGTAAATGCTAAGCCCAGGAAAACTTGATGAAGTAAATCTTGTGGCAGCATGCATCCAGGCTCCAGAATGCTTGAAGAATACTAGGATGTGATGTTATGAAACTGGAGAGAGAAAAAAAGGATTTTTAAGCCTATTTTTGGAGGATGAGAACAAAAAGTAAAAACTGGGAAATGAATACACCTCCATTAAAAAAAAATGAGTGAAGTCTTGAAACCAACATGGACTATGGACAGTGGCCAGAATTTAGCACGAATAATGAAGTTCTTATTCATCTTGTCCAATGAGTTCCATTTTCCTCTTTCTACCTTATTAAAGGGTGATGGAGGTAAAAATACATGTCCCCAGACAGAGATTTCAACTTGGCAGCTTGGGAGAGGACATTTTGCCGCTTAAAGAAATTTATAACCAAAGCCATTCAGCAGGGAATGAACTGTACCTCTGCCATTGTTCCAGACTTTAAATTATACATCACCAAGCAGACAAAATTAAGCTATGATAGGCAGTGCACTTTGAGAAAGCCAACACATGCCTCAGCAAGTCCTACTGCAAAGCCCAAAGGTTCAAGTCTGATGACCCTTTCCCAGTTTTCCACACTAGATGAGTTTGACTGCTGCTTCTTCCCTATCAGCTCTTTGGACCAAAAGCAAAGGGGATCCTTTCCATAACCCCTGTCATAGCAATGCTAAAGAAGAATAGAAATAGACCATTAGACCTGGAAATTAAGAGATTGTTGGTAACTTTGGAAAGAGTAGTTTTAATTGAATGATAAGGTTGGAAGCTAGATTGTAGAGAGTTAAGAAAAGAGTGAGAGGAAAAGCAAAGGCCTCTACTGTTAACTTCTCTGCAGGCTTTGACACGAGTGACTATGCTCTTCTCCTTGATACTCTCTTCTTTCTAGGTTTTCAGGACACCACTCCTGGTTCTACTGCTATCTGATTGTTCCTTATCAGTTACCTTGTTGTCTCTTTCCTTCCCTTTCCCCTTCCCCTTCCCTTCCCTTCTTTCCTATTCTCTTCTTCTTCTACACTGCTTAATTAGTGATATCATTAGCTCCCGTGGATTTAATTATCATCTTTATGTCGATTTTTAAATCTACTTACCCAGCCTAAACCTCTCTGCTGGTCTTGCACCTCCAATTGCCTATTAGACATCTTGAACTGGATGTCCTGTAGGCATCTTAAACTCAACATGTCCAAAACTAAATTCATTATCTCATCTCCTAAGCCTTCCCATCCTCTTGACTTCCCTATTACTATCAAGGGCACCACCATCCTCCCTGTCCCCCAAGTCTGCATCACAGTTGTCATCTGTGGGTGTCATCCTTCACTCTTCACCAACTCTCACCCTGTCCCCCATATCCACCCCCATATCCAATCTGTTGCCAAGTGCTATCAATTTCACCTTTCTCACATCTCTCAAACATGACCCCTTATCTCCTCTGGATACACTACCACCTCATCCCCCCATTATTGTAATAGCATGATAGTTAGTCTGCCTATCACAAGTCTTTCCCCATTCCAGTCCATTTTTCATTCAGTCACCAAAGTGATATTCCTAAAATTCACTTCCAACTATTTTACCCCACTACTCAGCAGACTCCAATGGCACCCCCTCTCCTCCAAGGTCACATACAAAATTCTCTGCTTGGAGTTCCAAGCCCTTCATAACCTAATCCTCTTCTCCTACCTTTCCAGTTTCTTATAACTGACTCCCTGCCATGAACTTTTTGATCCAGTAGCTCTTATTTGAACTTTTCCTTGAATTTACTATTCTCCTTACTATTCCTTGAACAAAATACTCCATCTCTAAGGCATTCTTCTCCTCATTGGCTTTTTGAGCCTCTTTTGTCATTTGAGTTAATCTATTTTTTAAGGTGTTAATTTCTTCAGTCAGGTTGCTGACTCTCTTTTCATGATTTTCTTGCAACATTCTTATTTCTCTCCCAATTTTTCTTCCACTTCTCTCATTTGGTTTTCAAAATCCTTCTTCAGCTGATCTCTAGCTTTAAGGCAATCTTCATGTTTATTGGAAGCTTTTGGTGGGAGAGCTCCAACTGTGCTGTCCTCCTCCCGCTCCCTGCCTTGATTCTTCTTTTCCTCAAAGAAGGAATCTAGGGTTTGGTTGCTGTTCTTAATTTGCTTCTTATACTTATTCTTATTCATGGTTGGTCAGTCCGTGATTTTTTTTTTTTATCTCTGTGGAACTCTGCTTCCAGAGGGGAAAGCTCTGTCCCAAATTGCTGGGGTTTTCCCAGCTGCTGGAGCCTTTAGGAGGCTGCTGGGTCCCTCCCCAACTCTGGCTCACTGAAAAAAAAAAACGAACCCAGGACCAACACCCAAGACCGCGATCTGGATCTAGGCTGCTCAACGCGAGAGCACTTGGCTTCTGAATGATCGCTTGGTCCCCCTGCAGTCTGTAGGCCAAGAGCTCTGAAGCGGCAGTATGGAGGCGGGTGCAAAACCTCCGCTTCTGTAGCCTCCTTGCCCTGGAGGCGTTTTGGCCGGACCCGCTTTTCTCCCCCAATTTCGCTGAGCTCCACTAACTTAATTCTGGATACTGCCACAGCTGCTGCAGATCCGCTCTCCCGAAGCTTCAGCCAGGGCTCGGCTCCTCTCATCCAGCCACCTCTGGGGCAGAGCCATGGTTTCAGGCTAGGCTGGTTTCAGTTCACAGTGCTGAGATGGTTCCTCGTAGCCGAGCTGACTTTAGTGGAAGGTATATTTGTGTGCATTTTGGAGTTCTAGGATTGGTTTAGAGTCCTATTTTATGGGTATCTTGGGGTGGCTATGTGAGAGCTGCGATATGTTGCTGCTGCTACACCACCATCTTGTCTCTGCCCCCCCCCCCCCCATACTCCATCTCTAAACTGGGCATTTTCAAAGGCTGTCCTCCATTCCTGGAATGTTTTCCCTCCTAAAGCCTCTTGCCTTCCCTGGCTTCCTTCAAATCCCAGTTAAAATCCCATCTTCAGGAAGCCTTTCCCAATTACACTTAATTCTAGTGCCTTCCCTTTTTTGATAATTTCCTGTTCATTTTGTATATAATTTTCTTGTACATAGATATTAGCATGTTGTCTCCTCCATTAGATTTTGAGCTCCTCATGATTAAGGACTGTCTTTTGCTTTCCTTTTGTATCTCTAGTCCTTAATACAGTGCCTTAGCCTTAGCACCTAGGAAATGCTTAATAAATGCTTTTTTACTGCATGATTAACTGAATGGCTTCTAGATGAGCAAGATGAAGGAGATATATATATATATATATACATATACACACACACGTATATATTAATGTAGGCATAGCATCTGAAGATTGTGCAAGCAATTCATCGTGTCTATGAAGGAAATTTTCCCTGTAACCCCCATAGTCAATAATATGTATTAGTTTGGAAATGTATAAGCTATTGAAAATCTAAAGCAAAGTTAGTATGAGGGCCAGAGTCATTCAAGTCCCAGATAACCATCTTTTAAAAAATTATTGATATCATTTATTTCATCATTTAAGTCACCTACATTCCTCAAGGTATCTCATTCCCCTCCCTTTCCTAGGGAGATATCCTTTGCAAGAAAGTATAAAAGAGAGGAGGGAAAATAGTTCAGCAAAACTGGCCAATATATTGAAGAAAATCTGACATGATATGTAGTGTTCCATATCTATAGTCCTCCACCTTTGCGAAGAATGGGAAATGTCTTCTTACACCTCCTGTTTGAGGTCAAGTCTGATTATTATAATTTCATAGCATTCAGTTTCTAAGGATCCTTAGTTGGGCAGTCCATCATTTCAGAAACTGTGGAGGCAGACCCATGGACTTGTACCAAGGGGCAACAAAGGATACACGGGTATCTCAGAGGAAATATTGCACTTTTCCCCTCTCCCCCACTCCATTGGCCATGTCATCAGAGACAGTAGAATAGTAAGGGACAGCACATCCAAAGAAAGATAGAGAGGATAAATACAGATAGATGCTCTCCAGAGGGAGGAAGCGCAAGCCCTTATGACTTTAGGGCAGCAGTTCTCAACCTGTGGGTTATGTTCAATTTGTAACAATGAAAATACATCTTGCATATCAGATATTTACATTACGATTCATAACAGTTGCAAAATTACAATTATGAAGTAGCAAGGAAAATAATTTTATGGTTGGGGGTCACCACAACATGAGGAACTGTATTAAAGGGTCGCGGCATTAGGAAGGTTGAGAACCACTGCTTTAAGGAATCTGATGGTGAAATGAAGAGAAGTTCTGGCTATGAACTCAAGACAGGAACAGATTCAGGGAGGTCAGACAAGCCTACCTATCAGAGAGATGCATCCTAGGGGAGCTTGAGTGTGGATTCTACAAAGAGAGAAAGAGCCTATAGTACCCAGATTTATGAATAACTTTTTACCACATATGTATACTACATGTGTTCTGCACCATGATTATTAGTTTAAGTTTGAGCCCACTATCCCCAAGATTCTGTATGTATTTATAATGTACCTCAGATTTTTGTGGGCAATATTTTGTGTCAATTGTTCTTACTATACATCTTTAGTAAATGCCTTTACTAAAAGTTAATTAAATCTGCTGGCCAATGGCTAATGGCTAGCATACTGATGATGGCTCAGAAATAATAGTGTTAGAGGCATGGCCCCATAATTTTTTCCCTAGAACTTGAAGTAACTGTTACTTACCTGAGTAAGTGATGAGTTAGGAGAAGCCACTGGGGGTAGTGGGCTATATTACACTTTGGGGGCTTTGTCTAGAATATATTTGGGTGCCTTTTTAATTACAGGGATCCGCTGGGGATATTCTCTATCTGGGACTCTTATAATTGGTTACCCTAGTTTCACAGGGATCCCCTGGAGAAAAATTAGCATATTTTTATTTTCTTTGAGATTGTAATTGGACAGTTAACTTTCTGGTGCGTTTCCTTTTCAAGTCAGATCATTTCCTTTGAGATAATTTTGATTGTTTGAATGCTTTTTACTGTTATCTGCTATATTATTTTGCCTATTATCAGTACTATAGCTAATATGAACTGTATGTATTTTGAATCCCTAAAATGATGTGCCTAGGCTTTGCCTAGATTCTAGGCCCTAGAGCATAGTATGATAGTTCATAGTAAGATAGTTTTCTTTCTTACTTTTAATCAGACCTAAATTGCTTGCCTTAAGACAAGAATCCAGATAGCTTGTCTGAGATCCTTATAGACTGAAGGTCCATAGGATAAAAATTTGCCTAATGGCCTAGGAACTTTACTTAACTCCAAGTTTTTTTTTAAAAAAAATCTTTTAGGAGCTTTATACCTCTTTGGTGTTTTTACAAATTTCTTTTATTTTCAAGTTAATTTTCCTGGTGAGGGATGAATTTGGACTTGTAGTTGGATTTCCTATATGTTTCAGGGATCCCTGGGGAAATTTCAAGTGCCCTGAGTACAGAGACTTAGAGGAATTTTCCAGGATTAAACATGGTCTGAACCTATAAGTCTAAAGAAGAGGAGTCCTTAACTGGAAGAGGGAGAGGAGTGCTATAACCCTTCCTCACCCCAGTACCACATCAAGTACCAGTTTGTTATCATACTTGGTACATGACTGAGCCCAGAACAGAAAGTTCTCTGAGTATGAGAGGGAGAGGATAAGCATCTTGGCCCATATGATGCCATAGGGGGTCAGTGTTGTTACACATGCATCAAGCCAAAGAAGTCTGTGTTCTCAAAGGGGTGAAGGGGTCAATTGTAGTCAACCTCAGGTCCTTAATCCCGGTGGAGAGAGTCCCACATATTCTGGGAGCTCTGTGAGGACCAGACTTCCCTCAAGAAGGGAGGCTTTATTTTTTTTTTTTTAATTTTCTTCATTGTTTTGGGGTTGAAAAGATCTTTTCAAGCACCAGAACAGATAGTAATCTATTCTAGAACTTTGTAGAATGGTATCTGTTTACTAAGTTGTATCACCATGCATTCAGAAGTATGTAAGAAGTATGTCAGTTAATTTCCTGATTTCCTAAATTGTGTCACTTGGGGCAGCTAGGTGGTGCAGTGAATAGAGCATCGGCCCTGGAGTCAGGAGGACCTGAGTTTAAATCCAGCCTCAGACACTTGACACATTTCCTAGCTGTGTGACTTTGGGCAAGTCACTTAACCCCAACTGCCTTCCAAAAAGCAAAAAATTAATAAAATAAAATTGTTCCACTTGGACTTTTCTGAGAATCTTTACTATAAGGTACTGGGGGAGGCATTGGAAATGAATAATAGTTGAGCTATTAGAAATAGAGAGATATGTGTAATTTGGAACTGACTTTTTGATACTAAGCCGCTTCAGGAAACATGACCCCTTATGACAGAGAGAAGTGTTGGCTATGTATTTAACAAAGGGAACAAATCCTTATAACTAAGCTAAGCAGCCTGCTCATTAGATGCTTGTAACTAAGAGAGTTGTGCAAAGACTACAAAGGACTTTCAGTAGGAGGGTTTGTGAATCCTTTGCCCTATATGTGTATACTATATGTATAGTGCATCCTACATGTATACCCCACTATCAGCATATTCTAAGTTTGAGTCCACTATGCCTATGGATGTTGTATGTGTTTGTGGGGGGATGCATCCCAGACTTTTGTGGGAAATATTTTTATTTTGTTATTTATTTTTGCTTTTTGTGGAGGCGGGGGAAGGTAGGGCAATTGGGGTTAAGTGACTTGCCCAAGGTCACATGACTCGTTTTGTGTTAAGTATCTGAGGTCGCATTTGAACTCAGGTCCTCCTGACTCTAGGGCCGGTGCTCTATTCACTGTGCCACCTAGCTGCCCCCAGTGGGAAATATTTTTATAGAAACTGATCTTATACCATCTTAGTAAAATATCTTTGCTAAAATGTAATTCAATGCCCTGGTTGATTTTTAATGGAAAGCACAATGATGGGGCTCAGGAGTGATAGTATAAGCAGTATAGACTCATGAGATTTCCCCTTGAATTTGAGTTAGCAACTTCCCCACTAGCACAAGTGAGGTTGGGAAAATAGCCCCAGAAAGGATGGCACATGAATATTTAGACTATGATTGTTTTTGAATTCAGGACATGTGAATACTGTGTCTTCTCTCTCTTCTACATATGTCCATTCATTTCTAAATTCATGAATCATAGAATTGAAGAATTTCAGGGTTGGAAGGAATTTCAATAGCTTTTTAGTCCAAATGCTACTTAAAAAAAAAACCTGTACCACAATGTACCTGGAAAGTAGTCATCTGGCCTCTATGTGATTATCTTCAATGGGGGGATCCCCACTATGTCACCAGGCCTGTTCCACCTTTGGATAGCTCTAATTGTTAGAAAACGTTTCCCCATATGTAGCTTAAATTTACCTTTTATCTACATAGCATCTACATGGGTTTAGACCTGGAAGAGACCCTAGATACCATCTAATCTAACCTTGTCATTTTTATAGATGAAGAAGCTGAGGCCTAAAGATGTTAAGTGATTTGCCCAAAGTCACACAGTTAATAAGTGGCAGAACCAGGATTTGAACCCAGGCATTGCCTCCAAACTCAACATCTTTTCCACTCCCATCCATTGTTCCCAGTTCTGCTTTCTCAGGCTACACAGAACTGAATCTAATCCCTTTCCCACATGTCAGCTCTTCCCTGTTTGTTGGTTAGTTCTAAAATATCAAACCATTCTAGATTAAAGTGAGATAATATTCTAATTATCCCTACCACTCTACAATTGTTTAATCGACGTGAAATCGAGTTTTAGCTTTTCTCATCTTAGCCATCTTGCTCAGTGTTTTTGGCTATCTAATGCAATATAGTCTTCTGGCTGCTTTTGGGTGACATGAGTGAAGGCTTACTAGTCTATCTGGAAGGTATGAAAATAATAATAACTAGCACTTTAATGCTTACAAGGCACTTTACAAATATCTCATTTTGTCTTCATAATATTATATTATTATCATACACTAAACACCTTCCCACTGCCTAATGCCTCAATAGCTCACGCACAGGTATATATAGTTTTAAAAAATTGTTTCCCTTATGGTTGTGGGTGAGATCTAATCCGTCAACAATAATAGTGGTTAACAATTGTATAGCACTTTAAGATTTGCACAGTATTATCTAATTTTATTCTCACAACAACACTTAGAAGTAGGGATTATAATCACCATTTTACAGAAGAGGAAACTGAGGTAAAGTGACTTGCTCAGGGTCACACAGCCAGGAAGCTCTGGGGACAGAGTTGAACTCAGGTCTTCTTTACTCGTGTGGCCCTCTTACCACTGTGTCACCTGACTGTCTAGGCTTTAGTGGTTGCATAAAGGTCATTTTCTCTCGTCCCCATACTCTTCTCATGCTATCTACCAGGATACACTATGTCGTCTTTTTGAGACTGGGTCTCTCTATATTGCCCAGACTGGAAGTACAGTGGATACTAGCACAAAAGCTTTAACCTGTTCTGTTTTTCTGACCTGGGATAGTTTGTGCCTTTTTGGCAACCTGGTGGACCCTCCCTGCTCCTCACCATACTAGTGCTAAATAGTGTGGCACCTGACTTCAGTTTGGGTTTCAGCTCTACTCCAAACTCACAAGATCTACAAGCTTCAGCCTCCCAAGAGTAGCTGTGAACACAGGTATGTGCCCCCAGGCCTAACCTGATCTGTTCTTTAAATAGCATAGACAGAGCTAAGATTCCTGTGAGAATCTCTCCCTTTTAAGTCATTGCCCTTAGTATACCTCTAACTGATTATTCCAGTCCCCAGTGTCTGAAAGTCAGCTATCTTATAGTTCATCCCTCTCCCAGAGTTCTCCAGTACCCTTGAGAGCACTGGGGATCATGCAGTCTCTCTGTCATTGGCTCCAATTTCCGCAGGTTGTCTTCCCCAGATTTTAGGGGATCTCCTGGACCCCAGTTCTATTTTACCACTTAATTACAAAGGAATATTTACCTCAAAAGCATAGCAGAAACAAATATACAAACATTCCCTCCCCCCAACATATGGAAGCCATAATCTCCTTCTTATCCAACCTCAGTCTCTGGGGAAGGGAGGGAAATTAGCTTCATAGCTGAACTCAGTTCCTATATCACATGAACTCACCAAGTTCCAAGTCCAAAGTGGGCTCAAATCCAAGGTACCCTGGCTTCTCTGGGTGTCCCTGCTGAGCTGGTAGCAACCAGCTGCCAGAAATCTCATCTAGAATCCTGCCTTCAGAGTCACCACGGCACAAATCTGGGTCCAGGAATTCCTCTGCTTTGCCTAGAACTGAAAAGGGCAAGCAAAATAGGACAAAATTCCAGACATGTTTCTTGGGTCCATTGGGCCTGTGAGGAAGAGGAGGAAGGGAAGTTAGTTCTTCCCCTTACTCAGCTCAGTTTATGGCACCTGGACTGTGAATGAACAAAACTTTCAATGCCCTGAACACCTTCAGAGTGAGTACAAAACTGTCCCAAACTGGTAGTTTTAAAGATGGGACCTGTTCTAGCTCCCTAGCCAATGGAAAGAGGCTATTTCTACACATGATAGGGGGATGCAGAATGTCTTCACCCAGAAGCAAGTCTTTGCCAACAACCGATAATTCCATGTGGCTAAGCCCTGTTCCAAACCCATAAAAAGAATAAAGCAATAACCTTTAATACTTATATTACAAACCAAAGCAAAAAGAAAACACCAATAATAAGTAGGGGTACAAACAATTGCATGTTACTCCATTTTTTGAAGCAGCTAGGTGGTACAGAGGATGCAGTGGTGGGTCTGGAGTCAAGAGAACCTGAGTTCAAATCCAGCCTCAGACACTTAGTAGCTGTGAGACCCTGGACAAGTCACTTAATCTCTACCTCAATTTCCTCATCTGTAAACTGGGGGTCAATAACCTCTATCTCCCAGAGTGGTTGTGAGGATCAAATGAGATAATAATTGTAAAGCATTTAGCACAGTGCCTGGCACATTGTAAGAACTATGGAAATGTTAGCTATTATTATTATTATTATTACTTTGCCCCTTAGGAAGTACTGGGTTATACCAGAAAAATAGTATAGTCAATTCCATGCCTCAGTTTCTCTACCTGTAAAATAACTAATAATTTCTGCTATTTTCCTACCTACTTTGCCCTGATAAGATCAAATCTGGGATATTGTTTTCAATTCTGTGTGCTACTGTTTAAGAAAGACATTAATAAACTAGGAGAGAAGAACATCAAGGATTGTCAAGGGTTTTGAATCCATGCCAGATAATCTTTGGTTGAAGGATTAAAATGTTCGTTCTGGAGAATTCCATCAATAGTCAGTCAACAAGCATTTATAAAGCGTCTGCTAGTGCCAGGCACTGTGCCAAATGCTGGGCTAGCTTTCTTTAAGTATTTGAAAGACTATTATAAAGAGAGCACGATCACACTTTTTTCTGCCTTGTTTCTCTAGGGCAGAATTAGAAGCAATTTGTGGAAGGTACAGAGAGCCAAATTTAGACTTGAAATAAAGAAAAACCACCTAATGATTAGCGCCATCCAAGAATGGGATGGGCTTCCTTGGTAGGTAGTGAGAATCCCCTCAGTGGAGGTGTTCTAGCAAAGGCTAGATATTCATTTGTTTAGCGTGATGTAGAAGTGTAGAGGAAAATCTTGTTTTGGTCTGGATTGAGCCAGATGGTCTCAGAGGTCCCTTCCAATTCTGATATTTCCATGATATCTCACCAAAAAAGGCTACAACCTTCAGTGAAATAATGTCTGTATGTCTTAGAGTTTCTTGGAAGAGTGATACTATGTAAAAACAAAGTACTTGTGTTATAAAAAGTGTCAGCATGGTATGTATACCACATAAAATGGACAAAAAAATATTTAGACACAAAGTAGGAGGGGGAAAAAAGATATACTCTCTATCTTGCCTTTGTTTTGCTAAATCTTAATGTATTACTCGAGCCCTTAGCTTTACCCTACCTTGCCATAACCCTTGTCAGGGTTTTGTGGGTACATAGCAAACAAAGGATGCTTGGGAAGGAAAGATGTCTGACAGAGGGATAGAGACTGGACCTGTGATTTCACTGATATGGGAACTCTCACGGATATAATTCCTACCACTAATATAAGTTGGCATTTTCTATGCAACTTAAAAGGGTTAAAGATTTACCCAGAGCAATGAGACGTTAAATGACTCATCCAGGATCACATAGGCAATATGTCAAGAGGTATTTGAACCCCAGTCTTTCAGTCCAAGACTAGATCTCTATCTGCTATGACATACTACCTCTTCTGATTTAATATCCCCTCCTTTTTGGAAATCTTAATTTATTTTATTTTCTATTATTTTCAGTTCAAAACAAGCATTTCTGTAACACAGTACAATAAAAAAGATTATTGCACACAAAACTGCAAATCTACCATGTACAACTTGCTATTCCCTCAAAGCATACAACAAAATTATCACATAAATTTCTTCTTTTCCTCCCTTTACTGGTAGTTTCTGGGGTTTTTAAAAAATCATCCTAGTTATCCCAAGTACCCCTCCCCTTCTCCTCCCAGAGAGCTATCCCATATAACAAATATTATTTTTTTAGAGAGGGGAAAAAAAATCAGCACAACTGATCAATACATTGAAAAGATCCCAAAACATGTGTAACGCACAACACCTGGGGACTTCCCACCTCCACAAAAAGGTGGACTGGGGTGTCCTATGTGTTTTGTGGGTATAATCAAGCAAAAGATGCTTGGAAAAGAAAGGTATCTGACTTAGAGATTGGACTTGTGATTTCACTGATAAAAGGAACTCCTCAGTGAAGTAGTTCCTACTACTAATACAACTATTATATCTACATAAACCTTGGTGAGTCACTTAATGTTTCATTGCTCTGGCCAAATGGTTAAGACCAATAAGATTGTCTCTGCCTTTGGTTCTTGATTGATCTTTATAATTTTGTCAATTTACTTTTGAGTTTTTGGTGCATAGCCAATGTTCTCTCTAAGCTGCTCAGTGCACAGCCATGCAGTGACCGAGCCAGCTTTAGCACACTGATTTGTAGCCAAGCAGTTGACATTTTCTTTTAGAACAATGCTAGTTTTAAGTCACTCTTTACGCTGTGTTTGTTTTCCTTTCCTGATTCTCTATGACTTGTATTTGAATTGGTTTATCAACTACCATTGGATTGGTTCCGTTAGGTCATGTGATCTTGGCCTGCCAAAAGACATCTTGGGCATAAAATAATTAGCTTTCCTATTTTCAAAAAGATGGGAAAGTGATGATGACTAGAGTTGTCTAGCTATAAAACTTGAAATTATCTGAGTTAGATTCAAAGCCTCATATGGAGATGACATCACTGTCAGGAAAGGAGAAACAACCAAATAGTGACTAATGATGTAAATATTCGGATACAATTGTACTAAATGTTATTGTATGATTCAATTAACAAAAAAAAAATTAAAAGTTTGCAGATTTTCAAATTTCTTTGGAAAATCTATATTATATATGTTACCAAAAAAAAAAATCTTTTAAAGTGCCCTGCAGTCATCAGGTCATGTAAAAATTTTATTCTCAGAATACTAGCAGGTTTATACAACACAAGATAAAATGTTATATGCTGCTGTTTTTCACACTTACATTGTTGTAGTTCCTGTGTGTATTGTTTTCTTGGCTCTATTTACTTCTCTCTGCATCAGTTCATACAGATGTTTCCATGCTTCTCTATATTCATTTCTTAGAACACAGTAGTATTCTTTTACATTAATGTACTATATTTTTTTAGCTGTTTCTCAATGGATGGGCATCTATTTCGTTTCTAATTCTTAGTTGTCACAAAAAGTGTTGCTATAAATACCTTGTTGAATACAGAATACAGGGACTTTCATCTTATCGATGGCTTTTTTGAGGTATAAGCCCAAAAATGGAATCTCTGGTTCAAAGGACGTGGACATTCTGCCAGGAGTGGGGAACCTGCAGCCTTGAGGCCACAAATGGTCTTCTAGGCCCTCAAGCATGGCCCTTTGACTAAATATAAACTTCATAGAACAAATCCTTTTAATAAAAAGATTTTTTTTGTAAAACTTGGCCTTAGTCAAAAGGCCACACCCGAGGACATAGAAGGCCACATGTGGCCTTGCGGCTGTAGGTTCTTCACCCCTCTAGTCACTTTATTTGTGAAATTCCAAATTGCTTTCCAGAATGGATGCCCCA
The DNA here is from genome assembly GCA_028646515.1 of Pseudochirops corinnae. Classification (NCBI taxonomy): domain Eukaryota; kingdom Metazoa; phylum Chordata; class Mammalia; order Diprotodontia; family Pseudocheiridae; genus Pseudochirops; species Pseudochirops corinnae. The sequence goes on along the minus strand of CM053586.1, from coordinate 158,768,909 downwards.
TTTCACAGCTCCACCAACAATGTAGTGATGTGCTTATCATTCTACAACCTCTCCAACATTGACTATTGCTATTTTTTGTCATCTTTGCCAATTTGTAGGGTGTAAGGGGAAACCTCAAGGTTGTTTTTATTTGCATTTTTCTTATTATTAATGATTTGGAGCATTCATGTGGTGCTGAATATTTTGCAATTCTTTTGAGATCTGTTTGTTCATATCATCTGGCTTTTTATTTATTACGGAATGACATATATATGTGTGTGTGTATATATGTATGTGTGTGTGTGTGTGTGTGTATCACACACATATATCCTTAGCACATTGCCTGCCACATAGTAGGCATTTAATAAATGCTTACTGATTGGCATGATTATAATTATGAATATATCCCTTATCAGAGAAATTTGATACAAAGTGGTTTTTTTTTTCCCCATTAACCATTTCCCTTCTTATGCTGGGTCTAGTAATTTTGTCTTTATAGAAGCTTTTCTGTTTCAAGTAATCAAAGTTATTCACTGTACCTTTTCTAATTGTAACTATCTTTTCTTTGGTTAAGAGTATATTTACCCATAGCCGTGAGAGGGTATGAGATCTATTTCTTTTCTAATCATTTTACATTATTAAAATATTAATAAAATTGTATATCCATTTGGAATGTATTATGGAATATGGTGTAAAATGGTGATTCTAAGTCTAACTTTTGCCAAACTTCTTTCCAGTTTTTCTAGCAGTATTTATAAAATAAAGAGTTTTTTCCTAGATAATTTATGTTTTTCACTTTATCAAGCATTAAGGTTATTGAGTTCCGTTGTTTCTGAATCTCCCTTATCTAGTCTATTTCATTAATCTTTCTATTTTTCAATTTATGAAAAATTATTATTTGCAACATTCTTTTTAAAAATTTCTCTAGTTCCAAATCCTCTTCCTCCCTTCTTTCCCTCCTCTACCCATTGATAAGGCAAGCAACATGATATCAATTATACATGTGAAGTCATCTAAAACTTATTTTCATATTAGTCACATTGCAAAAAAAAAAGCAAGAAAAATAAAGAAAGAGAAAAAGTTAAGCTTCAATTAGTTCATCAGTTCTTTCTTTGGAGGTCATTAGTATTTTTCATCATGAGTCCTTTGGAATTGTCTCTGATCATTGTATTGTAGCTAAGTCTTTCACAGTTGATTATCCATATAATATTGCTTTTACTGTGTATAATTATCTCCTGGTTGTGCACACTTCATTCTCTGTCAATTCATATAGATCTTCCCAGGTTTTTCTGAAACCATCTTGTTTATCATTTCTTATAGCACAATGAAATTCCATCACAATCACATGCCACTATTTGTTCAGCCATTTCTCAATGGACAAGCATCTCCCCAATTTCTAATTCTTTGCCACCACAAAAAGAATTGCTATGAATATTTTTGTACATATGAGTCTTTGATCTCTTTGGGATACAGACCTAGTAGTGGTAATGCTAAATCCAAGGATTTGCCCAGTTTGATAACCCTTGGGGCATAATATCACCATTTTAGGGGCAAACAGGGAGTGCAAACAGGGATTGGTGCTATCATAAACAACATTGCCATATCAACAGGAATATTTCCCCCTTAAAATTCAACTTTTTAAAAGCTAGTTTAGTCCTATGACTATGTCCTGATTGATATGCTAATTAAGCAAAATGTTCATTGGAGAGGACTCTGTGTTCTCTATGGAACTTCTCAGTGTTGGTGTATAATAAATTATTTTCAAAGCTTTATTGATGCTTCTTTGTGTGGGAGGAGTGGAGGAGATGGGTATCTGATTAATAGATTTCAATTAATTCTGTTCCACTGAACATTTAATAACTTTTAAATTTTATTATTTATTTATTTTTAGCATTCTTTTTTTAAATTTTGAGTTCCAAATTCACTCTCTCCCTTCCACCCCTCCCCCATTCATTGAGAAAGCAAGAAATGTGATATCAATTATCCATGTGAAACCATGAAAAACATCTTTCCATGTTAGCCATGTTGAGAAAAAAAAGCAAGAAAAATAAAGAAATTGAAAAAAGTGTGCTTTAATCTGAATTCAGATTTCATCAGTTTGTTGTTTTGTTTTTTTTTCTGGAGGTGGATGGCACAGTTTATCGTAAGTCCTTCAGAATTGTCTTGGACCATTGTATTGATTGGAACAATTAAATCATTCACAGTTGATCATCTTGTAATATTGCTGTTACTGTGTACAATGTTCTCCTAGCTCTGCTTACTTCACTTTGCATCAGTTCATATAAGTTTTTACCAGTTTTGTGCGTGAAAAAAATTTTTATATTTTATTTTTTCCAACTACACATAATGACAATTTTCAATATTCTCTTTTTTAATCTTGAGTTTCAAATTCACTCCCTCTTCCCCTCCTGTCCCTTCCTCCTTGAGAAGGCAAGCAATTTAATATAGATTATACATATGCAGTCACACAAAACATATTTCCATATTAGTCATGTTGTGAAAGAAAACACAATAAAAAATAAAAATAAAGAAAGTTTTGAAGGTATTCTTCAATCTGCATTCAGATTAAACCAGTTCTTATTCTGGAGATGGATAGCATTTTTCATCATAAGTCCCTTGGAATTTTCTCGGAACATCCTGTTGCTGAGAATAGCTAAATCATTCACAGTTGATCATCATACAATACTGCTCTTATTTTGCACAATGTACTTCTGGTTCTTCTCACTTCACTTTGCACCAGTTTATATAGGTGTTGTCATGTGTTTTTTTTTCTTCTGAAACCACCCTTCTCATCATTTCTTATAGCACAATAGTATTCCATCACAATCATATTCCACAACTTGTTCAGCTCTTCCCTAATTTGATGGGTATCCCCTCAGTTCCCAATTCTTTGCCAGAATAAAAAGAGCTGTTATAAATATTTTTGTACATATAGGTCCTTTTCCTTTTTCTGTGATCTCTTTGGGATGCAGACCTAGTAGTGGTATCACTAGATCAAAGAGTATGTACAATTTTATAGCCCTCTGGGAACAGTTCTAAATTGTTCTCTAGAATGTTTGGACCAGTTCACAACTTCACCAATAATGCATTTGTGTCCCTACTTTTCTACATCCCTTCCAGCACTTCTCATTTTCCTTTTCTGTCACATTAGCCAATCTGATAGGTGTGTAGTGATACTTCAGAGTTGTTTTTAATATGCATTCTCTAATCAACAGTGATTTAGAGCATTTTTTTGAATGACTATAGATAATTTTGATTTCTTCTTCTGAAAACTGCCTGTTCATATCCTTTGACGATTTATCAATTGGGGAATGGCTCTTATTTTTATAACTCTGATTCAGTTCTCCACCTACTCGAGAAAAGAAATTTATTAGAGAAACTTGCTGTAAAAAAATTATTTCCCAGTTTCCTTCTAATTTTGGCTGCATTTGGTTTTGTTTCTGCAAAAATATTTTTTTTAATTTCGTGTAGTCAAAATTATCCATTTTACCTCCCATAATCTTCTTTATCTCTTGTTTGGTCGTAAACTCTTTTCTTATCCATTGATCTGACAGATAATATTTTCCATGCTTCCCTAATTTGCTTATGACACCCTTTATGTCTAAATCATGGGCCTATTTTTACTTTATTTTGGTATACAGTGTGAGATGTTGATCTATGTCTAGTTTCTGCCAAATTGCTCTCCAGTTTTCCCAGGATTTTTGTCAAATAGTGGGTTCTTGCTCCAAAAGTTTGGATCTTTGGAGTTATCAAATACTAGAAAACTGCCATCATTTGCTATTGTGTATTATATACTTAATCTAGTTCCCTGATCCAACATTCTATTTCTTAGCCAGCATCAGATTGTTTTGATGATTACTGCTTTATAATATAGTTTGAAATCTGGCACTGCTAGGCTGCTTTCCTTCAGATTTTTTCTTACTGACTCACTTGATATTATTGACCTTTTGTTCTTCCAGATGAATTTTGTAGTTTGGTACTTTGATTGTTATGTCATTGAATAAATGAATTTATTTAGTTAGAATTGTCACTTTTATTATATTGTCTCATGGCCTACCCAAGAGCAATTGCTATTTCTCTAGTTGATTTGAGCTGTCTTTGTGTAAAAAAAGTGTTTTCTAATTGTGTTCACATAGTCCCTGGGTTTGTCTTGGCAGGTCGACTCCCAAGTATTATATTTTCTGCAGTTATTTTAAATAAAAATTCTCTATATCTTCCTGCTGAGTTTTGTTGGTAATATATAGAAATGCTGATGGTTTGTGTAGGTTTATTTTATATCGTGAAACTTTGCTAAAGTTAATTGTTTCAATTGGTTTTTTAGTTGATTCTGTGGGGTTCTTTAAGTATACCATCATATGATCTGCAAAGAATAATAATTTTGTTTCTTCATTGCCCATTCTTATTCCTTCAATTTTTTTTTCTTATTGCTATAGCTAGCATTTCAAAGATAATATTCAATAATAGTGGTGATAATGTACATCCTTGCTTTACCCTTAATCTTATTGGTAAGGCTTCTAGTTTATCCCCAGGACAAGACAATGTTTGCTCTTGGTTTTAGATAGATACAACTTATCATTTTAAGAAAAGTTCCATTTATTCCTATGGTCCTAGTGTTTTTAAAAGGAATGGATGTTGTATTTTGTCAAAAGCTTTTTCTGCATCTATTGAAATAATCATATGATTTTTGTTGTTTTGTTATTGCCATGGTCAGTTACATTTGTAGTTTTCCTAATATCAAACCATTCATGCATTCCTGGTATAAATCCCTCCTGGTCTTATTATATGATCTTTGTGACATATTGGTATACTTTCTTTGCTAGAATTTTATTTAAAATTTTTGCATCAATATTCACTAGGGAAATTGGCCTGTGGTTTTCTTTGTTTTTGCTCTCCCTGGTTTAGGTATCAAAACTACATTTGAACTTGGTAAGACTCCTTCTTCACCTATTTTTCCAAATAGTTTATATAGTATTAGAATTAATTTTTACTTAAGTTTTGGTAGAATTCACTTCTAAGTTCATCTGGTCCTAAGCATTTTTTCTTAGGGAGCTCATTGTTGAAATTATTTTTCTAAGATAGGATTATTTAAATACTCTATTTCCCCTTCTGTTAATCTGGGCAACTTATATTTTTGTGAATATTCCTCCATTTTACTTAGATTGTAAGTTTTATTGGCATATAATTGGGCAAAATAATTCCTATCAATATCTCTATTTTTTAACCAATACCAGATAGTTTGGAAGACTATTACTTTATAATATAATTTAAGGTCTCAAAGTTCTATTCCCCTTCATCTCTACCTCTTTTCAGCATTTCCCTCAATATTCTAGATATTTTGTTTTTCCAAATGAACTGTGCTAATATTTTATCAAATTTTATAAAGCATCCTCTTGGTAATTTGATTGGTATAGCATTATAAGTAGAAACTAATTTTGATAGTATTGTAATTTTTATTATATTGGCACAGCCTAATCTTGTGCACTGAATATTCCTCCAGCTATTTAAGTTATTTTAAAAAAAATTTCTTCAAGGAGCATTTTGTAATTAAATCTATAGAAGTCTTTTGTGAGTTTTGGTAGGTCATTACACAAATATTTTATGCATTTTGTAGTTATTCAGAATGAGATTCCCTTTCTACTCTTGTTTCCTGTGTTTTGTTATTATGATATAGAAATGCTGTTTATTTTTTGTATTCTAAATTGTTATTTATTTCTAACATTCTTTGTTCTAAAATTTTGAGTTCCAAATTCTCTTTCTCCCTCCCTTTCATCCCACTTCTCCCCCACCGATTGAGAAGACAAGTAAAATGCTATCAATTATTATAGGTGAAATCATGCAAAAGAAAGCAAGAAAATTATGTTTCAGTTTGCACTCAGTGTTCATCAGTTCTCTCTCTGGAGGTAGATAGTATTTTTTTTTTCATCATGAATCCTTCGGAATTGTCTTGGATCACTATATTGATCAGAGTAACCAAGTCTTTCACAGTTGACAAACATTACAACATCACTGTTACTGTTACCACTACTAACTACTGTTACTACTCCTGGTTCTTCTCACTTTCCTTTGTATCAGTTCATTCAGGTATTATCATGTTTGTTTGTTTTCTGAAACCACTCCCCTCATCACTTCTTTAACTTTTTTAAAAGTTTTACTTATTTGTTTGTTTTTAGTTTTCAACATTCAATTCTATGAGATTTTGAATTCTAAATTTTCTTCCCCTCCCTCCAATTCTCACTCCCTAGGACAGCATGCAATTTGATATAGGTTATACATGTACAATTATATTAAACATATTTCCACATTAGCCATGCTATAAAGAAAAATTAGGACCAAAGCAAAAAAAAAACTAAGAGAAAGAAGAAACAAAAAACCAGAAAATACAATGCTTCAATCTGCATTCAGATTTCATAATTCTTTCTCTGGAATTGAATTCTTTGCCAGAACAAAAAGAACTGTTATAAATGTAAATATAAGTTCTTTTCCTTTTCTTTGATCTCTTTGTGATAAGACCTAGTAGTGCTATTTCTGATTCAAAAGGTATGCACAATTTTATAGCCCTTTAGGCATAGTTCCAAATTATCCTCCAGAATGTTTGGACCAGTTCACAACTCCACCAACAGTTTGTTACTCTACTTAATTTCCCTCATCCCCTCCAGAACTTGCTATTTTTAATAGATATGAGGTGATACCACAGAGTCATTTTCATTTTCATTTCTCTAATCAATGATGATTTAGAGCATTTTTTTGGTATGACTATAGATAATTTTGATTTCTTCTTCTGAAAACTGCCTGTCATATCCTTTGACCTTTTATGAACTGGGAAATGGCTCTTATTTTTATAAATCTGACTCAATTCCCTATATATTTGAGAAATGAGGCCTTTAATCAGAGAAACTTGCTGCAAAAAATTTTTGTTTTGCTTTATTGCCTATGGAACCTTATTAGTAAGTTTTATAGTTTCCCTGCTTAACTCTTTTAATTATGTCCATTTTAACTTTTGCTTTGTCTGAAATCATGATTGCTAGCCTTGCCTCTTTTTACTTTAGCAGAAGCATAATAGATTTTGCAACGGCCCTGTATTTTGAATCTGTGCATATCTTTCTATTTCAAGCATATCTCTTGTAAACAATATATTGTTAGATTCTGGTTTTCTAATCCACTCTGTTGTCTGCTTTCATTTTATGGGTGAGCTTATCTCATTCACATACATAGTTATGATTGGTGTATATTTTCCTCCATCTTATTTCTCTTCTGTTTACCTATTTTCTTTTTATTTTGTCCCTTCTCAAAAGTTTATTTTGCTATTGACCACTACCTCCCTTAATCTGCCCTCTCTTTTTTCATCTTCCTTCCCCCAACCCCAATATTTCTTATCCCCTGCTACTCTTATTTCCCTATTGGGTAAGATAGATTTCTGTACTCAACTGGTTGTATATATATATATTTTTTTTTCTTCCCTCTTTGAACCAATTTCAATGATAGTGAAGTTCAAGCATTGCACCCCCTTCATTCTTCCTTGTGTGCCTTATTTCCCCCATTTTGCCTCTCCCTTTCCCTTTCTCTCTATCCATCTCTCTCACTCTTTCATTTTTCTCTGTTAGAGATCATCCCAACATAATCAACTCAACTCATGCCCTCAGTCTATACAGACTCCTTCTAACAGTCCTGCTAATGATAAAGTTGTTAGAAATTACATATATCAACAAAAAAAGTAAAATGATAAATATTGCAGAAGATGTGGGAAACCTTGGACACTGATGCACTGTTGGTATAGTTGTGAATTGACCCAATCATTCTGGAGATTAATTTGAAACTATACACAAAGGGCTATAAAACTGTGTGTACCCTTTGATCCAGCAATGCCACTGCTAGGTCTGTATCCCAAAGAGATTTCTAAAAAGGGAAAACGACCTATTTGTACAAAAACAGCAGCTCTTTTTGTGGTGGCTAAGCAATGGAAATCAAGGGAATTGATTTAATTCTATTAATTGGGGAATGGCTAAACAAGCTGTGGCAAATGATTGTGATGGAATATTATTATTCTATAAGAAATAACAAGCAGGATGATCTCAGAAAAACCTGGAAAGACTTGCATGAATTGATACAAAGTGAAGTGAGCAGGACTAGGAAAACATTGTACACAGGAAAAGCAACATTGTAGGATGAAGAGCTGTGGAAGACTTAGCTATGCTCAGCAATACAATGATACAAGATGATCCCAAAGCACTTCATGATGAAACATGCTGCCTCCAGAGAAAGAATTGATGTTGTCTGGATATAGACTTGAGCATACTAATTTTCACTTTCCTTTTTTTTGTTGTTTATTTGAGTCTTTTTGTACAAAATGAATGATATGGAAATGTTTTACATGAATGTACATATATAATCTATATAGGACTGCTTACCATCTCAGAGAGAGAAATTTGGAACTCAAAACTTAAAAAAAAATTCAAATGTTAAAAATTGTTTTAACATGTAATTGGGGGGAAATACTTTTTTTTCTTAAAAGAAATAATATGTATCATCTTCCCATATAAGAATGTAAACAGTTTAACTTTTTTGAGTCCCTTATGATTACTCTTTCATGTTTACCTCTTTATGCTTCTCTTGAGTCTTCTGTTTAAATATCAAATCTTCTATTCAGTTCTGGTTTTTTCATCAGAAATGCTTGAAAATTGTCTATTTTATTAAATATCCATTTTCCCCCAAAGGATTATACTCAGTTTTGCTAAGTAGGTTATCCTTGGTTGTAATCTTAGCTCCTTTGCCTTCTGGAATATCATATTCCAAAACCTCTGTTCTTTTAATATGGAAGCCACTAAATCTTTTGTGATCCTGACTGGTTCCATGATATCTGAACTGCTTCTTTCTGGCTATCTACAATATTTTCTCCTTGACTTGGGAGTTCTGGAATTTGGTTATATTATTCCTGGAAGTTTACATTTTGGGACCTCTGTCAGGAGGTAATTGGTGGGTTTTTTCAATTTCTATTTTACATTCTGGTTCTACGATATCAGGGCCTTTTTCCTCTATAATTTCTCAAAATATGATACTTAGGCTCTTTTTAGGATCACTGTTTTCAGGTAGTCTAATAATTCTTAAATTATCTCTCCTTGATCTGTTTTCCAGGTCAGTTGTTTTTCAGCTAAGATATCTCACATTTTCTACTATTTTTTCATTCTTTTGATAGTTTTATTGTTTATTGATGTTTCACGGTGTCATTATCTTCTACTTGCCCAATTCTAATTTTTAAGACATTCTTTTCTTCGGTGAGTTTTTGTACCTCTTTTTCCATTTGCTTTTTAAGGAGTTCTTTTCTTCAGTAAATTTTGTGCCCCTTTTACCATTAGGCCAATTCTGGGTTGTTGGTTTTTTTTAAGATCTTGTTTTCTTCAGTATTTTTTGTGTCTTTTTTTTTTTTTTTACCAAACTTAATTTTTTCATAATTATCTTGTATCACTCTCATTTCTTTTCCAAATTTTTCCTTTTCCACTCTCATATCTTTCTTGAACTCTTTCAGGAATTTCTGTTTGGCTTGGGTCAAAATAGTATTTTTCTTTGAGGCTTTGTTTGTAAGCTGTTTTCACATTGTTGTCTCTTTCTGAGCTTATGTCTCATTCTTCCCTGCCACCATAGTAGATTTTTTTGGTCAGGTTCTTGTTTGTTTGTTTACTCATTTTTCTAGCCTATTTCTTGATTTTGAACTTTTTGCTGAAGTTGGTTTCTGCTCACATGAGGATAGGTAGGCACTGTCCCAAGTTTCAGGCTTTTCATGCTGCTCTTTTCAAAACTAGTTCTGAGAGTCTGCAGGTTTTTGGTGCTACCTAAGTGGTGGGATCTGGAGAGAGATGTGGCCACTGCTGTCTATGTCTGTGTTCTGGTCTTTACCCTATTTCTCTGCGGCTGCAAGTGTTAATACTCTTCTCAGTCCTTGAACTGTACTGCTCTACTGAAACCACAAGAATTAGTGCTTCTCTCTGCCTTGGAACTGAGATCAGGGCCCCTTCTCCCTTGTGACCAACCACAAATGCACTCTAGAACTATCACCCAGGACTGTGTTTGGGCAATAGAGTTTCCATTGCTGCACCCAGTCCTCAGCAAAGTGTCTACCGTAATCCATTTCTGATTAGTCATCAACCCCCACCTTACTGTCTCTAGGCTGTGAAAGCTCCTGAACCTATTGCAGTGACCGGTGCTGTTCCAGCTACCTCAAAGGTCCATGGCTGTTGCTGTAGCCATGATCTGGGCTGAATCCCACCCCAGTGTAACACATTTCCCTTGCTAATCTCTTGCTTTGTCTTAGTCTGGGAAAATGTCTCAATTTAACCTTTTGTTGGCTCTGCCTCTCCAATACATGATTTGAGGAGTTATTTTAAAGTTATTTGGAGGGGAGTGTTGGCAAAGTTCAGCTGGGTGGTTACTTCTGTTCTGCCATCTTGGCTCTGCCCTAAATGCTTTTGAAAATGTATTTTGTAGCTTGCAACTTTGTTGAGTCTATTAATTGTCTCAGTGAGTATCTTTACTAATTCCCTAGGAGTTACCAAATAAATCATCATCTCATCAGCAAATATGGATAGTTTTATCTCCTTTTTACCTATCTTCATATTTTAACTTCTTTCTCCTGTCTTACTGCTTTTGCTAGCATTTCTAGAACTGTGTCAAATAATAGTGCAGTGAGTGGGTGTACTTGCCTCACTTCCACATTTATTTAGAAAATGTTCTAGTGTATCCCTCTTGCATTCAATATTTTCTTTTGGTTTTAGATAGATGCTTTTTATGATATTAAACAAATGTTTCTCTATGCCTATACTTTCTACAGTTTTTAGCATAAAAAAGTATTATACTTTATCAAAGACCTTTTCTGCATTTATTGAGATAATCATTTGGTTTTGGATTTTAAGTTTTTAAAATGATTAATTATGCTAACTGTTTTCCTACAGTTGAGCCATTGTGACATCACTGATCTAAATCCCTCTTGACTGTAAGGAATAACCTCTTGGATAAATCACTGTAGACTGACAAGATTTTGTTTAAAATTTTTGAGTCATTTTTCATTAACGGTATTGGTCTATGGTTTTCTTTCTGTGTTTTCTCTTTCTTTGTTTTAGACATTGGATTTTTTTTTTCCAAATTCTAGCATCAGAAATATTCATTTTACTGTTAAAGTAATTCAAGTAGGTAACTTACACAAATATCATACTCCCCAGGAATAGCACAGGTTCCCCCATTTCAAGCTGCTCTTTACCTTATTTAGTTTTCCTACTTGGACCCTGGCTAAGATCTAGAATAGATCAGAAGCAGCAGAGAAGACAGGATGAGGAGGGAAAGTGGGAGAGGGAAGGAAAGAAAAACTGAAAATGACAAAGACAGGGCTGTGTAAAAAATAAGGGGCTGGATAGAATATGCCAAAGAGAGAGCTGAAAACAAGTAATGGTGCTCTGATGCATCCCAAGGAGGCTAAAGGACAAAGCAGTTTGTACAAAGTGTAGGTGGGTGCCCAGGACTGTCTTCTTTCTCTCCCAAATCAGAAGACCATGAGAACCATCTCAAAAGGATTCTGACAGATGCCTTCTTTCTCAGTTTTTTAGAAAAATTTGTGAAGTATTTGTACTAATTGTTCTATAAAAATTTAATAGCATTCTCCTGTGAAAACATCAAAATGAAGAGTTGGATTGTTGTTGTTGTTGTTTTGCCCTTTGGTGGCTCTTTTACACCTAGATCTATTTTCCTTTTTTGAGATTGGGTTATTTAAGAGCTCTACCTGATCTCCTATAGTCTGAATATTTTATATTTTTGAAAGCATGCTTCTATTTCTTGTGTGTTCTCATTTTGTCAGTACGGAACTGTCCATAGTATATTTTGATCATTCTTTTTTATGTCTTCTGATTTTACTTTTTGTCCCCTTGTTCATTTGCTATTTTATTGATTTGATTTTCTGTTCTCTTCTTTTTAATCAGATTAGCTGAGTGTTTATCCACTTTGTTAGTTGATAACAAAGATAGCTGGTAACAAAGAACCAAATTTTAGTTGTATTGATCATTTCTATGGGTTTTTTGTTCCTAATTTATTTACCCTCTAATATTTACTATCACCTCTTTTGTGCTTATTTTAGATTTGTTTGTTGGCTTTCTAATTTTTTAAAATAATTTTTTACTTTATTTATCCTCTCTTTTTTCATTTTGTTAACATGATTAATTACTAATTTTATTGTGGTATACTCTATAAAGGATATATTAACTATTGCCTTTTTATATTTGTTTGTGGTATCTCTGTACACTGATACATGGCAAATTTTTTGCAAAAGTTCCATGCGGCACTTAGAAATATCTAAATTCTTTTGCTGTCTCATTTGGAAGATGCCATAAATCTTTTAAGTTTAATTTCTCTAGCAATTTGTTCAATTCCACAATTTCCCTTTTGTTTATCTTTGTGTTAGACTTATACAAAAATGAGAGAGGGATATTGAAGTCTCACTTTTATATTACTGACTATGTCTTCTAGTATCTCTGATAATGTTTCCTTCATGAATTTGAGTGCATTTAGAGTATATGAGTTTATTACTGATGTTGGTTTGCTGTCTATGGTTCCTTTTAGTATAACATCATTACCTTATTTATCCCTTTTTATTTCTGAATGTTTGTTTTTGCTTTGTCAGATAGCATGATCATAATTCCTGCTTTTTTGAATTCACTTGGATGAATAGCAAAAAAAAGAAAATCATCCCCTAAGTTTTATTTTGCACATATTTTAAAAATGTGTTTCTTGTAAGCAACAGATTTTTGGAGTTTTGGTTTTTTATCTGATCTTAAATCTTTTTCATTTTAATGGATTGTTTAATCCAGGGGTGGGGAACCTGTGGCCTCAAGGCCACATGTGGCTGTCTAGGTCCTGAAGTGTGGCTCTTTGACTGAATCCAAACTTCACAGAACAAATCCCCTTAATAAAAGGATTCATTTTGTAAAACTTGGACTCAGTCAAAAGGTTGCCCCAAGGACCTAGAAAGCCACATGTGTCCTCGACGCTGCAGGTTCCTCACTCCTGGGAATCCATTCACAATTAAGGTTATGAGAGTTAGGTTCTAATACTGTTTTCTTTCAAGTTATGATTTTTCCTCCTCTTCTGCTGCAATCACAGCATTATGTTCTGTCAGTTACTTTACCTGAATTTTTAAAAACTACCTCTCTTGCCTTCACTCTTAATCTTCTCTAATTTGTTATTCCTTTCCCTTTGGGGTTTTGCTTATTAGTTCCCTTTTTTCTCTTTTATCTGGTTATGTAATTTATCTCTCTCCCTTTTTTCCCTCCTCCTTTCCAACTTGTTCTGTTCATTAGTTTTTTTTTTTTATTTTATTTTTGTCCCTCTTTACAAAAAGGATTTATCTTACTCTTTTCAGTTTCTATTCTCTTTTTCTGTCTACTCCAGTCTAGGGGTGGGGAACTTGTGGCCTCGAGGTCATATATGGCCCTCTAGGTCCTCAAGTGCAGCCACATGAGTGAGGCCACCTGTGGCCTCAAAACCGCAGGTTCCCTTTTGCTGCTCTAGACCCTCATTCTCTGATTCATAGCTCCTGTAATTATCTGATCTCTCTTTTCTCCATATTCTAGGATCTCCCCTCTAAACAATTTCTTCCCCTGCCTTTCAGAATTTACCTTGTAGATTCTCCTTTTCCAGTATACCTCACTCCCAGAACAATACCAATTATTGCAGGTGTCAGAGACGACACTGCCCCCTGATATCTCTGATCACGTCCCTGATTATGCAGCCTACCACTGATCTATATCTTCTCCCGCTTACCTTTTCCCTCTCCATTTGCTTCAAAATCTCCTCCCAGTGTCTATGGTCTCCCACTCACCCAGGTGACAATTGCCCCTAGGAATTCCAAGTTCTCCCTTCCTGCAGTAAGACAAGTAAATTTAAGTTAGCAGTCCCCTAGGCCACACTCAGGGCAAGGTCCCAGTCTCCCTTCACAGATCACCATCTCTCTTCATCCAAAGGAATGTTCATCAGTGGAACCACCTCCCACCACCTAAGCAAGGCTTCTTTCCTTTTCTCTTTTTTAATCTTCTCCTCCCCAGGCCCTCCTCACCCACTCCCCTGTTGGTTTTTTCATTTCTGATACCAGAGAGGTCATCTTCCCCTCACTGCTAGCCCTTGATTTGACTCCAGTACATCACACGTTCTTCTTTATCCTCTTGCCCCCTCCCTCCCCCTGCCCCCTTTCATATACCATCCCACATTATAATGTGGTTCCCCAAAAAACACTGATTCACTTCTAGACAGGGAATCACCAGATTTTAACCATAATGCCCTAGGCCTGCCTCTTCACTGTTACCACCATTGGACTTCTACCTTCCCTCCTATTTCCTTGCGTACATTTAGCAAGAAGTTTCTTCTGGTCTCTCTGCTATCATTCTGTGGCTGTTGCTGTCCTTAGCTGCTACATTTATTCACCCTTCTTGCATTTCTGTTGTTTGGGGTGCTCAAGAAGTAAATAGTCTCTTCAGTTCTGTTTTTTTTTTTCTAAAATTGTCTCAAACATCTCTGTTATTGACTATTGTAGCAATTGACTATTGTAGCAACAATGCAATATTCACAACGCCCATGGTGACTATAAATATGCTGGTGTAGTTGTGAATCACAAAATGTAACAGGCTCTCTACAAGGAGGACAAAGCCAAAGCATTTATTCAAATACCAGACAGCCAAGTCCCAAAACCAGAAAGTCAAAGTCATTACAGTAGCCACAAAGTTGGTACACATAGTTAATGCAATGAACATCCACATTCCCAAGCCTTCAAAACAAAACAGGCTCCCTCAAGCAAAGAACCTCCTCTCCTCACTCATTCTCTCAAGCAAGGATCCTCCTCTCTTCACTCATGGTAGCTGTTCAACCTCCATGCTGCTCACTCCTAGCAGTTCCAGCTCCCAGCAGTTCTTGTTTCTGGCAGATCTCAGCAGAAGTCCTCAGCAGAAGTTTTGGCTAGCTCTCAGAAGAAGTTCTGCCACCATAGTTCTATTCTCAGAATCTCTTTCCTCTCCCACCTGGGCCTCACCTTATCTATGGTATTAGCTCCTCCCTGCCCCACCCCTTCATGCTACATCAGCAAGTTCATCCCACTGTGGGATTCACAAGTTCTGGGTTTTAACACTCAACATAATTATGAACTTGAAACTAAGTGCTAAGTACCTGTTAGCTTGCCAATACAAGGGGCATGGAAGATCTTCAAATCCCATTACCATTACAACTACCTACCATTTTTCATTTACGCTTAAGTTGAGATTTGCAGGGTAAGTTAACCTGGGCTGCATCCTGACCTCCATTGCTCTTCAGAACACATTATTCCATTTCCTCCTATATTTTCTAGTGGGCAGAATAGTCTTGTATTATTCAAATGTCCTTTCCTTTGTATTTGAATGTCTCTCTCTTGATCATTTGCAGAACTTATTGCTTCTGAATTAAATTGTTAAATTTAATGACTCTATTTTGAAGTTTGTAGCTTTGTTGTTGTTGTTTTCTGGAGGTGATTTATGAATTCCTTCAATTGGCATTTCATTTTCTATGTTTAGAAATTCTTGGCAGTTCTATTATCTCCTGCATTATGGTGTTAGGGTTTTTTTTTTTCCTTTTGAATTCTTCTGGGAAACCTAAGATCCTTAAGTTGTCTCTACATATCCTACCTTTGAGATCAGTATATTTTGCTTGCATAGTGGGCATATTTTCTTTTAATGTTATTATCTTTTTGCCTCTTTTCTATCCTTTACTTTTCTGTATTTATATTCTTGATCGTTTATTCTCTCTTTTATTTCTTTGGTGATACTGTTACAGATTCCAAATTTTCTATTCTGCCCATTATTTTTGCTATGCAGACCATAAATCCTACTTTCATAATTCTTGATTCTCTTTTAAACCACTCAGAGAGTTAGGGTTCCATGTTTTTATCAAATTCCACAGGGTCTTCTGTCTCATCAAGTGTTAGATTATGGTCCTTCATTTTATAGTATTTAATCATAAATGTCTGGACTCATTTATTAGCTCTAGAGTTTGTGTTTTCTTCTGTTGTTAACATTTTCCCCACTGGTTTATCTGTTTATGTTCAGGGTCTTTGAATTTCCTTCTTCCTGAGATCTTTGGTAACTTCAGGGTTTTTTCTCTTCTCCAATTTTCTCCTATTCACTTTCTGTCTCTGTCCCTCTGAAGATGGTTTCTTTGTGGAGTGGATCTCAAAGTGTCTTAGCCTCCTCCCATACCAGGCAGTTCATGATTAGGCAGCCTGGGTTTCTGCCCCAAATGACTTTTGGGTAGTCAGAACTGGCCCCATCTGGATGCTGAGTTCTTTCCCTTAGGCTTAGTGGAATATGACACAGACCTTCACCCTGTCTCTCCCCTCCCCACTTTCCATACCTGTATGTATCCTGTTTCACTCCCCCTTTCTTCTGTTCTTCACTTCTCTGGCCCAGGATCTGCAGTTCAGAGAGTTGATCTATGGCACCTCTGTTTGCCTTGGCACTGGCAGTTCAGAGCTTTACAGCACTAGTACTATGGAGTTATTGCTCTAAGCAAGCTTTTGCTCCTGAAGGGCTATCACCTGCCATGCTGGCTATCTGTTGATTCCTGAACAAATTTCCATATCCTAGATTTTGAATCTCCACGGCACTAGGAAAATGGAGGGGGAACTTCAAGGAGGGAGGGAGGGAGTGTTAAATGCCTGTGTCTTGGGTCTACTAGTATAGCCTCACTGCCAGTAGCATGAGAAGTGGGCAAGGAATGCTAAGTCAGCTTAGGATCAGTAAGTTTCAATATATGAGTTTCATTGGTTTGCTTTATTCTAACCTTCTTTTGGAGTCTGGGTGTCCTAGACCATGGAGACAACTGAAGTTCCTTTACCTTAGGACATTTCTGCTTTGGAGAGTTTTAAGAGACAGTGAGGATCAGAGAAATTGTCTAGTCTTCCATTATGTTGCTCAGCTCATGTAACCACAAAGGGCTCCTAATTTATCATTAATTTTATTTTAAACCATGACACTTAAGGTCTTGTCTGATTTAAATCTAACAATCAGGTCACAGGACAAAATTTCGTTATCATATGGAAGTTAAATTGGAAGGAAATTGAGAACAAATGTCTGTAGTGTGAAGGCCCTTTTCTTTGAGTGTTGGGACATTTTTCTTGCAGGGAATGAACCTGTGATTTCCCAGCAAAGAAACTCCCTCTACCCAAAACAATAAGATGAATGGCCAACATTTACATAGCACTTTGAGGTTTACAAAGTCCTTTAAACATATCATTTCATTCGATCCTCAAATTTATCTGTGAGATAGGAGCTATCTTTATCCCCATTTTGTAGATGGGGAAACTGAGACTGAGAAAGGTTCAATAATTTGTCTGTGATCACATAGCTAAGACAAGATTCTAATTCAGATCTTCCTTATTTCAAGTCCTCAATGCACGATTCCTCTCAACTAGATATTTTAAATCATTATTATTAACATCATTATTTCCTTCTTGATGGGGTCCAGCTATGAGTGGTCCCAGAACAAGTCATTATCATGCTATTAAATTTCTACATTTGATGTTATAGAGACTTTTGTGCAAGTGGATAAAATGACTGATTTTCTTGTAATTGAGTGAAGAGTATTAGGATGTAAGCACATCATTTGTAGACTTACTGAAAGCATTCTTGGGACGGCTCTAGTAGCAGATAAGACAAAAAGGTTGTCTTGTCTCTCATCCTGTTCCTAAGTGGTTTCGGTATCTTCCTTTACATCTTTCTTTGAAAGCATTTCATTCCTTGTAGTTTGGATATTAAGTTTTCAGTAGTGTAACATCTATTAAAAACATGGTGGTTAAATCTTTATAGGCACTTACCCTCTGTTTCCTTCAGTTTCCTCATTTGTAAAAAGGGAATAATAATAATAGCACCTACCTGCCAGGATTGTTGTGAAGATCAAATGAGGTAATAACTGCACAGCCAGATCTACATAAATGTTAGGCAAAATATTATTAAATATCCATTTCTCAGTCAATTATTCAATGCTTCTTTGTTAACATATTACAGATTTATTTCATGTGGATATGACTCATGGAGTGGCTTTTTGTTTTGTTTTGTTTCATTTTAATTCCTCTCCTGGATATTAGCCATTTCACAGGCTAAAGAAAACCACCTTTGGTTTTATTTTCAAAATCCAGTGAAATATATCTACTGTGAGATTTTCCCTTTGCTTTGTGAAATGAGGTCTGTTTATTCTGAAACTATTTTCACACATTTTCAAGTTATTTATCATGTGCTCTAAGAATTAATCACTCAAAAACATTTATTAAACATTTACTATGTGCCAGGCACCACACTTAGCCCTGGGGATACAAAGGAGGCAAAAGACAGTCCCTGCCCTCAAGGAGCTTACAATCTAATGAGAGGGACTACATTCAAACAAACATATACAAAGCAAATCACATACAGGATAAACAGGAAATTATAATAGGTTAATTATAGCAGAGGAAAGGCACTAGAATTAAAAGGGATTGGGGAAGGCTTCCTGCAGAAGGTGAAATTTTAGTTGGGACTTAAAGGAAACCTGGGAGATCAGTAGTGAGAACAAAGGTGGGAGAATGTTCTAGGTAGGAGAGATAGCCAGAGCAAAAGCCTGGAGCTAAGAGGCAGAGTGTCTGGAACATCCAGAAGACCAATGTCACTGGATAAAAGAATATGTGTTGAGGAGTAAAGTATAAAAAGAAAGTTTATGAAGGACTTTGAATGCCAAACAAAGCATTTTGTATTTGATCTGGAAGGCAGTAGGGAGCCAATGGAGCTTATTGAGGAGGCAGGTGATGTGGTCAGACCCGAGTTTTAGGAAAATCGCATTAATGGCTGACTGGAACATGGAGTGGGAAGAGACTTGAGGCAGGTAGACCCACCTACAGCTATTGCAGTAATCTAGGTTTGGGGTAATGAGGGCTTGTACTATAAGGGTGGAGGTGTCATGTCAGAAGACAGCATCTATTAATCCTCTTCATCCTTTTGGATAAGAAAGTATTCATCTTCCTACAGTTGCTTTGGAGTGGTGAGTCCTATGGTTGGTTTTGTTTTGTTTTGTTTTGTTTTAACATTGTGCAAGTTTTTGTTTGAATACCTTCTCAATCTATTATCGTCCATTTTACCATTCCAAAAATATACATTAAAGATTGATATTATGTAGATAGTTATTATTCTAAATATGTTCTTCACATTAGGCTTTGACTTCAGGATGCCAGGCTGACTCTTAATGTGTTCAACTATAACTTTCCCCTAATTTATATATTTATGCCTAAGGTATCTTACCTAGGGAAGATTTTTGTATTTGTAGATATTACTTCAACTCACTGGTATAAGATGACCTCTGGATTCAAAGTGAAAGTTTTAATTTTCTACCTTTTCTTGGTGAATATTAAGAATTTTGAAATTATTGGATCAAAATGACATTTTGATCTCCTTAAAGAAAAATTCTAGGAGATGGACCAGGTTAATATGTTTTTCAGTGGAACCATAAAATTTGATATCGTTCATGCATATCAAGTAATTAATAAGATTTTTTGGTATACCTCTTTCTTTTACTAGGGAGCTATATTTAATCCAATTTTGGAGAAAGAAATTTAAAGTTAGACAAATCGATAATGGGCTTATACTGTCTCCCAGAAAAATGTTATGTTTTATATCAATTGTTCTTGACATTATTCTGTTGCTAGCACATTTTAAATGAAGAATGGTTTTCCATGTTGATGTCAAAAAATCCAATGTTCTCACTATACTTTTGTCTGTTTTTATATATTTGTAGTATGTGAACAAGCTATTAATGTGAGACTGTAATAATCAACAAAGGCAGTGTAGATGTTACAACACTTTGGGGGGCTTATCTAATAATTACCCAATTAATAAGTTGTCTTTTATTCCCTTGAGATTTTTGGTATATTGTTGTTATTTTCTCTTTCAAGGCCCAGATCGTTGTCCATTACCAGTAACAACTAACGACTAGCATTGCAAAGAGAAAGATCACTAGCTTTCTTTTGCTCTTTTCCAACCTTGAGGAAATAAAATAAGCATCTATCTCACAGTAAGGAATAAAAATAACTATTTTGACACATCCCGCTCCCCGTTAGTACTGAAGCAGTGAAGGATGAAATACCCTGTGAGATCATCCATGGTATGAATCCATGCTTCTGGCTCTAGGCAGGAACAGGAGGTAAACCATCTTTAATACATGAGAATCAGTCTTGTAGAAAAAAGACTTTCAGAAAAGAAAAACTCAGAGCCTCCCAAGTAAACCAACTATTCTAGAAGGCATGAATTACTCTAGGCCTCACTTCAAGAAAAAAGAACCAATACCAGTGATCAAAGGCAGGAAGCCCATCAATAGCCAGACCATCTTCTGAACTAAGGTCAACTCTTACAGGAATAGAAAAGTTTCAATATCAAATTTTTTAAAAATCCCTCACATTTTTAGGCTTATCAGCCCTCACCAAACAGTCTATTCCAATTTCAGTGGGCCTCCTTTCACACTTACTAATATTATAACTTTGTTTGCAGAATGATAGAGGAAAAATGCAAAACTAAACTAAACAAACAAAAAAGTCAGAACATTTCCCCTGATCAACACTCTGCCATACATTTCATCCAGGTCAGGGCCTGGGACTGAAAAAAGCTTAGTGACTACCTAGGTCAGCAGTTCTCAACCTGTGGGTCGACCTGACCCTTTCACAGGGGTCACAGGGGTTGCCTAAGACCATCAGAAAACACATATTTCCGATGGTCTTAGGAACTGAGACACTGCTCCTCTATTCGTCTTCAGGCGAGTCTGCCCACATACACATATTAAAGGGTCACGGTATTAGGAAGGTTGAGAACCACTGACCTAGGTTCTACTATTTTTAGGATTAGACATAAAATTTCTTAAGGATCTTGGGGTAAAGAAGGGCCAGAGAAGGAAAACTAAACTTAGGTGATACCTAAAAAGGTTCTCATCCATTCTGGGCTGACCAGTCTAGTGGAAAAAACACCAGGCTGGTAGTTGAGAGAACTTAATTTGGTTTCCAGTCTTTGCTCAGCTACTAACTAATTATTTCAGTTCCCTGTGCCTCAATTTCCTCATCTGTAAAATGTAGATAATGATACTTATTTTGCCTGTCTCGAAGGGTCATTGTGAGAATGGAATCAGATAATTAATATGAATATAAAATTAAAAGCAGGATACAGATACAATAACATAAATTTAAGGTATTGTTTATATACTGTTTCATGTTGTTACAGAAAAATAAAATATATGGCAATTCAATGAAAAGAAGCAAAGTTATATAACAGAAAACACACTGATCTGGGAGGCAGGGCTTATTCTGGGCTCTGCCCTTAACTAGTAAAGTGATGTTGGACAATTCACTTGACCTCTCTGGGTGTCAGTTTCCTCTCCTGTAATATTATGGCCTTAGGTTTAATTGTCTCTAATATCCTTTCTAGCTCTAAACATTCTATATTGTGTCATTCTCAGAAAATCGGTGGTCTCAAAATTCACAATATCCTTTCAAACAAAAATCAGAATGATCAGGCTTCCTGAATATACAACTACAGGTAGCACAAGAACAAATACTCCCTATTTCCCAGTTAAAGATTTAATTTATTTCTATATTTGCCTCTCCCCCAATTTATATTTGGGGGTCATTTAGGGATGGCGTGGGGTTAGAAGAAATCACTTGTAATCTTCTGTTCTCTTTGAAGCTTAACAGTGGTAGAGTATCCAAAAATGCCGGATAGAAATACTCTAATGATATTAGTGTGGGTGCCTACCCAGAAGCCATTCTGTTTCCCTTTTCTGTGGTTAATGATTTTTGCTTTAATAGCGAAGCCAATTTACTTCAGTAAATGATGATCTGGAACGCTAATGTGTTTTTGTCTCAGTGAAATACAGAAAACATAGTGGGTAAGGTCTGGATGGTAGAATTGTTTTTTTACTGCATCTGTACATGGCTGAGGAAAACAGTAAGGCAAGTTAGAGGATAGGTAATCTGATGTTATAAAAGTACATGTCAGAGGCTCCCAATCTGAGAGAGGCTGCAGTGATTTTTTAATTACCCAGGGGAAGACAGAATGGTGAAGGGCCTTCAGTCTGTGCCATATGAGGATTGGTTGAAAGAACTCAGGATGTTAGCCAGAAGAGAAGATTAAGGAGGAGAGGGATTTGAGGATGTGTCTTGTTGAAAGACTGTGTGGAAGAGGGATGAGTTTTGTTTCGCTTGACCCTCAGGAGACTAGGAAGAAGTAGTAAAAAAGTAAATTTTGGCTTGATATCAAGGAAAAATGCCCTAATAATTAGAGTTATTCGGAAATGAAATGGTCCCACCTCACTAGATGTCTTCAAGAAAAGACTGAATGATCACTTGTAGACTGTGTGGTAGGGGGGATTTGTGGGGAGGGGTATGGAATGATGTTGATCTAGTGACCAAGGTCACTTCCAGCTCTAAAATTCTTTAATCATTTTTGTGTGTGCCTCCGTAAATAGGGTTGGTTGATCCCTTGTAGGATGTTTTATAAAGGGGATCCTTGTTCATGTATGGCTGGATTAAAAACCCTCTTCAATCTCTTCCAACCCCTGAGAGCCTATGTTTCTTTGCGTCTGTGAGTGTGTGTTGCTTATGATTCTTGAGTGCAAGGTGTCAGTGGTTGTGATCATGCTGAATTATCATTCACATTCCATAGGACTTTGAGGTTTATGAAGTGTTTTATTCCCGGCAATCCTGTGGAGTAGGTGGTGTAGGTGTCAAATTGTCCCACATCATAGAGGAGAAAACTGAGGCTTGAGATTAGATGACTTGCCTATAATCACAGAGCTAGGATTTAAACCTAAGTCTTCAGACTTCCAAAACTGACTTTCCACTGACTGTACCATGATGTGAGTATGCTAGCGAGGTTCCTTCATTTGAAGGAATTATCTCTTGAACCAGTAACAAGGGCTGTCTCTGACATGTCATGTGGAAGTGTTGGTGTATGGCTCCAGAAGAAGGTAGAATAGACATCTGTAGCCTCTTCTCCACCCCCTCACCCCTACTTTTTCAAGGGAGATTTTATTTTCTACCAGGAAGGGAAGCAGAAGGTGGAAGGTATATCTTTTCCCTTTAATATTATTAGTCTAGGGGATGAGATTTTCAGATTCAAGATAACATCTGATCACTGTTTCATTATGAAGGGGCACCCTAAATTCTACCTCCAAGGCTTAACCCTTTTTTCAGTGGATGTTGTTAGCTCATTATTGGATAACAACTAGAAAAGAAACCCATTTATCTAAATCAGTAGCAAAATAAATCAGAGACAACATACATACCAAATGATAGAGGGAAGGAGTTCTATTGATAGCTCAGTAACTCAGCTTAACCAAGGGAGAAAGTCCTATATCACACCCAAAGGAGTTTCCTGAAGTGTCTAGTGTAGCAAGTGGGGGATAGGGACATGATAGAGACTGACAGGTTCAGTCACGTCAGAAGTAGGGTTAGCATCGTCCATTTTCTTTCTCAAAGCTGGAAGTCAGAAGCGCCCAATGTAACTGCAGAACCCAAAGAGACTCTCTAGCTGAAAGAAATGTGAAAAAGACTGAAGAAACTCTCTCCTTTCCTGCTCTTGCAAACTCTGCCTTTCCCCTCACACATACATGGAGTATTTTGATCTCCAATAATAAGGAAGGAATCACATATCAATTACCAATGGACCTTGGGACAGGGATTATACTAAGAGCTTCCTTTTCATTTCCAGTTACCTAGTTTCTCACTGCCAGTTGTCCTCGAAAGCAGGTCTCATTACCTCTCACTTGGTTAACTAAACTTGTCCAACCACCTAGTTTACTAAAACTGTCCAGTCTTTACTAACTCCAATCTATCCTTCATATCACTGCCAGCTTACTCTTCCTTATATACCCGTCATATCATACACACCATTGATAAAGATCCTTCACTGGCTCCTGATTACTTAATTGAATAAACTCCCAATTCCTTAGCCTGACATTTAAGACCACAATCCAATGCCAATTACTTTTATAGTCTTATCTGACATAACACACCTTCACTTATTCTATGCTCCAGCCAAACTAAATCTCCTTTTGTGCAAACACTTTCAAGGTTTTCCTACTTTCCCAACTTTGTTTAACTGTTTCCTAAAAATAGAATCCCTCTCCTCCCTTTCACTATCTCTGCTGGTTATAAATCTAAGACATCTTTCAAGTCCAAGTTACAATGCTACCTCCACCATGAAGTCTTCTTTGTTCTTCCTCTAACCCCCTCCTCCAGAAAAAGAAAAGAAGAGAAAACTCTTGGATATAACCTCATGAGCTTAATTAAATATGTTCTTTCAGTTGTATAGTTAATATTAAATTATAAGCTCCTTGAGGACAGGAACTTTATCTTTTCTACATAGATTACAGATTCAGAGCTGGAAAGCACATTGTAGGCCATCTTATTCTGAGGTCTTATTCTGGGCCCACCCCTTACTAACAATGTGACTTGCCAGCTCCCTCATTTCATAAGTGATTCCCAGAGAAGTAAGGTGACTTGACCACAGTCATACATCTAGTAAGTGACAGGGGCAGGATCTAGACAGAGGCAAGATTTGAGCAGAGGGCCTCCAACCTCAAAGCCACTGAGCACTCTTTCCACTGTACTAGCAATTTCAGGAAATGTTTGTCAGATTGAAAAATTGAAGCAGAAGGGTATGTGTTTTTAATGTGAACGGGGATTTAATATGTAGGGTGACTGTAAACAGGAATGTCTATAATGTCTGGTACCTGACTGAATATGGTGTGAAGTCCATAGATCTAAAACTGGAAATTGTCTTGGAGGTCATCTAGTCCAATCCTCTCCTGCTAAAAGATCAGGAACCTGAGGCCCCAAGAGGTGGTATAGCTTGCCCCAGGTCATACAAGTTAGTAAGTGGCAGAGCTGTTATTTCAACTCAACCATCAAGTTTAGTCTTTTTTCCTCTGCACTATTACACAAGCCAGATGACCAGACCTGAATAAATGAGTGGAAACCTCCTCCCCCCAACACCCTACACACTCATACACACACACAAAGTTTTTTTCTGGTGGTATTTGGAATGGAGTAGGAGAAATTTGCTCAAATACACACATACACACCCCTTTTTTTTCTACTGGTATTTGGAATGAAGGAGTGGGGGAAATGGGCTTAAATACACAGTCCACAGACTTGATTATATCTTCCACAGGAAGACTCCAAGAGTCGGTTTTAGGGGGGCTATGCCATTTACTAGCCCGTCGCCATGGGGAAGTCACTCAAAGTCAGTCACTTTCTTAGTCACAGTTCCCTCCCTTATCAAATGGCCATGATAAAAAAAAAAAAAATCCACGTCCTAACTTTTTCAGCGGTGTGGCTGAGCAGTGTGGCTTAGAAGTTAGCTGGCCTCCAAGTCAGGCGGGTTCAAGACCAGCCTCTTGCCCCCAGCTGGCTGTGTGATACTGGACAAGTTGCTTAACCTCTAAGAGATGGAAATATCCCCATTAGCAGCTTCCAAAGTAAAAACACATAAATATCTCCCCACCACCACCAAAAAAAGCTACCTTGGTGGAGAGGTTGTTGCTAGCAGGGTACTTTGTATGCTACAAGGCCAAGTGGAATCTTACTTTAAAGAAGGAGGTGAAAAGTTGGCGTGCTGTCCCTATCCCTGCAGCGCAGAAAGGGGTGAGCGAGAGAAAGAAGAGAAGGCAGCCCCTGGGACTGGCCGTCAGCCAGACTGACAAACAGCCAACTTCTTCCTCCCCCTCCCCCTCTCCCTTCCCTTCCCCCTCCCCCTTCCCTTTCCTCCTCCTCCTCCTCCTCCTCCTCCTCCTCCTCCTCCTCCTCCTCCTCCTCCTCTTCTCCTCCATGAGCCGTAGCGGTTGTGGAGCTGGCTTACTTGTGTCAGCGCCCCCTCCCCTCCCCTCCCATCCCATTGCCCGCCCCCCGCTGGTCTCTGGGAAGGAGGAGGAGTCCCGACTGATCCCGCCCTCTCCGGGATGCCCCTCCTTCTGTCCCTGGCTGCCAGGCAGCAGCATCCAGTATCCAGTCCCTGCCTGCTGCAGGCGCGCTCTGTGTCCGGGGAGCAGTGGCACTGCCCAGCGGCGCAGGAGCCAGGAGCGCGGCTGGACGGGGCAGGGCTGGGCTTAGCTTAGCCAGGAGCTGGGGGCTCCCTACTGCTGCTCCCGCCCGTCTGCCTTCCTGCCGGGGGTGAGTCTTGGCCGCTTGTTGCTCGGGAAGTGGGGGGGGGGGGCGGGGGAAGGGCGGCACGGAGATGTTGGGGAGCACCTAGCGGGCAAGGGGGAGCGAGCTAGGACTGGGGAAGCAGCTGAGCTTCCAACAGAGAGGTGCTTCTGTTGGGAGGACCCCGAGTACATTCGGGGGGAACGCCCTGGGTGGGGGCAGGGGGCAAGGAGAGGTAGGGGGAGGGTCCAGAGAAGGGGCATAAAAAGTAGCAGCTGGGTGGGTGTACTGGAAGGGTTTTGCTCCTGGGGAAAGAGGGAAGGGGTTCGTTGGAGGGAGAATCTGCCCAAAGTTTAGCTGGGGGGAGTGTTTGGGGGGCGGGGGGCAGCGAGTTGACGTTGGAGATGCCCGGAGCAGGAGAGGTCGGAGTAACTAAACCTGGAAACTTAGAGGTGGGCAGGGCTCCGCCGTGACTGATTCACAGTTTTCACAGAGGGTAGGGGCCGTGGGGTCCGAAAGGAAAGGAATTACTTAATGTGACTAGCCCGGGCAGAGCCCAGGGAAAACTGAGGAGCCCGGTGGTGAGTCCCTGGAGCATCTGCGAAGGGTCAGTCCACTTCTTTCTAGGAAGGGAGGATCCCACTGCACCAGCCCGCTCCACCCCGCAGGAGCCGCCGCGCCCCTCCCCCCCGCCGGTTCTCCCCCGACCCCCCTCGTTTTTTCCTTGTCTTTGCACAGTAGTCAGAAGCAGTTTAGGCGTGAGCTTACTTGGAGTTAGAGAGATGGACCAGATAACCTCCGACCTCTGAGTGCTTCTGGAGATGGAAATATCCACATTAGGAGCGCCCCACTTTCGGTGTAAAAATAACATAAATAAAAACACCAAATTATCTTAGATAATTTCTACCTATCTCAGAAAGTTTTGCAAGCTCCTCCCCTTATAATTCCACCTTGGAACTGAAAACTTTTTTGGACAATTTCTATCATAAACAGATTTGAATGTGAGCAAGTATATGAAGACTTGGTGTAATGGATCTTGGATCTTTGGTGTAGGAGAACCTGGGTTCCAATTCCAGCCAAGCTACTTATTATATGTTGGGCAAGCCACTTGAGCTCGTGAAATGTGTATTAGGGTGAAAGATTGGATCTGTGATTTCATTGGTGTAGGTCGCTCCTGGCTCGGCACTTCCTCCACTAAAGAAGGCCAACACCTGCTACTTGTTTTAGGGTTGCCTAGAGGGCTGTGAGATTAACTATTTTTCCCAGCCAACATGTGTCAGAAGCAGGACTTGAAAACAGGTCTGTTTTTCT
This sequence comes from Pseudochirops corinnae, assembly GCA_028646515.1. NCBI lineage: Eukaryota > Metazoa > Chordata > Mammalia > Diprotodontia > Pseudocheiridae > Pseudochirops > Pseudochirops corinnae. Next base: position 158,741,422 of record CM053586.1, on the reverse strand, counting down.
GGCTCTAAATCTGTCTACAAAGATACTTTGCAAATATCTGTACAGCCAATTTTTAATATGCACATATGAATTATCTATATCTTAGTTTTGATCCTGCCTCATCCTCTCCCCAGTGGGGAATATTCTTTGAGGATCCCTCTCTCCACATCCCAATCATTGTGTTCCCAAGGAATACGTACTAATTTTAATAATAATTTTAAACACACCATAATTAGGAAGTTAAAGCTAAAGAACAGTCCTATACATGTAGCATTTCAAATCAGTCAAATAAAATTCATTATCCACTTTTGGGATTTTTCATGATACTGCTCCCAACATGGTTGATTGGGATCATAGATTTAGCTGACTGTATATTCAAATGGATTGTCCTTTTTAGGCAATTGTTCATAGTCTGTATTCTACCACTGACCAGAAACCTGAGTTACTGACACTGAGAGCAATCCTGGGCACTGGTCTGGTCAAGGTGGGGCACGGACTGAGGAATGAATGACTGGGAATTGTATATATGTCTAAATCCTTTGGATTGCCTGCTGTTTGTATTAACCATGCTCCTACCCTCCATATTTTGAATAATCTAAAGTGTTCCCTTCCCTTCTTTCTTGGCCCACTCCCTTGCCTTCTCCCTCTCTGTCTTTTCTGTCTCTTGTTTCTCTCTGTGTCTCTCTGTCTTATTTTCTCTCTGTCTCTTTCCCCCTTTCCTTCCCTCTCTCCTCATAGCACAGGATTTGGCATCAGAGGAAACCCTGTCACTACTGTGATATTGACCCGATCATTTAATCTCTTGGACTTCACTTGCCTTATGGATAAAATGTAGGGGTTGTATTAGATCAGTGGTTCTCAACCTTCCTAATGTTGTCACGCTTTAATACTGGTATGTGGATGTATCTGCATGTGGGCGGACCTGCCTGAAGATGGATAGAGGAGCAGTGTCTCGGTTCCAGTTCCTAAGACTATAGGAAATATGTGTTTTTCCATGGTCTTAGGCAACCCCTGTGAAAGGGTTGTTCGACCCCCAAAGGGGTCACGACCCACAGGTTGAGAACCATTTTATTAGATGGTTTCTACATATACAGCATAAAACTGAACTTAGACTTCTAGGCCATAATATATCAGGATAACCATGTAATAAGTATGATTCATCGGAGTAACATCTACTGTACACAGCTGCAGGACTTCTAGCTAGGCGTGGGTGTGGACCCCGTTGTTAGTTAGAATCAAAGATTTAGAATCATAGATCCTTCATATTACAGATGAGGAAACTAACACCCAGAGATATAAAGTGATGTGCCCATAGTTACACAGTCAGTAGTAGAATCAGGATTTGAATGTGGATCCTATTGACTTTTTTCACTCCAGCACACTGGTATTTTTATATATCTTCCTACCAGAAATCTACTCTTTAGCTGTTTGACTTGTTTACAGTACTAGTAATCTCCCCTGGATGGTTTCTGGGTTAGAGTAGGGGTGGATGCTCCAAGATCCATTCACTTGAATACAGTGAATGCTTTCCCAGTGTCTGACAGAGATTAAGACTTGAAGCTGGTTGTCAGAATCAGGAACATGTTGTCACATGTTGAGCAATATAATGTGTTCAGGGAAAGGGGAAATTTTGGCAACTTTTTTCCATGGAGGTGTGTCCCTGAAATTATTATTTTATTGAAATAAAAACATGATTTGCTTTATGAAAAGGCATTTCAAAGATTCTGAGGGAAGCATTCAGTTTTGTTCAGCAAACTATACCGAGTCCAGTAGTCAGAATCGTGATGCCAAATCTGGGTTCTACTGCCCTGAAATGTCTATTCTTTTGGCTTTTTCTCATTAGTGTAAGAAACATTTAAGCACCTGTTGTATGAACACTTATCTAGGCACTGGAGAAGAAAGGCAGAGGGAAAAGAGTGTTAATTTGGAGTCAGAAAACCTGGGTTTGGATCTTGGTTTTGCTTCTTTACCAGGGCTGGAGAGTGCACAGCCTCAAGGCTGCAGGTTCCCCACCACCTTTCTTTACTATCTGCATGATCTTGGGCAAGTAAATTCTTTATTTCTCTGAGTCACAGTTTCTTCATTGATAAAATGAGGGGGAGAAGCAGAATGACACAGTGAAAGGAATACTGGCTCCAGAATCAAAGAACCTGGTTCAAATTATGCGTCTGACACTTACCTTCAGGGCTTGGGGTAAATGTTTTTAAACTTCCCTGGGCCTTAGCCACCAAATCTATGAAGACTTAGACTAGATTCTTCCCAAGGGCTCCTTCCAGCTCTAAATCTGTAATGATTTAGATCCTATAATGTCTATGATTCTTTCCAGACATGGTACTTGGCCTTGTGGAACCTCCTAGCTAGGGATAGGATCTATACACCTATGACTGAGGAGTACCTATCCAGTCTGCAAATGGAAGAGTCTTGTTTACTAGAACAAAAGGAGGTAGTGCCTTGAAAAGATTCTTGTTATCATAGCTATAGAGTTAGTGGTTTCAGAGGAAATACCTCTAGGCTGGGGACAGGGAAGGCACAGAGTTAATGCTTTACAGCTGGGGGAGAAGAAATGTGGCTTTTACAACTTAACACAAGACTGAAGTTACAACAAGTTATAAAATTATAAAATCATAAAATCACCCCAAAATATATTACAAAGGCCACTCAGCACCGCTTCATAACCATAATACAAAACAATGTGGAACTAAGTGTCACTACTTCCAGGATCTATGATTTCATTGGTGTGGATTTGATGTTGTTTATTGTTCAGTTGTTTCAGTCATGTCCAGCTCTTCATAACCCTGTTTGAGGTTTTCTTGCCAAAGATACTAGAGTGGTTTGTTATTCCTTCTCCAGTTCATTTCACAGATGAGGGAACTGAAGCAAACAGGGTGAAGTGACTTGCCCAGGGTCACTCAGCTATTAAGCGTCTAAGGTTAAATTTGAATGCCAGAAGATAAGTCTTTTTGACTCCAGGTCTGGTACTCTATCTGCTAAGCCACCCAGCTGCCTCCTTGATGTGGATTGCAGCCTCCTAATTCTTAGAGAGTTGCCTGAAATTTAGAAAAGTTGAATGACTTGACCATGAGCATTCAACCATTCTAGCTATCTAGGCTCACATCCAGTTGGAGAACAGCATGGCAGCAGAAACCAAATTTTCTTAAGTGTCAGAGCAGGATTTGAACCCAGGTCTTTTGAATTCCATGCAAGACATAATATTCCCATTTCCTCTCTATATTATATGTATTACAGAACAAAGCACAATGTAAGGTCTGAGGTGGGGGGGGGGGTGAGGACAGCTTAAGCTCAAGAGGACAAATCTAGATAAGGTACAGACGTTTTAAACAGACATATCAAAGATTAAACATCCATGATCAACATTATTCTCTTTCATTGTAATCACCTTAGGAGACCGTGGACTTATTCTAGTGATGTTGCCAATTACCAAAAACATTTTTTAAATTCTTCTTTTGGAATTGCTTTTAGAACGTCTTCTTTTAAGTTGGATTTTTAAAAAAATACCCAAGAGTCCTTTGGAGTCCAATGCTAGCAAATAAGGTAGGCAACCAAACTGGTCTGTAAACTCAGCCTTACCATAGAATAATAAGAATAATTTTCTTGTGTGACTCAGGAACCAGATGTGAAGGTAATTTCAAAAGAAGTTTTCCTCTAAGGCTTTGAGCAAATAGCATCAGCAAGAGTAAGTGTATGGTTTGATCAATCAATCAATAACATTTATTAAGTGCCTACTATGTGCTAATCACTGTGCTTAGTTCTGGGGACACAAAAGGAGGCAAAAGACAGTCCATGCCCTTAAGGAGCTTACATTCTAACGGGACAAAGTGCAAACAAATATAGACAAAGCAAGCTACTTACAGGATAAATAGGAAATGCAGTTTGCTAGCGACTGACTCTGACTCGAAAGACTACATCTGGTTGGATTTCTGGTCTGCTTGGTGAGAAGCAGCATGCCAAAGTAGATAGAGGGCTGACCTCGGCCAGGAAGACCTTGGTTCAAGTCCTTCCTCTTAAACTTGTTAAAGCTTGTGACCCTCTGCAAGTTACTTCCCCCGAACTGCCCCCAATCAACTCTAGGAATGGAAATTACAGATAAATTACCAGTCTATTGAGTGAAATAATAATTTATGCTTATAACTCCTTAGGGAGGCATAGTTGTCTAATGGGAAGAACGTTGGCCTTGGAGTCAGAAAACCTAGGTTCAGATCCCATTGTTGAGGTTTAGGGGTGCTGGAACCCTGAAATAGCGACTGGAGGGTCCTACCTGAATAAACTCGACCCAAGCCTTCTTTCAGCCAAAGACAAGTTTCCTTAGAACAATGTTCAGGGTGGAGGTGATTCTAAAAATCTGCCATATTGGCCAGGGTCTTAAGGATTCAGAATGTTGTCTAGACTCTTAGGGAATCTGAGCATTTGTGACACTTGTATTGATAAGCAGGCTAGATTGAATCTGATCCTCTTAATGGAGGCAAGATGGATCTTAAATACTGTAAGACTGTGGGAACAGAGAAGGGGTCCAGATGGAATTAAGGGAGTGGGGGTCTAGGGTGGGGCCAGTGCAGACAATGGAAGGGCAGTTAAAATTAACTAGAGAGGGCCGGTTGCCCCAGGCAAATGCCAGGGACCTGGGCTACTGTGGAAAAGTTTGGGGGCTCTTCCTTTTGGGGATCTATATCCCCCACATGGTCTTTTCCTTTTGGGGGTTTAGATCCCATCCCCATCCCCATATCAGCTGTTTGTTACCTGTGTGACCTTAGGGACATCAACTTACCTTTCCTAGACTTCAGATCCCTCATTCTGAATTGTCTGGAATGTCCTCTGAGATTTATTCTGAGTCTAGGTCAATGATGCTAGAGGGACACAGGAAAAAAGAGCTTTCCTCTATCTCCATTCTGCATTCTGTTTTACTCCAACAGATTCCCCTATTGCAGATACATACAACAGCTGAAAGAAAGAGACCACCAAAATTAAGTGCCTGGAAATTCATACAAGGAAATGCATGGAGACTGTTTGATGTACATGCCTGAGATTTTGGATGGTAATTTATCTGGAGGCAGAGGGATGAAATCGATGGTTTGAGCAGTCCATTCTAGTCATAGTATCCTGTGTGTTTGTCTGTCTTTTCCTTCATTTTCCTAATTATCTTGATATTTTCAAGTTGTAAAGCTAACCACTTTGTCACTGTTCTTACATGTGAAAGACCCTCTGGTTCCCTGTAAAATTTATCATTTTCCCCAAAGTTCACATTGTCTTCAGGAATAATACATTCCCATGAAAATAGGCCTTGCACACTGAAGCAGGGCCTGGGAACATTTTGTTTTCACCCTCACGGCCACCTACTGGTTTCTAAAGGGTGATCTTAAAAGCTGCCGTTTTTGAAATAATGTTATATTGAATGCAGAGGCTTTTCCTTGGGACACATTTTTTAAAAGTATGATTAGAAATTGGCAGTGTCCTGCCATGGGAGTGAACATGATGGGGAAGAGGGAATCACATTAAAAAAGTTGCTTCTGCCAATTTTTTTTTTTTGCTGTTCCAAATGAAAACAGTCTTCCAAAAAAAAATAACTGCAGTCCCCTTTGGCAGGCATTGAAAGAGGTGATTCCAGTTTGAGATTTTTCTTTCCCCCCCCCCTTTTTTTTTAAACAATAGGGAAACATAACAAGAGCTTTCATTCTGACTTGTTGCCTAAATATCAGATTTAAAACTTTAAAAGTTTTCTGAGTTTATGAGTGTTGTTAATGGAATAAATGACTGAGAAGCTTGGGGTGAACTTTTGGAAAAATATAATAAAACTCTTCATTGCATCTGTAAAGATTAAACCAATTATTCATTAAACCAATGATAATGATGTCCACGAAGCCTTCCCTATTGTCTCCAGTTGTTACACTTTGGGAAAGTTCCTCTGTGGAGGAAGAATTCTTGTATTTTCTCTCCAGCCTGGGATTATGGTAGTCAAGGGCAATTTGAATTTCAATGCCCTTGAGGCTATTTTTGCTTTTTCTAGCTTTTTCCTCAGTTTTCTCACAGATGCTAATTTGATTGGACTCTCCAGTAATTTTTATTCAGTTTTGCACATATTTTCTCCTTGAATTAACTCTTACACTTCTATCTGAAGGCCTTGCTGGCCCATCCAACATATATATTATTTATTTGTAGTTGTGGCTTCTTATCACCTTCCTAGTTCTTTGGTCTGCTGCTTTTAAGTAGAGATTTAAGTACCTATTGCAGCATCTTGGAACAATATCCAAGGACACTCCTTCCCTATAATAAGCACAGATTCTTTATGTGAGACTGCTGAGTTTTTTCGTAAGGGAAGGACAGTGTCAGATCTGTGACCTAAATCTTCCTTCTAAGATGTTGCTAGCATAATATTAGTGTTATGCTGCTGCTGAGTTTAAATTGCAAGCCTATCCATCAAAAAGGTTGCTGGCAGGCTTTGGGTCCTGTCCTTTCTTTGGTGTGTAGGAAGAGAATGGCCAAGAAAGAAGGAATGGCTTGCTAACTTCAAGCCTCCATGCTGTACTTTATTTCCATCTAGGCACACAACTGGATAGAGAATATCATGGTAGCCTATATTTATCCTTTGTCCAAAATGTAAGACCATCAATGCCTAGGAATGCCTGTATTTGCCACCTGTATACTTTTGATTATTCTATGATGGTCCCTACCTATGGGCTAGAATGCTTTCTTTGACTATATTATAGGCTTGGTTAGAGATAGGGATGGAAGGCTGTAGAAGTCAGTTTGGCAGATTTTCTCTAATTTTAGCAACATTTTTAGAAAGTTCACTTACCTTTTATTTATTCCAAAATTAACACATCTCTGGCCTCCCCAAAATGAATGGGGCTATTTGATCAGTATAGAAAGAGGGATGGATTCCAAATTCAAAGGACCTGAATCCAATCCCATATCTTCCTCTTATTGTCTGTATAACCTTGGACAGGTCATTTAACTGTTGAGGCTTGGTTTCCTAAATTGTAAATGAGGGGATTGGACTCCATGACTTGTAAGGTCCTTTCCGGCTCTAAACCTATGGTCCTGTGAGTTTCCAAGTCTGAAAGAGGGTCCTTTGCTCCTGTCGTTCCATTTTAGCTCTGTCTTCTTTGCTTTTTGCACTCTCCCAGTGCAACTGCAAGCTACGTGGGTGATTTTCACCTTTGACAAGCTGTGCTTAGTCAAAGAGGATTACTCCTCTATTTCCAGAGTTTTGAAGTTGTTTGTAAATTCAGTGCTATTTGGTACCTTAGAGCTAATAAGACTTTGAGCTAGTAAGGACCTTGTTGAGTTGCATTTTAGTTGTGTCTGACTCTTCTTGACCTCGTTTGGAGTTCTCATGGTAAAGATAATGGAGCGGTTTGCCATTTCCTTCTCCAGCTCACTTTATAGATGAGGAAACTGAGGCAAACAGGGTTAAGTGACTTACCCAGGGTCACACAGCTAGTAAGTGTCTGAGGCTGGATTTGAACTCGAGAAGATGTGTATTCCTGACTCCAGGCTGGGCACTCTATCCACTGTGCTACCTAGCTGCCCTAGTAAGGACCTTAGACATCATCTAGTCTTTTTTTTTGCCCCATGGATGCCCTTTTGGCAGTCTGATGGAGCCTATGTTCCCCTTCACAGACTGACATTTTAAAATGCATATACATAGGATTAGGAAGAAAACCAAATGTAATGAAATAGTCATAAAAATATTTTAACTAACAAATTCATGGACCTCAGATTAAGAGCCTTATAAAGTTCAACTCTCCCATTTTACAAATAAGGATGCAGAGGTGTCTGCTCTAAATATTGAATGTTTTTTAATAACTCTTAAATATTGAACTCTAAATGTTGAAATAGCAGAAACTATATGTAATTAGGAAGAGACTTCTGCTCCTACTTGACTTTAGGTTTGGTTTCTTGGGGCCACTTCAGTCCCTGTGTCCTTGGTGCATCAAGAGGTTCTTGGTGGGAATAGGGAGGGGGTGGTGCAGACTAGGGGGCTGTAGGTCTTTAGCCCCTTTTCAATATATGTGGGCCTAGAGCCCTCTAGTGGTGAGGTGAGGATGTAGCTGAATAGTGACAAACCTGACCTAGGGGATGATCTAGTCAGTCCTGAAAGGGTTCTCCATAGTCCTCTCCCAATGGTTTTGGTAGAAATCCTTGGTAGAAACAAGATTCAGTCTACACATGGGTAAGCTCTTCTGATTTAGCCTGAGTGTCTTTGTCATTTAGTGTGCTCAAATGAAAGCCTCCTTATAATAGTCTGGTCCTCTAATTTATGATTAGAGAAGCATACATCACATATATGATATGGTATTTTAGAGTTAGCTTCCATTAAAATTGGTTAGTTAGCTCCAAAGGATCAGTTTTATGAAAGATTAGGTCAAATCATTATTATTTCATATTGCCGATCAGTTGATTTAAGTACAATTAATCAGATCAATAAAAAAGCATTGATAAAAAAAAAAGTACTTCCAAGTACTTGTTTTCTGCTAGGCACTGTGTTAAGCATTAGGAAAACAAAGAAAAAGCAAAGTTCTGCTTTCACAGAACTTACATTCTAATGGGCAAGATAACATACATACACACACACGACAGAACAGCTTATTTGCTAGACGTTTTCTTGGAGGTTTCATGATCATAGGATTGTAGATTTGGAGATGATAGCAATCTCTCCACTCCTCCCCCCAACCTACCCCCCATTTTACAGATAAAGAAAATAAAACACAGAAAATAACAGCAAAGAAGTGTCTGAGGAAGAATTTGAACCCAGCACTTCTTGATTCCCAAGTTCAGTGCTTTATCCACAGAGGAGAAACCAGCAGCATGCAGAAGGCCATTTTCTTTCTTTCTTTCTTTCTTTTTTTTTTTTTTTTGGAGGGGGGAAGGCAGGGCAATTGGGGTTAAGTGACTTGCCCAAGGTCACACAGCTAGTAAGTGTTCCATGTCTGAGGCTGGATTTGAGCTCAGGTCCTCCTGACTCCAGGGCTGGTGCTCTATTCACTGCACCACCTAGCCACCCCAATTCATTTTCTTATCACAGAAATATGAAAATGCTCTGCTTGTGTATATTAAGTAAGCAAACATTTGTTCATTCAGCACTATTTTGTAGGCTTTACATAAATATTGAAAAGAAATGTGGCTGGGCAGTCAAAAGGGTACATGTGGTCATATTGATTGCTTCTTGGTTTAAAAAACCCTTACTTGCTCCCCACTGCCTCTTATAAGTTTTTTAAAGACCTGTACTATATAGCTCCAACCCACCATTCTGACCTTGTGTGAGACTCTATGTTCAAGTCAAAATAGGCTCAAAACTCTGTATTCTCCACTTTATTTTTTTTTTATTGATTTGTTTATTTACTTTTAGTTTACAAGATTCAGTTCCACAATCCCTTGAGTTTCAAATTTTCTTCCCTCCCTCCCCCCCAACTCCACCATGGCAGCATGCAATCAA
>CM053586.1:158701039-158731492 GCA_028646515.1 Pseudochirops corinnae | reverse complement strand
CCACAAAGAGAGCTGCAATAAATATTTGTGTGCATATGGATCTTCCTCCCACTTCTCTGATCTCTTTGGGATATAACCCTAGAAGTGATATTGCTGGGTCAAAGGGTATGCAATTATTTATAGCCCTTTGGGCATAGTTCCAGATTGCTTTCCAGAATGGTTGAATCAGTTCACAACTCCACCAACAATGCATTAGTGTTCCAATTTTTCCACATTCTTTCCAGTATTTGTCATTTTCCTGTTTTGTCATCTTAGCCAATCTGACTGGTGACATGTGGTACCTCAGAGTTGTTTTGATTTGCATTTCTCGAATCAGCAGTGATTTAGAGCATTTTTTCAGATGCTTCTAGATGTCTTTAATTTCTACCTCTGAAAATTGCCTGTTCATATCCTTTGACCATTTATCAATTGGGATCTATTCCCCCCTTTAATGTGTTCACATAAGCAGTCCTTTCTTCTGAGTCCCACAAGGCTCAGTTTAGGTATAGCCCCACCTTGGAATGTTTCCCAGTGCTCCCTTTCCTTTCCTATTCTCTATTACTATTCTTTCCATATGTATATTATCTGGTTTTTACTGATTTGTGTACATGTTACCTTCACCTAGTAGAATGCAAGCACCTTAAGGGCAGGGATAGTTTCATTTTAACCTGTGTCTTCATCACCTGGCATGGCACCTAGTATGTGGTAGGTGCTTAATAGATGTTGACTGGAAATGCATACAGCCTCATCATATTTTGGGAATGATGCTAAAAACTTGCGTCTTGGTAGTACAGTGCTTGAAAATTAAGTAGCACCTTGTACACATTCACCTTTGATCCTTCTGTTGTATGGTTAGTACAAATAGTATTATCTCTATTTTATAGTTTGGTTGGGGTTTTTTTTTGAAGGGGGGAAGACAAGGCATTTGGGGTTAAGTGACTTATCCAAGGTCACACAGCTATTAAGTGCCAAGTGTCCGAGGCTGGATCTGAACTCAGGTCCTCCTGATTTCAGGACCAGTGCTCTATTCACTGTACTACCTAACTTGCCCCCTCTATTTTATAGTTAAGGAAACTGAGTTTTGGTACTTTACCCAAGATATAAAAGTACTAAGTATCTGAATCAGGATTCAAACCCTATACCAGAAATTTCAGTGTTCCTTTCACTACACCACATTGTATCAGTATGGCCCAGGATAACCAGCACTGGATTTGGAGTCCGAGGGAAGGAATGAGAGTTTGAACTCTTGATTCTGACACTACCTCTGAGATTTTGGCGCATATCACTTAAACTCCTTGGACTTCAGTTTCCTTTTCTATAAAATGGAGGGGTGTTTGAAATGCTTTCTAGCTCTACTTCTATAATTTTATGATACTACCTCTGACATTTGTTGTTCAGTCATGTCTGATTGTGACCTCATTTGGGGTTTTCTTGGCAGAGATACTGGAGTGTTTTGCCATTTCCTTCTCCAACTCATTTTACAGATATGGAAACTGAGGCACACAGGGTTAAGTGACTTGCCCAGGGTCACACAGCTAGTATCTAAAGTTAGGTTTGAACTCAGGCTTTTCAGACTCCTGGCTAAACACTCTTATCTACTTAACTGCCCCTTACTCTGTGTATGACGGCGGGCAAAGTCATCTAACTTTTCTGAGCCTCTGTAAAATGAGGGATTTGGGCTAGGTGACCTCTAAGTTCTAAATATATGAAATGATATAAAACCAGATCTCTCCCCTCCCCTACACTGAGTCATTTCCTGAGCATGCAACAACCCCTAAACTGTAGAGTTGAATAAGGGAGATCAGATTTGTGTATAATTGGGCAGGATATTTTTAGATGTTTAATCTCGGGGCTGGGGGGTCGGTTCCTCTTGCTACGGGTAGGCAGTGTTTGTAGAATGGTGGTGGTACTTATCCTCTCAGGATGGTGGTGTCCCCAGTTTAAGAAATCGAAGTCAAAGGGTAATGAATTGCACGTTTTTTTAGCTAAGTCTTTTTTCCTGTTTGGGCTGAGTTTCTTTGATGAGTTTGATATCTAATGAGCCTTTACATTAAAGTGTATAGCCAGGAAATGCTGGGAGGGGCTAACCTGAAAGGCAAGCAGCTGCAGAAATCAGAAGTTGGCGCCTGTGTGCCCAGTTGTCTGCCATAGACCAGGGGTTCTTAACAAAGGGTCCACACCCCTTGAGGATAGAGTTCACAGGGTCCATGAACTTGGATGGGAGAAAAAAATATTATTTTTATTGGTCTCCTTGGTAATCCAATGCCTTTTATATTATGCATTTACAAGCATTCCTCTGAGAAGGAATCTGTGGGCTTTATCAGATTACCAGAGGGGTTCAGGACACAAAGAAAGGTTAAGAACCCCTGCTATAGTCTTTCTCTAGGAAAATACAATGTATTTAAGTGAGTACTATTCTTGTTTGTATTCAGTATTTATATTCCTAAAATCATGTAAAAAAAGGATGTAAAGGGAGAATGTGTACCAAAAAGAAGATACTGTAAAGACAATAGCATGAATGTGATGGCTCTTGAGTTAGAAAATGGAGATTTCCCACTCCCCACAACGCCCTCAGAAAGTCTAAATCTATCCCCTGGGAATCAAGAAGACCTGAGTGCAAACTTGGTCTCAGATACTTACTAGCTGTGTGACTCTGGCCGAGTCACTTAACCCTGCTTTTCTCAGTTTCATCCTCTGTAAAGTGAGTTAGAGAAGGAAATGGCAAACCACTCCAGTATCCTTGTCAAGGAAACCCCAGAGGAGGTCACAATGAGTCGGACATGACTAAACAACAACAGCAATTTAAAAACAAAACAAACCATTAGGGTGTGAAATCACTTCCTGAGCCCTGGAGGATTTTAAGTCAGTCTAAAAACTGGGGGCTTCCCTTATCTGCTAGCTAATGGGTTAGATGGGAAATAGTGCCTCCATAAGGGGGTACTGTACCCTCAGACATAGTTAAACTCCCTCTTTAACAGTGGGGTACTTGGAAGGGGGGAGATGCTGTTTCTCCACACTGGGATTTGGTCAAGAGGTGCTGTTCATGACAGTATTATATAGGTGACCTGAGTTTTATGTCCATCCTGAACAACGTTCTGTTCTTATAGCCTGAACATGGGCCAAGTCTGACTCAGAGGGAGTTATGCCACAGACTGAGTCACCATGACCTCTTCACTTGGCCTCTGGCAGCTTTCCATCTAGCTAGGACATCATTCCTCCAGACTCTTTCTTGCTATAGAGTCAGCGGGGAAAATGGAAGTTTAGGAGAAAGGGGAGAGATGAACACACATGAATTGTGAAACAAAGAAAACACATAAAAGTGGAGGGGGCTGAAAAGGATGGGCGGAGACAGCGTGCAAGGGTGGCACCGAAGCCTGGTTCCTGACAAGTGTTCTGTGGGTAAAGCAAAAGCTTACCTGTGATAGCCCAGCATCCCAGGGGTAGAGACCAAGATTCCATTGAGGGTGAAATGAGGATGATGATGGAGTGCAGATGGTCTAGGGTAGAGAGATCAGTGTGAGCTGAAGAAGTCAGCATTCACATGAAGGATGTGAGATAGCACTCTTCCTTCATCAAAGAATGAATCTGTGATCTCAGCGATTTAGGTACTTCCTCTGATAGTGGAGGCTACGCTGAAATTACCTTGAAATGATGCAGATTGCGGTATGGGCCTTCTCATCCCATCCAACTCTTATCCATGTTCTCCTTAGAATGCCTTGCACGTAAGGAAGGGCATTAATAAATGCTTATTCATTCATTAATTCCTCCCTCCTATGCATCCTCCACAGGAGATCTACCCACCATGCAGGAGAGCTAGATCTCTTGACATTGCATTGAGATATTCCTATAGCCATCCTCCATTTGCTTTACTTACAAATCTAACTTAATTTTAAAGACCAAGTTCAAGTCCCACACAATGGAATTTGGATGCAGGGTCTCCACTATTCCCTTTTCCCTTCTCTGAGGTCTAGTATTAACTTGGAGGCAACTCTAGGTTTTCAAAGTTTATAACAACATTCTGTAAACTCTGTGATTTTATGTTGATGAACTCTTCTTATAGCCTTGCATCTCTGCTAGTGGGTCTCTGATAGGTTCTGCCAAGCTGGAAATGCCTTGTATATAGCCCTAGCAGGAGATTTTGCCTTTTGTCCAAGAACCAGGCCAGTTAAGTTCAGATAACTTTGTCACTAGACAATGGGACATAATGTGATGAATATTGTTTTCAGTTATAACAGTTCATGAAGATAGAGCACTTCTCTGGGATCACCACCACCACCATCTCTGATGCTGCTGTTGCTGCTGCTGCTACTACTACTACTACTATTCTTCAGTTCTAGGGGCTGGGTTTCTAGGACTATGTAATGTTAATGGGATTTAAGATCTTCTGCTCCCATTAATCGGCCTCTTGTGGAGCCCATTAAGAGAAGTTTGCTTGTAGAAAGACTTTTACACCTTTTGCTAATTTCTAATTAGGCACTGTGTCACATGGTTGTGATGTCTTGTGTCTGTGAGAAGTGTATACTTTGAGTTGGTATTTTGCTTTGGTGCTCACTTGTTAGAAGGATCTTGTGATTCCCTGGTCAAGATTCTGAGTAGCTGTATGTTCAGAGCTCCCAAACTGCTCAGATGTAAAGGTTCTCTCAATCCAAGGATGTATGTAAAGTATATAGTTGATTCAGGCAGTCAGAGCCCTGTCTGTTGGTCTTTATTTCTCTGCTTGTATTTTCTCTGAAGTTCAGGGTGCTGACTTTCCCCATGAACTAGTTAATGTAATTTTTAAAAGATTGTTGACCCTTTGAACATCTATCTTTCCTAGTAAAGCAGATCTAAGAACCTGTGCTAGCAGCCATCCTGGGTATGCTAATGTGGTTGCCACTATAGACTATTAGTCTTGAGCCTGTAGGGATATATTCTTTATTAACAATCAGCCAATAAGTAGGCTTAATTAGCTTTTAGGAAAGACAGTTATTAAGATAGGATAGTAAAAAGTTAGTATAAAACATTTCTCCTAACATCTGGGATATACACTTCCACAAATAGAAATCCATGGGGAGAATAGGATCAAATTTAAAGTACAATGGTAGTGAGGTACATAAGTAAGAGAATATGTATGGCAAGGTGCTATATCCCCACTCTTGGTCACGGACATCCTTTTCTCTATTTGTGGCATCCTCATGAAATTCCCCTTAGGTATACTGCCTAAGCTTCAAAGGTCAGTGCATTTTTAGAGTTCATGGTCCCTACTTCTCTGTACCACTTGAGGTCTTGCTCCTTAATGCTGCCACCATTCTTGGGTGACTATTTCTAAATCTGTCAGCTACCACTTTCACTGCCATCAACCATCACTATTCTAGTAGCCATTGCTCTTGTGATCTTTTAGCTCTGCCTAATAAAAGTACCTCTAATAGGACCTCTGGCCCTTCCTAACTCACAAGGTTGCCTGGACACTTCCATCTCAGAATATTTACTTATCTCAGATAAAGAAATAAACGTAGGAGATAAAGGTGGCCATGTACTGATAGCCACCCTGGCACATTGGGTGACAGGGTGGCTACACTCACCCATATCCCCATCTTAGAGTCAACTCAAATTAGTCTTCTGTCCTTATAACCACAAAAATAAAGAGAATGACGAAGAGTGGGTCACCCCTTTTGTATGCTCACTCCGTTCTGGCTTAGTAAACCCTAAGTCATCAATTCTTTAGACTGTACGGCCAGTTAGAAGAATTTTCATCTTCACACAATACCAGCCTTTCAGTCATGCATGGCTGGAAACAGGTTCACTCCAAGCTTCCTAGGAGTCACTTGAATTGAAGTAGGTGGAGGATAATCTGTTCATGCCGTGCCCCACCCCAGCCCCTTGGCCAGTCTATGACTATTACAAAGACCATATGCTAAGGTGTGTTAAGGTTGTGATCTGAGGTGGAGGAGGGAATGAAGATGAAAACCTAACACCTTGAAGAGTTGAATCTAGCAGAGACAGGTAAAAGGGGGATAACATGAGTAAAGGTGCCTAGGCAGGAATGAGCATAACGTTTGCATGGCTTGACTGGAGCAGAGAGCATTTGTAGAGCCCTAGTGGGATAGTAAGGCTGGCATGGGTGCAGTAGGACCTTAAAGCTAGGCAGTAGAGTTTATTTTGGTGTGGTATAGAGATCCATTGTGTGGGGGGCAAGAAGGGGAGTGAAATAATAGAGATCCATTGTGTGGGGGGTGAGAAAGGGGAGTAAAACAATAGAGATCCATTGTGCCTGGGGGAAGGGAGTGAAATGATGAAAACTGTGGTTTAGAAAGATTTATTTGGCAATAAGAGAATGTGGATTGGAGTAGAAGGGGTCCTGATACAATGGGACCAACCAGGTTGCTTAACAGGAAAGTGGAAAGGAAAAAAACAGTAAGGATCCTAAAATTTGTGGGAATGATGAGAAGCTGTATTGATTTTTTGGAGTTTTTTGTGGGTTTTTTTTTTGCTTTTTTGGAGGGGGGTGGGCAGGGCAATTGAGGTCAAGTGACTTGCCCAAGGTTACAGGTCTAGTAAGTGTTAAGTTTCTGGGGTCACATTTGAACTCAGGTCCTCTTGACTCCAAGGACAGTGTTCTATTCACTGAGCCACCTAGCCGCCCCTAGAAGCTGTCTTGTTGTGGGACAAATGTGGATGCAGAATATGTATCTAGGATCATTTCTTACCTGCCATTGTACTCCTTCTATTTACTGAGATCTATCAGGGAGGGTGTCTATTGATTGTGTCTGGAGATAAGGTGAAGAGAAGCTCTTTTGAGGGGCCAAGGTCACTCCACCCCTATTAACGTCATTTGTCACTTATCGGCCATAGAAAGCCCTGTCTATAAACACTCTGTAAAGTGCTCCTTGACACTTGAATGCTCCCAAGGTTTGACACCTGAGCTGATCTAGTCCTTCTTGACGTAAGAGCTCTCAAGTGACTAAGGTGCAGATAAGATGAGCAAAGCCAGAGGTGAAACCTGGCTTGGGAAGACTGGAAGCTTATACACATGTAATGAGAAAATCTCCAGTCATGTCCTTTGTCTATAGGATAAAGTCCAAACTGATCAGCCTGCTGCTATTTAAAGTCTTATATAATCTGTTCTACCCTACCTATCCAAACTCATTTCCCACCATTCACCTTCCCTAATTTTCCACTCTTGCTAGTCCTCACGTTCCCTGGAATGCGTTCTGTCCAATTCTATCATCCCATGTTTACTTATATCATTTCCTCTCCTTCCTCCCACTTGAATCCCACCATCTTTCCCTATTTCTTGGGCCTATTAAAATCCTAACCATCATCCAAGGTTCAGGACAAGTCCACCTACTTCCATAATGCCCTTTCTGACTATTCTGGCCTAAACTACTCTCTCATTTCTCTTCCTTCTCTAGTACATATCCTGCTTTCTTATCTTCAAATTCAACACCATTCTGGACCGACCCCAGGGATTCAGAGTGTTCTTTCATGGTATTTCTTCTTCAGCCTTAACATACTTAAGTCTTATACTGCAATGCCCTTGGTACTGGGGATTCCCAAGAGATTGAAATTAATTCTAGGACAGCCCAGAGATCTGATTCTGTTCCATGTTAGGATTTGGGACAGACCTTAAGATTATAGATAGATAGAAATAAAACACTTTTTTAAGCTCTTGCTACATGTCAGACACTATGCTAACTTTTAGGGGTACAAATACCAGTAAACAAAATAGTCTTTACTCTCAAAGAGCTTACATTCTAATCAGAGAAGACCACAGATAAAAGGGAAATGGAAAGGAAAGGGGGAACATGGCAGCTATTGAGGAGGAGAAGGCAGTAGAGTTGAGTTGGAAGTGAAGTAAAGCATGGTGGGGACCCCTCTTGAAATAGTGGTCTGGGCAGGAAGGCGCCAGTCAGGAGATTACATCCTCAGAGGGATAGTCCTGAGTGGGAAAGCAGTTGGTGAGGAGGAAGAGAAGACAAGATCATATCCATGGACCCATGGGATCAGTTAAAGTCTCCCAGAAGTTCAAGACCAGACCACATCTTTAAAAGAACTGCTAAAGGGCCATCCTGGCCCACTCCAGCTCTTCCTCCTAAAACTTGAATGGTTGAAACCATCCTGGAGCCAAGCCAATTTGGAGGCTAGGAGCATTTGCCCTACCTTCTGGATGCCTGGCATATGTCATCATATGATGACAGTGACATTTTATCCAAACCCTCTGCCTTAGAGAAGAATTTCATGGGCTAGAACTTTTCTCCAGAGAAAAGGTTGCCCCATCACTCTATTGCCATGAGCATGTTTTGCCCACATTTTCGTATCTTGTAGCATAGTGGGGAGAGAGCTGACCTTGGATAACTTCCCTTCTGTGGGTCTTAATTTCCTTATCTGTAAATGATTAAATTATATGATCTCTAAGGTCATGTCCATAGTAAATGCAGAATAAATACAAAAAAATGAGAAAGACAGAGATTAAGATACTTTCCCAGGGTCACATAGCTATTAAGTATCTAAGGCCAGAGTTAAACTTAAGTCTTCTGCCTCTTCCCACTACTCTATGCACTGTGCAACCTTGAACAAGTCACTTAATCTCACATATAAGATGGAGTTGTAGAGAAGGCATCTCATTAGTAGAGGAGTTTTCTAACTTGAGAGTTTCCTATGCCAATGAAATTATATGTCCAGTGCTTATCCCGGGAAGGGAGGGGGGGGGGGACCTGTGGCCTCTAGGTTCTCAAGTGCAGACCTTTGACTGAATCCAAACTTCACTGAAGTCAAAGGGCCACACATGAGGACCTTGAGGGCCTCGTGGTCTCAAGGCCACAGGTTCCCCACCCCAACCTATCTCTGTCCTTCCTTATCTCAGCCCTGTGCCATTCCTCTTTATATTGGTGGCATATTCCAAGGACTGTAGCATTTCTTTATTTGGTAGATAGCATTTCTCCCCTGTAAAAGACTACATTTTTCTATATCAGATCCCCAGTAGTGGGGAACCCTTGTAACAAACACATATAGTCAAGCAAAAAAAAAATTTCCACATTGGCCATGTCTGAAAATCTATTTTTCTTTCTGCACCTCTGTGTCAGGAGGTGGGTACCCTGCTTTATTATTGGGATTAGACTTCTTTTAGGGGGTCAACTCAACTCGTACAAGGACTGTACCCAGCATACTAGCAAAGTAGGATCAGTGTGTGTGTGTGTGTGTGTGTGTGTGTGTGTGTGTGTGTGTGTGTACACGTACTCCCACCCTGAAGTGTTCCTGAATGTGAGCAACTTGCCCCTTTTTTCTCTGGAGTCTGTGAAAAGACCTTATTCCCATTCAGAGGAGCTGGGAAACACAGTGAGATGTGAGTATGCTAAATTTTTAATTGACATTTTGAAGTGTTAAGTTTTCGGATGATACTGGTACAGTGTAGGAAAGGAGCACTGGATCCTGTGTCAAAAGAGGTGGGTTCAAGTTGTGGTTCTTTTTTTTTTCCTGCCTGTGTGATCTTGGACAAGTGACTTCCCTTTTCTTGGCCTCAGGGTCCTCGTCTGTAAAATGAAGGGGTTGGAGGAGGTGGTCCGTAAGGTCATGTACATATGTAAGTACAATTGTCCTTTCTGCATCAACTAGCAAGAGTGGAAAATTAGGGAAGGTGAATGGTGGGAAATGAGTTTGGATAGGTAGGGTAGAACAGATTATATAAGACTTTAAATAGCAGCAGGCTGATCAGTTTGGACTTTATCCTATAGACAAGGGACATGACTGGAGATTTTCTCATTACATATGTATAAGCTTCCAGTCTTCCCAAGCCAGGTTTCACCTCTGGCTTTGCTCATCTTATCTGCACCTTAGTCACTTGAGAGCTCTTAAGTCAAGAAGGACTAGATTGCCCGCTGTGATTTGGATATATTGTGGATCGGCATAAGGAATTAAGTACGAATTTTGGGGGAGTTTTGTAGAAGCCACAGGCAACACGTGAAGGCAAGCAGACAACATAGAAAAAGTTTAAAAACTCAAATTTACATAAAATATATGTATAGTATTGTATAATATCAATGTATTTTATCTTTTAATACCATAATAAGTTCAAACTTCTCTAGTAGGAAAGAAGGGCCAAAATACTTTATAGAGATTTTCTAGAGCATGGGCTATGCCATGCCTCTACCCCCTGTCATGTAGAAGGGATAACTATATATTAGTAATAACAACTAGCACTTATATATTGCTTACCATATTTCCGATACTGTGCTAATCACTTTACAATTATTATTTCAATTTGATCTTCAAAACAACCCTAGGAGGTAGATGCTACTACTATTATTATTATTATTATTATTCCCATTTTACAGATAAGGAAACTGAGGCAAACAGACTCCATGCCTGGTGCTCTTATCTTCTATGCCACCTAGCTGCCCCAGTACATACAAGGTAGTTAAATCTCAAGGAGATGGGGAGGGTATTAGAAGTTGGGGATTATGAAAAGAGACTCTTGTGGAAATCACTTAAACTTCCTATGAAATAAGCTTAATCTCAGTCTCCTGGGGTGTAAAACGAGGGGTTTGGAATTCATGAGGCTCCTTCCAGCTGTAGCCTGTGGTCCTATGAAAATCTCAGTGTATTGTGCTTTATCACATGGCCTGAGTCTCTCCCTGCACAGAGGGAGCCTTGTAGGGGGTATGACTGAATTAATGAATGAATGACTAAATGAAGCATTGAATCAATCACTTGTTGTTGTTGTTGTTGTTGTTCAGCTCTTTTTCAGTCGTATCTGACTCTTCATGACCCCATTTGCAGTTTTCTTGGCAGAAATCCCATTTCCTTCTCCAGCTCATTTACATATGAGGAAACTGAGGCAAACGGGGTTAGGTGACTTGCCCAGGGTCACATGGCTAGTAAGTCTGTTGAACTCAGGAAGATGAGTTTTTTTCTGATTCCAACCAAAGTGCTCCATCCACTGTGCCATCTAGCTGTGCAAATTAATCACTTACTACATACAAAGCACGGTATTTAAGCTCTGGAGTCTCCACTCCTAAGGAGCTCCTGTTCTAATGAGGGAGACAACACTTAAGGGATTTTTCAGCTATAAATCACATGGAAAAGTCCCATGGTCCTTAGGGTGCAGAGGCAAAAGCAAGATGCTAATGCCTCTCCTTCATGTCATTTCCATGGATAAAATGCTATCACTTTCTGGTGTTGGATCATGTGACAGTGCTGAAGACTTTGATGGCAGGAACTTTCTTTTCCTCAGCAGCAGGTGTGGAATGGTGCAGGGTCCAGATGCAGGAGAAGAACTGACATCACAGATATTGTAATTCTGACTAGCAATTACTCTGAAACATAGCAGGATCTTAGAACAAACAGAGCCTGAGATGGAGGTGGACATCATACTTCCATCATCCACACAGCCTGAACTGATGGCTAAGGTATTATTCCGTCCCCACTCTGCCTAGCTGGAGAATAATTCAGCTATTAGATTTTTTTTTCCCCCTGAGACTGAAGAGTAATTCCTGTTTCAGATGTTACAAAAAACCATCTTGGACTTGGTGATCACATGGGATTTTATTTTATTTTTCAGAAGCTTAGGAAATAATTTCATCTGTATTCCAAAATCCAAGGTCTTTTTTTGTTGGGTGTTTAGAGAAAGAAGGGAAGGGAACAAGCCTTTATCAAATGCTTGCTATGTGTTAAACACTTTACAAATGTTATCTCATGATCCTCACAACAGAATTGGGAGATAGGTTCTATGATTATCACCATTTTACAGATAAGGGAACTGAGGCAGGCAGACATTAAGTGGTTAAGTGACTTGCCCAGCATTACACAAATAGTAGATAGCCAAGCTGGGATTCAAACCCCTGTCCTTAGACTCCAAATCTGGCCCTCATTCCACTACCCTTGGAAATACTACATCTTCCACCACCCTTGGAAATACATTCTCAGAAGCATGAGGGATTGCCACTAAAGTTTTTATGAACAGATTTCTAGTTCTACTATTTATATTCATCATATCCTACGCCCCCATTAGCCATATGGCCAGCAAAAACAATACGGATGATCTCCCAAGACATAGTCCTTTAGCAGTGGAAGCCCAAATGATCAGTCTTGGCAATCCATTACCAGAATCTTTATTTTTCCGGAAGCCACTGCCATTTTATCTGCCGATTGAGCTGTGTAAAATTGATCTGAGACTGGAACTAGCTACTGTAATGGAGATAATTAGACCACCTAGACCTAGAGGAAGTCTCTCAGCATATTAGGTCTTCCTCCCTACCTACCCCCACCCTCCAAGATACACGGGAGAGTAGAGACAAGAAGCACATGAGATGAGACGAGAAAGGGATGAATGGGTTGGAATCTGGACCCACACTGATGAGGTAACAGATCCCCCAAAGTATCGAAATACTCTCCTGGTGTAGAATCAGTGGAGACAACTGGATAGCTTTAAAAGCTATTACATCTCCTTGAGCATCTCTGGTAGCCCCAAGTGACTGGCTTTGAGTATTAATCAGCTTCCAGCAGAGTGACAGAGAGTGCTACTTGTGTGTCAACATAGCATAGAAGTCAGGGAGGTTGTGGTCTATCCTTCTGAAGGTCTCTTCTCTAATCCTAGAGGTCAGCTTCTTTTGGGGCCAGCCTTGGATGTGCAGATTTATATTAACATTGGGATTGATCCTGGGGAGTAGTCATGGATGTCTGGTCAACCCTGGTAACTAGGGTAATTCAAGAGATGATGTTGGAGTCATCTCATCCAGGGATGAATGAGCTCATAGAAGGGCTGAAGATTCTGTACCAAAACTAAAACTTGCCATATAGGTCCTAGACCTTTAGTTCTTTGTCTCTGGGGGCTCCAGGAGCTAGGGGTGACCCTGATGCAGGTCAGCCTTATGGTGCCTCTGTGGACTGAAAGGAAGCCCTTCCTGGCTAGCTTGAGTTTGGATTCAGGTCACTTGGGTTGTGCTAGAAGTAAATTTGTGGTTTAGAAAGTTAAACCCCTAGGAGAAGTGCTATTGTACTTTCTGTGTCCTACTCTGCATGTATGTGGAAATGATATGGCAGGGAAGGAGCCTGGGAATGGCCAGCCTTGGGAAAAGGATTGACCTGATATATTTTTTTTGGAGAATAGATGCTTTATGGACACTCAACTCCATTTGAACTAATGGGGAATAAAGATTACCCAATTCCTTCCAAACCAGCCTATATTAGCCATTCCCTAAAAAAGGACTTGAAAAAAATGCCCGTCCTGAAGAGACATACCTCCTGAACTTAATATAAAGTGTATTGAAAGTCAGCTTTTCTCATGTTTTTCCCATTTTGACATGAGTCTAAAAATCTTTTTAATGTGCCACCAGCATAATTAGTTGTCCTTAATTGATTCTAAAATGGGGGTTCTTAAAGATTATGCCACATTTACACTAGTATGCTGGGAATTTTGCAAGGTGTGCCATGATATTTCTTCTAAAACCCCATGACTTGCATATCTCTAGCTCTTATCCCCAGCTGCCTTTTGCTGCCTTCTTTCCCGGAATTAGTGTTGGGAAGATCACAAGATTAGCTCTATCGATAGAGATATAGAGCTCCACCAGCTCTGCAACATGCTAATGAACAACCCTTTGATCACCATGTACTGCTTTTACTGCTAACATAGTTCTTTTCTGGTAAGAGTTCATGGACTTTCTGATGGTACAATGGGGGAAAAGGGAGTAGGGAGTGGTAGAGAGGATTTTTATATAAACTTCCCTGGTCCTCTGGAGAAAGAGAAGTGAATAAGCCCGAAAAGAAATATGTTTTCCCTCTCTCTCTCTCTCTCTCTCTCTCTCTCTCTCTCTCTCTCTCTCTCTCTCTCTCCATATGTGTGTGTGTGTACATATGACTACAGCAATGTTCATTGAAAGGTGACTTTAAAACAAGATGACAGTAAAAATTAAATGTAATTAAAATGATCAGTTTTGGATCTGGAGATAATATGGGGGAAGATGCAGCAGCTTGGTAGAACAATGGATAGAATACTGGGCTTCTAATCAGGAAGACTCATCTTCCTGAGTTCAAATCTGACCTCAAGACACTTGATAGCTGTGTGACCCTGGGCAAATCACTTAACTCTGTTTGCCTATAAAAATCTATAAAAATTGGCTGAGAAGGAAATGGCAAACCACTCCAGTATCTTTGCCAAGAAAACCCTAAATGGGGTTATGAAGAATCCTCCTGAACAACACTAACAAATTTTGGCGGGGGGTAAGGGGGTATTGCATATGTTGTCAGATTTCATATGTCCATTTTGCTGGACTTAAAAAAACAACTTTGGTGCAGAGGAAGTCTTGCTGAGGTGGGAGAAGAATATATTTGTAAATGAAGATGATGCAAAAACAAAGGTGGGAGGGAAGGGAGGAGAGAAGATGAGAGGCTGAAGGCAAGCTCTTTGAGGGCAGGGACTAAATCCCCCTTCCTGCCCTACTAAAGCATGTACAACTGAGCTGCGCTTTTTTTTTTTTTTTTTTTTTTTTTAGTCAAGTACATCTCTGGGAAGAGGAACAGTGGATGCCAAGCGCTAGTCAGGGCTGCTAAGATTAGGGGTTTTATTTTTCCAGCATTCAACTAATGCCTATGAAATCTTAAAACCAAAGTTCATTTCAGAATGCTCTGATTTAACAGCAAGTTTTGGCAGTCATGCCTTTTCCTTTTAGAAGTTTCCACTCCGTTTAGAAAAGAAGAAAAAAAATATATAGGCCAAGCAAGTAATTGGATTGGCTGAGTATTTCAAGTGTGGATGGTCATTTAAAATCTCTATGGATGAGAAGGTTTGGAGGGGATTGTTTAAAGACCCCTTTCACCTGGGTAGTTTCACATAAAATCACCTCTTCGCTTGATTTTATTTTCTGTCCTACTTTCCATTTCCCGACATGTCAGATTGAAACAAAGGCCAAATAAATCGCTCCGTTTGTTCCTGTTATTTGGGTACAGCCCAAATAATCGAACCCTCTGGAGGGACAAGTGGAGAGTGAATATGAAATAACCGCTCAGTAAATGAATGCAGTGTTTTAGTGGGGACTGCGGACCCCTTTGTCAGGGGGAAGAATTGAGGCAATGGAAATTAAGCTGCAAATGCTGACCTTGAATTTCTGGTAACATTAAATGTTTGTCTCTTCCTAGCCCACATGATCCCTGAAACTTGCTTACGAGGCCTTTCTTGTTAGCATTGAATCCTTTGTTTTCAAAAGGCTCCCAGGGCCTTTTTGAAAAATTGTAGAGTAGCCTTTGGACTTTAAAATGTTTCTTATAAGTGAATATTAACTTGGAATTTCATAACTGATTTTACTAGCTTAAAATCTTCAAAGCAACCTTTGATTTAAAATTTTTTGTTTTATTGATTTTCTCAGTATTATATTTTTCCATAAATTTTAGTTAAAGAGTCTCAAAGTAGTTGTTATTCCCATTTTATAGACTGAGACACTGAGTGAGGGAGAGAAAGGTTTATTGTTATTTCTTTGAAGGGCAATCTATACTCTGCTTCTACTTTTTCTCGGCCCATCTATTATTCCCAAACCCCCTTCAGTTGGCTGCCGTAATGAAACTATTTTCTTTTAGGTCGCCAGTGGGCATCTGAAATGATGAAATACAGTGGTCTTTTCTTAATCCTCATTCTCTGTGATGGATCTGTATTATTTGAGTTCCCTGAAAATTTGTCCTTCCTTGACTTTGGTGACATCATCCTCAGCTTATTTTTCTATCTTGCCGATTTCTCCTCTATATTTCACCTCCATCTTACTGCCCATCCTCTTAAGAGTATGTGTGTACCCCGTCCCCGCTTCCCCACCAAGGTCTTTCCTAAGCCCTCCTATCTCCTGTCTTTTTACTTGCTCTCCCTGAGTGACCCCTCCACTTTCATGACTTCAACTCGATTCAGTCAATCAGAAAACATTTATTAAACATCTAATATGTCCTAGGCATTATGCTAAGTGCTGGAGGTACAAAAAGAATCAGAAGATAGTCCCTGCCCTCGAGGAGTTTACAATCTAACAAGCAAGACAAATATACAAATACAGACAAAGCAAGCTATATATAAAACAAATAGGAGATAATAAAGAGAGGGAAGGCATTGGAATTAAGAGGGACTGAGAAAGATAGATGGATCTCTGATCTCTAGTCAAACTGCCGTTTAGCACCTTTGCCTGGATGATCCATAAGAACCTCAGATTCGACAATCAGAAACGGAAGTTGTCATTTTCACCCTTTCCCCCCAAGTTTTCTTATAAATGTGGATAGCATCCCCCTAAGCTTGATACCCGAGTCATTTTTTTTTTTTTGCTCTTACCTCTCCATCACCATCCCCCCCCCCCCCACATCTGATTGATTGCCATGTCCTATCAATCCTATGTTCACCATTTCTCACACACATCCTTCCTCTCCACTAACTCTGCCACTCCCACTCGTTCTGGAATGGTAAGAGCACCCTCTCAATTAGTCTTTGTGCCGTCATCAGACCTCCACCTCTCAATCACAGCTGCCAAGATAATCCTCTGAATGCACAGATATGACCGTGTTATCCCCCTTTTAATAAAAAAAAATCTGTGGTTTCTTATAGGATATAAATTATAAATTGTACAGGATAAACTAAGAACTCCTTACTTAGCCTGATATTTTAGCACCTTTTACATAGCTTCAATTTACCAGCCTTATTTCATTCCGCCTTTTCTTTTCTTATACATTGCATTCCAGCTAAAAAAGACTATTAGCTCTCATCCTGACCTCTTCCACCTTCCTACATTCCCATCTTAGGAGCACACTCTCTTCATCTTTGCTTGTTGAAATCCTTCTGTTCTTTCAAGGACTATGTCCTTTGTGAAAATCTTTCCTTACTCTCTTGAGCTGAAAACTATTTTTCCCTCCTTAGATTTTCTTAGATCTCTCTGAGTTTTCTCTTTGCCCATATTTTGCATCATATCATATTTAGTTGTGTGAATATCTTAGCTCACTTATTAGGGAGTTGACTTGTTTTTAGGTTTTAAACAACTGAATTTATTGAAAATACTCTGAATATCTGAGCATATTTTATTTTACTTTATTTTAAAATTGTTTTTCTTTATTAATTTGTTTGTTTACTTTTAGTTTGCAAGATTCAGTTCCACAGTCCCTTGAGTTTCAAATTTTCTCCTCCTCCCCCCTGCCATGGCGGCATACAATCAAGTATAGGATCTGCAAATACTTTCACATTAGATATTAGTGAGAGTTGCCTTTTTGAGGCAGAACCTTTGCTTTTCATTTTTATCTTCACTACCAAATGCAAGAGACAGAGTACATAGTGAATAGAGATTTGACTTCAGTCAGGAAGAGCTGGATTCAAATTCTGCTTCTGTTATGTGCTGATATGTGATTCTCCAAACTACAGTTTCCTCATCTGTAAGGAAAGAAATAAACATTTGTGAAGTAGTAGGCACTATGTACTAAATGCTTTACAAATATTATTTCATATGGGCCTCACAACCCTGGGAGGTAGGTGTTATTATTATCTCTATTTTACAGTTAAGAAAACTGAGGCAAACAAGTGACTTGCCCAAGGTCACACAGTTAATACATGTCTGAGGCTGGATTTGAACTTGTGTTTTAAACTACAGGACAGAACTCCACTGAAGCACCTAGCAGCCTCAACATGAGGGGTTTAGACTTAATGGCCTCCAAGGTCCTTTCCAGCTCTAAATCAATGATCCTATCTATAACAGTACAATGAATAAAGTTGACACTTGTTCAGTCATTTCAGTTGTGTCTAACCCCATTTAGGGTTTGGCTTTGTTTTTTTTTGTTTGGCAAAGATACTAGAGTGGTTTGCCAGTTCATTTTACAGGTGAGGAAACTGAGGCAAACAGAGTGAAGTGACTTGCTCAGGGTCACACAGCTAGGAAGTATCTGAGGTTTGATTTGAACTCAGGTCTTTCCCACTTGAGGCCCAGCACTCTATCCACTGTGCCACCTAGATGCCAAAAGTAGATACTTAATAAATATTTTTTAAAATTTTATTTAAATGTAATGTATATGTTTACATGTGTAGTAAATAAAAATATGACTAAACAATTTGCTTGGTAAAAAAAAGTTATTTAAAATGTTATTTCTGTTTTCAGTTCCACCTTCTCTCCCTCTCTCCACCTTCTCTCTCACCCATTGAGAAGACAAGAAATATGGTACCCATTATACATATACAATCATGCAAAAAATCTAATATACCTTTGGTAAATTTAAATGATGTCAGTCAATAAATCCAAAAAAGCAAGAAGACCCAGGCCTTTCATTTTCTGGCCCATTTTGTCCATTAAAAAGCTATATCAAAGGAAAAGCTGATCACTTCTTCATGTATTTGTGACAGGTTCTCAGGTATCTTTGTTTGGATAAAGAGACATCATTGGTAATGCAGCAATAAAATGAAGCCTTTCATTGAACTGAATAGTTTTGCTGCATTTCATTTTAGTGAAAAAAAGAAAGTAAAGTCACAGCAACACAAGCTGATATTAGGAATTTTGTTTAACTTGGGTTTTTCAAAGTAGCTTCTGGACTGTGTCTTGGACTCAGCACAGACACAGTACAGATCTGTGCACCATCCGCGTCTGCATTGATGCATAGAATGTCAGAGCTGGGTCTTCTGTCCCAGGCAGTGACCTTTGATATTTTTAAGAATGATAACGAGGCTCCAAAAAAAAAGAATGATGACGAGGCATGGCAGAATTCTTATTTACAAAAGAAAGATCTCTTTATGTTTGCTGTGTCTAAGTCACCGTAAAGGAATCTTGTACTGTTTGGTTACATTTCCAGTAAACCAGCAAAGTGAACTAATACATCTCAGAAGGATTTTAACCAATAATGGAGAAACAGAAGGAAAAAAAAGTGTTCATAGGTATGTAGCTTTAGAGCTACAAGGGACCCCAGGAAGTTTTTTAATTCAGCTGTCTCATTTTACCAACGAAGATCTGTAGTTCAGATTAGATAATTTGCCCAATGTCACACAGGTACTATGTAGAGCAGGGTTTGAACACAGGTTGTCTGAATCCAAACCCAGTGCTTTTCCTTATTAAAAATTTCCTTATTAAAAAAGACTGCCTCCATTCCATGACTATTATTATTAATGATAGCAACTGGGAAAGCCTTACTTTGTTCAGCTATATATTTCCTGTGGGACACTAAGGGAAGTTAAAAATAAATCTCGGTTTTAAAACGTCAAGTGAGCTGTAGTGAGGGTAGTAGTTACTTGACATTCACCAAAGATACTTATCCTTTGATGGAGTTGCCTTGCCTATAAATGTAAAATACATTATGCCATAGAGCAGTATTTAGTTATAAACACTTTCCCTGAGTAGGTACTGGCCAAAAAGTAAACACTTAGGCCGTTGAGTGTTTGGCTCTAAATCACTGTGACAATTTGCTCTTGGTCCATTTTCCTAGACCTGTGGGTAGGTGAGTAGGTAACGGTAACAGCTGGAAAAGAGCAGGTGGTTGTACCTTTCTACCTTGGGTTTAAGGAACAAGCTGATTCAGGAATTGCTGGTGCAGGTATTTTCAACTAGATTGGAAAAACAATCCTAGGAACTCAGGTGATGCTTGCACAGATTACCATCAGATGTCATCTGAGTCTGCTGGTGATGTTCATCACTGTAACTGGAGAGACACTAGTCCTTTGGTTCCGCCCCTTTCAAAAATCAAGCTCTATAACACCCATGATGAACATTAAGAGTTTGATTTTTCAGTTATACTGTTGAGTTTGCATACGTTGGTTTAGCCCACTGAGGCATGGGACCACCACCACTTTTTGTTGTGAGTTGTAATCTCCTTTTGAAAATGGGGTCATTGGGCTTTGGGATTTAGGCTGGCATAGTTACAGTTGGCAACAGGTCTGTAGGGTATATTGATTCCATTTAGTTTTCATATCTAAACCTATATGCAGGTTGCATGCCACAGAAAGTTGGTAAACAGCTTAAAACAAAACAGTTTTGTGGAAGCGTGTGTGTGTGTGTGTGTGTGTGTGTGTGTGTGTGTGTGTGTGTGTGTGTTTTAATGCTTTCTTAAGGCTTGATGAGAGCTAGTAGAAGTCCAGCCTTGGAGTCACAAGACCAGAGTTTTCAAGTTCTTTGTCTTGATAGAAACTGTTAGACCTGCAGCAAGTCATTTTTATTCAAGTTTCACTGGTATTCAAGCAAATCTCTAAAGACTTATAGCCACTAAAGGATAGTAGATTTGCATTGTTCAAGGCAATATGCACACACAAAATTCACCATTCAGATGAAATCACTTGTTGAGGCTTCAAGGTTGGTAGAGTATATTTCAGTTTGCCTTTATATGGACTGATGAAAAAGTAAATTTCTAAAAATGTTGAATTCTGAAATCCATTTTCTACCATGTTTTAACCTTCCTTTATCAGGTCCAATAAAAAGGAAGATGAAATTTTTTTCTTTGGGTAAAAGTAGGTCATTGCCATCCACTCAGCCTGCAAGGAAGATGGAGCCTTTTGGAAGCAATGTAATACATTGGAAAGAGAGATGTATTTAGAGTGAGAGGACCTGAGTTCAAATTCTAATCCTGCTTACTATAGACTAGTTGTGTGACCCCTTGGTCAAGTTGATTTCTAGGCTTCCAGCTCCTCATCTGTCACAGAAAGGACTGAACTAGATGAGAGGTTCTTAATCTTTTTGTGTTTTTTTTTTCTTTTTTGGAGGGGGGAAGGCAGGGCAGTTGGGGTTAGGTAACTTGCCCAAGGTCACAGGGTTAGTAACTTTTTGTGTGTCTTGCACCTCTCCAGCAGTCTGCTAAAGTCTCTGAACCTTATCTCAGAATAGTATTTTTATTTTGTTTTAATTGGTAAAAAAATTCATACTGAATGGAATGTAACTTTCTTCCTTTTTTTAAATTACACACACACACAGACACACACACACACGCATGCACGCACGCACAAAAAGCCTTGTCATCTTTGACAGAAAACCAGAAAAGCTCCATTTCATGAATGACAGCACAATTAAAGCTAAAATAATACAAAAAAAATTTGAAAAAATCCATTTACTGTACACTCTCAAATAAAGCAAGAAAAATAAATGACAATCTTTTCTAATAGCCAGAAAAACGTGTGTCTTCTCAATTGGGTTTTGCAGTTCAGTGCTGTGTAACCCACACAGTGTGCATATATATGTGTGGTCAGATGGGCGTAGTCTGTGTACTATATGAGTCTGCTTGGATCATTATAGAAATCAAAAGAAATTTTAAAAATATAAATACTGCCCTTTTATTCGTTGAATCAGACCCTAAAGAGGATAAATATAACTGCTAAGCAAATATTTCAGGTTCATATTTGTGACATCTGGATTCCAGAAGCCCCTGATCTGTTTATCTAATTCTTCTAATTTTTAAACTCTTGACTGATACAATTTAGAGTACTATGGTATCACATGAAACAATGACTTTCTATAATTGCTTCTTTGAAATACTAAGAAATACAAAATACTAGAAGTATTAATTGCTTCTCTGAAATACTAAATTGTACACATTTATTTGAC
This sequence comes from Pseudochirops corinnae, assembly GCA_028646515.1. Taxonomy (NCBI): domain Eukaryota; kingdom Metazoa; phylum Chordata; class Mammalia; order Diprotodontia; family Pseudocheiridae; genus Pseudochirops; species Pseudochirops corinnae. Next base: position 158,710,028 of record CM053586.1, on the reverse strand, counting down.
TTGTAAAGGAAGAATAGTGTTTTTGAATGCATACAATAAAATACATAAGGTGATGCAGGGAATTGATGATATTAAAAGACATTTGCCAAAATATTTTAAAAACAAATTAAAGACTCCAAGAGATGATCTCTTAAATTTCCTTCCAGCTCTGAGATCCTCTAATTGTCTGTGGAATCCAGCTTCCATAATTCTCTGCTCTGACCGAGACTTACTAGATGAGGCTAGTAGCCACTGTCAGTTTATAGAGCTCTCTTTGGCTAGTGAAGCTGTGCAACAGTTATTCCTGAAATCACGAGAACTGGGATTGGGGAGAGAAAGAGAATAGAGTGACTTGGAAAATGGCGTCAGTTGCCTGAGAAGTTACAGCTCAAATTCCAGAAGCACTTGTGCAAATATTTGCCATATAGTCCTTTGACACACCTCATGCTTTTCTGAGGAGGGTGGCAACCTTTGTCTTTATTCTTTCCCTAATGTCCCACCCTCCTCAATTATATCACTAGTCTTCAGAAGCCTTATCTTCAAAAGTCCAATTCCAGAAATTGTCCACTCTTAGAAATTCTTTCCAGAGATTTCATGAAAATTGCCCAGCCCATTGGGCAAAGGCAGCTTGACCCTGCACTGGTGATTGGTTTTGAACTGTTTCCCTCAGTCAGAGGAAATAAGATGTTAAACATGTAAGGAGAAGTCAGCTTGTCTTGGGCCAGGCATGAGCATGAGACTGAAATATCATGCAATGAATTAGGATATGGAGGACAATCCCACTAGATGTGTGGCCCTGGGCAAGTCATTTAACCTCTGTGTGCTTGTGTTCCCCATCTTTAAATTGAAAGGATTGTCATCTAAGATTACTTTCAGCTCTAAATCTATGATCCTATAACATTTTTGAAACCTCATGAATGAATTTTAGGTAGCATTTCTCACTATGCCTTCTGCTCCAATTCACAGAGTACCATTACAATTCCGTGTTTTGTTTGGTCCCCGTCCGTCTGGTCAAATCATATGAGTCCACTTTGATCATAACAGAAATCGAGAGAAATTTTAAAAAATATAAACACTAGCCTTCCATTCATTGAATCGAGCCCTAAAGCAGGATAAATAGCAAATATTTTAGGTTCATATTTGTGACATCTGGATTCCAGAACCTCTATAATTATCTAGTGGATTGAAAGTCAATAGACAATGGTAATACTCCTTGCTATGCCGTGGAATTTGTGTGTAACCCTGGACAAGTCACACAATAATCTCTGAGCTGCACATAAAATAAAGATAAGAATCCTTGCTCCTCCCTACCTTATTTGCCCACATTTCTGTGTGAGGAAAAATGAGGTCAAAGTAGCAAGAGTTATTTAAGTTATTCAGAAGACAGCTTTTTGTAATTTGCTTTTTTCTCAAATCATTCAGTTTTTATGTATTATAAGAATGTGAATGCAACCCAAAAGGGTATAAGCAAATAAACTGTGGTTGAACCACAACCTCCTGAAGGAAGAATGCAAGGAAGGAAGGAATCAAGCAAGCATTAATTAGGCACTTATACTATGTTCCAGGCACTGTGCTAAGGACTTTACAAATTTGATCTCATTTATCCTCACAACAACCCTGGGAGGTAAGTGCTATTAAGTTACCCATTTTACAGTTGAGGAAATTGAGGCAGACAGAGGTTAAGTGACTTGCCCAAGGTCACAAAACTAGTAAATATCTGAGGCTGTATTTGAATGCAGGACTTCCTGATTCCAGGCCCTGTACTCTATCCACTATTCTATCTACTACCTTCTTTTTTAAAAATAAATTACTTTAAAATAATTGTTTGTTATTATGTCGTGGATAATTATTATCTTGTTTTATAAATGATTTGTATTTGTTTCAGACTGTTTCCCAGAAGAGATCAGAGCATTTAACAGATGATTTCACTTCGTTTCCTAACACCTCTCTTTGCAAGCCAAAGGAAAGTGGCCCAGATCAGATAAAGAATCTACCTAAGCAGGAACATTTAGCAAAAAGAGCAGCAGAACAGGATTTAGAATTAGGGTCTCATTCCCCAAGTCTTCCTTTGATTTTTAACCTGTTGGGCCACCAAGATGAATTAAATTCAATTCTCAGATTAAAGCTATTAAAAAAAACCCTCAAACATTTTAAGCAGATCCCTTATTAATTAAGGGAAGCTATTTCTGGTGATAGAAAATGCCATGTTGTATAGTGGGAAGGAGATGACATCTCCCACCCTACTATGGACTCCTATCCCCAGCTACCCCTGTGTCCTATATCCCATGGGCTGCTGGCACCTCAAAGTCAACATGCCTGGAACTAAGTTGGTTTTCCTTCCCAAATCTATTTCTTTATCACTTTACTTCTTTCACCAGAGAGTACCATCATTCATCCAAAATCCTGTGTTTAAAACCTTGGTGCCATGTTTGATTCTTCTATCTCCATCATCTCTCATATTCAACCAGTTACCAAGTCCAGCTGATTCTAATTGGCCCCATAGTCTATTCCATGCTTCACATCACTGTTAGACTAAATGCCTTTATTCAGAGATGTAGCTACATCAATCCTATTAAATAAAACCTCACTGATGATTTCCTGTTGCTTGTAGGGTAAAATTGATGCTTTTTTTGTCCAGGGTTCAAGGCTATCCAGATTGTGGTGATATTTTACCATTCCTCACTTTCAGCCAAACCCCCATCCACACCCCATGTTTTCTATTTGGTGTCTTTGTTCACATGGTTCCCAGAGGCCAAGAACCGCTCACTCCTTCATATACATAACTAAATTTCTACCTGCCCAAGTAAAACGTCACCTACAGGAAGTCTTCCTTGGTGCTCCTGGGTGATATCGAACTTTCACTCCTTGTTCCTCATGTATCACTTCCATCTCTTTTTATGAAGATAGGGCCTGAACATGTGATTTCATTGATATAAAGAACTCCCTGGGAGAGGAAACTCCCTCTACTAATGCAGGTTAGCAGATCATTGACTTTTCCAAGGTCACAAAGTCACCTGTCCCTATCTGAGGGTAGGACTTGAACCCAGGGCTTTCTGGAGGCTGGTTCTCTGTGTACTGTACCACACTACCTCTTATGGAAAATACAAGAAGAAAATATATGATACTTATACTTTAGTGGAAATGATAAGATAAACACATTTAGCTGTTAAACAACAAGGCTAGGCTGTACATGATTAAGTGTTTAAATGAATGGAACAGACAGTTCTTTAGCAGGACAGATAGTACTTTAGAAGGTCAGAGACGGGAGAGATCACAATCAGCTGGGATGGGAGGGGAAGGCTTCATGGAATTTAAGAAATTTGAGCTTTACCCTGAAGGATGTTTACGGGGGAAATGAGACTTTCTCAATGCCGCAGAGTATATTTGGTGTTGAATTAAAAGACTGTTATGGTAATACTGTGTTTATCTGTGCAATAATTAGCCGTTTTCAAGTCTAAAAATTTAATTTAATATCTCATTAATTTCTTTATGTTCCCTCCATCTCCCTCTCCAGCAATCCATAACTTGCAACAAAACTGACCAACACCTCGACTGAGTCTAACAGTATATACCATGGTCCCCACCCATCGTCCCCTCCTTTCCCCCCTCCCCCACCTCTGCAAAGAAGAGAGAGAGGTGTAGTTTCTCATCTTTTCTTCAGGACCAAACAAAACTTAGCACCTTTAATAGTAGGCATCTTTTTATTGTCTTTCTTACTGCAGAGAATGAAAGAGGTGGTAGAGGGAGGGAAAGAGGAAGGCAGAGAGAGAGAGAGAGAGAGAGAGAGAGAGAGAGAGAGGAGTTATCTAATAAGGATTTAAGAAGCGATTCTCTTTTTTTAATTTAAAAAAATTCAGTCCCAAATTTTCTCCTTCTCTCCACCTCCCCATCGAGAAGACAAGAAATATGATACCCATTATACATGTGAAGTCATGCAAAACGTTTCCACACATAAGAACAGATTCTCTCCTCTTGTTCCCCCTTCCCCCTCTCTTTTTGTCTCCAACCTTCCTCCCTCTCTCTATCTCTTCCTTCTTTTCTCCCTCCTCATCTTTACAAAGTAAATTCTTAAAATTGATTTAATGTCAGTAGGAATCAACTCATTTTTTGATGGTCTACTTGGCTTGGCCCAAGGCCTGGAATATCTGTGATTTCATAGTTGAACATGGTTTACAAATAGAAGAATATCTGAGAATCTGTTTGCCTGATACCAGTCTGATCCAGGAGCTGGGTTCTCTCGCAGGGAGAGAGCCGGAGGGAATTCTTTCCCTAGACTTAAATTAGTATGCATGTCAGGCTTTGGCACTTACCTCTTCCCCAAACAGAATAACTCAAAAGAAAAATTACCATGTTGTGGTATTGACTTTGCATCCTTGTCACTTAGGTATGCCAAGACGTCCATTCCCCTAACACTTTCTTGGCCTTAGTCTTGCTCTCCAATTTTTCCCCTGCTACACACCAGACAAAATAGACAGGTGGACTTTGTCTTACATTGCCCTTTATGAGGCCCATAATGGTACAGTCTTAAAATGTTTACCCAGGAAAAATGAGATGAGATGAAATGTGGGCAGGAGAAGGAAAATAAGAAACTAGCCAATTGAAGGGCACCATTGGCCCACCAGAGAATTCTAGCTAAAGGATGAAGAGATTGTGCTATATCCTTCCTCCACTTAAATTATCTAAAACCACTTGAAGATTTTCTTTTCTTTTTCCTCCTTTTAGTAGCTTAATCAGCGCCTGTTGATGGACCATGTATTGTGTTGTATGTAGCCTACTTACCACTACCATGTGCCTCTTGTGATGAATGAACAGTCATGGAGATAGTTTCTGGGCAATTAATAATAGATCTATGAATGATGGCTAGCAAATAGTCAATAAATTGTGGTCAGTGGTTTCTCTCCAAACCAGTGAACCTTGGAGAATATTGGATGCTTAAATAGATTTGGAAAAGGGAATTGTCCCTAACGGGAGGAAATCTACTCTGATTGGTTAACAATTGATGAGAATAAATATTATAATGAGGACTGGGCTTATTCTAATGAGGGGCTGGAGACAGGACTCTGAACATTCCACCTCCTACAGTCTATACAAAAGAATCTATTTTGCACTGAGCCCTACCTGAATGGAACAGGCCAGAATTCACCTGGATTAGATTCTCTTTACCCTTTAAACATAACTAAGCTCTTCCAGTAGGGTGGGGTTCTGCCTGTGACCCAGGAGAATGTCTCACTGTCAGCCATGTCCTTTACTAGGAAGTAAAAAAAAAAAGAAAAACCTCTTTGGGTCCTGAGTATAAATTGGTTATTAATATAATAAGAAAAAATTCATTTTTCTCAACTCTCCATTGCCCTTTGGGTGATTCTTAATTTCAGTTCCTTGGAGACTGGTTCTTGCGATTCACAGCCACTAGATAGCACTCAAAGAGTTAATATCAAAGGATATGTCTTTGTGAGGAGAAGCTTGGGGTTATTCAAAGAACTTTGTAGTTTTTCAAAGGCAGCCAGCCTATTTATATCCTCTTCAATTCTGGGCCCAATAGATTATCCATTTGTGGTGTTTGTCCTAAGATATATGTATTTACTGATGGATGAGTTCAATAGGTTGTCCATCCAGTTGCATATTCTAGTTTAGACAATAAGCATTCATTTTTTTAAAAAAAGAATTAAAATTTTTATTATGTGTTCTTTGCACACGGCACTGTTAGGCACTCTTCGGCAACACTGTGTAACCGTATTTGTCCCTGTCCTCAGGGAACTTACAATCCAAAATGGACAGTATCAGTGTAGACACACTGAATTAGGAATTTTGTAAAATGATTTTTTTTTTTGCTCCTCTTGATAGATCTGACTAAAGAAACCATGAGAGAGAACAGAATCAAAATTAAAGAATGGGGCAGAAGTGGCTGCATCATGTAATCATATACTCAGTGGGGAGACCTTTGGTAGATAGAGGTACCCTAAAATGAGTGATTTTCCAGCAAAAGCGAGTGAAAAAGATATCCCATACTAGCACCCTCAAGTAGAAAGGAACCTAATACTTCTATAACCATGATGAAAAAAACTTAATCTGTAATCCTGTAGCTGACACTGAATCATTAAGAACTCCATGCTGATGGGCAGAACGAGGCTGAGTGTCCTCCAGCTACTTCCCTTTCCACAATGGCCATATGGTTGCCAGATAGGACATTCTTCATCCACTTAGTCTTTCCCGTGTGGATAGTTAGACCATGCTGTTTTGAGTGTTTATGGACTTCATCCAAGAGTTCCCAGGCTGTTCTAGCATTTGATACAAATAAGTAAAATGCCATCTGTCACACATAGTGATGTGTGTATTTATATATATTACATACACATACAAAGTAGGACATCTTTTTTTCAATTAAATTTTCCCCCAATAACATATGAAAACAATTTTTAACTTTTTTTTTAAGTTTTGAGTTCCAAATTCTATTCCTTTCTCCCCTCTCTTCCCTCTTCCCTGAGACAGTAAACAATTGGATAGAGGTTATACATGTGCAAGCCTGTGAAAAACATTTCCATGTTAATCATTTTATACAAGAAGACTGAACAAAAAAGAAAGTGAAAAATAGTATGCTTCAGTCTACATCAGACATCGGTTCTTTCTCTGAAGGAAGATAACATTTTTAATCATGAGTCCTTTGGGATTATCTTAGATCATTATATTACTAAGAATAGACAAGTCATTCACAGTTCTTCATTGTACAATATTGTTATTACTGTGTACAATGTTCTCCTGGTTCTGGTCACTCCACTTTGTCTTTCCAGGATTTTCTGAAATCATTCTGCTTATCATTTCTTATAGCACAGTAATATTCCATTACAATCATATGCTATAAGGTATCCAACCATTCTCCAAATAATAGGCATTCCCTCAATTTCCAAATCTTTGCTTATTCAAAAATAACTACTATAAATATTTTTCCACCAATAGATCCTTTCTCCCTTTTTTATCTCTTTGGGGTACAGACTTAGTAGTGGTATTGCTGGTTCAAAGGGTATACATAGTTTTGTAGTCCTTTGGGCGTAGTTCCAAATTGCTCTCCAGAGTGGTATGGGTAGTTCACAACTCTACCAACAGTGCATTAGTGGTAGGACATTTCTAATGCTCATTTTTCAAGGAGAAGAAAAAATAGTCTCTTTACAAACATATCATGCTGTTAATGTTACAGAAAATATAATTTGACATATGGCATATTCTAATCCTTTTAGAGGGGTTAGTTCTCTGAGAGTAAACATTGGAGAGCAGGTGCTGTTCTGCTTCAGTAGAGAGTTCCCTATATAGTCCAATTTAAAAAGGCAAAAATATTTTCAATTCATGTAAATTTGTGATCCGTGTTACAAGCCAGTGCTGTGAAACTCAAATATATAGATGGGGGCCATTAAACCATATATAAGGATCCCTGTGGCCTGCATATTAACTTAGTTTTAAATTTTAATATTACTTATATTTTATTATTTTTAAATTTATTTTGTTAAATATTTCCCAATTACATTTTATTCTGATTCGGGCCTTACTCTCAGTGTTTGACACCTCGTTACGTATTTTTTTCTTTAGTGGAAGGACTAGAAGTGAAAAGATCTAGGTTTGAATCATGGCTCTGACACTTAAAAAACATATGATCCTTTGGTTAGATTATGTAACCACTCGAAGCTTCGGTTCCCTCTTCTGTAAAAGCAGGGATGTATGTGTGTGTGATTGCTATCTACAGTACACAGTTGTTGTGAAGAATGTACTTTGCAAACCTACTATACAAAATATGAGTTGCTATTTATTTAAAAGTCATGCATTAAACAGTGATCACAGTTAACTTTGCAAAGCCACACAGGGACAGGTATGACTGAAAAGCTTCATGTGGGTCCACTCCTCCTTTCTATTGACCAGTGACTATAATAGAGGCCTGGTTGCTATTTGAAGCCCCACCTCTGACCCCTTCCTGAGCAGCCCAAAGGCTTTGCCCTAAAAGAGAAATCCTTTTCCTTATCATCCCTTGGCAATTTGGCATTTTAACTGCTGTCCTTCACCAGTCATCTATGATTATGCAGCCTTGCCTGAAGCTGCACTTTAGGGAGTCCTTGAAGTGTATCATCCACTCTCCCTGCTGTTGATTGACCCACTTTGGTTCACTGTGTAGCAGCAGCTGCCTGGCTGTGTGTGTGTGAGTGTGTGATGAGCAGCAGTTCAGGACTGGCATTCTGGCTGCACCACAGGACTTGGTTCTTGTTAAAAGTGGCATTGAGGAACTAGACACATGAAATTCTATAGTGGGAAAGGCTTGTAGAGACCTAGTCTGATCTGATGGCTTCTTCTCAACCCTCATTCTTCTCGAATCTTTCTGTTGTGTTTGATACTGTTGGTCACTTTCTCCTCCTGGGTTTTTGTGCCAGTGTTCTCCCTTGGTTCACTACCTATGGTTTTGGATGCTCCTTCTGAATCTCCTTTGCTGGATTCCTGTCCTAACTCCCTAATCATAAGTATACCCCATGATTTTTTTTCACTCTACACTATCTTGATGATCTCATTAGCTCTCATGGGTTCTGTTATTATATCTTTGTAGATAATATATTTTTAATGCTTTTTTCTTTCTTTCTTTTTTTAAATGTATTTTTAATTATTAAATTGATTTGTTTATTTACTTTTAGTTTACAAGATTCAGTTCCACAATCCCTTGAGTTTCAAATTTTCTCTCCTCTCCCACCCCCATGTCGGCATGCAATCAAGTATAGGATCTACAAATACTTTCACAATACAGGTATCTCCTTCCATCCTGAGACTTGTAGAGTTGTCTTACGTACGATGTATCTGTTGTGTACAAATTTTTCCTGGTTCTGCTCTTCTCACTTAGCATCAGTTTGTTTAAGGTTCTCCAGGTGAATATGAAGTCCATCTCCTCCCCATTTCTTATAGCACAATAGTATTCCTTTACATTCATCTACCACAGCTTGTTTAGCCATTCCCCAATTGATGGGCATCCCCTTAATTTCCATTTTTT
>CM053586.1:158661055-158700539 GCA_028646515.1 Pseudochirops corinnae | reverse complement strand
GTTCCAATTTTTCCACATCCTCTCCAGCATTTGTCATTTTCTTGTTTTGTCATCTTAGCAAATCTGACTGGTAAGATGTGCTACCTCAAAGTTGTTTTGATTTGCATTTCTCGAATCAATAGTGATTTAGAGCATTTTTTTCATATGCTTATAGATATCTTTAATTTCTACCTCTGAAAATTGCCTGTTCATATCCTTTCCATTTATCAATTGGGGACTAACACTCATTTTTCAAGGAGAAGGCAAAATAGTGTCTTTACAGACTAGTCAAACATATCAGGCTATTAATGTTACAGAAAATATAATTTGACATGGCATATTCTAATCCTTTTAGAGGGGTTAGCTCTCTGAGGGTATAAATTGACACTTAATGCCATCACTTATCTTGGCCTCTTAGAACACTCCTCACTCTTACCTATGGAAATGTTGCTTCATCCTTGAAGGCCCAGCTCAAATCCACAGCACCTATACTGGTACCACAAAATTTAGCTCATAATTGCATTCTTTCATTTGTTGTATAAGTGTCATCGGTTCGATTAGATTATAACTTCTTTGAAGAAAGGGACCATGAGTAATGCAAGCCCACATTAAGCTTGGAATAAGAGCTTCTTGATGGTTTAAAACTATTAACAATGTAATATTTCTAACTGTGCTGTAATTAACTCTACAGAGAAGCAGAGGATGATTTATATGAAATCATACAAAGTTAAGTAAGCGGAACCAGAAAGACAATATATGCAGTGACTACAACAATGGAAACAGAAAGAACAACAACAAAATTAGAACTGAATGCTGTGTAATTATAATGATGAATTTTTGTTTGTCTCCAGAAAAAAAGATGGGAAAATGTACCTCCCTCCCTTTTTTTTGTGGAGAGGGGAATTATGGGCGTGGAGTACTGCATATGTCAGACTTGGAGGGTGTATTGGTTAGTTTTACTAAAATGTTCTTTTCTTCTTTAAAAAAAATCTTTGTTATTAGAAATTGCTTGCTAGGAAGGGAAGGGAAGAAAAGGAAAGGGAAGGGAAAACAGTATATTGGGAGATGGAGGTAATAGAAAAGTTAAAGATATCAGTAAAAGTGTTTAAACTTGATAATATAGTTTAGAAAAATCCATGTAATATTTCCAATCCACATTAGAATATAGATTCCATTTTTCCAAAGAGAAAAACAATATCCTTTTTTAGCATAAAATGCATCAACCCCAGCTGAATAGGTTAAACTTTTTATGGGATTTCTTATATAAAGGCCATACATTTCTAAAGTAATGTTAGGATAATATGTCATGAGAGTTGTGATGCCTTCATTAGGAAGGGGAGTAATTTGGAGAAGTGTACAAAGAAGCATTACCCTTCAATCAATTAATAATAATTATTAAGTAACTACTATCTGCCAGGTACTATGCTAAGTGCTTGGAATACAATCCTTCCCTGCCCTCAAGGAGCTCACAGTCCTGTGGGGGAGACAACATACAAACAAAAATATACAAAGTGAGCCCTATATAGGATAAAAGGGTAATAATTAATAGAGGGAGGTGATTGGAATCGAGAGGTTGGGAATTGAGAGCTTCCTATAAAAGATGAGATTTTAGTTGGGACTTAAAGGAAAACACCGGGGTCAGTAGGCAGAGTTGAGAGAGTATTCCAGGCGTGGAGGATGACTAAAGAAAATGCCCAGAGTAAGAGACGGAGCGCCTTGTTTGTGGAACAGACAGGAGGCCAGCGTCACTGGATCAAAGACTACTTGTTGGAGAGTAAGGTGTAAGAAGACTGGAAAGGTAAGAGGAGACTAGGTTATAAAACACTTTGAAAGCCAAACAGAACATTTTGTATTTGATCTTGGGGGCGATGGGAGCCACTGGAGTTTATTGAATAGGGCAGTGATGTGGTCAGACCTGTGCATTAGGGAAATCACTTCGGTGACTGAACAGAATGGACTGCAGTGGGGAGATTTGAGGCAGGCAGACCTTCTGATGGGCTATTGCAAGAGTCCAGAAATGAGGTAATGAGGGCCTATACTAGAATGGTGGCAGTGTCAAAGGAGGGAAAAGGGTGTTTTCAAGAGACTGTTACAAAAGTAAAACCGACAGGCCTTGCAACAGCCTAAGGGGGAAGGGATGAGAGAAAGGTGGTTACAAGTAGTCATTCAGAGAATGCTGTTAGGTGTGTTTCAGTGTTTGGCTGCAGGTAAATGACCTACTCCAAACCGATTTAAATTTTATAGAGCAAAATAGATTATTTAAAATTTTATCGATCTTTTTTTAAAATCACATTTATTTCCAGGAAATAATTTCCTTATTCACCTAGAGGGCCATTCCTTATACTGAAAAAATGAAAAAGAGAGAGGAAAAGTAGTTCTGTAAAACTAACCAACACACCAGCCAGATCTGAGAGTATTTTCAATGTTCTGTATCCACAGGCCTCCAGCTCTGGGAGCTATGGCCTAAGACCATTGTAAAGTCTTTCTCTGGAAGCATTTCTCCCTCCCTGACATCATGAAAATGGGCCTGGCCTACTCCAAAGACTTAGCTCAGGTCTTCCCAGCTTTAGCTGTGGAGGCTGACAGCTGGATCTTCCAGCAGTGGTGACCACTCCATGAAGAAAATGGGGTGTGAACTGAACCATAGAAGGAGTACAGAGAAACCCCTGCCAGGTGGCAAAATTTTCAAACTACTGGGCCCCAGAGAGAAACCCAAGTCTTTTTCAGAACGGGAAGATTTGAGAACTGAACACTGCAGAGGAGACTTGGCATCTTCGTGTGCATGACTCCCAGGTGGTTGTGGTTGGTTTCCAGGGACTGTTGAGTTGTATGAAATCCCCTTGGGGAGTCTCAGGTTATAGCCTCGGTCTGTTTTGCTGAATAATGTGATAGAAGAAAAGCTGAGGTCACTGTTGTGCATTTTAAAGGAGATCCTAGAAAGAAGAGGAATCTTTTGCAAGAGAAAGAAACTTCTTAACATCTAGTTTTTTATCTAGGCTTTTTTCCCTTGAAATTTGAGATTATTTCTCATAAGTATACCAAATTAGCCCTCTCTTCCCAAGTTCTATCTCCCTTATCCAAAGGGAAAATAAAAATAATAGAAATAAAAATCTGATTCTGAGATGAAAAAGACTTCTTGAAGGGAAATCTTCAAGGAGAAATGAGGGATGATTATGATGAATGAGGAGTGCTGATAGCTCAGGAAATTGTACTGACTCTGGGTCAGAGGATCTGGATTCAGATCCTACCTCTGATGATGGATTACTAACTTTGTAACCTTGAGTAACCTCCTGGGCCCTCAATTTTTTCTCTCTAAAATCAGAGGGTTGGATTAGATGAACTCCAAGGGTCTTTTCGTCTCTACATCCATGATCTTATGGTCCACCTATTAGAGTCTTATAGGCTGTGACATTCTATAGTTGCCCATGTGAGTTTAGAATTTGCTGTGTCACTTAACTTAATTGATACTGTGTTTCAGCAGATTTGTAGATGTGTAGCCAAGAAGAACACTTCATCTTCAGATGCTGATGAAATAAATAGTAAGGTTTTTGGCCAAAAGTATTCAGGGATCCCTTCCTCTATCCTTCCTGTTTCCTCACTAATTCAATATGGAGGAGCACCTAGTAAGTGATACATACAGTGGGTAGAACATCAGACTTGAGTTTAAATCTGGTTTTGGACACTTATGTGTGTGATTGGGCAAGTCATTTAACCTCTCAGTGATGGTTATAGCCAGACATTTTTCCAAATGGCCAGCTGTAGTCATCTGGACTGACTGAGAAATTATGTCTCTGGTAAGCCAGCAGGGTATAATTGAGAGAGCATAGGATTGGGCATCAGGACATTCGCCCTCTAGCTCAGGTTCTGTCCTGATCTTATATGGAACCTTGAGTCAATTTACCTTTCTTCTCAGTGCGGGACCATAGTTTGAAATCTGGAAAGGACCTTAGAAGTCATCTGGTCCCATCTTTTCATTTTACAGATAGGGAAAATGAGGCCTGAACAAGTGAAATCACTTTCCCAAGGTCTTTGGGTACTAAGTCAAGGAGCTGGTATTCAAACCCTGGTCTTCTGATTTCTAGTTCCTAGCTTCTAGCTCTAGGTCGGCACCTGCTGAAGCTGCCCTTCCAGTTATGATGTTCTATACTCCCCAGGTGAGTTTAGGACTGAGATCTTAGCCTGAGGATCTCATTCTGAGCCTCAGTTTCCTCATCTCTAAAATAATAGCTGTGTGACCATAAGTTCAGATTCAGTCACCTACTGTGGGGAGTTCTTTTAAAACTGTTGATCATCAAGGCACAGTAAAAGACCCTTGTCATTAAGCTTTTTTTTTTTTTAATTAGAATCAGGACAGCCCTTTTGCCCATTTCGGATGATCCTTAGAGTATTTTTCCTTACTAAAATTGTACCGAGCACTGAGCATCCTATTTCCAATTTAAATGTGTAGTTTGCCAATGTTTGGGGGGTCTTGATCCTTTTTGTATATCAAGTCTTCAAGCTCCCTGGGACATTAGCCCCGGGAGGTGATTTAGGTTATCCCTAATGCCTTGAGAACAATGACCGCTTGCACATAGTAGGTACTTAATAAATGTTTGTTGATTGATTGTTCAGTAGTGATACTGAATGTCAGTGTTGATACTAGTGATGTCAATAAGATCATTATCCTATATTTTTGTAACATGGATACAGTGCTACATTTTTTGTTTGTTTTTTGCTTTTTTGAGGGGGGAAGGTAGGGCCATTGGGGTTAAGTGACTTGCCCAAGATCACATGGCTAATAAGTGTTAAGTGTCTAAGGTCGGATTTGAACTCAGGTCCTCCTGACTCCAGGGCCAGTGCTCTATTCACAGCACCACCCAGCCGGCTCCCCAACAGTGCTACATTTAAAGCCAGAAAAAGATGGGTTCAAACCCTGACTCTAATTCTTAACTTTGGTAGCTAGGTGGCACAGTGGATAGAGTGCCAGGCCTGGAGTTATGAAGGTCTGAGTTCAAATTGGCCTCAGGCATTCAGTAGCTGTGTGACCCTAGGCAAGTCATTTAACCTGTATTTGCCATAATCCACTGGAGAAAGAAATGGCAAACCATTCCAGTAACTTTGCCAAGAAAATCCCATTCAGAGTCATAGAGAGTCAGATATGACTGAACAACAATAAAAATGTTAGCTGTTGTCATGATTTTGCCTCTTTTTGTACCCCTGGCACTTAGCCCAATGCCTGGCACATCGTGGATGCTTAATAAATATTTACTTATTGATTGCTAGACTAGAGCATATGTGTAGTTTCTTTCCTATTGAATATGAGCCTTTGGCTGCATTTAAAAAGATTTTTTCTTCTTCCAGGTTAAAGACTGCTGGGTCCTGGGCCTGCTGTAAGAGAGGCCCTACTTACAGCAACCATGACAACCGCCATCTTGGAGCGCCTCAGCACACTCTCTGTCAGTGGACAGCAGCTCCGTCGCTTGCCCAAGCTCTTAGAGGATGGCCTTCCCAAGATGCCTTGCACCGTCCCAGAAACTGATGTGCCCCAGCTCTTCCGGGAGCCTTACATCCACACTGGCTATCGCCCCACAGGCCATGAGTGGCGTTACTATTTCTTCAGCCTCTTTCAGAAACACAACGAGGTGGTCAATGTCTGGACCCACTTGCTGGCAGCTCTGGCTGTCCTCCTGAGATTCCAAGCCTTTGTGGAGGCGGAAACCCTACCGTGGACCTCGGCCCATTCCTTGCCTTTGCTCCTCTTCATCTTGTCCTCCATCACATACCTCACCTGCAGCCTCCTGGCCCACCTGTTGCAGTCCAAATCAGAGCTGTCCCACTACACCTTCTATTTCGTGGATTACGTTGGGGTGAGCGTCTACCAGTATGGCAGTGCCCTGGCTCACTTCTTCTATAGCTCGGACGCAGCCTGGTACGAGCGGTTCTGGCTTTTCTTCCTGCCAGCAGCTGCCTTCTGCGGCTGGTTGTCTTGTGCTGGTTGCTGCTATGCCAAGTACCGCTATCGGAGGCCTTACCCAGTCATGAGGAAGATCTGTCAAGTGGTCCCAGCAGGGCTGGCCTTCATTCTGGACATCAGTCCTGTGGCCCATAGAGTGGCACTGTGCCACCTATCTGGCTGTCAGGAGCAGGCTGCCTGGTACCACACCCTACAGATTTTCTTTTTTCTGGTCAGTGCCTATTTCTTCTCCTGTCCAGTCCCAGAGAAATATTTCCCAGGCTCCTGTGATATTGTGGGTCATGGGCACCAGATCTTCCACGCCTTTCTGTCAATCTGCACCCTCTCCCAATTGGAAGCCATTCTTCTGGATTACAAAGGACGACAGGATATCTTTCTGCAGCGGCATAGCCACCTCTCTGTCTACTTGGCCTGCCTCTCCTTCTTCCTCTTGGCTGCCTGTAGTGGTACAACTGCAGCCCTCCTAAGGCGCAAGATCAAGGCTGAACTGACCAAGAAGGATTTCTGAGGGTGGCAGGTTGGGTGTAATGTGGTTTCTTGGGAATTTGCTCGGAAAAAAAAAAAACTCTAGAAAGGGTGGGGGGGAAAGATTGAATTTTTTTTTAAAGAGCTGTACTTTAAATTAAAATTTATTTCTAAGTATGAGCTTATGTCTATAGCAATTGGAAAGTACAAAAGTCTTTTCTTATTTTAATAATGGGAATACTTCTTTTCCTTTAGTGATATATCCTCAGATGGCACAGATAGGGAAGATGCCTTGACTAGATTTCATCATGTCTCTAAATCAAGGAGAACTCAGATTGACTGGTCCTAACTGGGCAAAATCCCAGCTCCAGCCTCCTAAGGCTAGTAGCCCTCAGGATGAAAAGCATTTAATATTGAACTGGATGAAATACTGAGCAAAATGTTGTTGGAACAGCAGCCCAATTATGCTGATGTCTAAAGGGTGGGATGATCTCAGAACCCTTTTCAGCTGAATTTAGAGCATGAAGGGTCCAGAGATCAGTGATCAAAACCCATAAGCATATTGAATTATTTGGTTCCTCTGATCTGCCTTTTCTTTTCTCTCCTCACCCAAATATAGACCCCTTTCTCAGGATGACTGTCAGCTGCCTGGGGCTGGGCTATTCACCCAGCTCTGAAGTGTACATGGTGACAGAAAGGCCTATATATCAGTTATATTTTCCCCAAATGGGGTCTGCAGAAACATTCAGAAAACCATGTGTTCTGACACTCATTGAGCCTCAGTGAAATGCTAAGAGTGTCTAGGAAGGCCTTGCTTTCCAGAATGTATTTGGTGGGCACTGTTCTTTTGCATTCCAAGTTACTTTGGAGATATCATAGCTGCCTTTAGGGCTGGGGAACCCTGTGGATTAAGCAGGGAATCTGCTCTACTCTTTAACAAGCCAGATTTCTGACCTGTGGGAGGGTGAGCTGTTTCCAAGTGTTCTTTTCAGGGTTTCTCATTGATTTGGAGAACACTTGGGGTCCTAATAAGACATTATTTCCCCTACCTCCTCAGCTCCTCAATGAGATCATTCCAGCCCCTTGAGGAAACCCACATAAATAATAAATAGTCCATTGTGGATTTCCAAGCAAGTAGTAGGTCTACTTTGACCTGGAACAAATCATCCAGAATTCCCTGGATACCCAGGAAGAGCCCATTTATATTATTCCTAGGTTTGAACATATGTGGACATTATTCCCCATAAAGAACATGTTTCAACTAGAACAATGTGGAGAATTTGCATTTGCAATGTGGAGAAATTGCATTCAACAATGCAATGTGGAGAATTCCAATGGCATGTGTCAGGACAGGCAACACTCACTAAGGACTTCATGTGATCCAGAGTAGCTTGGATCTCTGGAACAGCCATGAAATCCTTCCTTCTTAGAGGCCACCAATTCTCCTTTATTCTCTATCAGCAACTGTCAAGCAATGAAGAGTCAGTCTGGCCTCCTCTCAGAACAGTATTTAAAGCCCCTGGATTCACTGAGGTTTATGTTTACAAGTGCTAACTTTTTTATTCTTGGTCAGCCTTCAACTCCTTGTTCTTAATTCCATTTCCATTGACCCCGAAGATATTTGTTGAAATTTTCTTTTTTAACTATGATTTCAGTGATTCAGGGAAATTTCCTACTGAGGAAACTCCTTCCCTACTAATGAGTAACTTATCTATCATTTTTTAAAAAACTTTACATAGAGAGTTGCTTAGTATACTTAGAGGCTAAGTGACTTGCCCAAAGTCAAACCAAGCTAGTGTGTGTTGGGAGCAGCACTTGAATCTGCTATCTTCTGAACTCGGAGCCAACCTCATGCTCTGTCTACTAGGCCAAGCTACCTGTTGTCTGCATTTAGTGCCTTATAAATTAAAATATATTCATTGTTTTCAGTTTTGACCCATTTTCCTTTTAGAGATTAAGGCAATAAGGCAATAAGGAACATTTCGTTCTCCCAACCAGCAAGTAGAAAAGGTAGAAAAAGGAGGGGTGTTACTTTTCAACTGAAAGACCCCCAAAATGTTCAAAAAAACTTCATTATTACCTTTATTTGTTAATTGATCATAAGAAATCCTTATTTCTGTCACCTTTCATCTAACTGGATATCTCAGTGTTGAATCTTAAATTCTAGAGGATTTACAAAATAAGTTTCTCATACAATATATTCAACAGCTGTGATATCCAGTACGAATAAAGCCAAATCAAGGGAACTAAAACTATACTGAAAGAATATGCAAACATATGGAGCAAGCCTAGATTCATTATTGCCATTTGACCCAGCAACTAGCCAGGGGTAGGGAACCTATGACCTTGAGGCTACATGTGGCTTTCTAGGTCCTTGGGTGTAGCCTTTTGAGTGAGTGCCAAGTTTTGCGGAACAAATCCTTTTATTAAGAGGATTTGTTCTGTGAAGTTTGGATTCAGTGAAAGGGCTGCACTTGAAGACCTAGAGGGCCACATGTGGCCTCAAGGCCATAGGTTCTCCACCCCTGATACTGTACATTGGTGGAAATATTGTTGATGACACCTCCAAAAACTTAATCTTTTCAAAGAATTGTCCTCTCACTAAGTCAGTCCTTGTGATTGACTTGTGTTTCTATTTAATACCAAAGATCTTTACACTAAGGCCATATGTTTGTTTACAAAGGATTCTGGTATTGTTGAGGTGGAAAGAATATTTCAGAATATCACTGAATAATCAACATTGAGCGCAGAAACCAGGTAAGAAAGAGGGGAGAGAGAGATAAATCATTATTAAGGGCTTATATATACTTGGTACTGTGCTAAGCAGTAGGAATGCAAACATAAGCAAGACAGTTCTTGTCCTCAAGAAGCTTACATTCAGATGGGAAGACAATACATAAAGAAGAGCTGAAAAGGAAGGGGAAGGATGGAAGTAGAAACTGCTGGGAAGTGGACCTCCTAATAGGCAAGATAAGGTGAAAGGCCTCCCCATCAGAGTTCAGTGTCTGAAGCTCTGGTGATGGCCAAGTTTCTGGTACCCAGAAGATGGGTATAATGGACAGAAGATGGTGGGGAAGAGATAGCAGTTTTGCTCTGGGTTCATTCAGAGTTTGTCTTGGTTACTTCTATATGTTATGACACAGCCTGCCTATTTAAGATTTGTTCACCCATTCGTGTATTTTTTACCTGTCTACAGTTTTTAATCCTGTGATGATATGATATCATGATAAATTATTATCATGAAAAAGAAATATAATTAAGCTAGTCCAGGTCCATCTCAGAGGTTTAAAGAGGACTAAAGCAGTAAGTTCTAAAAATTAGATTCCAAAGAGAGTGAATTTAAGTGGACAATAACGTACAACTTGAGTATTTGTCAGAGTGTGGACATTCAGAGCCCAAGAGTGTCAATGATAAATCTTCTTAGTTCTTGACTGAGATATGCTTCCACCTAGTGGTGTCCTGAGAATCAATTTAAATTCCATATTTAACCAACTTTCTGAGTTACACTCTGCATTTGGATCCCCTCTGTTTTATCTAGAATGATTCTGATTTCCCCATGGCTTACGACTAACTGGGTGGCAAAAGATGACTCACATAGATAAGATTAAAGAAAGAGTTGTTGAGTTGTTTCAGTCATGTCTGACTCACTGTGACCCCATTTGTGGTTTTCTTGGCAGAGATCCTGGGTTGGTTTGCCATTTTCTTTTCCAGCTTATCTTACTGATGAGGAAACTGAGGCAAACAGGGATAAGTGACTTGCCCAGGATCTCATAGCTAGTAAATGTCTGAGGTCAAATTTGAACTCAGGACCTCTAGACTACTGGTCTACCTTTCTAGACACTTAGAAAGAGTAACCACTCATAATGGGGTATGCCATGCCTCTAAAAAACTTACCACAGAAGGCTAGAAGACTGATGGGGACAATTGCTGTCTACCCTCAACACAATCTAAGTTGCTTTATTCTGTATAGGTGCCACTTTTTTTTCTTCTAATTTTTTTTTTTTAAGTTTTAATCACATCTTTTAAGTTCTTAAGAAGTAGAAAAAGAATCTAGGATTGTTTAGCCACACAACTGTAAGAGTTTGCTGATTATCATTAAAGGGCTTTTCTAGCTTTAAGCCCTGTGATACTAATCTTTTATTAAATGTTAAATGCTTTCCAAATATCGACTGGTATGAAGTTGGAGAAAGCATAACAGCTTTATGACTCTAAGAAATTCATATTAGCAACAGGAAACAATATAAACAGAGAAAAGAAGTGATCGATTTTGTTTTGTTTTTGTCACTTCAAATGGAGGTTTCTTTGAATGACGAAATCAGAACAGTGACTATGCAATTATCACCTTTCAGCAAAAATTCCAGATAAGTCCCAGATAATTTAAAGGAGATTGATTATACATAAAAAGTTTATCACGGTGAAATAAATTAATTTTGTATCAATGATAGAAATGGAGGGAGAAAATAGGGATGTTTCATTTTACAATAGGTTGAATCAAAGCATTCATAACACAATAGGGGCACTGAGAAGGCTCCCAATTGGGATGAGATATTCTTAACCATTCACTGACAGATGTGATTTTCCAGTTAACTTTTTGATGCTTTTAAAAATGTAAATTCCCCTAGGAGAGCTAATGTTTTAAGCTGACCTGTATTCCTGAGAACTTTATCAAGGTTACAGAGTATGTGTGGGCACATTACAGGATGAGGATGAATTTGCTTACTGTCCTCAGAAGGAAATTCAGCAATAAACTGGCTAACCAACCATTTACTTGGGAATGAGAAACAGTGCCCTCATTCCCAACTTTGTTGGATGCACGTTATTAAAAAAAAATATTCTTCTCAAGTCTTCTGCTAAGAGCTTACAGATACCAGGGAGAAAATTTGGAACTCAAAAATTTAATAAAAATAAATGTCTAAAATAGTCCTTACATGTAATTGGGAAAAATAAAATACTATTAAAAAAAAATCTTGCAGATTCCAAACTTCAAAGGTGTAGCAGGGGGTGGTGGAGCCAAGATGACAAATTAAAAGCCAGGACTCACCCAACCTCTCCCAAATTCCCTTCCAAACAACTTAAAAATACAGCCTCAAAAAGAATTCTATTGCAGCAAAACCAACAAAAGGACAAGGTAAAACAGTTTTGTAGCCCAAAAGAATTTAGAAGGTTGGCAGAAAAGGTCTATGTCGCTGGGATAAGAGGGGAAACACAGTTCTGGATACCCTTACCTGGTAAGCCGGCAGCAAGGCCAGAGCCCTGGGTCAAGCCAGCAGCAGGCCTTGGGAGCAGCTGAATCTTTGGCAGCAGATTCTGCAGCTCTCAGCCCACAGACAGTAAGAAGGTCAAACAACTGGGTAGGAGGAGATTACAAGGGACCCTTAGTTGGCATTGGGTACAGGTCTCTGTTACACTGCCCATATGGGGATCCCAGTTGCAGTCCCAGGGTGAGGAGGAGCACAAGTATGCTAGAGGTCCTGGCAGCAGGAAAGTGGGACCCCCCTGGTCGCAGTTCCAGGGCAGAAAACACTGCTTGTGGTTGCTCATAGGGCAGAGCACAAGCCAGAAGAGCAGCAACCAGACCTCTCTTTAGATCATACCACCTCCAAAGAACTGAAAACTTACAAACCTCTAGAACTAGCCAGGAAAACAACAGAACAAAAAACTTGAAACTTAGGACAGCGCCCCCGTCCACCCCATCAGCAGAGTTTAACGTTAACAGAGAGTTAAAAGTTTAAAAAGGGGAGTGGGTCTGGAAAAATGAGCAAACAACAAAAAACCTGATGATAGAAAGCTACTATGGGGGCAGCTAGGTGGCACAATGGACAGACCACCAGCCCCAGAGTCAGAAGGACCAGAGTTCAAATCTGGCTTCAGACACTTGATACTTACTACCTGCATAACCCTGGGCAAGTCACTTAACCCTGACTGCCTCACCAGGAGAGAAAAAGTGACAAGGAAGATCAAAACACAAACTCGAGAGACGACAACAGTGTCAGCATGGCTACAAAGCCCCAAAGAAAAAAGTAAATGGGTCTCAGACCCAAAAAGATTTACTGGAAGTATTGAAGAAGGATTTTTAAAATCAAATAAGAGAGGTAGAGGAATAATTGGGAAAAGAAATGAGAGTGATACAAGAGAATTATGAAAAAAAGTCAACAGCTTAGTGAAGGAAGCATTAAAAAAATAAAAAAGATATATAAAGATTCATTGAAGAAAACAACTTAAAAAGCGAATTGGCCATATGGAAAAGGAGGTACAAAAACTCACTGAAGAAAATAATTCTTTATAATTAGGTAAGTGGAAAAGGAGATACAAAAACTCCCTGAAGAAAATAGTTCCTTAAAAATTGCAATTGGGCAGGTGAAAATTAATGGCTCCATGAAGCATCAAGGTGAAGCAAAAGAATGCTGGAGTTGGAGTCAGAGGATCTTGGTCCAAATCCTGACGCTGGCACTAGCTGTGTGACCTTGGAAATATCACTTAATCTCTCTGGGTCTCATTTTCCTCAGCTATAAAAAAGAGGGGAGGATGGATGGACCTCTAAGGTCTTTTCTAGCTCTACATCTCTATTTTTATGATTCTATGACCTGTGTTTCCTTATTCTCCTATCTAGAGGTTGGACTAGATATAAGATTCTTCCCAGTTCTAAATTTGTGATCCTATGAAAATGAAATAATGTCCACAGCTTTACCTTATTTGGCTATCTAAATAAAGGAAATAGTTCAAGTTTAGACCCTTTGGGTGCAGCAATTTCACCTGGCTCCCCTAGATGGAGCCCTTTCTATAGAAAATCCTCTCCAACGATTACAGGTCAGTGTTTCCACTGACAATTGCGTTCAGACATTGAATTGATCAGCAAACAAGCATTTATTTAGCACTGGCTGTATACTAGGCATTGTAGTAGTCCCTGGGGATACAAATACGAAAAATAGTCCTGGCATTCTGTTGATACACATATACTTATGTGATTAACTTATTAAAGAAAATGTTTTCAGTATTTTTCCTGTGGCGACAATTTATTTTTACCTATTCCATAATTTGAGTTGGTTTTCTTTAATTATAGAAGTCATTCATTAAACAAAGATTTTTCAGACATGCATTATGTGCAAAGGTTAGGTACTGCTGAGACAAAGATACATGAAAAAGTCCCTCTCCTCAAGTAGTTTACATCTTGAGAGTCAGGGCTGGGAGTAGTATTACAGCTCAATTTTGCAGCCATTCAGAAATGGAAGAGCAAAACTATCAGAAAGCTGGGACTCGGTTTTTTCCTCTCTTAAATCTGCTTGCCAGTAACATGTTGATTTTTGGTTAAAAAATAAATGGATGTTAATAAGAATCTAGGAGAACCAAGAAGATAATGGTCTTAAGATCTTGTATTGGAAATAACCATATGTTTAATCTAGAGAGGAATAAACTTGGGGGTGGAGATGAATATGATAGCCATGTTCAAGTATTTGAACAGTAACGTAGGGAAGAGAGATTATACTTGTTCGGCTTGGCTCCAGAAAGCAGTGCTAGGAACAATGGTCACCGGTTAAAAAGAGGCAGATTCTAACTTGGTAAAAGGACAACTTCCTCGCAGTTAGTATTATTCTAAAGTGGAATAGACTATTTTAATAGACAGTGTATTCCTCCTCACTAGAAGTCTTTGGACTTCTTATACAGACCTTCTAATTCCAAAACCAGCATTCTTAACCTTCCTTCCTTTCTCATCTTCCTCTATAATCAGGAGAGGATCATTTTTTTTTTCATGGCAAATTGGAAGAGAACTAGTCTTTAGAGTCTT
Organism: Pseudochirops corinnae; assembly: GCA_028646515.1. Lineage (NCBI taxonomy): Eukaryota > Metazoa > Chordata > Mammalia > Diprotodontia > Pseudocheiridae > Pseudochirops > Pseudochirops corinnae. The sequence continues at coordinate 158,686,359 of CM053586.1, read as the reverse complement.
TAGTCTACGTATTTCAACAAATCTATGATCTTATCAGCATGGGAATTTCTCACAGTTGAATGGATCATAAATCCGTCTCTGCCTTCTCATCATTGACCTTCTGTAAAGAACATCAGTGCAGCCTACCAAAGTAGTGAAAGCACTGGACTTGGAGTCAGGTAACACTAGCTGTGTGAAACTGGGCAAGTAGTTAACCTCTCTGGGTCTCTGCTTCTTCATCTCTTCTCTGTAAAATGATAGGACTCAAGGACTGCTAAGGTCTCTCCCAGCTCTAAATCTATAAACCTCCCATAGTGGATTTACCCAGAGGCCTGGAGGTCTGTCTTGAGCTCGCTTAATCATTCTGTAGGTATTCAGGTGATACTCAAGCTATCTTCGTTATCCCTAAATCTGGCTCTTTAACCCACCTACCTCCCTTCCAAGAATACATAAGACATATCCCCGACACTATTTCTACGGTGCCAGTGATCATTGGCACTATGTTCCAACCTAATTATGCCTTTGGAGTCACCTCTAATTTTAGTTCTTCAAAGATTGTGATATTATGCAATTCACAATATCACACACACACAAAATAAGTTTGTAGATTAACATATGTTGTGAAATAACATGAATTTGCTTTGCAGTATCTGGAATGAATGTTCAGAAATCCCTATGATAGCATGATGGTGTTTATATCTAAAGGGCTTCATTACATAGATAGGAAGAAAAACTGACTGTAGGAGTTGAATATGTTGCAGAGGGGTTGTTCATTCAGGTATGGGTATTATTACTTCTGAGGTCTCCTCTAATTCAGAGATTCTTTGAAACTGACATTTTTATTTAGGAACTAGAAAATGTAATCATTGGGGCAGCTAGGTGGCACAGTGAACAGAGCACTGATCCTGGAATCAAGAGGACTTGAATTCAAATGTGACCTCAGACACTTGATACTTACTAGTTTTGTGACTTTGGGCAAGTCACTTAACCCCAATTGCCTTGACTCTCCCCTCGAAAAAAATAATCATTATGTGATTATTATAGAAGTGAAAATGCAAAGCTTTCCATTCAAGTTATAGGGAAACAAGAATAGTTAAATGAAACTTGTGAGAGAAATGATTATTAAGTGAGAGAATTAGAGAATTTATTTTTTAATTAATAAGTGAGAGGAAATTATTATTAATAACCAGTGATTTGGGGAAATCCAGAGTTGTCCCCTTTTTCTAAAGTCCTGATTTTAAAATTTCAGTCTCTTGAAGGACATTACTGATAATGAGATTGAACTAACTTTCTTGTTCAGACTCCATCCAGATGGGGACATCATAGTATTCTACTCAAGTTTGGGTGGCGATAAATTCTTTGAATCTTTGAATAAATTGTCCAAGACTGGGGGTAACTTAATATGTAGATGACATAAAGTTCAGGTCGAGCTCCTCATTGTAATATTTATTCCCTCATTAATTGTTAACTAATCAAAGTTGATTGCCACCCTCTGGAACACCCCTCTTCCAATGGGCATATAAGCCATGAGCCTGCTGCCAAGACTGACTTTGGTCTAAGAGAGAGACAGCCAAGTGACTGTTTTTATTAATAAAAGTTCTTAAATTACCCAAAAGTATGTCTCAAAACTTTTTAAACTTCACACTAGTTTTTATTAAGAGTAATTAAGTAGTTAATTAAGTTAAGTAATTAAGAGCCTACTATATATGTCAGTCATTGTGTGAAGCATTAGGAGTACAAAGAAAGCCAAAAAACAACTCCTGCTCTACAGGATTCACACTCTAATGAGGGAGACAACATGGAAACGACTATGTACAAATAAGATCTATACAGGATAAACTGAGGGTAGTCTCGGAGGAAAGACACTGGGATTAAAGATGACTGGGAAAAGCTTCTAGCACAGTGGTTCTCAACCTTCCTAATGCTGCCACCCTTTAATACTTGTATGTGGGCGTATCTGCATGTGGGTGGACCCACCTGGAGATGGATAGAGGAGCAGTGTCTCAGTTCCTAAGGCCATTGAAAATATGTTTTCTGATGGTCTTAGGCGATCCCTGTGACAGAGTCATTCCACCCCCAAAGGAGTCACGACCCACAGGTTGAGAACCACTGTTCTAGCAGAAGGTGAGACATTAGCTGAGATTTTAAGGAAGCCAGGGAATAGAGGAGGTAGACATAAGGAGGGAGAGGGTTCCAGCCGGAAGACCGGGAGACAGCCGGAGAAAATACCCTGAGTTCAAAGATGAAGTGTCTTGTGAAAGGACCAGCAAGGGGAGTAAGGTGTAAAAAGACTGGGAAAGTAGGAGGGGGCAGAGTTATGAAGAACTTTAAAAGTCAAACACAGAGCATTTTACATTTGATCCTGGAGGGCATATGAAGCCTTTGGGGTTTGTTGAATAGCAGGGTGACATGGTCACACCTGTACTTTGGGAAGATGAATTGGACAGCTGAGTGGAGGATATATGGGGATAGGGAGAGATTTGAATCAAGGAAACCCAACTTACAGGTTATTTCAGTAGTGCAGGTGTGAGGTAATGAGGGCCTACACTAGGGAGCTAGCAGTGTTAGAAGAGAGAAGGGGGCAAATAAAGGAGATGAGTTAGGAAGACAAAAATGGCAAGATTAGACAACTGATGGGATATAAAGAGTGAGAGCTCAGAGACAAAATATGCTACCTAGGGCCGTGGGCTTGGGGGGTAGTAGGATGGTGGTTCTTTAGATGGTAATAGGAAGGTTAGGAAGAGAGGAGGCTTGGGGGAAAAGATAAGGAGTTTAGTTTTGGACCCATAGAGTTTATGGTGTTTTCAGGACATTTCGTTTGAAATGTCTAGGAGGGAGCTGAAGATGAGAGACTGGAGGTCAGGAGGGAGATCAGGGTTAGATAATTAGATCCGAGAATCATCATCACAGAGGTGATCATTGAATGGATCAAAGCTGATAAGATAATCAAGAGAATAGTCCAGAGAAAAGAAAAAAGGATTTTGTTCCCTGGATGGGATGAAGCACCTGCAAAGGAAACAGAAGTGGACAGATAGGTAGGAGAAGCAGGAGAGAGCTGTGTCATGAAAATCTAGAGAGAGTATCAAGGAGAAGAGGGTGATCAACGGTGCAGAGAGGCCAAGAAGGATGAGGGCATATGTGATATAGTGGCCAGAGTTCTGGACTTGGAACCAGAAGAGTTCAGTTCAATTCTCACTTCTGACATTTGCTTGCTACGGGACCCTGGGGGCCGTTTCCAGTCATCCTGATCTATATCTCACCACTAGACTCAGCTGGCTCCAAGTTTAAAGTGAGGCTGGTGACTTTGCACAGCCCTCCCTCACTTAAATCCAATTCCCTTGCAAGTAATGGCATCAACTTCCTGATGTGATGGTCTTCTTCAAGAATGAAAGACAAGAGGGGGCAGCTAGGTGGCACAGTGAATAGAGTACTGACCCTGAAGTCAGAACGACCTGAGTTCAAATTCGGCCTCGGACACTTAACACTTACTAGCCATGTGACCTTGGGCAAGTCACTTAACCTTAGTTTCCCCCTGCAAAAAGCAAAAAAAAAAAAGAATGAAAGACAAGAGGGGTGAAGCCAAGATGATGGAGTAAAAACAGGAACTTACTTGACCTCATCCCCAATCACCTCAAATACCTATAAAAAATGACTTTAAACAAATTTTAGAGCTATAGGGCCCACAAAATAACAGAATGAAATATATCATCAGCTGAGGACAGCCCAGCAAACCAACAGGAAGGGTCTATCACATAGGGCTGGGAGCAGAGTACAGTCCCTCATGGGCCACACCAACACAGACCAGCAGTACAGACCAACTGGATCAGACTTCAGGGGACTGAATCACTGGCAGCTGTGGCAGTTTCCAGACTTCTCAACCCATAAACACCAAAACGGAAGTAAAAGGTCAGTGGGGAAATTCTGTTGGACCTGGGTGAAAGAAGAGCCTGTCTGGCCCCTGCTCCCAGGGCGGTGGCAGAGGTGGTGGTGGCTGCAACTGTTGTGGTGGTGACTGCTTCCAGAATTCTAGGCCCACAAATGGTGGGGGGATCAAGCAACTGACCAGAGAGCAATTGTAGGAATATCTCTGCTGCCTCTGAGGCGGGATTCTCTTGGTTTGCCCTGCTTGGATCTGGGTCGCAGTGTTGGGTGACAGTCCTGGGGTGAGGAACACTGTCATGGCAGAGCTTGTCGAAGCTGTGGAGAGGCAGTCCTCCTCACAGTTCTGATGTAGGTGCCTAGAAGAAGCTCTGACAACAGCTGTGCAAAACCCCAGAAATTTGGGACACAGCACTCTCCACTCTGGAAGCAGAGTCCTACCATGACAAAGAGCTCAAAAGTCAAGTATTTGGCTGGCAAGATGAGCAAACAGAGGAAGAGAAATCAGACTATAGAATCTTTTTTTTGGTAACAAAGAGGATCAAAACATAGACCCAGAAGAAGACAACAAAGTCGAAACTCTTGCCTCAAAAGCCTCCAAGAAAAAATGAATTGGTTGCAGGCCATGGAGGAGTCCAAGAAGGATTTTGAAAATCAAGTAAAAGAAGAAGTAAAGAAAAAATTGGGAAGAGAAATGAGAGTGTTGCAAAAAAAATAATGAAAAACAAGCCAACAGTTTGCTAAAGGACACCCCAAAAAATACTGAAGAAAATAACACCTTAAAAAATAGATGAACCCAAATGGCAAAAGAGGTCCAAAAAGCCAAAGAGGAGAAGAATGCCTTAAAAAGCAAAATTGTTCAAATGGAAAAGGAACTTCAAAAGCTCACCGAAGAAAATAAGTCCTTCAAAATTAGATTGGAGCAAATAGAAGCTAATGACTTTATGAAAAATCAAGATATTATAAAAGAAATCCAAAAGAATGAAAAAATAGAAGGCAATGTGAAATATCTCATTGAAAAAAACCACTGACCTGGAAAATAGATCCAGGGGAGATAATTTTAAAATTATAGGACTACCTCAAAGCCATGATCAAAAAAAGAGCCTAGAAATCATCTTTCAAGAAATTATCAAGGAAAATTGTCTTGATATGCTAGAACCAGAGAGTAAAATAGAAATTGAAAGAAGAATGAAGGAAAAATAACAACAGCAATGGGGCCCTGGGCAAGTCACTTCACCCTTCAGTGCTCTAAATGGTTGACTAAGACCATAAGTGGCAGTGAAGGAGCCAATCATTGGTACAGGGAGTTTCCTTATCTGGGAGATCCCTATATTCTTGTTATCACAGGTCCAGTCTCTATACAAACTGTTGCTGTTTGTCCTTCATTCTCAAAGAGGGCCAATGACAACATGAGGGTGATGTCTTGACTTGTGTGTGAATTGGATTTAAGTAAGGCAGAGCTGCACAAAATTATTAGCTGCACTCTTTCTTCCAGAGTCATGAAAGTCCAGTGACAAGACAAAAAATCAAGACAATCGACTGGCTCACAATGCAGTAGATACCTTGGGTATCTTCAATATCTGACCACACTAAGTATAAATGCTCACAGTAACTGCTTCATTGTCATTGAAACAAATTGTTCTCATCAGCCCATTCCACCAGGAGAAGTCTTCATGTGCTTGAGGTAGATGACCCCCTAAATCACCTATGAGGCCTGTTAGTTACGCTCAGCCTGGTTTAGCCCAAAACTGCAGAGACAGTTTTACTGGGGTGTGGTTACTACATATCCTATAGCTTCTTATAGCCAAACTACTGACACATTATCTCCTAAACAGGAAGAATTCTTTTCCTTGTTTGGTTGGTTTTGGGGGTGAGAGGGGAAGGCAAGGCAATTGGGTTAAGTGACTTGCCCAAGGTCACACAGCTAGTAAACGTGTCAAGTGTCTGAGGTCACATTTGAACTCAGGTCCTCCTGACTCCAGAGCCTATTCACTGTGCTACCTAGCTGCCCCAGCAGGAAGAATTCTATAAAGTTTAACATAGTGCTAGAAAGCATTTTCTGAGTACATGTAGATCCTGTGATGTATTTCATTTTTCTTACGAGTTGGTGAGGAATTGTTTATATAGACAAGGTGGTGGGGAGGGGAAGCAAAGGAACAAGCCTTTGTTAATCATCTGCTATGTATAAGGCGCTATGCTAAAGGCTTTACAAATAGTCTCATTTTATCTAATAGAGATCAATTTCATTTACTCAGTTTTGTGGATTATATTGCCTATAAAGTGAAAACAAATTCATTTTTTAGACTGTCTGCATTGTACCAGTAACAGAGTTGCTAAGACCTTAAATAATCCATTAGTTGACCTTACTTTTACAAGTTTAGATACTTTACTCACTCAGTCTCACTTTGGTACTTTTTGTTTGGCAATTGGTTGCATCACTTGCTGGCAAACAGAAGGAGAAGAAATGGAAGCAGTATCAGATTTTCTATTCTGGGGCTCAAAGATCACTGCAGATGGTGACTATAGCCAAGAAATTTAAAGACACTCGCTTCTTGGATGGAAGGCTATGGCAAATCTGGACAGTATAATAAAAAGGAGGAGACATCACCTTGCCTAAAAAGATCTGTTATAGTCAAAGCTACGATTTTTCTTGTAGTAATATATGACTGTGAGAGTTAGACTATAAGGAAAGCTGAGTGTCACTTTCAAATTATGGTGCTGGACAAGATTTTTGGGAGTCCCTTGAACAGCAAGGAGATCAAATAAGTCAATGCTTAAAGAAATTAATTCAGACTATTCATTGGAAGGTTAAATGCTGAAGTTTTAAATGCTGAAGTTTTAAATACTTTGGTCACATAATGAAAGGACAAGACTCCTTGGAAAAAACCTTGATGTTGGAAAAGATTGAAGGCAAAAGGAAAAGAGGACAGCAGCAGAGGATAAGATGGATAGTGTCATGAAAGCAATGAACATCAGCTTGGACAAACTTTGGGAAATAGTGGAGGATGGAATTGCTTGCTATGGTATGCTATGGACCTTGGGGTCTCAAAGAGTCAGACATGACTGAATGACTGAACAACCCCATTAGTCCTCTTATACTGTGCATTTCCCAAGAGCTTTCAAAACCACTGTAAATCTTCCAAGTAAACCTCCACCTCCCTAAATATAGCCTCCAATTAATTTCACCCTTTTCCATTTTTCCCAATTGAATTAGTTCTGATACCAAAACAGAATGGGATATCTTATCTGCAAAATAAAAGTGAGGAAATACAGATCCCCTTCCTTCATTACCCTCTTCCTTGAGGTATAGGGAGATAGAATAGGGTTAGAACAGGAAGAATCACTGGATACTGATGCTCTATTTGGGGGTGAGGGAGTTGAGATACTAGTGGAGTGGTTTTTTAATGTGTCGATTACTGAATTCTGGACAGGATCATGTTACTTTAAGATTCCTACCTCTAGGCTACCTAAAAGGGTCCAACCTGAACCTCCCTCAGCCTGAGAACTACCGATTCTCACACACACACACACACACACACACACACACACACACACACACACACACACACACTCCTACTGCTTTGACTTGTCTATACAACCTAGTTAATCTTTTCTTTCTCATCTTCCAGGGACTTTTTCCATGTTATAAAGTATATGAATCCTCCACATCCTATCTTTAATAAAGCCAAATAGTATAAAGGCACCTTTATCTGTATGACTTCTACAGCCCTTGGAGGTTCCACAAAGATGAAAAAAAAAAATTAGGCAACATCAGCTGCTTAATGTTTTTAATTTTTTAGAAGAAAAAAAACTTACTGCATTCCTCACCCCTCCCCACCCCCCAAAAAAAACTCAGAGCTTCTTACACTGCTTTTCATTATTTTAGGATCCTCTTAAAAAGGAGGAACTCAAAGGTTTGTCTCATTTAAGGATTCTTGTTCCAAGTCCTACTGCTCAGTTTCCCAGCAAACAAGCCCAAGGCATAATTAGAGGGTAACAGATATGCTTGTTGAGATTTCTCTCTGCACTTGTCTACATCTAGTCAAATATTTCAGGTGTCTTTGGTTAACTGGAAAAGCCAAGGAAGAAGCTTGGGAATTTTTAAGGGAATCAAACCATATCTCTACAGTGCTAATGCTGTGAGGTACAGGCAAAAAATGTGTTCACGGCCAGGTTGAGTTGCAAAGAAGTCAGTTTTCCACTTTTTCTAGGGGAGAGAACTCTGAAAGGACAATTTCTGAGACCAGCCTTGATTCCCTAGTGAGGAAGCTCATAGCCTCACATTCTTTCAGGGCCTTACAGCAGACAGTTTCTTTCTGGTATCTTTGGTGAATCATCACCATCCTCTCAATCTCCATGTTTTTAACCTCAATGCGTCTTTTCTGAAATATTTTGCCAAGTTGGGCTGCCATGGCAGCCTGAAGGAAGAGTTTCGACAATAGGTTTTCCCACTTCTTTTTCTTCTCAATCATTTTCAATAACTTTTTTACTGCCAATATTCTATTCCCTGCCAACTCTATGCTCTTCTTGAATAATATCCACCAGTTTTGGGCCATATTCAAAGAAACATACTCCAACTCATTGACTTCTTTTACCTTAGTACCCCTTGATCTCTGGGCAGCTGCCCATGAGCTCCTAAAAGCTGCTTCCCTTGTAGCCTTCTTGACCAGTTCTCCCACATCTTGAGCCAAGTTGTTACTTCTTCTGCCCAATACTATTTTCACTTTGAGTTGGGACTGGTAGTTCTCAATTTCTTTATGTATGGCACACATCTTGAGATAAAATGCTCTTGTTAAATTGTTCAGATCTCGAGTCATCCCTCTGATCTGAGACACCTTCATTTGGCACATTTTGATGGCCCTAAGCATCCACAGCATTAGATTGAAGTGAATCTTTGTCTCTCTTATCATCTCATTTTCCATCTTGCTAAGAAAACATACAAATGCCCCCATTTTGGCAACCAGTGCCACAGTTTCTTCAGCTGAAAAAGTTTCCACTAGTGCTCTGCCACCTATCTGGGCCATCTGGAAGAGATTAATGCTTGGTTAATATGCTAAAGGGAAAAGATAGTATTCACATGTGGTCAGGGCTAGCAGAAGAATTTCATGCTTTTCATAGCCTGGATCTATTGACTTTCCTTGCTGTTTCATTTGTTTTTTTTTAACAAGTGCATTTAAAAGTGGGCAGGATTTAGAGTCCAGAGATCTGGAGATTTAGTGGATATAGCACTGGGCCTGTAGTCAGAAAGACCCAAGTTCAAATCTGGCTTTGGACATTTACTAGCTGAGTGACCCTGGATAAGTCCTTAACCTCTTTTGGTCTCAATTTTCCCCTCTATAAGATGGGGATGATAATAGTACCTATCTCCCAGGGTTGTTGTGAGGATAAAAATGACATATTTGTAAAAAAATGCTTTGCTATGTAAATACTAGGTATTATCATCTCATTAGTTTAGACTTACAGTCCTGTTAAGTTTTTCCCACTTGTCTGATGGGTTCATTTCAGATTCCTGGTACTCCATAGCATTCCCCCTTCTAGTTCTTTAAGCCCGTATTTCAAGTTAAATCAACAAACTCTATATTCCCTTTCCTTTCTGAGTTAGGTCTCCTTCCCTACCTGCCCGGTGTTGCAAAAAAGGAACCCAGGAATCTCATAGCTGTGGACTGAAATATACTTTAAGAAAAGAAAGAAAAAAATTGCTTTCCTCATATAAAAAGTGAAATTGATTTTTTTTTTTTAGGCCTCAGGCCAGATTTTGGGGGCTTTGGTGATACACCCAAGCTAACTGACCAAATAGCAACTGAAATATTCAGTCATGTACAGTCTCCTCTTGACATAGTCTATCTAGGGACTGGTACTAGGTACATGCTATGGGCCATTTCCCTCCTCCCTAAATGCCTATAATGCCTTGGGGGCCACCCTTAGAAATTTTCCACCTCTACCTTAGCCTACTCTTCTAAACCAGGAGTTCTTCACCTGTAGACCCTTTGGAGGTATGTGAATGAATACCTTTCAGTGGGTCTGCAAACTTGTACAGGGAAAAAAATGCACCTTTATTTTCAGTAACCTCTAACTGAAACTTAACATTTCCTTCAGTTATGAAGGTAAGCAACATAGTTCAAGGACCTGTGGCTTAGATATAAGACTTCCCTCTTTGGCTCCCTTTGATTATTTCTTCCTCTTCCAGAGCAGGGTCTCCTGGCGCCCCAGGAGTGGGACCAAGTTGGGAGAGAAGTCAATGAAGTCTGAGCCCGAGAGGACCCTCCAGCCCCCAAATGCTTATCTTTTTCTCTGTATCTCTCCTTTGTCCTAAGGACCTCCAAACTCACCTTCACTTCCTGATGCGCGAAGAGAAACTACTTGGATTGCCTTGGGCCAAAGCCCGTAGGGAGGGCTTAAATAGGGATTACAGGTGAATGGAATGCTCTCACTAACAACTTGAGGAGCCAATCAAATTTCCTGCCTTTGGAAGTTCAATTTGTAAGAACAGAGAAAAGGAAAAGTTTTGCTTAAAAAAGAACAGAATGTTCCAGAACCCCTCTCCTCCGAAATCTACAACCCAAACTCCCAAACTTATAGCAGCCCAGTCTACACACACACACCCACCACTAAATCATGGAGAAGGCAACTTTTTTTCTTAAGTGTGTGTCATCAACTCACAGAAAACATCAGTTAAAAACAATCAAGCAACCATATAGCCCTTAGTTGGTTTTTTCCATGGGCCAGTGGTATTAAATTAAAAAATAAAATGCTTCTAGTCCCTGCACTAAAGTCTGCCTTGCCTCAGTCTTCAAGAGCTAAAATCCCTCCTCCTCTTTCTCCTTTCTCTCTTTCCATACTAACCCTTATAGAGATCTATAGTTTTTTTAATTTCCCACCTCACTTTCCAGAGCTGTCTATTTAGGGTGCTTCCCATATGCTTTATACGATTTCCTTCCTTTCCTCCTTGAAAGTCCCTTTTTAGTGAATATTAACTCATTTTTTATAGTTCTGTGGGGGGGGGGAGGTGGTTACAAATCACTTCCCTCATAACATTGTGAAGATGGCACTCCCACTACGATAGTCTCCATTTACATATGAGCAACTGAGGATTGGAAAGGTTAAGTGATTTGGCCAAGACCACAGAGTTAAGTAGTGAAGCCTTGATTGGAACCCAGATGACTTTTTTAATTCCAGATATAAAGTCCTTTCTACCACACTATGCCATGTCTCCCATCACTAAACTGGGAAAGTTCTCTCCCATGGACTATAGCTCGACTAAAGAGGAGCATAAATAGGGTATCTAATATAGGCTGATTAGATCAGCCCCTTAATTCAAAAAGGGAGAGGAGACACATAGCGATAGCTAGGGTGATTGGTGACTGTGAACAGGCCTACTAGTGTTGCTGTTTAAGCTAATCTAGCATGCTCATCATTGGACCCTTCAAAGGCTTCTGGAGTTTGCTTTCCCTAGACTGGAATATCCACAGTATACTTGGTGTACTTCAGTATAAAGTCCTCCATCCCTAACATCTTCCAGTCATCCAGTACCACTTGGCTGCCTGGACTGGGCTAGTTCTTTAGAATTCATCTACCCCAAAAGGCACCCTTACTTTCCCCTCAGAGAGGCCAACATGGGACCCTGAAATAGACTGTGATTTTGGTCCCTGCACTGGTTTGTGTACTATCAATAAACCTCAGAATTATGTCAACTTGGTGTGAAATTTTGTTTATTGTGTGCCTTGAAATCCCCAAATCTATCACAGCATTTATGAAGATTTCTCTCAGATGCTTCTTGGTGGTACAGTAGAAGGGACCATGGAAGTAATTAATAATAACCAAAGCCAAAATTTCTTTCAAGGCTACCACCATATTCTCAGTCATTCAGGTTTGAAGCCGAAGAGTTGTCCTAGATTTCTCTCTACTTCATTCCCCATACAGTAGAGTATGTTTCTGCCTCAACTCTGTCTCTGAGAGTCCTTACCTTCATTTGAAACTCTGGGGCTCTGGTACTACCTCTGTGAAGTGTCCCTGATCATCCCAATTGTTCATGTTCTTCTTTATTTACTTCCATAAGAAATGATGAGCAGTTAGACTTCAGAAAAACCTAGAAAGACTTAAATGAACTGATGCTGAGTTAAATGAGTAGAACTAGGAGAATGCTGTACACAGTAACAGCAACATTATACCATGACCAACTTTGCTAGACTTAGCTCTTCTCAGCAATGTAAGGATCCAAGACAACTCCAAAAGACTCATGATAGAAACTGCTATCCACATCCAGAAAAAGAATTATGGAGGCTGAATGCAAATCAAACCATACTATTTGCTCTTTCTTTTTTTTTTTGTTTCTTCCTTCTTGTGGTTCCTCCCCTTGGTTCTAATTCTTCTTTACAAGATGACTAATTTGAAAATGTTTAGTATGAATGTATATGTAGAACCTATATCAGATTGCATCCATCTTGAAGAGAGGGGGAGGGGAGGAAGGGGGAGAAAATTTGGAACTCAAAATCATATGGCAGTGAATTTTGAAAACTAAAAACAAATAAATAAATAAACTTATATTTATTTCTCAGTGGGCCTGCTTTATTCCCAGTAGCAGAATATAAGCTCCTTGAGGGCAGGAACTGTCTCAGTTTTGCCACCGTATCTACTACTTTGAATATATCAGATGCTTATTTAATAGCACTTTGCAAAATATTTTACCTCCATCTTCACATTTTATCCTCAGCAACACTCTTGGAAAGCAGATAGGGAAAGTCTTAGCACCCTTTAAGACATTTCAGAAGTGACTTGCCTGCAATTAGCGGTCATACAACTAGTAAAAAAATACTGTTGGAATTTAAATCTAGGCCTCCAGTTCCATTCCTCTTCTTACTCCACCACTATTGCACCTGTGAAAAGCTTTAACTTATGTTTAATGTCTTCCTGAAGGTCAATTCTTCTGGTTCTTCAAGTGTTTGGGAGCAAATGGGCAAGATGATAAAGAATTGTTCTCCAAGAACATCCAGTGGATTTAGTTCCCCTGCCTCATCGTTCCACCCTGACACACAAATTCTAAGGCTAACTTTGGTTTGAGATGCATCCCTTATAACAACAAAAAAAAATTTTAAGAGGAAAAAAGGCAGTTTAGAAAGACTAACAAACACATCAACCAAGTCTGACAGTATATTCAGTGCTTGACATTCATTATCCCCCAACAAAAGAAGTGCATTCTTCATCTTTTCTTTGAAAACAAAATTGGTGATTATAATTATGCAAACTTCAGGTTTTTCTTTTTGTTTACATTATTGTTATTGAGTCATTTCAGTTGTGTCCAACTCTTTGGGACCCCATTTTTGGTTTTCTTGACAAAGATACTGGAGTGATTCCTTCTCCAGTCCATTTTACAGATGAGGAAACTGAGGCAAAGAGGGTTAAGTGACTTACCCAGGGTCACACAGCTAGTAAATATCTGAGAATGGATTTGAACTCAGGAAGATGAGTCTTACTAACTCCAGGCCTGGCCCTCTATCCATCACTACATCTAGCTACATTTATATTGTAATCATAGTGTATTTTCCTCATTCTGCTTGCTTCATTCTGCATCAGTTCATATGTCCTCTTATTTCTCTGAATTCTTCTCATTTATCATGGCACAGTAATATTCCACAAGATTCATGTATCACAATTTGACTCCATGGGTCTCTGTTTTGCTTCCCCAAATAGTGTACACACATGTTTCATTAGAAATCCAGAAAAGCAATTGAGAACTCCAAAAGAGTACTTGAGGAATTTTTCTTTGAAGTCTGGAAGTCTTAGAAGACCCCATCCCATGAAGGTAAAAAAAAAAAATCTAGTGATTAAACTTTGGGTTGAAGTGACCTCTCCTCAATCCCTTGATCCAAATGCTCCTTTCTCAGATGTGGGTTTTGCCCATTTGTAAGGCTGGATTTCAGAGGACAGTTGTGTGAATGTGACATAATGTTAACCAACAGTCAGCCACAGAAGGGAAGAAATTATTATTTGGCAATAGGTTAAATTTTTAATTTTTTTCCTCTAATAAGGATTAGTTAACTAACACTTTAAATTAGGGCACTTTACATTCTTAATAAATGCTAATCTGCAGATAGGAAGAAAAACAAAAACAATCCCTGACCTCAAAGGGCTCATATTCTAATGGAGGAAATGTAAGTTAACTAGGCACAAGCAAGATAAACAAAGTAGATGGGCAAACTATCCTTTAAGAAATTCACTTTGGCCTCTAAGTGGAAGAAGGATTGCAGTGGGGAGAAACCTGAGGCAGGCAAACCAACTAGAAGGCTATTACAACAGTATAGGTGAGACTTGATGATGGCTTGAATGAGGGTGGTGGTTGTATGAATAGAAAGAAAAAGGTTTTGCAAATTTAGAAAGGCCAAGATTTGACAACACATTGGTTTATGTTGGATAAGTTCAAGAGAGGAGCTGAGGATGACACCTAGGTTTTAAGAGTTGTATCCAACTCTCTGTGACCCCATTTGTGGTTTTCTTAACAAAGATACTGAACTGATTTGCCATTTCTTTCTCCAGCCCATTTTTACAGATGAGGAAACTGAGGCAAACAGGATTAAGTGACTTGTCCAGGGTTATGCAGCTAATGAGTGTCTTGAGTTCAGATTTGAACTCAAGAAGACATTGAACTCAGAAGGTGATGACCTAGGAGAGAACGGAGGTCATGGTGAAGAGAGGATAGGGGATTGTGGTAAGGCATAAAGAAAGAGACAATTATAAAATATTATAATCAGACTAAAATAATTGGAGTACATTTAATTTCTGCTCTTGTTTTTTTACACTGTAATCATTTCCAAACACCTTTTTCACCCATAGACAGACTTCTTTCCTTTATAATGATGGCAAGATGTGGTCACATTGGTTGATGACCAACATAAAATGGGGATGGGAGTTGTTGGAATTGGCATACTATGAGATCAGGCCTTAATGGAAAAGTCATCAATCTTTACACTGAAGTCTCCAGTCATGATGGGAGGGGAGGGAATGGGGGCACCTAGGTGGCATAGTAGGTGGAATACTGGATGGGGAGTCAGAAAGACCTGAGTCTGAATCTTACCTCAGACACTTACTTACTAGTTATGCTTCTGGGCAAATCATTTAACCTCTGTAGGCCTCAGTTTTCTCACCTGTAAAATGTAATTAACAATAAAACCCACCTCCCAAGATTGTTGTGAGGCTCAAATGAGACAATTTGTCTTACAAAGTAAGACACTTTGCAAATCTTAAAGCATTATGTGAGTACTGACATTATTATTAATGGAAAAGGAAGACAGAGCTAGGTGTTAAAGTAACTGAGACAGGTGGAAGAGTGTCTTATAAGTCAATAAATGCTAGCAGGGAGAGAGAGGCAGGAACTTCAGAAAAAAGATTGTTTATTGAGAAATGTTGGCAAAATAATGATCTGGAAGTGATTCAAAGGGGAAGGAAATGGGAAAAGAGCAGGTAAGATGGAGTGGCCTTGGGAAAATTTAGGCTAAGCTAGAAAGAGATAAGAGTAGGTCTAAGGTAGCAGGTGGATGGGGTTTCTGCCTTTGGTGGCAGTGCTAGGTGAAAAGGATTAGGAAAATAGGCTATTGCAAGTTAGTCTGGAGGGTCAGGTTAACAGCTGAGGTGGAAGGGTGCTGAGTGATCATAATTTAGTGACTGAAAGAACTAGTAGAATATTTTTGAAGTACAAAAAATATTTATTTAAAAATTTTTTACTTTATTTTTTCCCAGTTAAATGTGAAAACATTTTTAAACATTTTTAAATTAAACTTTTTCAAAATTTTGAGTTCCAATTTTTCTCCCTCCTTCCTCTCCCCCTCTTTGAGAAGGCAAGCAATTTAATATAGATTACACATGTGCAGTCATGCAAGCCATTTCCATTTAAGCCCTCTTGTGAAAGAAAATACAGACCAAACCATGCCCTGCTCCTCAAAACGAAGAAGAAAGTTTAAAAAGTATGCTTCAATCTACGTTCAAACTCCATTAGTTCTTTCTCTGGAGGGGGATAGCATTTTTTTATCATAAGCACTTCAGAATTGTTTTGGATCGTTGTATTGTTTCAAATAGCTGTCATTCACAGCTGATCTTCATAAAATTTTGCTGTTACAGTGAACAATGTTCTCCTGGTTCTAAAAAGCCAGTAGAATTAACCTGCCCCAATGTCCCAGTTACAATGTTGGTAAGATGGAATGTTGGTATCTGTTAGGGGAAGGAAAATGTATTGGAGTGGGAGGGGGCGTGGAGAAAGAAAGAGAAATTGTCAGCCTACCATCACAAGATTTCCTTCTAGGTCTGGTTAGCAGGATTGTGTTTTGTGCCCTTCTAGCCCTCCAAATGATTTGTGCTAATTTAAGCATACTTTCACTTGGCTTCCTCTGCCATCTTGTGACCAATAGCATATATTTGTGAGGTTGATATCTGGCACTAGAGATGCCCATTTGAGATCAGAGTGAAGCTAATTGTCCTCATAGTATAATCAAACCCATTATTTTACCCTCATTATTGCAGAGCTCCGACCAACTGAGCTATGCTTGTGTCAAAACTTATTCAGGGAGAGATGAACCAGCCAGACTGAGGTACTGGAATGGAACGTGCTTTCATATGAGATGATGTACGAGATGAATGTACTTGGAACCCCACAAGCTCACACAAGGGAGACTATTTGTTGTACACCAAGGAATTTGCCTTATGGTACTCCCACTACACGACCATATTGATTATTTACTTCACAAACAGGTAAAGGTTTATGTTACCCAGTATGGCTTAGAGATAGTGATATACTTTGACATCTGGTAGCCAAATGTATTCTGTAAAATAAATGCAAATAATTCAGTCATCAAGAATTTTAGTATCCACTACATGCTCTTCTCTGTGCTGGTTAAAGTAGATTTACTGTGAGGAATACAGAAGAAATGTGTCATGGTCTCTGTCTTCCAAAAGCTTATCAAATAATTTAGTGGACAAAACATACATGAAACAACTAGAAAACAATTCAATGCCATCTCTATAGTACTGTCTATAAATAGAATATATCAGAGAAAGGGGATGAGTCTGGGTCAAAAAAATTAGAGAAAGCATCATGAAGTAAGAGTTGAGTTGGGCCTTGATGAGTTGATTTGTTTTGCTGAACCAATTTTTTTTCCTTTTTAATGTTGTTATTGTTAGGGATGGCTTGTTGGGTAGGGGAAGATGAGAAATATTCAGAAATAAAGATGCAAAGCACAAAGGATATCAATAAAAATTGAAAATTTTAAAAGAGAAAATTAGCCAGCCATTTGGCAGGAAATGGATTTAGACACAAATTTCACATCCTGCACCTCAGTGAATTACAGCTGGACAATAAACAAACATTTAAAAAACCTATTAAAAACATGGGAGAAAATTGAATAATATATTTATCTGAATTATGGGGCAGAGATGGCATTTTTCATTTGAAGTAAAAGAAAGCATCAAGGACAAAAATAGATGTTCTTGATTACATTAAATTTCTGTACAACAAAAATAATCAAAATAAGAGATCATGTGACATGTGAAATGTATAGAGTTTTAAAAATTTAGAAAGGCAGCTTCCAGTCCATAACAGATGAACAGTCAAAGGGTATGAAAACAATTTTCAAAAGAGGGAATATATATAGGCAATAAGTAAGTGGGAAAATGTTCAAATTAAAACAACTTTGAAGCAATATCTCATATTGGCAAAAAAGAGGAATGAAATAGTGCTGGTGGAGGCTGTGGAATAATAGGTATACTTAATCATTATTGGAAATGCAAACTTGTACAATCTTTTTAAACAGAAATTTGGCAATACACTGCAAAAATTTTAAAAATTAATCATACCTTTTAATCCAATAATTCCATTGTTGGAGATATTCACTGAATGGGTGGTACCTCACTCTAAGTGAGTACCTGAAAAGGCCTTAGCCTAAAAGGGTCAGGGTCTCCCATTGCATTCTGGGTCATCTCCAGTCATCCTGATGAATATCAGGTCACTGGACCCAGATGGCTCTGGAGGAGGAAGTGAGGCTGGTGATGTTGCACAGCCCTGCCTCACTCAAATCAAAGTCAGCTGCAAGTCATGTCATCATTTCGCTGATGCCATGTCCTCTTCAAAAACAAAGGACAAACACAATAATCATGAAAATGATATCAATATCTCTCTCTCCCTCCCAAAAAAATCCCATGAACTATCTATTCAAAAGTTTTCATATCACCGAATTGTGTAATTGTAAAAAAAAAAATACTGCAAGCAACTTGAATGTCTACAAAAGAAGAAATGGTTGAATAAGTTGTTTTATTGTAATGTAATGGAAAACTGTAAAATAGTATGATTGATAAATATAAGAAACATGAAGGAATAGGAAAAGAACTTTATAAAAATACTACAAAGCAAAAAATAGTACCAGAAGGACATAGGGGAAAACTGAATGGTAATGAAAGGGCAAAGAACCCCAATGTAGACAGAAGGAGTGACTGAAAACACAAGAAATTTTTTTTCTATTGAAATTGATCTGTTATATACTGGGGTATGGAGATCCATCTTGCCCTGCCAGAAATTCAGAGGGGGAATGGGGGAGGATATAGGAGAGAGCAGATTGGGGAAGGGGTATTCAGTAGGATCGCTGTTTTGGGGTGGTGGGTAGGGGAAAGACAGGGAGAAAACCTGTAACTCAAAATCCTGTGGAAATGAATGATGTAAACTAAAAATAAACACAAAAGTTAATTTTAAAAAAAGAAATTGATCTGTTAAGGTGTAAATGCAATTATCCCTTCCACATCAAGGAGGTGAGGGGCACGATGCCCATGTGATCTGGAAAATCCTTATAAAATTTTTTGACCCTCTCATCTTACCAGAAAAGAAGTCTGAATTTTTCCTTTTTCTTTTATGGGGTGTTTACAATACCTTATTGTAAAATTTGGGTTAAGTATTTGGTAAAAGACTATATGTAGATTAATGTTAAGTAAAAATATTATACATATTTTGCACTTTTCTGAGTTTCTGAACTTTTTTGCTGGCCTTTGACTGTCATCATCTGCAGCTTCTGCAAAATTCCCATTTAATTTCTTACACTGACCTGCAATATATTGAAATGGTCATAGAAAAATTCATGATGTGGAAGAGATAACTGTAGCTGCAAAGCAAATATAACTGGATGTATTGATGTTTAAAATTAAAGTTTATAATAAACAATTTAATTTTAAAAGTAGCCATCAGTGTGTTCATCTAATCACCCTCATTTAAATCAATCAGTCAATAAACATTTATTAAGCACCTACTATGTTCCAAGCATTGTGCAAAGTTCTGGGAATACAAAAAGAAGCAAAAGACAGTTCCTACCCTCAAGGAGGTTACAATCTAATTGGAGAGACGACATGCAAACACGTATATACAAAGCAAGACATAGACAGGATAAATAGAAAATGATTAAAAGAGGGAAGACATTGGAATTACGAGGGGGTGAGGAAGGTTCCCTGTAGATGGTAGGAGTTTTAGTCTGATATTAAAGCTGTTTTATGAGCCTGAAATATATGAAACTGATGAGACGAATAGTGGATGGAATAGGTGGGCTTTATCACAAAAAGCGGATTTTTGATGAGTTATGCCCAGAGTGAGAGGCAGTATCTGATTTAAGAAAGCCTAGATCCTGCCTCTGATACATGCTGATTGTATGACATTAGACAATTTTTTCCCCATGTTCTAAGACTATAATGGCAGAACAATGGTGGATCCATACTGGTAGAGAAAGTTTCCTTATCAGGATTACCTACATCAGTGAAATTATAGGTCTGAACAGAAAAAGAAAGAAAGAAAGGAAGGAAGGAAGGAAGGAAGGAAGGAAGGAAGGAAGCAAGGAAGGAAGGAAGGAAGAAAGAAAGAAAGAAAGAAAGAAAGAAAGAAAGAATATAGACATCTTGAGGCTTAGTGGTCAGAATGCTTAAACTCAGAATCATAGGATCTGAGTTCAAATGTCTACTCTATCACTATCTGTGTTTAACTTCCTCAACTCTAAAAGGAAGGTGTTAGACTAGAAGGTCTCTGAAGTCCTGTTCATTTCTAGAACTATGATCTCAAGTCCCTTTAAGCTTTACATTTATGATTCTATGATCTAATGATTTGGGCTTAAGAAAAGAGAACACACTATTTCTGGGATCAAAAATTGCCATCACGGGCTTGAAATTGAATAGGAAGAATATTTGCAGCCATTTGTCATACCTCTCCCATTGTTGTTTCTATTTAGGAATGACTATTCCCCTCTATTACCAACCTATTTCCATCTGAAAGTACACTTTCCACTTTCTATTTCCCCTACCTTACACTTCCTTAAGAAGCATGGCTACAGTCTGGATTCTTTAGCTGGGAGATGGAAAGTGATGATAGCAAATCCTATATTTACCGTGAATATGATATATCCTCAATGGAGAATATAAGCTCCTTGGAGGCCCAGGTTAGCACCTGGTACATAGTAGATACTTAATAAATGCTTGTCGATTGCTTGCTTGATTGAAATGAGTGCCATTTATGATTGAGCCAAATATTCTCCAAATGGATCTTCTTGCCATGAGTAATCGGATATTCATAGAACAATGCAGATGGACCATACTTACACGTAATCTCAAACTTTCAGACTTATCTTTTTTAAAAATTGATTTGTTTATTTACTTTTAGTTTACAAGATTCAGTTCCACAATCCAAATTTTCTTGAGTTTCAAATTTTCTCCCCTCCCTCTCTTCCCCCACCCATGGTGGCATGCAATCAAGTATAGGATCTGCAAATACTTCCACATTAGACATTAGTCTGGTTGTATAGAAGGATTGTAACCAATGGAGTAAACAATGGGAAAAAAGAAGCAAAACCAAACAGAAAAGAATGAGGACACGTAGATTACTTCAGTCTCCATTTAAACTCTGTCCTTTCTAGATCAGACATATCTTAAGAGGTGACAATATAGCTCAGGACACTGAACTTGGGCATTGGGGGACATGGAGTTAAGTCTTAGCCATATGATGTTGGGTAAAAGTATCATATTAAGGTGTGCTGTTATTCTTATACAGTACATATATCTTCAAAACATGGGAATAATAGAATTTGGTTTTCATGGGGGGAAAGACATGATATTCAGCTTTTATCCAGCAGGGAGAAGCAGAACACCAAAATTGCAGTAGTATCATTGGCAAGACAATCAGCTTAGTGTAAGTGAAAGGAGAAATAGGCAGGCTCAGGAGCCAGGAATACCTTGCTATATAATCCTGGTTAAGTCAATTGCTTGACCTGCTTTTAATAGAGGGAGTCTCCTTACTAGGAACTCCCTACAAGGATGAATTCATAGATCGGAACAAAAGCAAAACATCACTGCCAGACTTGTATGTTCATGTACCTAAGAGAGAAAAAATGATTACATACCTGCCCTATAAATGGGCATATCAACTTCCAGAATCATAGAGCTGAAAGGTTCTTCAGGATCCTGGTCACAAATATTGATACAGATGCGGGTTAGTCTTTCCTTTGCCTCATTTAACCTACTTCTACCTTGGCATCCTTAGTTATAAACCCAATGCCAAGGCATCTTAATTAATGCCTTCTGGCATTACCACCCTCTCTTAGAAGTCGTCACCTGATGTCTGAGTCATTGAAATTTAGATTCTGAAATGGCCAGCACTCAGATTGAGTTTGTTTTTTCAGAGACCCTTGGTACTTGTACATCAGTCATCCTTCCTATTTTTTTTTTAAAGACCAGGGTCCCATCAATTCTACAGTAAAGTAATTATTGACAATGCCACAGGAACTAATGCAATTAGAGAGATGTGACTGTGCAAACTATCCAGGACAGAGTGGTCTATTCTCTTCAGAAAGACTTGAAGATTTACGGGGGTGGAGGTTTCACATTCTCTGTAGCTCACTACATTATTTTATCAGCTCATGGTCAAAATTTCATTCCTATATTAAGCTGAAACATCCCTTATTTTACAGGTTAAGTCCAATATCTCTTAGAATCATAGGGAACAGCTTGCCAGCAACCTTCCAGGAAAAACTTTTAATCTGCTTAAAAACACTACGTAAGTCCATCTTTAAGCAATCTCTAGCCCAAATTCCTTAAATCTTCTTTTGAAGAACCTGTTTTCTAGTCTTTATTTATTTTTAAAAACTGAACAAATGAATGAACGTATTAATCATTTCAATCATTCTCCTCTGAACACTTTTCAGTTTCTCTGTCTCCTTTGTAAAGTGTGGTAACCAAAACTGAACAGATCCTAGTAAGGGTCTGACTCATGCCAAGTCTAGAAGAAAGATTACTACGCAGTCTGTGTATGCCACATTTCTTTTAATACATCCTAGCATGAGGTTAGTTTTTTTCTCTACAACATCCAGTATACAACTAGTGAACAACTGTTATATCCAGGCCCTTTTCTATAAGTCATATTCCTAATTAGACTTTCTTCAGCATGTTTTTGTGGTATTTGGTTTTGTTTTGCTCTGAAGTATCCCACTTAGCACTTGTTCATAATGAATTTCGTTTTGCTTTATTAAGGCCATTTCCCCTTTATTTATGAAGCCTATTTTGAATTTTATTTCTTGTTTCAGAGTATTCTCAATTCCCCCTAAGAGTATTATTAACACAGTTATAAACCAGCGGTGGGTTTCTGGGGCTTTGCCTTAGAATGGAAATCTTATGAAGCATGCAAAAAAAATTTTTTTTAGCAAAGTGTTTTAAAAAATATTTTGTTGATTCCTTTTTGTCTTTATGTCACTTATACTCTACACTCTTCCATGTCAAATTCTGTCTTAAGAAAAACAATTAAGTAAAAATGGGCCGTGTGTCCTTTGGCTAGTCACATTAGCACACTGTTATAGTGGAAAAAGTATTACATTTAGAATAAGAAAACCGTGTGACCTTGGGGGAGCCACTCTCTGACCCCAGCATCCTCAATTGTGAGGCTTTGACTACCTTATTCAATATTCTGGAATCTCCAAAGTCCTTTCCAGTTCCAATATTCTGAAATGTAATTGCCCCATGGCAGACTGCTCAAGTCGCCACTGTCTAACCCTGCTCAGTTAACGATCCTGGTTTGGACCTGTGATTTCACTGATATGGGTATTCTGTCCCATGGTGGACATCACATAACCCATTCATTACTTCCCATTCCGTGCAATTTTCATTCATATCCTCCTCTATTTGCCAACTTCTTCACACTAGAAAGGCAGTTTAGGAGTCAAGGGATCTGAGCTCAAATCCTGACTGTACCATTTACTACCTGTGTGAGCTTGCATAAGTCACTCATTCTCTCTAATCCTTAGTTTATTCATCTAATGGGGTCAGACATGGGTCCCTTCCAGGTCTGAATTGATGTGCCTCTATCCTGTGCCAGTATCCTCGCCTATAAAATGAGAGGATTGAACCAGGTGACCTCTCAGGTCTAAATCTATGATCTTAAGTCAATATTTAGGTATTACCACCAATAGTTGTGAAGTTTCTTGTCCTCTGTCTTTGATCAATCCTATCAATGGGAAATGGTGGGTACAGGTTATAGGGTCACCCAAGTGATCAGGTATTGAAACACCTTTTGTATCAATGTCCTCAAGCGAGGACTTGTGTAGGAGTAAGTCATGTATCATGCCAAATGCTTCCCTACAGTTTTCCCAAACCCTTCCTCCTTCTTTCAGACCTGTAGGCATTATCCTGTCTCTCCATCTCAACTCCTGCTTGTTCTCACCCTGGATCAACTTCAGTCTCTACAAAGCTTTATCCAGGAGCTTCAGGCTAACCACATTTGCTTAGTTTCTGTTTTCACACAGTGATCAGAGAGTACTTAGTTAACTCTTTAAATAGCATGTTGTTCTCTGGAGGGGAAAGTTATCTGAACATAGGGCATTCCTTAAATAGAAACCAATGCCACAATGGACAATGACCATGAAGATGACTCACCCTTTCCAGGCTCTGCCTCCACTTCCTCCCTAATTAGCCAAGGAACAGACTAAAAAAATCTACCAACAATCTTATTGAAGTGGCATGCCTTGTACCCTACCCATTTATCTAATTCCTTGAAGGAGGGCAACAAAACTGTTTAGGGTTTATAACATGCAAAGTTAATAGCAGTTACTAGATTTGGAGTCAGAGGATCTGGATATAAAATTTAAAGCACAGGTATGACCTGCTTATTCTCCTGCTCAAGAAATCCCCATGGCTCGTTCTTGCCTATAAGATAAAAGACAAACTCCTCTGGCCTTTCAAGCCCTTCAAAATCTAGTTCCTTTTCCTACACATGGTCTACAATCTTGTGAAACTGGACTGTTTGCTGTTCCTTTTATATGACATTCCATCTCTCATCTCTACAATTTTATGCAGACTATCCCCCAAGCCTAGAATGCACACCTTCCTCAAGTTTGCCTGGTCTTTCTCCTGAGTTCCAGTCCCAAAATGTCCCACAGACCTCTCCAATTTAGCATGTCTAAAACTGAACTCGTTATCTTTCCAAACTTACCCTTCTTCTGGATTTTTCTAATTCCTGTAGAAAGATCCAGTCAATTAATAAGTATTTATTAAGCATATGCTATGTGCTAGGCATTGTGCCAAGAGCTGGTGATGCAAATAAAAGTAATAATAATTTTAAAAGATAGTTCCTGCTCTCAAATTGCTTATGGAGAGAAAACACACAGAAGGAAGCTGAAAGGGAGAAGGAGAGGGAGAAGAGGTAGCCAAGCGATGGAGTATGATGGAAAAGTCTAGAGAAGTCCAAAAGCAGTGTGGTTGGTGGGAAATAGGGAGAAGACTACACTGACCCCCTTTCCTAAGTGAAAGTCTTAGAGCCTGTGGCCCTAACATATAGCCAGAGGGTCCAGCCAGAGGGGCAAAGAGTAGTGATGAAATACCAGGCAGATTCAATCTGAAATTCCTGAGGAAGGAAGGCATGGTGGAAAGGTCCAGTGAAATCCAAAAATAGTGTAACTGGGGGGAAATGGGGAACCACCACCTTTCCCATCACTAGGTTGGCCACCTCAATGTCATCCACAATTTCTCACTCTCCCCTACCCTACATACCCCTTTATTTGCCTAATCTTGTTCAGTCTTCATCTACAACATCTCAGACATACAAACTTCTTCCTACTTACAAAGGCCCTTACCCACTTGCACACTCCCTACTTACAAGCCCTCATTACCCGTGGCACGTAGGAGGGGCTATATAAGTGTTTATTCCCTAAACTCCACCCTCCCACTTCAGTAGCCTCCTATAGGTCTCCTTACCTCAAATCTTTTCTCTCTCCAATCCTTTTTCCACACAGCTGCCAAAGTGTTATACCTAAAGCACAGGACTGACCATGTTAATTCTCTTTTCAATAATCTTCAATAGCAACCCTCTTGGACAGTGATTCTAAATCTGAAGTCTGTGACTTTTTTTTTTAAACTTTTGTTTATTTTTAGTTTACATCATTCATTTCCATGAGATTTTGATT
>CM053586.1:158635247-158660555 GCA_028646515.1 Pseudochirops corinnae | reverse complement strand
TCCATCCTCCCTCCTCTCACCCCTTTTCCCCCTACTCTCCTGTAGGCCAAGATACCCAATTTAGAGTGTATGTCATTCCTTCCCTAAGTCAACTGCAATGAGAGTAAGGTTGACCCATTCCCTTTTGCCTTCCTGTTCTTCCCCTCCATTGTAACAATTATCCCTTGCCTCTTCTATATGAGAGGATTTACCCCTTTCTGTCTCTCCCTGTCTCCTCTCATATTATTCCTCTCCCACCTCTCAATTTCATTTTTAAAAATATTATCACATCCTATTCAATTGATCCTGCACTCTGTGTCTATGTACACATATATACACACACTCACATATGTATTCATATGCATATATACCCTCCTATATAGACATATGTGTATGTATATATATATTTCCCATAAAGTCATTTACTTCCATTTGCTCCACTCTAACTCTGAAGGGATTATTCTCTTCAGAAAGCTTTTGAAATTCTTTTTCCATCTGGCAAATTCGACTTTTTAAGGCGTTCTCCTCAATGGCTATTTGGGCCTCTTTTCCCATTTGAGGTAATCTATTTTTTTAAGGTGTTATTTTCTTCAGTCAGGTTGTTGACTCTCTTTTCATGATTTTCTTGAGTCATTCTCATTTCTCTTCCCAGTTTTTCCTCCATTTCTCTTATTTGGTTTTCAAAATCCTTCTTAAGCTGCTCTATGGTTTGTAAGCAGTCTACATTTTTCTTGGAAGCTTTTGGTGCGGCAGTTCTGACTGTGTTGTCTTCCTCCCATCCCATACTTTGATCCTTTTTGTCCCCAAAAAAGGAATCTAAAGTTGCATTGCTGGGTTTTCTTTGCTTCCTTTGCCTACTCATGTTGCCAGTCAATTACTTGACTTTTAGGTTCAATAGAACTCTGCTTTCAGAGGGGAAAGCTCTGTCCCAAATTGCTGGGATTTTCACAGCTGCTGGAGCTATTAGGAGGCTACTGTTTCTGCAGCCCCCACCAGCTTTGGCTCACTGAAAACACACATCAGGACCACCACCCAAGACTGTGATCCAATCCAGGCAGCTCAAGGCAAGAGCAATTAGCCTCTGAATGATCACTTGGCCCCCCTGCAATCTGCAGGCTGGGAGCTTCTAAAGCAGCCATGTGGAGGTGGATGCAGGGCCTCTGCTTCATACTGCTTCTAGCCCTAGGGCAGTGGGCCAGACTCTCTCACCCAATTTATCCAAGTTCCACTGACCTTTCACTTAGCCCTTGTTTCTTATGAGATGGTAGTTCTGGAAAATGCCACAACTGCTGGTGATTTTGCTCCAGCTGTGGCTTGTTCTGACAGCCCTAGGGCTCCAGCCGCGAGTCCATAAGGTGCTGCTCTGGGCTCCCAGTGCGCTGCAATGAACCCCTTCTCATTTGTCTGTCAGGCTTCCTTCAGTGGTGGCCTTGTTTCTCTGTCATTTTATGAGTTATAGAGCTCTAAGATTTGTTTAGAGCCATATTTTATAGGTATTTGAGGTGGCGATGGGGAGAGCTGTGGAGTTTTGCTGTTTCTACGCCATCATCTTGACTCCATCCCCTGACCTTTTTTTTTTTGCAAAATTTTTTGATAACTGTATTTTAATATAATTTTTTTCTTTTACACTTTCATGTATTTTATTTTATGTATTTAGAAATATTCTGAGGAGTCTATAGTCTTCCCCAGATTGCCAAATGGGTCCATGATACACACAAGAAATGTTAACAACCTTTGCCTTAGGATCAAACATAAACTCTTCTGCCTAGCAGTTAAAAACTTTCACAACCTGGTTCCAAAAAATCTTTCTTGTCTCATTATATATTACTTCTATTCTGGTAGCCTAGACCAGCCACACTAGCCTTCTTACTTTTCGTTATAAAGGATTCCATTTTTTATCTCCATGCTCACCATTGTCTCTTAGAATATGTATTTTCCTTTAAAGCTCAGCTTATGAATCAGTTTCTGCAAGAAGCTTTTCCTGATTCCTCTTGCTCCTGAATCTCCCTCCTTCCCACCTACCTCCAATACTTAGCATTTGTTTCTTACATATTTTGTGTATATGTATAGAATGTGCTTAATAAATGCTATTTATTGATTGTTTACTTAGAGTGTAATAGGTTACTTAAGTGGATCATTTCAGACAAAATCAAAATCTATTTCCCACAAGGTCCTTCTCTCCTTCCTCCATCCTAACCAATGTGAAACAGAATCCATCAACCTCCTTCAGTAACCAGTCACAAAATCAATTTTCACCATCAGGAATTTAGTTCTCGTTCAACTGAAAACCCATTGTGCTTTAGTTTAAAGACCAATTTCTTCTCTCCTCCTAGTCCCCTGTTCTGGGAGACAAAGAACAATGGGCTGAAACTCCTCCAAATACCTTTTTTTTAATAGATGCATGACTTGGTAGCAACCCTCTTGCTCAGGAAAAAAGGGCAGGATGATCACTTCAGGACAAGTGTGGAGAAATAGGAAGAATACTTGTTCCTTCACCTACTCGTATAATTTCCGGGATCTTGGACAAAGCCTTATCCTTTACCCGATGGTTTGTTGATGCCTTCAAATATCAGCATTAAAGATTAATTTTTTTGTTTCAGATTTTGCCACCAGTGAACATGCAAATACTCTCATAGATAGGGAAAAGATTGTATTAGTGGTTGTTTGCAAAACAAAAAGGGTAACTTATAAGACAGCAAATTTAATGCTGTTTTAAGAAAACTTTTATGAAAACCTTTTTCTTTTCAAGAAAAGTTATGATAGAGCAGGGCTTTTCTTAAACTGGTTCCACATTTCAGAAGTGCTGTGATAGAGAAGGGTGTGGAGCTAGCAATAGGAACAAAAAGGAAAGATGGGGTGGGTGGTAAGAGACAGAAGTAAGGGCTACTGATTGCCCTTTAACCCCACTATGCCACTTCTAGGTCTATACCCAATAGAGATCAAAGAAAGAAGAAAATATCTTTTATATACAAAAATATTTAATGGAAACTGAGAAGATGCCCATTAATTATGGAATGCTGGATAAGCTGTGATATATGAATGTGAGGGAATACTGTTGTGTTATATGAAATGAGGAAAATATATGATTTCAAAGAGACATGAAAAAACTTATATGAATTAATGCAGAATAAAAGAAGCAGCCCCAGAACAACTTATAACTTCAAAATTATAAAAATAAACAATTTTGAGGATTTTAATAATAATGATAAAGAATGAAATTAAGAGAATCAGGAGAACAATTTGTAGGATAATGACACCATAAAACTCAACTATGAAAGCTGTATTATGATCAGTACAATGACCATTCATGATTCCAGAGGACCGATGATGAAATGTTTATTCATTACAGAGAGGTGACAGATTTAGGGTGTCAAATGAGATACTTCTGTCTGTATCCATATTTTGTATACAATCATTGAAAGAACTTATTTTATTTGACTATGCATATCTGTCATAATAAATTTGTTCTTTTTTTTTTTAGAGAAAAAAGATCTATTTTTTTACATGGGGTGGTGGTGCTACACATGTGAAATGTGTGCACTTAGATGAGGTCACTAGTTTAGTTTAATTAGTTTAATTAACTGTATTACTGTGTTACTGAGTGGGAGTAATCTGTAAATGTAAAACCAAAACACATCAATAAAACAAAAACAAATAAATCAATTCAAACAGGGAAATTTTGTTATTACCATCCTAAATGTACTTATATCCTTGAAAACTGCATAAAAGAAGTTTATAGTGGCGCCGCTAGGCGGCGCAGTGAATAGAGCTCCGGCCCTGGAGTCCGGGGACCTGAGCTCAAATGGGATCTCAGACACTTAACACTTACTAACCGTGTTACCTTGGGCAAGTCACTTAACCCCAATTGCCCTGCCTTCCGCCCTCCAGAAAAGCAAAAAAGAAAAAAGTTCATAGTTTCACATACAGTTCTTTTTTCTTCTTCTTTGTGTACTTTAATGTTTTAGAGCTTATTAAGTTCACAGTGAAATTTTTAAAAAAAGAAAAGGGAAGCCAACTCCTGTAATGTCATAATTCCGTATAGAAGGCCAGCCCTCACCACCCCACCATGCCATCACGATGTAGGTCACTGTTAGGGAGCATCCAGCACCAGAAAACACTCATTCAAGAAGCTCCTAGAGTCGGCTAGGAGGAAATCTCCATTGGAACACGCAGGCGCAGATACGTCATTCAGCGTTCTGTCTGCTACTGACTCCCATAGTTCAGTGCTCTACGAATGTTTGGTGTTGCCATGGTTGCGCAGCCCTCGTGCGAGTTCCAGTCGCCAGGGCGACGGGATAGACAGAAGCTGGGCCCTCGAAGGCGGCAGCAGCTGTGACGAAGATGTCCAAGTCTGTGCATGGGCTTCCCTTACTGCCGGGCTTCTCCTTCAGCGACCTCACGGTGAGGAACAGCCCGGCTCTAGCTTGGCCTCGGCACGCCCACTCCCCACCTGCCCGAAGGGCAGTCAGCACCCCCGCTGGGCCCAGTCCCTATTCTTTGCCTCCCACACCCCACCCCCTCTACCGCTCCAGCCCAGCCCAGCCTGCAGCTCCACCTTCCACCTCCAGTTGCCGACGTTATCCTTCTTCCAGCTCCACCTCCCCCTACCCAAGCTGCCTCCCTCCTCCAAATCTTTTCCTGCTCCCAGCCCCAGATTCCACCCATCCCAGCTCCTCTCCCACATCTACCTGTAGACCTCTCTCCCCTAATCAATCTTATCCTTCCACGACCAGATACAGCCCTCATCCCCACATTTTATCCCCTTCTCTCAGCCCTATCTCCGTTTTTCACCTCCAGCCCATCCCCCACCGCTTATCCTTTCTCCCAGGCCTACCCCCAGCTTCAGCCCTCTTTACCAACTCCCATCCCTTCTCTCAGGTTCATCTTCCACTCTCCCCCGCCCAACCTCAGCCCTCTTCCTCCCTCTCCCATCCTTTTTCGTAGCCTAATGTCAGCCGTCTTTACCAACTCCCATCCCTTCTCCCAGACCCATCTCCCATGCCTTCCCCTTCCACTCCAGTCCTCCCTCCCTCCGTCACAGCCCCTTTTCCTGCCCTTTCCCTTTTCTCTCCTATCTTCTTTAAGGCGCATCTCTGGCCCCCAGCTGCATTCTCCCCTTCATCCCCATCACTTCTCTCAGCAACAGCCCTTTCTCTATTGCATTCCTTTTCAACTCATTCTTTCACCCAACCCCATCCCTATTCTTAGCTTCATCCCTCTTTCCCATCTTCATTCCCCCATACCTTAACACTAATAATTGACATTTACATAACATTTTGCAAAGGGATTTATATAAATTCTCATTTGAGCCTATCCAAGAGCCTTCCAAAGAAAGCCTCAACCTTAATCTTTCTCCTCAACCTCCATTCTTCCCCATCCCAGACTTAACTCCTACCCCAGATCTATTACTTTCTTTCTCCCCATTCCTAGCCTATTCCTCTAGCTCTCTTCCTCCATGTCCATCTCTCTTCCTTCCGACTCTGCCATGAAATTCTCTACCTCTCCTCTTAGCTTCATCTCCAGTCCTTGCCTGCTCTCCCTACCAGTGCTACAGTATAAAGAACACAAGCTGGGCTCTGGAGTGATCTGGATTTAAACCCTGCTTCCCATCCTTTCTAGCTGTGCCACTTAGTGACATCCCTTAACCCATCTGAGCTTCAGTTCTCAGTTGTAAAATGGGGATCAGAAAATCTAGGATATGGAAGTGCACCCTGTATCGAAACAGGAATCTCTTCTCTGGCATCTTCTGGCATCCAGTCTCCACTTGAAGACTCCCAGTGAGAGGGGACCCATTAATCCTGAGGCAGCCCATTCTACTTTTGAATAGGTCTGGCTGTTAGGAAGTTTTTCTTTATATCAAAACTAAATCTGTCTCTCTACCACTTCCTTCATTTTTCCTACTTCTGCCCTCTAGGACCAAATGGAAAAATATATATGTGTGTGTGTGTGTGTGTGTGTGTGTGTGTGTGTGTATGTGTGTGTATATATATATATATATATATATATATATATATATATATATATATATATACACACACATATAATGTCTCTTTCAGGTGATAGACCTTCAAATACTTGAAAACAGCTACCTATCTTAGGCAGGGTGCTAAGTTTTCTTTTCTTCAGGCTGAATGTCCTTATAGGCTAACCGCAAGATAGATACTCTGGGATAACAGCAATTGTTGTACCTGCCTCAGTAGGTTGTTTTAAGGGAAGTGGGTAACCATTTTATGAATGGTGGCTGTTTTTATGATGATCCTTCCTCTCCAAGTCCCCACTCTACCTAAGCCCCCTTTCCAGGTCTTTCCTGCTAGCCTCCATTAATCTTTCACCTGTAATATGAGGTGATTAATACATATAGCGCTTTCCTAACAGGATTGTTGGTAGACATGCACTTTGTAAATCTTTAAGCATTATAGAAAATGTGAGGCATTATGCCTCTTCCTTCAGACTGCCAACCTGATTCCATCTTACTAACTCTATTTCTCTTCTCTCAGCCCTATCCATCTATAACTTGCTTACAGGTAAAAGAGACCTTCCACGAAACAAAGCTCACTAATTGACTTGGTCAAACAAAACTGGCAAAAAGGGGAAAAAAAAGAATCACTCAGATGAAGACTATCTTACTGACTGATTGTCTACTAACTTTAAAATC
Source organism: Pseudochirops corinnae (assembly GCA_028646515.1). Taxonomy (NCBI): domain Eukaryota; kingdom Metazoa; phylum Chordata; class Mammalia; order Diprotodontia; family Pseudocheiridae; genus Pseudochirops; species Pseudochirops corinnae. The sequence goes on along the minus strand of CM053586.1, from coordinate 158,653,921 downwards.
TTCTTCATCAATATTTCTTCTACTCTTTCTACTTTATTTTCCCTTCTTCCTTATAAGCTATCCTTCCCCATTTGCCAGTGTGCACCTTCCCCTACCCAGTCAAGATGTCAGCCCCATCTTTGATCACACCAGACTGCCTCATAGAATCTGATCTAGATGATCTAGTTGTAAATTAAGGAGCAGGACTTTGTAAACTTACAGTTTTGCTTGACCAAGTTAATGGGTGAGTTTTTGTTTCCTGGAAGGTCTCTTTTGTCATTTAGCAAGCAGATTGCCACAGAATGAGCCAGAGATGCACTTTACGTTTTGTTTTGTGTTCTAAGTGCATGAAATGCTTTGAATTCAGTGGGACAAAATGCCAATGTATTTCTCTTGGAGAAGACGATGTAGTAATTTAGATGTCAGACATGGTGAGAGAATAAAGATTCTGGGATTCCCTCCCCTTTTTTCATCTTGATTATAGGGAAATTGTTAAGTCCTTGCATGTGTTCAACATTTTTGACCTTAAAAATTAGATGCAAGTTTGTTTTCTGCAATTTGAAAATGATGCTAGCAGATTTACTGGAGATGGTGTGTTAATACCTTGGTAATGAATCAAAATTTTTTTGCGTGTGAGCCTGTGGCAGTTCTTAGAGGCAGACAATTTGAGTGATTTATCAGGCAATGGCCTTTCTGGTGTGTTCATTGCTGTCACCCAAGCAGAATGAACTGTGAGCGCTATGCACCCAAAACAATAATTTAAGTGGCACCAGTGAAGATGCAGTGAGTGGAAGTAATGTGAGGTCCTATTTGCAATGTTGTGGGCCATGGGTGGAAATGTACACAAAAGTTTTTGTGAAAGGGAGGACAAGGTGATGAATGAATATGCTTTTTGCTTGAAAGGCCATTTTTCTAGGATTGTCGTAGTCCTGCTCAAAGATTTAAAGATAATGCATATTACAAATTAGTGAAGCCTCTTAATCAAAAAGGAGAAAGCAATTTGAAGCAACAGATGCTAATTTATCGTTAGAGACAGAAGAAAACAAATGAAAATATGTATATTACAACTATTAGTACTACTACCACCACCATGCCCACCACCATGTCCACCACCATTTATATAGTGCTTTAAGGTTTGCAAAATACATATATTATCTTATTTGATCTGTCCGTTAGGGAAGTAGCACCCAGTGTAGGGTATTTCCCATATCATGTGTTATGAAGTAGCATGATAGTGTGGTTAGAGAGCTAACCTCAGAGTTGGGGAGACTTGTTTCAATTTCTGCATCTAATACATATTGATGAGTACGCCATTCACTCTTAGTACTCGACTGGAGGTATCAAACTCAAGGCTTAGGCTGCAAGGAGTTTGCAAAACTCCTTTGTGTGGCTGGGACCAAATTGAAATATAATTGGGAAATGTTTAATAGAATAAATAAAAATACAACATAAATATATTTGTGGTTTTCTAAGTCAGTATGTAGCCCACAGGGTTTTTTTTTTTCCCTGTTTAATTTGACATCACTGCTCTAAGCAACACTCTTAAGACTATATATATTGCAGAGAAGATGCCATCCTGCTTTGATACAGAGGATTTCTTCATCTGCAAGTTCCTTGTGTGTGGGGCACGGGGACCCCAAAAATCCCCTACCCAAGAAAAATCAAAAGTCAGAGGCATCTTGAGGAAGGAACAGGAAGTTTTATTCTCTTCCCCCACAGGAAGAGGGTAGTCCTCTCCATGGTGGGGATCAAGGAAAGGAGGCGTGTTACAAAAGACAGAACAAGCACGTATACCCTATTTATACCAGTCAAGCCCTCTCCCCCTGGCTGTCCCTTCTCCCATTGGCTAGGAGGCAGGCTCTCAGTTTATGTGTGAAATCTAACCCACTGGCAGGTAACAAAGAAACCTGCCACCATCTCCTATTGGCAGGGAGGTGGGACAGGGAGCCAAAGTATCCTCCATGGCCTTATTTGGTAAAGGCCAAAGCAAGGGAGGGGAAAAGGTCACAAGCAAGGATGGAGGTCAAAAACTCCTGAAAAAGGACCTAAAGCTTTTAAGGTGTAGTGTATAAGGGTGGAGGTCTAAAACTCCTGTAAGTGGCCTAATGCTGATGACAACAAGGGAAGTGGGGAAGGGTCCCAGGTTGTGTAAACCCAGGACTCAGGTCAGTCCAGTCTTACAAAAGTCCATTTCTGGTTTCCAGATAGTTTCTGTCCCTTCTCATTCTGAGGAGTCTTTACAGAGGGTGCAGAGAGTGTACCCCACTCACTTGTAACAATGAAATCACATTCTTATCCATGTATTGTGAATCAGGGCCAGTACTTATTGAAAGTGACCTATTTGAGGAGTTTTAATAGAAAGTATGAATTTATTTTGCATGCTCTCCAGTTCTCATAAGAGAGGACATGTAGTTCAGTGCAGCCATTTAAATAAAGAGGCAGAAGGAGGAAACAAGTATTTACTAATTTACTAAGTGCCAGGCACTATACTGTTTTGCAAATATCTCATTTGATGCTTAAAACAATCCTGTGAGGTAGGTGCTGTTCTTATCCCTATTTTATAGCCAAGAAGACTGAGGCACAGTCAAATTTGAACTTGGGTCTTCCTGACTCCAAGCACTTCTATCTGATTGTGCCACCTAGCTGCTGTATGCCTCAGTCTTGAAAGAAGTTAGGCTAGGATTCAAAGAGATTAGACTGTAGACAAGGAAGAATTTTAGTTAAAGATTAAAATAGATTTCTCAGAACTAGCAATTCAGGTTACTGAATTTTGCTGCTAACAGATGCCACTAAAATATTATTAATTGTGAGATAAAATGGTCATAATCTCAGCTGATAAAATATTTTTTTTTAACTCTATTTCCAAAGATGATCTAGTTGTAAATTAAGGATCAGGACTTTATAAGTCTTATTTTCAACTCAATCACCACCTCACTGTTTATCAAGCTAGACAAGTAATTTAATACTTCACCAAAAATGTGATCATCTTTTAATTGTGTTTACTTTCTCCATGGAAGTTTAATGGTGTTTAAAAACAAGGAATAAAAATTGTTTTTATAATAATGGGTTCTACAGTAATATGTTGCAAATGCACATATGGTAGTGTTCTTAATGATTCCATTTCCTTCCTCAGAAAACTGCCTTTCACCGAAGCCAGACATTGGGTTACAGGAATGGCTATGCCTACTCTCGGCTTCCAACAGTGGGGATCGGCGGAGATCGTCTCCATGTGAACCAGCTTTCTCAAGCTGATTTGGACGAGTTGGCCAATAAGAGACCTATACTCAACTTTGAAGCACCCAGGCAGGCTCCACCTTCTGACTTTATTCCTGCACATGTGGCCTTTGACAAAAAGGTATGATTTAGGATTTGTGACATTTAAAAAGTTTGAGAGACGGTTTCTGGATAATTAATCATTTTATTAATAATGTTAGCATTTTATTAATAAAAGAGTCAGTAATACTGTCATGGCTGTGGGCTCACAGTTTATATGCCTTTGGAAGAGGGGGTGTTCCTGATAGTAGTAATCAACTCTGATTGGTTAACAATGAAAGAGAATGAATATACAATGAGATGGGGATGTATTCTAATGAGGGATGTAACTTTGATTATGTTGTTTACTTCTAAATTGCCCAGCTTTGGGAAATCTAATTACAGAATTTACATACCCCACCCACACCGGAGCAGAACACAATGAACTAGGAGTTTTACCTTAGATTAAATTTCTTGTGAAGTTGGGTGGGGTAGCAATTCCTAGATTCCGGAGAATGTTAATCCTATGTGCTATCATCAGTACTGTCCTTCCCAGGCTGAGCCTTGAAAACAGAACTTTAGAAACACGGAGAACTTTGAACCTCCCCAAATCACTGGTTATTAACAATCATTTCTCTCAGATTGTATGAGCTCCCTTGTTTTCCTGATGAACCAACTCTTTGCAGAGGAGTTAACAATAAACCAGGTTTCAGAGAACATGCCAAGGAGAACATTTTTTCAATGCTTGAGCTCTTAGACAGCTGAGCTCTGAATTGAAAGACGCTTTCTTTAGTAAGGAAGGAGATTTTAGTAAATAAATGAAAGAAATTTCCCAGAGACCTCACTGTAATATTTTTCAGGATATAATTTAAAGACAAGGTGGATTAATCCTGAAATCGGAAGGTGGGGAGTAGGGGGTAGAACCCCAATTATGCTTATTGGCTATGTGTTTCTTCTTTTGAAAAGTAAGCTGTAGTGGCAGGAGATCTCTGATCTCAGAGGATCCCATGACAATCAGAATGAAAACAGTAAGTCCACATATTCAGATGACTGTTTCCTCCTGTCTCTCTGAATATGTTTTTAGTTCTACAAGAAACACTGAAGACTGAACAACTGAAGAGCAGACTCTGTAGGATCTTTTCTCTTGTTTTTCTTTTTCTCCATGCCTTTGCCATGCAGGCCCGAATATTCTTTGTATCTACTGGTATTTTCATCTCATTACTGCTTTTCCCACTGTGCAAGCCTATTTTATTTCCCCACCCAATCTTGCTATTTCCCCAGTTACTTTACAGTCTGGGTAATACTTTTGTATTAGCAATTTTCCCCCCTTTTTTAGTGCCTTTTGGATTACTTTTTAGTTGATTTTTTTTTAGTACATGAATTAGTGGCATTCATTTGACTCTGTACTTGAACTTTTTATTTATATTGGTGTTTTCCTTTTGTTTTTCAAATGTCTTCTTGGGGTACTGATGCAGTTTGGGGTTGCTGGGAACCCCAAAATATTTTAGTTAAAGATTAAAATAGATTTCTCAGAACTAGCAATTCAGGTTACTGAATTTTGCTGCTAACAGATGCCACTACATCTGTACAGGGCGTACAGTACAGGGCGGCGTCCTCCTGGAATGAATTCGCACAACAGTCTTCCAGTCAAATAACAAGGTGTATAGTAACTCCAATAGAAGCCGATAGGGTTTCTAGAGAACTTGCAATTTAATGGAAGTGAGATTAATACCTATATACAGAAGGACAGTGAAAGGATCTGGAAGGGATTAAGGAGTGGTAAGTAGTCTGGGGTGAGCCAGGTGCTACAGTGAAAGGAATATCAAGTAAGCTAATGGGATGGTCTAGGTGGGTTTAAAGAGTGATCTGTGTCTGCCAGTAGTTTGGTGTGGGCCAAGTGTGACAGTGAAAGTAATGACAGGTAAGCTGATTAGGTGATCTAGGCAGGCTGGGGTGAACCAAGAGCCTTGGGCAGAGGTGCCAGAGATATGGGCTACTGAAATGTATGGGAAAATTCAGGGCCTTTAGGGGTCCAAGTCCTATTACCCCATCAGTACCATATTTAATGTGTCGTTGTTTGACTTTGACCATCCATTCAGTTCACCAAATCTCTTTGCTCAATATGATGGATAATTCCATTTCATTCCAGAATTGAAGAGCTGCTGTTGACATTACCATTTCTTTCCAAACTGGGCCTTTGGCTCATCCCACCAAGTTTTTGGCCTCCTGGTCAGCCATTTATGGTCCCGTGGAATCTAGTCTGCAAGTGCTATAGCTGACGGTTTATATCCTGGATAAATGACCTACCTAATTAGTTTCTCTGTGGTAGCAAATGTACAAGTCTGTCTCTGACTTTCTGTAAAGTTTTAAATTTAAAAATATATTTCATCTTGCCCAACTTACAGATCTTCAGGGGAGAATAGATATTATGTGCAGTATATTTGGTTTTTTGTTTTGTTTTGTTTTCAAATTTATTTATTTTGTGCATTCTAATTTCATAATTGCCAAGAATTTGCATTCTGGAGGCATTAGCTACGAGTCTTGAGACAGGAAAGGCTGTTAAACATTTGGTTTTATGGCATAGGTAATTGTGAAAAAAAATTTTGTAAACTAAAATTTGCTTGACATTTGCATTGTTCTGACTTATGTCCGCTTAGTGTCGATGTGAATTGGTTGTGTTTGGGGCATTATTTCTTGCCATTGATAAAGCTAGAAAAGTAACTACCATTAACTACTAACATTTCTTGTTAATGAGTGAAACAACTTCCTGTCATTGCTTCATATTCCCAAATTTATCCACAAAAATAAAAGTTTAGCAAAATAAAAGTGGGATCTTTTAAGTTTGTATTATGTGATAGGAGAATACTGAACTTCACAAGCAAAAAAAAATATCCAAAAGCTCTACATCAAAAATAAAATGCATCTACTCCCAGATTATTATAATTCTGTAATGCCACCTTGTAAGGCAACTAAATGTCACATTAAAAAAAAAATCAAATAGCTGACACTCATTTTCCCCTTTACTTCCTGCAGAGAACCAAGTTCAGAGTTTTTTGTTTCCCTCAGAAAATTAATGACATTCTAACTAATTAATAAAAAGCAAGAGATTTCTTTCATAAAATAGCTGTTTTCACTATGAACAGTTTATGGTAGAAACAGAAACTTGAACTCTCTTCCTTGTGAGGAAGCAGAGAAGGAAATGACTTTTTATTGGGAAATCTAATTGCTAAATATGTAATTAATCTATTTCTGTAATCTGTTTCTTACCTGCTAGTTTACACATTGGCCATGATTTCTAGCATGTCACCTGAGTTGTCCAATAAAAATGTGTAGTTTCAGGCACACGTGCATATTGTAAACCAGAGTATTGCTAATATCTTTTCAGATGAACTAATAAAAAACAGGGAGGTATGTCAACAGAGAAAAAAAATATTAGGTAAATTTGGGCCACTTATAGCAGCAGTTGGAATAAAAGATTTTTGTGTGAAGCTAGCTATGTACAGGATAAATACTGGAATGAATGATAAGCCTGAGAGACAGTTTCTGGATAATTAATAATCAATTTGTTAAGTAGGCTAGCAAATAATCAATAAATTGGGGTCTGTGGTCTCTCTTGTAACCAAAGACCCAAAATGGAGATAGTTGAATATTTAAATGCCTTTGGAAAAGGGTGTGTCCCTGATAGGTAAAAATCAACTCTAGTTACAAATTAATGAGAGAATGAATATTATAATGAGAGGTGGGCTTTTTTAAAATTAGGAGCTGGAAGAACCTGACTTTGGTCATGTGACCAATGACTCCCAGATCATTCTACACCCAGCAGTCTATACAAAAAAATCTATTCTCCGCCCAGTCCTAGGGAAGGTGAACAATGGTGGGGTTACAGTAAATATTCCACCTAGAAAAGATGGTCTGGGTGGAGGGAATTTTTGGCCTAGATTAGAAATGTCCTATTGAGACTGGGCTTTGAATGAGCAAGCAAAAGAGGATCTTTGGGTCCTGTATATAAAATTAGTTAATAGCATAAAAAGAAAATTTTTCTTAATGGGAAATAATATTTAACAGAGGGGAAGCAGTAGAATTAAGATGTGCTAGGGAAGTCTTCCTGGAGTCCATTCCACACCTTGCCATAGATTCTTGTCGCTTCCCGAGTTGGGAAGGGAATCTTTTAAACACTATATTTCCCATGAGGCCCTCTGTTACACCTACATTTGGTGGGGAGTGCATCTCCAAATGACTGATTATCCAGTATCTGCACCAGAGAGAGAGAGAGAGAGAAAGCCCATGGATAAGACTTACATGACCAAAAGAAAGTTATGGGAGGCTGTTTTTTGCAGCCAGCTTGAGATGAAGAGGGTGGTGGTACTGTTTTCCTCCAAATCCATGTCGAAGGTGTATGCATGTGTATATGGGGGAGATGGTGAGATAGCTCCCTCAAAAATGACTTCCCAGCTTTCCCTTTTTGTTTAGAAGTCTTGTCTGTTATGTGTTAGGAACATCCTTTCCTTTTGAGAGGTCCAAGTATGGTACTTGGCAGGACGTAAAAAGTTGTCTATTGCCTCTACTTCCAGTTCTAGTTTGGGATCTTGGAGTAAAGTTATTGGTTGAGGGGCATGAGAATATGACCAGAATATTTCTCACCTTAATTCAACGTTGACTAACAAGGGATGATAAGGAAGATTTTGGAATAATAATAGCTAGCATTTATGTAGCATTTTAAGGTTTGTAAAATGCTCTAAAGATATTATCTCATTTGTGTTTTTTTTTTTTGCAACAACCCTGTAAAGTGGGTGCTATTATCATCTCTATTTTTTAGATGAGGAAACTGAGGCTGAGAGCTTACATGGCTTTTCTAGGACCACATAGCTGGTTAGTGTCTGAGATAGGATTTGAATTAAGACCTTCCTAGCTCCAAGCTGAGGGTTCCATTCATTATGCTATGCAGAGTCAGCTTATCTACAATTCCAGCTTTTATAGACCACTTGGATTCAGATGGATATTTATCTGTGAAGTTATAATTGGAGAAATGAGATCTCAGCTGGGGGAAAGCAAAACAGGAGCGTAGACAATTTTAAATTGCCTGGCCCATGCCAGTAAGGTGGCCTTGGATTGTCCTGAGACAAAAATGTAAACAGCCTCTGATGGAGGTGTGCCTTTTGCCTTTTTTCCCTTCAGGATTCTACATAAGAATGCTAACTCATATTCTATGGGAAAAGGAAAGTTGTGGGAAGGGGAGGGATGAAGTTCCAATACACAAAGATCCTAACAAGGAGAGAAAGACCTTAATTATTAACATAGCTATGTATAAATGTGTGTATGAGTGTGTATGGTTTCTAGCAAACGATATAAATTCATTTATATTCTCCAGAGTGAGGAAGGATAACACTGCAGTTACAGAATTCTGAGAAGCAGACATATCCCTATGTACATAATAAAAAGGGTCATGGAAATTACAACCCAGACATTATGAAGTGAATTACAACAGTGGTGTTGCTTAAATAGGGGAAACCTCTCAGAGATTACTTGTTACAAAATTCCTTTTGATTCAGAAAAGGTAGAGAAATGGGGTATTCTAATTAACTATTTTTTTTTATCCTATTAATGGCTACTGACTATAACACACTTAGTTGACCAAAATTGAAAGAGTTAGAAAGCAGTAATGACAAGGTGCCTCTGAATATTTTGGGGTGATTTTTGTGGCATAGTTATAACTTCAGTCTTGTGTATGTACCATCAGTTGTGAGATCAGTTTGGCTCTGTTCCCTCCCTCCCCCCAGCTGTGAAGCATTAACTGTCTCTCCCCCACCCCCAGCCACAAAGCATTAACTCTATAGCTATGATAACAAGGGTCTTTTCAAGGCATTAGTAGTAACCAGCCAAAACAAGACCCATCCTTCCCAAACTGGATAAAGTACTTCTCCTTAGGAATTTGACCTCAAATCTGACAACATGATGTTTCAGGGCTAAAACCACGCCTTTTGCTCCCCCTCCCCTTGGAATCTCCCAGTGAATTATGGGTAAAACACATGCTCAATTGATGTGAAGGCTGAATGTTCCTTTAAGTACTGGCCACTCCCTGGCTCCTCCCGGGTCCCTCTCTTACTCCACCTTTGTACACCTCGTTAGCTTAATGAACTTATGACTGACAGTGTTATATCTTTAAAAATGCCTTTCTGGCCCTTAGAACTTTGCAGGTATCCCTTTTCTAGCAGGCCATCTGTCCGCTGCAGAGCGTCACACTTTCAGCCTTTCCCTGACCCCCCCGCCCCCCTTTTTGCACCTTGCGAACCTTTTCTAGCCAGGTTTCCCCACCCTATCCCTTTTTGCCTTGTGAATCAATAAACTTTTATAAATCTGCCAAAGGACAGCTGAGCCTGTAATTCTTTTCAGATGCGAACCTAGAAAGGATTTCTCATTAGAAATCCCCCAAAACCTATCCCTCATCAGTAACACCAAAATAGACAGCAATGAATCTACTACTACAACATCTTTAACATACCTCCACTTCTCTCCAGTTACGTGACTGTGATCTCCATTCAGGTCCTCATCTCTTCTTGCCAAAGCATTCAAGTCTCCATTTCATCCTCTATTTCTCTGCCAAAGTGATATTCCTAAACTACAAGTGTAACCATGTTATTCACCTACTCAGTAAACTGCAGGGGCTTTCTTATTTTCTCTAGCATCAACAAATAACTTTGTTGAGCATTCAGAGCTCTTTACAACTTGGCCTCAGTCTATTATTATATGGTATTTCCATTCAAAGTAGTTTTCTTAGTTTACTATACATGATATTCCATTCCTGTCTCTATGTCTTTGCACAGTTTGTCTCCTTCCTCACCTCCACCTCTTAGAATCAATCCCTGGTTTCCTTTAGAGGTCAATTAAAGCATTCCCTTCTAAAATAGTCCTACCCCCTAAATTACCTTATAATTATTTTATATAGGTTAAATATGTTTACCTATCATTTCTCCTGGTAGAACATAAGCTCTCTGGAGGCAGATACTGTTTCATGTTCGGTTTTGTATCCCCATCACCCAGCACAGTGCTTGGCACAACGCAGGCATTTAATAAATGTGTGTTAATTGAGAAAATTTAGTAACTTCTAGTATCTAAGGGAAATTGCCATATAATAATTAAATAGTCCAACAGGGATGGGGAACCTGCAGCCTCAAGGCCAGCAGTTTCCCCACCCCTGAAGGCTGAAATGAATCCATACTGATTCTGTGAGATCCTTGAAATTGCATTTTTAATGTCCTTTTTATTTGTGAAAGTAGAATGCAGGAAAAAAATTCTAAAAAATAGCATGTTTACTGTGCCGGCAGATAATATGAAAAGGGGCCTATATGATAAAGTCACCATTGTTATTTTTCATTTCCAGATATGCTTCTTGCTTTAGGGAAGATAACTCAAATGGAGAGCTGACCGTGCCCTCAAACTGAACAAGTTCAGCATTAACTGATCTCTCCAGATTTCAGTATCCATAATTTATAAGAATGAATCTTAACTCTTGTAAATTATAACTCTGTCAAGTGGATTGTTACTTACTTAAAATAACAGAGAATTTTTACACAGTTATTTAGGCTAGAGGAAAGGTTTTCCCCTGATGGGGCAACATAGGGAAATACCAGAAAGGGAGGTCAATGTACTCGAACATAAAATAAGCATAACATGTTAAACCTAGAGTTATGATCCTTTTTTTTCCAGCCCAGACAACTATGATTAATATTAGTCTATTGTTAATAAACAGTTGCTACAATTACGTTGTTAATTAAAACTTTCCTTTTATGTGTAATAGTTACTGGAATCTGGAAAAGTAAAGAGATCTGGTTCAAAGGACTGACCTCCAGAGGCATAGTGCCAGACCCCTAGTTTACTGAGCCTTTGAACTGTTCCCTGAAGTTTATCTTTAATTCATAAAAGCTCAGACCTAGAGCTGGGAGGTGCCTTAGAGGTCACCTAATCCAACCCACTTGTAGATAAAGTGATGCCCATGCAGGTTTAAGTCACACCCTAGCTGGGGTGGGGAACCTGCAGCCTCAAGGCCCTCTAGTGCAGCAGTTCTCAACCTGTGGGTTGTGTTCAATCTATAACAATGAAAATACATCCTGCATATCAGATATTTACATTACGATTCATAACAGTAGCAAAATTACAGTTATGAAGTAGCAACGAAAATAATTTTATGGTTGGCGTTCACCACAACAAGAGGAACTGTATTAAAGGGTCACGGCAGTAGGAAGTTTGAGAACCACTGCTCTAGGGCCTCAGGATCAGAAAGAGTCAGACACAACTGGAAAAACAATTAAACAGCATTTATTTTAATAATGATTTTTGCTCACTTTGTTTTTAACATGGCTTATTAAGTTTATAGTTTTACCAATATTCAGCCAACCTTATATTCCAGGTGTGAATCCAACTTGGTTATAGTATATAACACATTACATGTTGTTTGGGTCCCTTTGCTAATATTTTATTTAAAATTTTTGCATCTGTTTATTAGGGATGTTAATCTCTGGCATTCATTTTCTGTTTTCATTCTGCTTGGTTTATGTATCTGAACCCATATCTCTGTCATAGAAGGAATTTGGTAGGATCTTGGCACATAATAGGCACTTAATAAATGTTTTTTGTTTTCATAGATGATTTATATTGGAATCAATTGTTCTTTGAATGTTTGATAGAATTCATTTGTGAATCTGTCTAATCTTGTTTTTTTTCTCTCTAAGTTCATTTTTGACGTCTTCAGTTTCTTCTTAAAGAGGGTTACCTCCTCTGTTTCTTGTTCTGTTAATCTGGGCATTTTATAGTGTTGCTTCATTAATTCATTATTTCATTATTTATTATTCATAAATTTCATTTAAGTTGTTGGTTTTATTGGGACATAATTGGGCAAAAGTTTGTAATATTATCCTTTCATATTTATTTGTTATGAAGTTGATAAACAGTTGCTACAATTTACGTTGTTAGTTAAAATTTTCCTTTTACATGGAATAGTTTCTGGATTCTGTAGGAGTAAGGTAGATAAGGTCCTCTAAACATGGCCTCAGCATCTAGGGAACAAAGCTTTGGGGCAACAGCCCTTAGATGGTTCAGTGATATTAAAAGAAGTGAGTTCTGGAGGGAATGGAGTTGCCATACCTATGTGTCCTGAGGGTGTTCACAAATGAACAGATCACCAAATCTGCCGTAGTTTTAGAACAAAATTTATTGGGTGGTTTAGTAGGAGAGAGTGAGCCAGAAAGGAAGTGTGGATTCCTTTTCCCAGGTTCTGGAAAGTTTATATTATATAGGATTTTGACAGGGACACACCTGCACATGCCACAAGAACCACATGTACTCAATTAAGCAATTTCGCTGAGAGAGCAACTTGAAAGCAAAATAGATTGAGATAGAGATTAGTAAATATAAACATTCAGTAAAATTTGGGCAAAGCTAGGGTGAATCCAAAACAAGACCTGGGTGTGGGGACTCAAAGCAAAACTGTTTTGGCTTGATCCAGGACCTGGGGGAAGCCAAAATTCTCTTTAACCATCTCTGGCATTCCTAGAGAGGTACTGAGATCAGGATGACATTGTGGGTTCAAACAATCTCTAGTCACATAAAGTTAGGTTCAAACAATATTAATCAGTGATAAATAATAATTCACACTGGCTGAAATACTCAGTAGTAAAAGGGTTGATGCTGACTCATCCATGCTTTCTTTTTAAAAATTTTTTAATGTTACTTTGTTTTTTCTAATCACATGTGAAGATAGCTTTTAAAATTAATTTATTTTAAATTTAAATACACAATAAGAAAAAACAGAAACATTATACACTTAAATATTAAGGCTTAAATGCAAAATAAGAAAATAAAAAAAAGAATTGCCATATGCACAGCAGAATGTAAGAGAGGATTCAAAATATACAATATTTATAGAATTAATTGCCATTTCAAGAAAGCCTATATAATAAATACTACATATCGTGTTCTGAGCTGTCCATCTTTTCCTTCCTTCCTTGTAAGTCTTTTGTTCTCTGCTGTGCACTTTTTACTTTGTTTTCCCCCCTCCCTATCCCACCAAGGCAATCAAACCTGGATACACACACAAGCATATACACATATATGTATATGTATACGTGTATGTGTATGTATGTATACTCACATGCACACATATATACACATGCACCATATATACACACATACATATATTTATATACACAGACATATATACACACATACATACAACTGTATATTCATATATATATATATGCTTAGGTATCTATAATTATTGACATAGACATTCATTTGCATCTATGTAGGACTGTACTATACTTATTTGTCTTCTGTTTCTCTGAGGGTGGATAATGTCTTCCTTCATAGGTCCAAGTCTTTCCCTATTTTTCTAAGTCCAACAGCTCATTGTTTCCAATCTTATCTTGTCTGGTTATTTTATTTAATTTTTTTGGATGGAGGAAGGCAAGGCAGTTGGGGTTAAGTGACTTGCCCAAGGTCACACAGCTACTAAATGTGTCAAGTGACTGAGGTCAGATTTGAACTCAGGTCCTCCTAATTACAGTGCCAGTGCTCTATTCACTGTTCCACCCAGCTGCCTGTCCTTATTGAGTCTCTTGTAATTAGTCTTTGAAGTTTACCTTATATTTCTCTTGGATCTTGTATATCAGAATTTCTACTGATTTTGGGTCTTTTTGCAAGAAAATCCTGAAAGTCTGGCAATTCATTAAATATCCTTTTTTTTTTTTTCATTCAGGATTATGCTTAACTTTGCTGGGTGGTATTTTGGCTGCCACCTCAGTTCTTTTGCTCTTTGATATATAGTGTTCCAAGACTTGTGGTCTTTTAGTGTAGTCAGTGTGCTGCCCCAAATGTTGTTTATTTTTACTGTTCTACGTTTACCCTGACGCACTATTTTGTCTTATTTGTGGAAGAAATCTGGAGAACTTGGAGTTTTCTGACCTCCTCCACCATCTTCCCAGAATCTTCTCGCCATAAAGACAATTTTCAACATTCATTTTTTGAAAGATTTTGAGATCCAAATTTTTTGCTCTCCTTTCTTTCCCTCTCCCTTTGCTCCCCTCCTCCCCCAAGATGGCAAGTAATCATATCTAGGTTATACATGTGCAGTAACGTAAAGCTTATTTCCACATTAGTTTAGAAGTCAAAGATGAAATAGAGCAAAAGGAAGAAACTATGAAAAATTTTAAAAAATGAAAATAGTATGCTTCAATCTGCATTCAGATTCTATCAGTTCTTTCTCTGAATGTGGATAGCATTTTCCATCATGTGTCTTTTGGAGTTGTCTTGGATCATTGTATTGCTGAGAAGAGTTAGGCTGATCATACCTGATTGTTACTGTGTACAATGGTCTCCTGGTTCTGTTCGCTTCACCCAGCACCAGTTCATGGAAGTCTTTCCAGGTTTTTCTTAAGTCTACCTGCTCATCAATTCCTATAGCATAATAGTATTCCATTACATATTTATATACCACAATTTGTTTTGCCATTCTCCAATTGATCCTCAATTTCCAATTCTTTGCCACCACAAAAAGGAGCTTCTATAAATATTTTTGTATATTTGGATCCTTTTCTCTCTCTTTTTAAAAAATCTCTTTGGGATGCAGACCTAGTTCGTCACTGCTTTCTTAGATAGTTCCATGATACATATGCGGCAGAATAGGTATAGTCTTCCCATATAACAATAATAGGTTATGGTAAAGAGGGCTACTGACCCAATGCCAGATAGATGCCAGGGTAGTGCATCTATCTTCCTCAGTCTTTATTTTAAGTAGAATGATAAATGAGGATAATAATTCCCTTGCTGATTACATCCATCCATTTATTTATTCATTTAATTATTTATCAATTTTTAAAGATAGTCATTTAGTCCACTCTACTAACCTGGCCCAACTTGAGGTAATATCCCATTAGCAATAGGTAGCCACTGAAGAAACATTTACAGTGGCAAGTGCATTGGATTTCACACTCTCTACTTACTCATATGACCTAGATTAGGTCCATTAATTTCATTTGTCTTAGTTTCCTCTTCTATAAAATGAGGGGGTTGGCCTAGACCAGGGATTCTTAACCTGGGATCCATTGGTTTATCAGATAGATTTTAGGATGTCCATAAAATTTAGATGGGTAAAAAAAAATGATTACATCTTTATTTTCACTTAAACTTTGGTTTCTTACATTTTTTTTTATTTAAAAACATTATTCTGGGGCATCTCTAGGTTTTCCTAGACTGCCAAAAGGATCTGTGACACACAAAAAGGTTAAGAATCCATAGGCTAGAAAGATTCTAAAATCTTTCAGATCTCATACTTTCTGACTCTAGCTGGGTAAAGAGGCACTAAGTGGGAGAAACGTTACTTAGCTCATTTTGGCCCTTTTGTCAATCTTTGTCATTCTGAACAAAAGCCAAAAGAATACCTTTTCTGTCACTCAAGTCAATAAGCATTTGTTTAGTACCAAGCATTGTGCTGGGCTATTTTCTCCTCTTTTTAACTGCTCTCTTCCCCTCTCTTCCTCTCTCCCTTTTTAAAAGTCTATTTTTAAAAAGTTTTGATGCCTTTTGCTTTTCTATCACTGTAATTTTCAGCTTTCTCATCTCCTCTACTGTGTCCTGTGAACCCTTTCTTATTCCAAATAAAAACATTTAAGCAAAACCCACTGACAGTGACTTGTTCTGATGGTACATGTTACATATTCTGAAAGTAGGGAAGTATGTTTTCTCCTCTTCTCTGGGACAGACTAAGCTCAATTAGTGCATTAATCTGAATTTATATTCACACCCCTGAATGCCATTTATATATATATATGTATATGTATATATATATGCATACACATATACATATATACATACACATACCTACACACATACACACACACACACACACACACACACACACATAGATGCTTCTTGCCACCATGTAGGAGAGATTTGACAGCACTGATTATATAGGTAGCAATATTAGTACATAGTACTTAATGAAGTTTTTAATTCCTTATTTCAAGTTCTCCTGCATCCCGTCGCTCTTTTCTTTTGTATCCTAACCATCACACTTTCCAATTCCCTCTTTCTTCCTTTAGTATACAGTTGATAAGTATTTGACAGATTGAATTATGGTACTCTTCTCATCAATTTATTGCTTTCTTATCATACATTTTCTTATTAATCTTTCTTACTATTTCTGCATTTCTACCCCTTTTTCCCTTCCAGCCAAGAAAAAACAAGTTTTAAGATAAAATGCTTTCATTGTTTTCTTCTTGACTTTAGAAAAGCTAAGGCCTTACTTTATTTTGTGTGTGTGTGTGTGTGTGTGTGTGTATGTTTGTGTTGTCGTTGCTGCTGCTACTTTTGTTGCTTTTTGGTAGGGAGGTTGTAAAATTCTAGAGAGACCTATTTCTGGTGCTAAGCTCTGACCTCATAGTATTTAAGGCATTATTATTTTATATTACTTCACAGTTAGGTTTTTCAGCCCTCTTATTCTGTAGAAACTCCCACATAAAAGTCACTAGTAACCTCTTTTCCTCCAGTA
Organism: Pseudochirops corinnae; assembly: GCA_028646515.1. NCBI lineage: Eukaryota > Metazoa > Chordata > Mammalia > Diprotodontia > Pseudocheiridae > Pseudochirops > Pseudochirops corinnae. Next base: position 158,637,150 of record CM053586.1, on the reverse strand, counting down.
CTCATCATCCTTTTTTGTAAATTCCAGTACAACTAGTTGGTCCCTCTTTTAAGGTATCATTCTTTCCTTTATATCACTCATGCCATTATTCTTTATACCACTCAATTGTTAATTTGATCTCTTCTTCAGAGCCTTTGTATCATATGTATATCTATTGTATTATGTCATTATATCATCTCTCGCATGCCATGTTAACCCTGTTGTCAAACTGCTTGATAATTTCTTAGGTGACCTCAGTCATTCTATGCTGGCATCTCCCATGGCTACTTTTGTATTTCATTCCTGACATTAATTTTCTTGTTTCTTAAAGAAACACTATACTAGCTATATGAGAGTCTCACTGCTTCCGAACTTTGCTTAGCCAAAATAGCTCTTCATTTTTCCTTCACACCTTTCTCCAACTGGTCATTTCAACATTACACAGGCTTAAAATTCTAACATTATCTGTCATTCTTCTCTTTATTTCTTTTAAGAAGTGAGTAAATCCTGGCACACTCTTGATCAACCAATGAACATTATTAAAGCACCTAGTGTGTGCCAGATACTGTGCTAGGAGCTGTGGGGATACAAAGACAAATGTGAAATACTGCTTGTTATCAAAAAGTTTACTTTTATTGGAGGAGACAAAATGTACCTATATGAGTATGTATCCAATACAGTTATCCCTTCTACATTGTGGAGTTTAGGGGCATGGTGCCCCTTCGAACTAAAAAATCCATGTAAAATTTTTTGACCCTCTCTTCATACCAAAAAAGAAGTCTGAATTTTTTTCTTTTTCTTTTATGGGGTGTTTACAGTACCTTATTGTAAAATTTGGGTTAAGTATTTCGTCATGGGCTCTGTGTTGTCTGCAGCTTCCAGAAAACTCTCCCCAAATGCCCATTTAATTTCTTATGCCAACCCACAATATATCAAAACTGCAATGGGGAAAGTCATGATGTGGGAGGGATACCTGTAATTTGAGGAGGGAGGGCACTAAGATCTGGAAGGATCAGGAAAGGTTTTGAGTAGAAGGTGATGTGTGAGCTTGAGTCTTGAAGAAAAGGAGGTTTTCTCATTGGCTGGAGTCCCTCGAGAGCATGTTCTAGTCATGGAGGACAGCCAATGCAAAGTTATGAAGGCAGAAGATGGAAGGTTGCTTGTGAGGAACAGCAAGAAGGACAGTTTAGCTTCACCATAAAGTGCTAAGAGAGTGCATAAGAAGGGAGAGTAGTATAGAATAATGCTGGGAAAATAATGCTGTGAAAGACTTCAAGTGCCAAGGAGAATCGAGTTTATATTTGATTCTGAAGGTAGTAACAGGGGGACCATATATTGAGTAAAGGAGTGACAAAGTCAGACTTGTGCTTCAGTAAAAATAATTTTGAGATCTGTGTAAAGGAGAGATAGAAGAAGGAAAGACATTTGGCAGAGACACCAATTAGGAGGCTTTTTCCATAATCCAGGTGAAAGATGAAAAGGGTGTGGCTATGTGAAGAGAAGTAGATAGATGGGAGACTTGTTTTAGAAGTAGAATTAGCCAGATTTGGCAACTGATTGGATATATGAAATGAAGGAGAGTGAGGATTTGAGGATGACAGTAAAGTTGGAAACATAGGAGATTAGCACAGGTACATGGTAGGCACTTAATAAATGTTTATTGATTGAAAGGATAGTGGTACCCTCTTCAGAATTAAGGAGGATTGGAAGAGGACTAAGTTGGTTAAGGATGGGGAGGGAGAAAATGAGTTGTTTTGTATGTGTTGAGTTTGAAATGGCTATAGAATGTCTAATTTGAAATATTAAAGTCAGATCCTCAACAACGCACAGCTAAAGACAACTCTACAAACCTCAAGATGGAAGGAGTTACCTAAACTCAGAGAAAGATATAGAAAGACTATAGTTTAAATGGAGACTGAAGCAA
>CM053586.1:158605859-158634747 GCA_028646515.1 Pseudochirops corinnae | reverse complement strand
ATGGGGTATAGAAATCTATCTTGCCCTACAAGAAAGTAAAGGGGAAGGGAATAAGGGGTGGGGTAAGGAAAGGGTGGGCAGATGGGGGAAAAGGGTAATCAGAATGCATGGCATCTTGGGGTGGGGGAGGGGAGAGAAGGGAAGAAAATTTGGAACTCAAAATCTTGTGGAAATGAATGTTGAAAACTAAAAATAAATTTTAAAAAAGAACATCAGAGCTGGCAGGGACCTCAGAGAACATCTAACTCATATCCTAATCATACAAACTGGGAATCAGAGATCCAAAGAGGGATGGAGACTTTTCCAATATCTCACATCTAGGTTAGGGTTAGAACCCAGATCTCCTGACTCTCAAGCAGAGATCATTGTGGGCTAGAAGCATTCAGGATCAGACCATCTCAGAGGCAGACACTTAGCTTCTGGATTTTTAAGGACAAAAAAATCTCCAGATGTAAGGTAATGAGTAAAATGACCTCTCATGGATATCTCATATCCTAATATATATAATTCACTTCCATACACACAACCAGGGATGTGTTCTTGCTGTGATAGGCTGACTCATGGCAACATGCTATCTGGCTTTCTTTAAGGAAATGTGAAACTCCTACAAGCACTTAGCATGTTGTCTAGCCCTATGTTGGCAACAAAGTCCCTAGAAACAGAAGGCATGGCCCCATCCTCCTGGATGTTCACAATCCAGTTGGGAATACTGACAACAAGCTGTAAAACAGTATTTCTTAACATTTTGGGGGTCATAAGCCTTCTGGCATTCTGGTATAATCTATGTACGTAAAAAAATATTTAGGATTACAAAGAACCTGTAAAGACACTTATCTATCTATCTGTCCATCTATCTATTAAAAGTTCATGGAACCAAGTTTAAGAAGCCTTGCTAGAGAGTATCTTGGGGAATATAAAAAGTTAACAAATATGCAATGAAAAAGAATAAAGTGCTGATTTTGTTCCATTAATTTTCATGGAATTAAAAGTACCATGAACTTTTACTTCAACATGGACTTTTGTGGTGAATTATATCATTGAACTAGGTGGTGTAGTAGAGTGCCAGACCTTGAGTTAGGATGACCTGAGTTCAAATCTAGCTTCAGAAACTTACTAGTTGTGTGACCTAAGGCAAATCACTTAACCCTGTCTGCCTTAGTTTCCACATCTGTAAAATGAGCTGGAAAAGGAAATGGAAAACTACTCCAGTATCTGCCAAGAAAACCCCAAATGGGGCCAGCAAAAGTCAGATACAACTGAAAGAAATGAAAAACAACAGAATAGTTAGTATCTTACCAAAAAAAAAAAGTACACCAATGAAAGGTATACTCTTTTCCATCATATCCTTAATATTTTAAATGCATTAACTTCTTTTTACTTCAATCTTTCTAAGTTGATGGTTTTTGAGAGGGTCTGGTGGCCTAAAATCTTAAAAGTGATTTAAAAATTTCTGCATCAAAAGGTTTGTTTTCATCTCACCAAGACTGGTATGCCCTTACCTGTTTTATGACAGGTGGTGGCTTCTTGCTCACATCAATGGGCGAGAATTCAGGAATTCCAAACTTATCTCGATAAAACTCTCGAGTGAATTTGTCACAATCATAGATGAAGAAAGTCCGTCCAAGTATGGTAACAGGTTGACCCACAGCAAAATCTTTGGCAGTGAACCATTCTAGTACATCCTGATCAGAAACTTCCAGGACGCACCGAGGGAAGTCCTCTAACGTAAAAATGGAGAGACAGAAAAACAAAAGGAAGAGTTAAAGAAAGGGCTGATTCTCAATCATCGAACAACTATTAAGTGCCTACGGTATGCCAGGCACTATGACAGGTGCTGGGGATATGAAGACAAAAATAAAATAAAGTCTGCTTTCAAGGCACTTCTAATCTATTGGGGGAGCCAACATGTGCATAGATAAATATCTATAAAATAGATGGGATGTAAAGGACAGGAGGAAGACACTAGGAGTGGGTAGAAGCCAGCCGTTGTGCAGATGGCATTTGAAATGAGTTTAAAAGGAAAATTTGGTTCAGACAAAAGGCTAAGGTGTTCCTAAGTTTTTATCCTGTCCTGGCCACAGGCTACATACGAACCAAGTTATTTTTATTTGGATGCTTGTTTTTGCCTTTATCTGATCTCTCTCGCTTCTCAGCCCTTTGCAATATGACTTTTGACTTTATCATCCCATCAAAACTGCTCTCTCCAAAGTTACCAATGATTTCTTAATTGCCAGACGGAGGCCTTTTCTCAGCCTTAATCCTTCTTGACCTCATCTACAGCGTTTGCCATTACTGACTAAGCTCTCCTCGTGAAGACGCCTGCATCAATCAGTCTTCATGAGACTTGGGAAGGTTCCTCCTCTCTGTCTAATCTAACGTTGGTCTCCTTTGCTGGATCTTCTCCTACATCTTGCATCCTAACTTCGGGTATACCACCCAAGAGGCTGCAGGCTTGCAGCCACTCTTCTCTCTACACTCTCCCATCGCTTCCATGGATTTAATTATCATCTCTATGCAAATGACTCCCCAGTCTACATATTCAGCTCTAGTCTCTTTCCTTAGTTCCATCACCAAGTACCTATTGCACATTCCAAGTCAGATGCTTCAGCAGTATCTCAAACTCAGCATGTCCAAAACAGAAATTCATTATCTTTCTCCCAAAACCACCCTTCTACTGAACTTCTTTACTTCTGCTAAAGGTACCGTGCATCCTTCCATTCACCCAGCTCTGCAATCTAAGATTCACCCTTGACTGATTCACCCCATGTATCAATGAGCAACTTGTGATTCTATTTCTGTGTCATCTCTCACTACCATCTAATCCATCTTTTGCATAGTCACCAAAGTGATTTTTGCTAAAGCACAGTCACTGAACACGTTGCTCTGCTGCTCAATAAACTTCAATGTTTACCTTTAAGGACAGGACAGGACCCTTGTTTTCTTTAGTAAAAAGGGAACTTTCAGGTGAGCAAACCCCTATACTAATGAAGGTTAGCAACTTTTCTGTAAATTAGAGAATTACCTTAAGATCAAATAAAAACACCTGTGTTGGCTCTTAAACACCTATTTAAACATTAGCTGGTTCTTCTCTACCTTTCCAACTTTATTATACACTACTCCCCTTTACACACCCCAAGGTCCAGCTAAACTTGCCTTCTGGCTCTTCCTTCATCTCCCTTGCCTGTTTTTTTTTCACAGTCTGACCCCATGTCTGGAACACACTCCTCGATCTTCTCTGCCTTCTGGAATCCCTAGTTTGGTTGTTTGTTTTTTTCCCAAGCTTAGCTCATGCATCATCTTCTACTTGAAGCCTCTCCTAATCCACCCAGCCAGTAATGCACCCTCTTTCTCCTCCTCCAACGAAATTACCTTACACTTGTTTTTTTTTAATATATGCTCAATTATGTATGCCTTTTTCTCCCAACAGAATTTCATTCCTGTCTTTGTTTCCTCCATGCCTAGCATTGTACCTGCTATACAATAGATGCTCAAAAATGCTAATTGATTGACTGCTTCTTTACTTCTTACGGCTTAAAGCTTTGCTTTCATGTCCTACTCAGACTATGTTGTCATCTGTCCCTTGCAGGGCTTGTTCCTCTCCATCTGGACCACTATCCTCTCTATAGCAGACCTCCTCCACACTAGACCTCCCAAATTTATGACCTCAGACTCTAAGAAAATGAATTCACTCATCTTTGGAGTTCATCCGTCTTGATAGGTGACTGAAGGAGTGCAAACTGACCTAGTCACTAGTTCTAGCTGGCCCAAATTCTAGAGCATACTTCATCTTCAGTCATCTACCGAAGCCATCTTGCCATCTGCCTGCTGCCATGTGTATGTACCCACCCATTCTGAACTCAATAATCAAACCAATAGTGCCATCTCTTCAAGAACGAACGTGTCAATTGAATGCCCTATGGATCTGCAACTCACCAGACCAAAACTCCCTCCCTTGGCCTCCACTCTGCTACATGTATTGTGTTCCCCAATTACAACATAAGCTTCCTAAGGGCAAGAACTATCTCACTTTTTGCCTTTGTATTTCTAATACTTAGCAAATGTCTGGCATTTAAGTGATCATCCCTTCGTGTATTTTCATATACTGGATTGGGATCATAATTTAAGGGATCAAAAAAATGTAAAAATTATACCTAATGGCTTAAAAATATCCCTTCATACATAAAAAGCTACTAATCTAGCACCATTCTTGGCAGACCCCAAGCACTATTTGCTTACTGTGAAATAGGATCAAAGGTTTCAAGCTCAGATGGAGACTGGAAGCCATCTAGTCAAACCCCCTTATTTTTTAGATAAGGGAACGATGAACCAGAAGTGGAAGGACCTGCCTAAAGGCACACAAGTGCGAGAAGCAGGATCTGAGCCTATGTCCTCAATGTCAATTCTAGGGCTTTTCCCATTCACTGGTACTGAGTTACAAAGGAAAGGAAGAACTATTTGGCTGCCATAGAAGAGTTATAGAATCTCTGAAATGGAAGAGACCTCAGAGGTGCAGTGAAGCTTCCTGTAAATATAAAAACACCTTCTAAAATACCTCTAAAACATGACCATTCAGCTTCTCTGCAAATGCTTTTGAATGATGAGGGCTGAGTAAACAGCTGGAACAGCAATAACTATTTACCAAATTTCTTCAAGCCAAGATTTATTTCTCTTCAACTTTGGTTCATTGGTTTTGAGTTAGTTCTCAAGAGAAATTTATTCCCTACTCTATATGACAGTGACAGCCCTGCAAATACTCAAAAACAGGCATCACATCTCTGTTTTGTATTTTTTCCAAGCAATACATTTCTCTTGTCTTCAGCCCTTCTCCATATGATGTAGTTTTCAGACCCAACATTAGTGTATGACAATGTCCCCTGTGTAGCAAGGGTTGGATTAGGAGAATAACTCCTGGAGCAGAGCACTTCTCCCCCAGTCCCTCCCCACACACGTACCCTACCAAGGGACATGTGCTCAGTCCTGAGGGACGTGGACCTTTGGAATGATGAAGTCATCAGTTGGCAGAAAAGGCAGATGGGCTCAAACTGACCTAGGAAACACATCTTCTGACTGACATGTTAAGCAACTGTCATTATTGGGGGTGGGGGTGGAGGAAGCATCCTTATTCACCCCTTCTATCCCCCACTCCCGCAGGAAGATCCAAAAAGCTTCACATTGTGCACCCTAGAGAAAGGAAGAGAAGGGCAACAGGAGAAGCTGTGTGTCCCTTTAGAGAGTGTACTGACTGGCTCTTCCTAGCTCTGTGGCCAGTTCTCCTGTGATGCACCTCCTCCTTCTAAACTTTGCTGTCCCTCATTCTCTTTATCTATAAAAATGAGGAAGCTGGGTTTGCTGTCTTCTAAGTCCCTTTTAGCTCTCGAGCTATGATCCAACGGCTCTCTGTTCTGTGGAAAGGCACCCAGTTGGAATGGCCAGATTCCAGCTTTCATCCCTGCTGCTGTCACAGGGACAGAAGCCAGCAAATCCAACTCCCTCATTTTACAGAGAAGGAAAATGAGGTTTATCAAGGTTTTAAGTGACTTGTCCAAGGGCACATGGGTAACGAACATCAGAGGCAGGATATGAACTCAGGTCCTTTGACTCCAGAGCCAGTATACTCTTTCCAGTATGCCATTTTGCCTCTCTGCATCTTCACTGCCATGATATCTTTACACACTCTGTCCTCCACACTGAAATGAATTCCAATCCTTCCCGGGCCATCTGAAATCTTCAGTAGGCCGTCTTCTGCCTACTCCCTTCTCCTATCAGCGCTCAAGCTCATTGTGCCTCACTTACACAATCTGAATTAAAATTATTTGTGGACATGCTTTATCTCTCCTATGGGTCCTTGCCTGCGACTTATTTACCTTTATTTTCCCCCAGGATCTAACACTTTGCTTGTACCCATTACACACTTAATAACTATCTACTGAATGAATGACCTAATTATTTTATTTCAACTTGGCTTCACTATTTCTTTCCACCTTAGAACCAGAAGACCTTGATCTGAATCTTGCCTCTGATACCTACTAACTATGTGATCATAGACATGTCACAATTTCTCAGCATCCCATCTCTCATCTGTGAAATGGGGGAAAGTTTGAAATGCACTTAATGGCTATGTGGTCATGAGAAAGTCTGGAGCATTCCAACCTCAGTTTCTTCATCAGTAAAATAAAACACCTATGTTACATATTTCAAAGTCTACAGTGAGGATCAACTGTATAGAAAGCACTTTGCAAACCTAATGTTATAAATCAACTCTTACTATTGTTTTTATATTCAGTGCTGAACAGGGCATTATGAAATTGTACTGGATACAAAGGGCCCATTGACCAAATACCTTTTTGCCTTAGCTCTAGAATAATATCATTGTGGTTTACATTTGTTGGGTCAGAGTTCAAGTCTGTTGACTTCTTCCTATTATGTCATATTAAATAATACATATTTTCTCAACAAGGCCTTTCCCATACTTCTTAAAAGAGCTGACTACCTGCTGGGCTGTCATGTTTCTCTCCCTATGTAAGCCACTACACCACTCAGCTATAGGTTTACATGGGAGTTTAGAGCTTACAAAAATTGTTCAATTATAAATTTCAAACTTAGCCATGCCAGAGTAAAAGAACTATTAGCCAAGCAGTCCAAAGTGGAAATGGAACTGGAACCTGCAAAAGACTCTGTGCTTCGGGGATCACATTATCTCTCTCATTTAATTCCTCCCCCTATGTGTATCCTCATTATTTCTCTGTATTTCCCTAATCCATCTAACTTTGTTAGCTCACTGGGCAGGGACTATATCTAATTTCATGCTCACTTAAGCACTGTGGAAGCTCAATGTCATAATATTCCCAGTTCTGCTATTGGTTCTTTGACTCAAAGTTAATCTTTCTCTGGAGAAATTTCCAGAATTTCTTATCTCCCAGTTCCCAAGGATGCAGTGCAGATAAATGAGTAGTATCTAGAGATTGCTTTCAGCTACCTGTGAATGAGAGATTTAGGGTCATTATATGTAACTAAGAGAAAATTCTTTAAATACTTATGTCAGTAACAGAAACAGGCATGTGTACCAAGGATGCCTATTCACCACGGGCAAGTGATTATGGATGGCAGGTGTCTCCCCCTTTTTATCTGCCTTCCTCAGAACTATTTTAATCCAGTGAAAAAAGAACAGATGTTGCCGCAGTGGGGGTGATCTTAACAAGCTACCAGCTACATCATCCCATCAACATTATCTAGCAGGGCAACTTCTAATTAAGGAAATAATTTTTAAAATGTCAAAGTATTTATTAAGTACCTACTATGTGATAGGTGGGACAGCTAAATGATGTATTGGATAGAGTGCTGGGCCTGAAGACAGGAAGATTCATCTTCTTAAATTCAAATCTGACCTCAGACACTTACTAGCTGTGTGACCCTGGGCAAGTCATTTAACCCTATTCGCTTTGGTTTCCTTATCTGTAAAACTGAGCTGGAGGATGGAAATGGCAAACCAGGATCTTTATCAAGAAAACCCCAAATGGGGTCACGACTGCCCTCAAGAAACTTATATATAAGTATATTTTTTTTTTTGCTTTTTTTTTTAGAGGGGGAAAGCAGAGCAGTTGGGGTTAAGTGACTTGCCCAAGGTCATATGGCTAGTTCTTTGTGTGTGCGTCAAGTGTCTGAGGCTGAATTTGAACTCAGGTCCTTCTAACTCCAGGGCCAGTGTTCTATTTGCCCCAAACTTTTATTTATTTGATGAGGAAATGCATAAAGGGGAGTGATGACAGAAAAGGGGATTTTGATCTGAGGAATCTCAGGGATGGTGAGTGGACATATAGGGCATTTAATTCCAGTAGTGATAAAAATACTGACTTGATTATTTTTCCCAGAGAAAGAGGTAGGAAGGAAGCAGAGGTGAGGTGAGGCCAGGACAGATGCTGTTTTCATGTGGATGGCTGGATGTTGTATGAAGTATAGTCTCTACTCTGCTACATATAGTGGTTTATGTATTTTGCACTCCCTGGCCTACAAATCAGTACAATCCAGTCCCAAGATGCAGTTACAAAGCTAAGTTGATTGGTTTCCCCAGAGACAGAGCACATGGTCTCTAAAGGTCCAGAATAGAGGGTCTCCATTCTAGGTGGGGATCAGGAACAGGTCAAATGGCAGACATATGGGCTGATTTACTGGAAAATAGTTGGATTGGGATGGTAAAAAGTAAAAACAGTGGGCAGGTAAAGAAGAAAGATCCTTGATTCTTTGAACTTTTTTTTCAAGCCACTGTAGAGTCCTAAAAAATAAAATAATAAAAAAATCAAGACAGCAATGATAGTTTGTGGGCAAAAGATAAAAAAAAGTTCAAGAAATCAGATTATTATACCTAGCTTGCCACTGGTTCATTCCGTAGAATTCTCCTTGTAGTTAGAGAATAAAGTGACAGTGAACTGTTCATTTCAAAAGGTTAATTCATCATATTTCAAATAAATCTAGCAGGACACTCATGTCTTCCCAAATATGTCTCTTAGCAGCTGGATACTCCATCATCTGTAGCAATCACAGATATGGATAAATGGAGGAGTAAAGAAGAGAACCAAAGGCAGGTCTGCCTTGCTGCCTAGGGGGAATATGCCCACCCAAACTTCTAAAGTCAAGTTCATCTTGGTTAACTACTTTGAGATCCAAAAAAAAAAAAAGCTACAGATCCTGCCTAGAGAGAAACCAAATAACAGAAGACAAACCAATTCCACAGAAACTCTTACTTGAATTATCCGCCAAGACTTTGGGCAAGCGCTGGCGCTTCACCAGGACTGGGAAAGGATCGCGCCCATCATTCCGTTCATGTACCTCTTGAACTTCCACTGTATCATCAGCAAGATAGTAGTGAATAATATAGGGTCGACTCTCTCCAAACATGCTATCTGTGTCATCCCAAATTGAATAGAATCGGAGGACCTGGAGGAAAACAAAACAATTACTTAAAAAAAGAAGCGGTGCCCCCATCCCCCCCTCCCCTAAGAAGGGGCCTTCATTTTTCCTCTTTGTCATTTAACGTGTAAACATAAACAAATAAGGATCAGCAGACATTTGAGTTAGGCAAAGTAGCTGCCCTGTGATAAGCTCAAAAAAAGAAAAATTCTTTCAAGGCACTATATAATGGCACTGGAAATGTTGAAATAGCTATCAACAGCTAAAAATGAGTAAAATATGTACTCTGTACAGAAATCAGAGGTTAAACATCTCAGTTTATTTTTTTAAAAATCTGATTTTTAATTGATATTCTTTGTGCCTACATCACCTTCATCTTTAATATATCCCTGTATATATCTACTGTTCAGGGAATGCTTTTTTGTAATGAAAAAGGAATACCTCAGTTAAACCCAAAAAACTGATCTGTAAATGAAATCAGCTAAGGTACAAAGTGTAACTGGTCCTATACACAGTGACATATGGATATTAATAAAGTTATATTAAAATTGCTTATACATGTCAGAGGAAGCATCAAAGAGAAGTAGTGGTCCCTGCCTCTGAACAGGGGCACCAAAGCCAGAATCTGCAGACAAAATAAAAACAACAGAGACACCTGTTGTCTCTCTGAGTCATGTATTCAATACCCCACAGAGATTCTCCCAAGATTAATCAAAACAGATGACACCACCCACTCGTGATGATTCATGAGGGCACAAACAGTATTGCTTGAAGGAACCTATGAAAAGGATTTCCAACGATTATGAAGTCTTGGGCAAGAAATTGAAGATCATAGGAGTGTTAAGTTGTTTTTTCTTTACTGTTGCTCATGGAAAGCAAGGGATGTGGATATTCCGTCATCTGATGGATGTTGAAAAGGAACAATTATTTAAGATATGACTACCTGGCTAAGAAAGTGGTATCCAAGAATGGAATTTAGATTTTTAATGATGGCTTAAAACACAGGAATAAAATGCCCTTGACCAGGGATGGAGCATGACTAACAAAGGCTGATTAAGAATGTACTTATAGGGTTTCCTGCATATCTAATAAAAAGGTCTTTAAACTAAAGAATGGAGGCATGATAAGATTGCCTATGCATATCCATCAAGAGAATAATTACAGTTCAGAAGAACAGCAGTTGGGACCCCTGTAAATTCACAGGAGACAAAATCCAAAAAAAGAACAAGTAATAAAACTCTTGGTCTCAAATGTCTATACAGAATTGCCAAATGTCTAGGCAACAGGAATGACAGAAGTAGAAATCCCAATGCAAAGAAGCAAATTTGACCTCATCTCTTAGATCTGGCTGGATGAAGCCCATGCCTGGAAAATGGCTCTACAACAGAATACTTTATTCAGAAGAAACAACATAGGTAAAAGAAGGGATAGTAGCCTTATATAGTAAGAAGGCATACTCATGAGGAAATCCAGAAACCAGAGCAGGAAAAGTATAATGGGGAATAGCTGAGTGAAGCCAGTAAAAAGAGCAATTTAACTAATTTTTTTTTGTCCTTAAAGTTTACTAGACTACCTGGACATAAAAAGGAACTAGAGGAAGATTTTGGGAAACAGATCACCAATCTGGGATAGAAGCCTGATGTAGCTATGCTGGGGAACTTCAATTATCCAGACATATGCAAGGGTATATGCTCTCTCTTTTCTCTTGTTGTTGTTTGTTCATTTTTCTACCCTATTTCTTGATTTGGAAGTTTATGTTAATGTTGGGCTCTATTCCAGGAATGGGGGAGGAAGGGCTCTTTGCTCAAGCTTCAGGCTTTTCTGCACTGCTAAAAGTGGGGCAGACAAACAAACAAAAAGAAGCTGACCATGAAAAAGCTATTATGGTGACAGAGAAGATCAAGACACAAACACAAAAGAAAATAATGAAGTCCAAACAGCTAAAAGCAAAGCCTCACAGGAAAAAAAAGGTAAATCAGACACAAGTCCAAGAAGAATTCTTGGAAGAGGTAAGAAATTATCCTTAAAAATTAAATAAGAATGGTAGAAGAAAATTTAGGTAAAGAAATGAAAACAAGGGAATAAAATTGTGAAAAGACAATTAATAGCTTGGCAAAAGAGGCACCAAAAATTCACTGAAGAAAAGAACTCCCTTAAAAGCAAAATAGGTCAAATGGAAAAAGAGATACAAAATCTCACTCAAGAAAATAATTCCTTAAAAATCAAAACTGGGCAAAGAGAACCTAATGACTCCATGAAACTTCAAGAAACAATAAAACAAAGTCAAGAGCACAGAAAAATAGAAATGTGAACTATCTCATAGGAAAAACAATTGACCCTGAAAACAGATTAAGGAAAGATAATTTAAGAATTACTGGATAACCTTGAAAGCCATGATCAAAGAAAGAGTCTAGATATCATATTTCAAGAAATAATCAAGGAAAACTGTCCTGATATCCTCGAACTGGGGAGTAAAATAAAAATTGAAAGAATCCACCAATCACCACCAGACAGAGATTCCAAAAGTGAACTCTCTCAGTAATATTATAGACAAAGTCCAGAGCTCCCAGGTCAAAGAGAAAATATCTCAAGAAGCCAGAAAGAAACCATTCAAATATTATGGAGCCACAGTCAGAAGCATGTAAGATTTAACAGCTTCTACATTAAAGAACTAGAAGCCTTGGAATACGATATTCTAGAAGGCAAAAGAGCTCAGATTACAACCGAGAATAACCTATCTAGTAAAACTGAGTATAATCCTTCATGGGAAAAACTGGATATTTAATAGAATAAGAGGACTTTAAAACATTCCTAATGAAAAGACCAGAGCTGAGTAGAAAATACGTTATTTATAAGAGACACATTTAAAACAGGAAGACACATGCAGAGCTAAAATAAAGGGCTAGAGCAGAATCTAATACGTTTCAGCTGAAGTCAAAAAGGCAGGGCTAGCAATCACGGACTCATATAAAGCAAAAGCAAGATAATTAAAAGAGATAATCATGGAAACTATGTTATGCTAAAAGGTACTATGCCAAAAGTATGTTTGCTAAATGATAATGAAGTAATATAAAATTTTTACAGCAAGTTTCTATGGTAAAGGCCTTAGTTCTCAAAAATATATTCACTACAGAACTGAGTCAAATTCATAAAAACAAGCGCTGTTGTCCAATTGATAAATGGTCAAAGGATATAAACAGGTAATTTTCAGAAGAAGAAATCAAAGCTATCTAAACCATATGAAACAAAGCTCTAAATCACTATTGATTAGAGAAATGCAAATTAAAACAAGTCTGAATTACCACTTCACACCTATCAAAAATGACAAGTGCGGGCAGGGATGAGGGAAAAATAGGTACACTAATGAAGTGCTGGTGCAGTAGGAAACGGTGCAGCCATTCTGGAGAACAATTCAAAACTATGCCCAAAACTGTTCATATCCTTGGCCCAGCAATACCACTATTAGATCTACATACCAAAAAGATCAGAGAAAAAAGCAAAAGGACCTATATGTACAAAAATATTTAAAGTAGCAATTTTTGTGGTGGCAAGGAATTGGAAACTGGGCGGTGCTCATTAACTGGGGAATGGCTAAACAAGTTGTGGCATGTGATTGTGAGGGAGTATCACTGTGTTATAAGAAATGAAGAGGGAAGTGGTTTCAGAAAATCATAGCAAGAACTATATGACTGATACAAAGTAAAGTGAGAAGAACAGGGAGATTATTGTGCTGAGTAACAGCAACGTTGTAATGATGAGCAGGGCAGCTATGTGGGTCAGAGTCAGGAAGACTCATCTTCCTAAGTTTGACACTGGCCTCAGACACTTAATACCCGTGTGACCCTGAGCAAGTCACTTTACTCTGTTTGCCTCAGTTTCCTCATGAATAAAATGAGCTGGAGAATGAAATGGCAAACCACTCCAGTATCTTTGCCAAGAAAACCCCAGATGGGGTCACAAACAGTTGTTCGTGATGATGATGACTCAACAATAACAATGATGGTCAACCGTAAAAGACTTGGCTACTCTAATCAACACAATGATCTGAGACAATTCCAAAGTACTCCAGGATGAAAAAATGCCATCCACCTCCAGAGAGAGAACTGATGAACTCTTGAGTACAAACTGAAGTACAATTTTCTCACTTACTTTATTATTCTTGTTTCTTTAAAAAATATGGTTAATATGGAAATGTTTTGTATGATTTTATATTATAACTAATACCATATTGCTTGCCTTCTTAGTAGGCATGAGGCGGAGAAAATTTGGAACTCAAAATTTAAAAAAGAAAAGAATGTTAAAATAAAGTAATAAATTTAAATGTTAAAAAAACAACGGGCCATAACAGCTTCATCGAAAAGAGCCATAATAGCTTCATAATGTGAGGTCATGACATTAAGCTTTCATAATAGGATAATTAAAACTAGTAGTTGAGGGTATTCCTGTAGATACAGTTTACCTATATCTTAGCCAATCATTTGACAAAGTATCATATACTATTCCTGTGAGGAAGATGAATAGAGATTAAACAATAATCCAATTAGAAAGAATTGAAATTTGTATAATGGCTAGACTCAGTGACTAGTTGTTCATAATTCCATGTCAATGCAGGTGGAGGTCTCCAGTGGGGTACCCCAAGGATAGCCCTGCACTATTTAACATTTTTATCAGTGACTTGGAGAAAGGCAAAGATGGCATGCTCATGATGGGAGAAACAGCCAAAACATTGAATAAGGAAGTCAAGACCCAAAAAGACCTTGATGGACAAGGGGGACAAACGTAGTCTTACACATGGGTTCCAAAAAGAATCTATTTCCCAAGTAGAAGATAGGAGATATGGTTAGATAAGAGTCTATCAAAAGTGCCTGGCAGTTTTAGTGGACCACAAACTCAATCTGAGTCAGCAATGTCATGTGACAGCCAAAAAAAACCTTTGGTCTTGGGTTTTCGTGGGATGCCCAGCTTCCAGAAATGAGTCCCTAACCAGACTGCATCTGAAGTATTGTTCAAGTTAGGGGACCTCAATTTAAGAATGACACTGATAAATCAGAGAGCATCCAGAGAGAATGGCAACAAGGATGGTGAAGGGACTTTAGTCCATGACATATGAAGATTCGGTGAAGAAATTGGAGTTAGCATGGACCACAGAAGACTCAGGAGGATCTGTGACAACTGTCTTCATGTATTTGAAGGGGTATTCACGTGGAGCAGAGAGCTTTCCAAAAGTGCAAGAGGCTACTTTGATGGATTCTTTCTCATTGAAAGTCTCCAAGTTTCTATTTGAAGTGGATGACCACTTGGTTGGCTATGCTGCCACACGGATTTCTCTGGAGTATTAATTGGTCTAGATAGCTGCTGAGGCCCCTTCCAACTCTCAATTTCTGTTTTTCCAGTGAATAAGAAAAGTCTTACTATTTATGTCAGTTTTCTGGTTTCCATTTATAGCTTTAGTAAAAAACATCAGTAATTCAACATAAAAAACTTTTTTTTTAAAGAGAAATCATTAGACTTAATGAATGGTAAGCGATGCTTTCTAAACTGAAAGGAACAAAATTCCTAAAAATCAAAGAACACCACAGCAGAGGCACCGAGTATGTTGAGTATGATGGTATTATAAGAGGTATAAAACTACTCAGGAGCCCCCGGTGACACCAAAAGAAGCAGAAAGTATATATTTTCTTACTTGGAGCCTGATGCTGCAAAGAACTCAGCACTTCTAAGGTCCTGATCTTGAGGGGCAAAGCCCTCATCTTGGGGGATAATGTCAATATCTCTTAATCCCTCCTCCTGAGCATATTCCCATTATTTCTTTATATCTGACTCATCTAACTTTGTTAGCTAAATGAGTGGGTACCATATTTAATTACATTCTCATTTAATCACTATGGAAACTTAACATAATATTTCAGGAGACATTTTCACAGGAAAGCATAGGTTATCTGAGGAGAGGGGCTAATTTTTTTTGTTTTGTTTTGTTTTTTAATGTTTGTATCCACAGAGCATAGCAAATAATGGCACAAAACAAGAGCTCGTGAAATGCTTGTTGAACTGAACTGAATGAAGGAGAATCAGTTTGCTTGTGCATCAAAGCTCAAATAGCTCATGGTCAGAGGATGGACGTTGGTTGAACCATACTTGGCACAATCAATTCGAAGGGAAAACTGGAACTCACTGAGTTCATCACCTATTTTATTTGCAGTTGGGGACAGCCAACAATTAGTTATCCTTTTTGATCTCTTTTCCAGAATTTCTGATTTATGCCAGGTTTCCACAGATCTCCAGTACTAAGTCACCATGGTGCTTAGCAATTTCATTCTCTTATCTAGTATTTTTGGTGTCTAAGGCAGTAGGCTGGCAGGGAGGGAAGGAGAGTCCATTAAGAAGGTTCCAGAGCTGATAATCCCTGTGGGAGGAGGTTGTAAGAGAATGGGGCTTAGGGCGACAATCAGGGCTCAGGGTTCTGTCCCACCCCAAAATGGAGCAGTTCAGACTGACGGCCCCTAGGAAAGGGGACAGAGAAGGTAAACAGAGGCGGGGAAGTAGAATGTATAGGAAAACTGTGTAGGGACAAAGGGTCAGGTTATGATGGGGATAGAAGGGCAAGGCACCCTTTCTGAGCATCAGTTCCCTCACCTGCAAAATTATATCCCAATATTACAAGCACTACCTACTTCACAGAATTTTTGCAATAAAAAAAATATTTGTAAACTATAAAACGCTGTTCAAATGTTAGCTATTACTATTCTAAAATGATAAGGCACTTGCATGGCTATATGAGAAATAGTAGATATGAGTATATAACACATTTGCCATTTCACATCATATTATTTTGTCTGACATAAATGTTTGTGAAGTTCTTTGCTATCCTTGTTTCTATGTAAAATTTGAATTATAATATTCACTGGCACAGAATATTACTTTTAGCTCCCATCAAAACAAAATCTCCAAAGCTGAAAAATTCCTCTGTTTGCTAAATTTGGGGGCTGGCTTCTACATGTATAAAGCAAATTTGTCATGCCTTGATTTATACTCCTGAGAATTAATGGAACAAAACTATGGTCTATTGTCATAAGTAGCTATCTCTAGAAATTGATTTTATTTAGCACGAAGTCACAGAGATGGGCCTAAACTATGCTGGTCTTATTGATCTCTGTCTGGTTGTTCTGAGATAGTTGGCATTCTCATGCTTTTAATAAAAAATGTTTATATAAAGCTTTAAGATTTATAAAACACTTTCTTCACATCCATCCTGTGGTATGATTATTCCGGTTTTACAGAGAAGGAAGATGAGGCTCTAAGGGGTCCTGTGACCTGCTCACTAAGTATCAGAGGCAGGAAAAGAACTCCAATTTCCACACTCCTACATCCAGCTCCCTGCACAGAGCTCTCTGATCTCAACAGCAGAAGGTTCCTCAAAGGTACCCTGACAGAGAATGCACATCAACCTGACAAAATTTAACAGGGAGAAATCTGGAATAGAATTTTTGTGAAATTACTATTTTGATATCAGAAGCTCAACCAAATTCACCAGCTTTGGGGATGTCTACAGACTTTGTAGTTTTTACCAAAGGATTCAATGAGAATTGCCTGTGCTTTAAAAGAAGATATGGTCAATTTAAGACCTAAAACAGGAAGCAGATGTAACTCAAGTTTTGGTTTTTGTTTTATTTTTTTTTCATAATACTTACCTTCTCAATGGGTTAGAAGGAGAGTGTTTGGGGCTCAAAATTTAAAAAAAAAAGAATATTTAAAAAACAAATATAATTTTAAAAAGTAAAATGACAAAGGGGATGATTTCAGAAAAATCTGGGAAGACATATGAACTGATACAAAGTCAAGTGAACAGAACATTGTATACAATAATAGCAATAATCAACTGTGAAAGACTGAGCTAATCTGATCCATATAATGATCCAGGGTAGTTCCAAAGGACTGATGATGAAAAATGCTCTTCACCTCCAGAGAAAGAACTGATGAACTCTGAGTACAGATTGAAGAATATTTTTTCACCTTATTTTTCCTGTTTGGTTTTTTTTTTTTGGTAACATTTTGTTAATATAAAAATGTTTTGCATGACTTGCCATGTATAATGGATATCATATTGTATGCCTTTTCAATGTGTAGGGAAGCGCCTAAAGGAGCAAGCAAATTAGGAACTAAAAGTAAAAAATGAATGCTCAAAAAATTTTATAATAAATAATCCTGGAAAGGAAAAAGTTTTATGTTATCGTTTTGACTTTTTTACTTTGTAATTTCACTACTTTAAAGATGATGTCACTCAACTCATTTCTACAAATTGGGTTAGTTGGCTCTCTGGCCTGAAATTAAGGTATTCCTACAGCCATAATTCTGGATGAATTCAGAGAGCACTTATCTACATGGACAAAACAAAATTTTCACCACAACCTATCAAAATAGCCTATTCATTGCTAAGGGTGGGAAAATTTGAAAAGGGGAGCAGACCCACTAAGATATCCTCAGGCTCACTTACCTTTTTATCAAAGGCCAGAAATTGTTTAAATTGGTCAAAGTCTGATGGGGTGACATACATGCGGAGAGGTTTTTTCCGGAGTTCAGTGTAAGGGTCCAAAGCCATTTTCTCTGGTGGATTCAGTTCAATTCCTTGACTCTCTAAAAAGTCCTAAATAATTCAAAACACAAAATCATGTGTATTCCTAGAAATATTACAGAAGGCAAAATGAACTCTGACTAGACAAATGAAACTATTGAGAGTTACAGACAACATGAAGTCAGGTTTTAAGAGTGGGGAACTCGACTTCTACCGTCTAGTCAACTAACAGTAGTTCCTATCCAAACTGGGCAAGTGATGCAACACCACATTTTAATCCAGCCATATATACAATGGAGATTATAATACAGAATTTCTTCACAGTGTATTAACTTATAAATATTGCTAGACAATACAATATGAGACACCGGTATAAGAAAACTCAGACCTAAAAGCTGAATAAGGTCTGTGAAATTTAGCTAGGTGACTAAGTCAATAAGCATTGATTAAGTACCTACTATGTACCAGGCACTTTGCAAAGCTCTGGGGATACAAAAAGGGGTAAGAATCTGTTCCTTCCCTCAAGGAGCTCACAATCTAATAGGGAGGCAACATGCAAACAAATACATACAAGCAAACTATGTACAGGATTTGTTGTTCATTCATTTCAGTTGTGTCCAACTCTTTGTGACTCCATTTTCTTGGCAAAGATACTAGAGTGGTTTGCCATATCCTTCTGCAGCTCATGTGACAGATAAGGAAATTGAGGCAAAAAACAGCATTTTTGGTGAGCTTGCTTCTGAGACTGGCCCAGTTCTCTTATTATATCATTGAGTGCTGTATAATTGGAAACAATAATGAATGCAATATGTCTTTGTATGATGCTTTACCAACAATTTTTACTGTCCTCTTTACTTACATAAGTGATTTTGGAAAGAATTGTTTTAGCTTGTTTTATTTTCACCAAAAAAAAAAAAAAATCAGATTTTTGTTCTTAAATTTGGCATTTTTTTTATAAATGCATTTGTAATTTTGCTGAATGCATGAAGCTATGTTGTTGTTTTTCTGTATATTACTAGGAGCTGCTCCAGTATAAAAATGGCTACTTTCATATTTGCAATTCTCTTATATGTGCTATTTGGCAAACAACAGTCTATATTCATACATACTTTACTGGGATTAAACATGTTATACTACTGAATAATAGTAGTCAAAAGAAAAAAAAATAACCTGATTTGGGGAGCCAGGACTTTATTTTACTACTAAGCAGCTCTGCCTAAATCTGCCTCCTGCTACTCTACCTTCTGGCATCTTCAGTGCCTGGAACCTTCCATTTCCTATGCCTTTCCCTTCTGGTAATATCTGATGTAGAAAACCAGTAAGATGCCCCTGAACAAGACCCTGAACCTTTCTATGAAAGCCCTAGTCTGTGCCTGATCTCTTTTTGTTCCCAGATATGAACCACTCTAAGATTACCTTATCCCTAGTATGTCGTAATGGCTGTAGTGTAGGTGGTTGTCCTGTGATCCTTTTTGGCAGAGAAGGGAGTCCAGTTGCTGCCCTAATAAGATAAGCTACTCAAATCATCTTCCACATCTATCAGATTAGCTGACAGAAGAGTTAAAGCTGGGGCCACCAACCAGAAGAAGCAGTTCCTCCACAATGCCCTTAATAAGCCCCCTATCTCTTCCTGCTGTGACCAAATTGGATGCATCTTTCTCTGGTTATCTCCACTTTCTCCTCTGGGCTCCTACCACTGGGTATCCTCTTAAGCCAAAAGCTCTCTCTAGTAAATTAACATTAATTAGGTGACTCGAAAATGCATCCAATAAACGATTTTTGCTTTTAGTGTCATTGGTTGGTTCAACTCTCTTGCAAATACCTTCAAATTGCATAAGTAACTTGAAATACTAACTCACAAGGTTTTGTATGATAATTCCCATTTAACAGATGGAGAAACTGAGACTCAGAGAAAGGAAAGGATTTGCTCGTTATCACATAGGTAGTTAAATATCAGCCACAGAACTTCAACCAATGTCCCCTGGCATCTAGCCCAAATTCAATGCATTTGCCATGATTCCATGAAACAAATTGGACCTAAGGGTATTTAATTCATCTCCAAAACCTGATTTACTAACACTTAGCCTTTCTTTTTATTTCAGACTTATCAGTTCCACCCAATAATGCAAAAGAGATGCAGGCACCAACATCTGTCTATTTGTGAACAGCAAGAAGGAGCTGGTCTGAGTTGGTTGCAAAACTAGATTTCTTACAGGTATCTGAACTGGCATTTCCCTTCTCACTGTAGAAACGGACCCAGATTAATGTAGATCTGAGTGAGGATTCCCCTCATCTCCACCATCAAGGGAAACACTACCGGGAAAGAAAACAGTACCTTCTCAAGACTGCTAAGGTCCCTTCCTTCTAGCTCTAAAAGTATATTACTCTAATGAAAAGTCAAGATAAACTTTTGAACTAGATACAATCCCGAGTTTCATTTTGTTAATTCATTACAAATCAATATAATGAAACTTTTTCACAGTCACTACTATTTTCCAATTCATCTTGACATCCTAAGAGTCTCCTTAAAGGCTCCATTCAATTAATCAATCAATCAACAGGCATTTATTAAGCACCTAGTGCCAGGAACTTTGCTAAGCACCAGGGATACAAAGAAAAGGGGAAAAAATGATTGTTGCCTTGGAGGAGCTCACATTCTAATGTAGTTGAAGATAAATGGTAGAGTAATTGGGAAAAGGAAGGGGAAAGTACACTAGAATGAAATCTGAACATGTTTTAAAATTGGAAATATGCAACTGGGAATTAAGATACACAGGCACAGGGGTAGGCAGACCCATCCTGCCCTACCAGAAAGTCAGAGGGGCGATGGGGGAGGACAAAGGAGAGAGCAGATTGGGGGAGGGGATCGCTGCTTTGGGGTAGTGGGTAGGGGAAAGATAGGGAGAAAATTTGTAACTCAAAATCTCGTGGAAATGAGTGATGTAAACAAGAAAATAAATTAATTAATTTAAAAAATAAAATAAAATTGGAAATACAACAGAAGTTTGGTTTTATGTTTTGGCAACAATGGAGGCTGCCTTAGGGCAATTGAGTAGTATGGCATAATAAAGAGTATGGTGGCTTTTGTAAAGAATAGGTAAAGAATTTTGCAAAGAATTATGAGGGGAGCCAAGATGGCAGAGTAAAGCAGGAAATTCCCAGGACTGTCCCAAATTCCTCTCCAACAACTACAAAATTGCACCTTGACAAGGATTCTGGAAACAAAAAGATGAAGTGAAACAATTTTCCAGTCCAAGACAACTTGGAAGGTCACCAGGAAAGGTCTATTTCACTCAGGTAAAAGAAGAATGCAGTCCAGGGCTGGCACTGTTCCAGTAAGGTAGCATCAGGCATTGCCTCAGTAAGCCAGCAGGAGGCACAGAACCCCATGCAGGGCAGTCACAGGACCCCAACAACAGGAGAATGGCCAAGGCCCCTCTGCAGCCCCAGTGCAGCCCCAGGTAAAGAGCCACCCTTCCCCACCCCCACCTCCCATCCTGCAGCCCCAGTGCAACACCAGGCTAACAGTCAGGACCTGCAGTGCCCAGCATAAGAAGTTTGGGACAGTGCACCCTCCACCCCAGGAGCTGAACTCAACTTTAAAAGTAACAAAATAGGCTGGGAAAATGAGCACAAAACACAAAACACACACACAAAAATATCTTGACCTTAGAAAGTTATTATGGTGACAAGGAACACCAAAACACAAATTCAGAAAAGGACAACACTGTAAAACCTCAAAGAAAAATGAGACTTTGTCTCAGGCCCAAAAACAACTCCTGGAAGAGCTCAAAAAGGATTTCAAAAGTCAATCACAGAGGTAGAAGAAAAATTGGGAAAAGAAATGAGAATGATGTAAGGCAATCTTGAAAAAAGAGTCAACAGCTTGATAAAGGAAGCACAAAAAAGTGCAAAAAGATGTACAGAAATATACTGAAGGAAACAACTCCTTAAAAAGTAGAAGTGGCCAAATGGAAAAGGATGTTAAAAAGTGAAGAAAATAACTCCTTAAAAATTCAAATAGGACAAATAGAAGCTAATGTCTTCATGAAATATCAAATGTCAATCAAACAAAATTGAAAGAATGAAGAAATAAAAGAAAATGTAAAAATACTTCACTGGAAGAATCAGAAGACCTGGGTTCCATACCCAAGTATCTTCTGTACCTAAGTATCCTCATCGTTAAAATAAAGTGACCAAACTATGGCAATCTCTAAGGTAATCTTTCATTTCTAGCATTTCATAATGGTAATTTTTGTTCTGATTTTTAGTTAATGAGAGAGTTATATCTGAAGATACAATAGCAACAAAATTCTCTTCTAGACCAGTATTAAAATGTGATTTTAAAAAATAACAAAAGGCAAAACCCAGTTGGTACAGCTAGTTTGTTTTCTTAACTTACTCAGTTAATGCTAAATACAGGATTTATCTGGGTCTTATGTTCTGCCATACCCAGATCCTTAAACAATGCCACAGAAATACCAATTAAATCCACAGCTAAATTCACACATAAATATTTACACAAAATGTAAAATAATTTGGAGTAATGTCTAACTCTCCTTTGAGTCAATTCACCCTCAAAACACAAGTACATCTGAGTGACTATATGTACTTCTAATAGAAAAAATATTTACATCAATTTTAATAATCATAGTATACTTCAAATCTGTAACTTTGGTGGTTTTCTGTTTTACAATTCTTAAACATGTATTGTTCATCACTGACATTACATAATTGAAAAAACACTTTACTTTTTGTTTAAAAATCATGTGCTTAGAAAAACCAGAACATCAGTTTCCCTCAAAATAGCTTGTGAAATGAAGGCTAGGTCACTTGTGTTTGCAATATAACCATATCTTTCTTTGGGAGATACTGCTCAAATAACAGAAGATTGGCTTTTCCTGACTTTTTCTTTTCCTTGCTTTTTTCTGGAAAGCTTTCTGCTGAGCCTGAGCTGTCCCCTTTCCTAACACTGAACCATAAATTATCTGGATCTTAATGTGTATTTGTCCCAAATCCACGCTGAAAATAAATCCAGGCTCAGGGGAAAAAAAAAGGATGAACTACTTTCATAATTAATATTACTTGTTATCTTTTTTATTTCATTTTCAATTCTCAAAAATTAAGACAAGTATAAGAGCAAGTTAAACACATTATGGAGCAAATTCTTCTTTCTAAAGATGATGGAAGTCAGCCTGTATAAATTCATGTTAGGATTATACAGGGTAGGATTTAAAAAAGAAAACCATTTCAAAATGGCATTTTAAACATCTGTTCTGTCCACATGATTCCAGGGGTACACAGTTCATGTGCTGGAAAAATATAAGGTCAAAGCAAAGACAAAGAACACCCAAGCTATGCTGATACGGTGTAGCACAGGGAAAAGAGTCATAGACTTGGAATTAGGAGGACCTGGGTGTGAGGCCTACCTCTGACTCTTACTGGCTCTATATTTCTAAAGCAATTCAATTTCCCTTTCTGAGCTTCAGTTTATTAATCTGTGATGTGGGAGATAGTAACAGCACCTTTTTCAGAGGGCTGTTAGAAGTATCAAAGGAAATCATATATACAAAGTGCTTTAACTTAAAAGTCCCATATGAAATATGAGCTATTATTTTTATCATCATGTTGCTTCCTGGGATCCTTATTTTCTTGAAAAATAAATGTGGAGCTCCCTCCCACCTCCATATGCAGAAAATCAACAAACAAAAGGGTATTTTTTTTTCTCAGTCACAGAATAATCAGCTACACAGCTTCTGCAGTAAACTGTGTTTTCACTGGTCACTAAAGAAAAACTAGGTTGCCAGGGACAATTTGAGAATGGACACAAGGAAATGTTTTCTCCTTACTAGACCCAGAAAAACTTGTTTGTTCTCTCTGAGTAGAGCTCAGTCTTAATAGGGAAGAATGTTATGAATTGATGCAAAATCAGAGAAGATATGAATAGTATCAAAGCTATGATAGTGGTCATCTCTGTGATTGTAATGAAGATGAACAGAGTCAAGTGAATTATCAATTCTATGAGTCAGATGGTTTTATATACTTGATTTTTGTTTGGTCTGGACCACTAAGTATTTCATTCATTAAAGCAACTCCCTCAGATGGAACGCTCAGTAATGAACCTACACACAAAATGTGTTGTCCACATACACAAAGCCATAATAATTCCCATTCTATTTGTTTTTTCTTTTTCTTTCTTTTTTTTTTTTTTTTTGCCTTATCTGTGGTTTCATTGGTGTAGCCAAGTCCCTTAACTTCCTAGTAAGGAAATTTCCTCTACCAATGCAAAACTCACTTAGCCTCAATTTCCTCATATGTAAAATGGGGATGATAATAATATCTACCTAACAGGGTGTAACAGCAATGCTACTTGCGGCTGCTGTGGGTGTGTAAGAACAATAACACCAGCACACAGGAGAGCTGCTAGCACACGTTTTTTGATCTGCTTTTCTAAAGAAAAGCATCTCAAAAGGGATCAACAATCTTATTTTAATCAAACATGTATATCATTTACTTAATTCAGGGGAAAAAGTCAGCACCCTGAATTTCAGAGAAAATACAAACAAAAGTTACAAGCGGAAATAATAAATAGCACAAAGACCAACAGACAGGGCTTCTAATCATCTGACCAAATAGTACATACATCACAGATCAACAGCAGACATATCCAATTGTCTGGCCATTACATACATACATAGTTACCAGAGAGAGAAACACCAACATCTGGGTTTTCAAAGCCAGGGGGGCTCCTTAACGGCTACATAGTGTCTCATCTGGCTATATCACTTAAACACTCTTAGCATCAGTAAGCCCCAAAGCAAAATGGTAACCTCAGAGTGTGTGTGTGTGTGTGTGTGTGTGTGTGTGTGTGTGTATACATCAAGCGCCAGAGGTCAGAGGGCATCACAACCCTTGTGACCCACTGCCTAATTACAAAGTAATAAAAGGTGTGGGCCTTCCTGAAAAACAAGCCTCCTCTAAGCAAGCTTCTCTTGTTGGGCTCCACAGGAAGCCTATCAATGGGTGGTGAAGATCTTCAACTCCCATTAATATTACATAGGGTTGTTATAAGGACCAAATGAAATAACAATTTCTAAGCCTGAAAGTGCTATATAAATGCTAGTCATTATTATCCTTATAGAAAGTAGCCGCCTTTAAGTTAATATTATGTTTAAGGAATCACAGATTCCAAAACTCATTCTATACCTTTGTAAAAGAGTCACAGTCAACAACACGGAATGTCTTTCCATAAACTGGGAGGCTGATACCCCGATTCAGGTCTTTCCAGTGATAATAGTCCCCACGGTCATTCTTGGGCAGTCTCTGGCGCTTGATGAATTTGCCCTGAGGAATTCCAGAGTTTTCCACAACAGGCTCCATGACTGACATGCTGTCATCCTCCAGGTAATAATAGATGATCACCTGTCGGATCCTATAATGCTCCTCAGTAGACAAAGGGACATCCTCTTGGAAATAGGCATCAAATTTCAACACCTATAAAAACAGTAATTCCTCCCCAAAGGAGGAGAAAATGGTGACATTATGAGGTTATCAAATAATATTAAGCCTTTTCATGTACTATGACGCACATGCACACATGCACATACACTGCAGTACTTCAGCGATCAATAACTTTGTTGATACTCCAATGCACTTCACAACTCCTCTCCCACTTAGCAGATAATCTTTAAGAATTGTGACCATGTGATCAATATGGTATTATGTTTTGCATGACTGAACATCTATAACCTATATCAAATTGCTTACTGCCTTAAGGAGGGGGGAGAAAGGGAGAAGAGAAAAAAATTTTAACTCAATTTTTTTTAAACAAATGTTTAAGATTGCCTTTACATGTAACTGGGGAAAATAAAATACTATTTTAAAAATAGAAAAAAAAATTGCTATGAACAAAAAGTTTATAACCCTGCAACAAATCCAGTGATGAGCCTCAACTGAATTTACTTCTGTGGTGGTTCTTGGAAAAAAAACAGACTCCATAACCAAGTTCATATCTGACATCTATCCTTTTTGATAGGATCTGTAAGATCGCATACTTCTTAGGCATGGCCTTCAAGGGCTATGACAAGGAGTCATTGAGGTAGGCCTTTTAGTAACTGTTGGTGGAGTTGTGAATTGGACCAGGCATCTAGAAAGTAAACCGGAATCATGCCTCATCACTTCCATCCTCTAAGTGCTTGAGCCCTGTGACATTTATTCTCTCTCTATAAGGAGATCTCAGAGATCTCGACTCTTCCAACTTTAATGATGTCATAGATCCCACAACATTTTTGGAAATGATAACAAGGTTGCACTGTACTGTAATTTTTAGTGTTCAAAAGTTAATTTAAGGATCGTGGGCCAATTTCATTACCTTCGAAACTAACAAATGTCCATAGATGTTAATTGATGATATATCTATTCCTGTAAAATCTTAATCCATCATAGAATCTTTTAAAAAATGATTTCATTATAATTTCAACATCTGAGTGCACAAAATGTGCTAGGAAGCAAACATGATATACATAAGTCAAATGGGGAGAAAATAACATCTTGGTGAATGGCATGAAGTTTAAAGTAGGCAAACAAACCAATGAGAAAATTAAAGAAGCAATCAAATGAAAAGAAATATTAGAATAATGTGGAAAGAATGAGGCCCTAAAAACCCATTATGAGGACGCTGAATCTGAGGCAAAGGGCTATGGAGAGCTACTAAGATATTTTAAAAAGGGAAAAGATGGGGCGGCTAGGTGGTGCAGTAAATAGAGCACCCGCCCTGGAGTCAGGAGGACCTGAGTTCAAATTCAGCCTCAGATACTTAACACAAAAAACTAACTGTGTGACCTTGGGCAAATCACTTAACCCCAACTGCCCTGCCTTCTCCCCCTCCAAAAAAAAAAAGGGGGAAATGATGTCATCCATCATGGCATATGGCAGGGATATAATAGTTGCTATAGTAATATTTTATACTTATCTGGAAAGGAACTGACACTGTTGATCACTTACCCCTCTCTCCCCTTGATACTTTCTCATCCACTGGCTTCAGAAACAAAGTACTCTCATTGTTTTCCATCTACCTCATTCTCTTCCCACCCTTTAAAGATGGGTGTTCCTCCTCAAGGTTCTGTGTGGCTCTTATCTCACTGTGCTGTCCCTTGATGATTATATCTATGTGCAATACTTTCACATCTGTATCTTTAGCCCAGAAAGACCTTCCCACAGATGCGCAGTCCTACAATTCCAACTACATTTGGATATCCTCACCCAAATGTCTCACGTAGCATCTCAAACTCAAGATATCCACATTGAATCCTACCCCAAACCTGCTGTTCTCCCACCTTCCCATTTCTGTTGACAGTATCATCTGTCTAGAGAGCATTCCCTCATCCTACCAATAACACAGACTGAAAACTTCATTATCTTCAACTCATCCTTGCCTTTGCCTTTCCACTTTCACTATAGCCATCCTGATTCTAGCCCTTATCCCCTTGGTCAGATTATCCTAAGATTATCCTCCTAATGTATTTTCCTGCAACCCTTTCTCATCTATCCTTCAAACCACAGCCAGGCTACTTTAGCTTTCTGAGAGATTTGGTTATATCATTTAAAAATTTTTTTCTTTTTCTCTTTTAAACTAAAAAAACCTTCAGTAGTTGCTTAACTGTGGTCTACCAAATAAAGCAGACTGCTTATCCTAACATTCACAGCCCTCCAGTCTAGCCCCAACCCTAACTTTCTCTTTATTCTAAACACAGGGACCATCAGTAACAACAAATCCAAAAAATACCATTTAAAAAAAAATTAAAGGACCATACACAAAGCTGCAATTAGATTTCATTTTAACATATACATATTAACTTTTATAATATAATAATACCTAACAATATAAACATCCTGTTTCCAAGAAACTCTTCTGTTATCTTTTTATTCTGTGTCATTTGGGAACATTTGCTGCTATTATTATCAATTGTATTATCTTCATCATACTCAGTCTGAACCTATAATTTCCTTGGTATAGGTTTCATCTAGTGAAGAAACTCCTTACCCTCCGTCTCCACCTCCACTCCATACAAATCTACAAATACTTTTCAACATAGTCTTAAAGAGTTGCCTGGGACTTTGAGGAGCTATTAAGTGACTTGCCCAGGGTTAGTTGCATAGTCAGTCTGGCAAACGTACAGAAGCAGGACCCAAACCCAAGTCTTCTTAATTCCAAGATGGTGCTGGGTCCACTGTGGCATGCCTCCTGTCGCCGTTATTATCACATAACTTATCATGAGTGTTTCAACTCACCTTTCTAGCTTGCTCTCACTCCTTTTGTGTATTTTAGATGGCACACTATCTCTGCAGTTCTCATCTAACCCTGTTTAGTCTCTATGCAGGTACTCATATTGCTCTCTGGAATACTCTCACCCTCCTTTCCTCATCCTGAAGTCAAAGCCTAACTCAGGGAAAATTTCACAGAAGCACCTACCAAGCTAGAAATGATCTCTCCCTCCTCAAACTTCTGATTGAACTTATCTGTAATTGTCCATTACCCCCGCATTCTCTCATGGCTTGTATTATAGTAATTTATGGAAATGTATTATTATACTTATTCTGCTAGTAGATAGAGTACCACGCCTGGAGTCAGGAAGACTCATCTTTCTGACTTCAAATCTAGTTTCTGACACTTACTAGCTGGGTGACCCTGAGCAAGTCACTGCATCCTGCTTGCCACAGTTTCCTCATATATAAAATGAGCTGGAGAAGGAAATGGCAAACCACCCCAGAGTCTTGGCCAAGAAAAGCCCATATGGGGTCCTGAAGAGTCAGGCATGATTGAAATGACAGAACAAAAAACATTATCATCCTTGTTAAGCTCTTTGAGGACAGGAATTGTGTCTTTCTTTCTTTAATTTTTCTATCCCTGGCATTTCCCTATCCCTGCTACATTGTCTGACATGTAGTAGATGCTTAATAAATGTTTGCTAAATTGAAATTGAGGCAGGAAAAGTAAATGATAAGGTAACAATACTATTAGATTTTAGCCTAAATTTGTAGATGGCTATTTATGGAAGCTACTTCCTCCTGTCTGTCTAACCAGTCCTTCTCAGGACCCTTTGCTGATTCACCATCCATATCACACTCTCCTAATTGTGGGTACACCCTAACGCCTTTTAACAGGTCCTTTTCTCTTCTCTCTCTACAGTCACTCTCATGATAACTCCATTGGGTTCCATGGGTTGAATTATCTATCACCTCTAGGCAGATGACTCTATTACAGCCTAATCTCTTGAATGCTAGTCCCACACCACTGCCTGACTTTAATATTTCTTTTTTTTTTTTTTAAATTTATTTTTTATTTACTCATTTACTTTTAATTTACAAGATTCAGTTCCACAATCACTTGGGTTTCAGATTTTCTCCCCTCCCGGC